>JBBDHG010000188.1:0-1200000 GCA_037951165.1 Lophius americanus | reverse complement strand
ATCTCGGTGGGTCAACTCCTGTGATGAGTCACTGTGCAAATTATAAAACACACAGTCCACACCAGTTCAGATCAACACCCTCAGGAGATTTGTTATCATGCGATAAATGGTTTGAAGATTTCTGATAGAAGTGAATAAAGGCACAAACACCAGAGGGTGTAACAACTGGGTGGCAGTTTGACCCAGATGCCCTCGACAGATGGGCGACCTATACCGGAATAGTGATTAAGAGCAGTTTATCAATAATATATTCTTAATGATGCCTCCAAATCATTAACGTTAATGTCTAGCAAAAAGAAGGCCTCGGCATATTTAAATCCCCGAAAGGTCAGGGATAATACGGAGTTGTCGGCGCTGCTGCCCTCCCTGCTGCCCTCCCTGCTGCCCTCCCTGCTGCCCTCCCTGCTGCCCTCCCTGCTGCCCTCCCTGCTGCCCTCCCTGCTGCCCTCCCTGCTGCCCTCCCTGCCACGCAAATGCCCCCGCCGCTGTTTCTTGTCCTTCGTGGGAATGGGACAAGAGGCCATGCCATGGATTATTTTCAAATTTTATACCTCCGTATACCATAGTGCAAGGAAGAACTAGATATATTTTGGGAATGGTCAGCTATATATTATTGAAACTAGTGGGAGCCGTTTTTTATAAAAAATTTTGACCCATAATATTTCAATCGTTGGTCGTATTTAGTCCAAATTTGGTGCATACGAAAGAACCCGAGGAGATGTATCTTTTATATATCATATTTTACTTTAATAGTTCATATTTTAATCAATAAGGGTGTCATTTGTTATTAAAAAAAAACAAAAAACACAAGTATAACATCCAAACACTCTTTTTCCGAGCAAAACTTCCTAAACATTGGTCTGATTTAGTCTGGATTTGGTGAATATGAATAGAGGAGGAGATCTATCTAGTATTTATCGTATTTCACTCTAATAGTTCATATCTGACTAACTATGGGACACTTTTCTTTTATGATTACCCTGTTATTCGAAAATAACATTTAATTTTAAAAGTTAGATCAGCGGGATTGCTTGTACAAGGCAGGGGATTGGGGGCCTTTCAGGGATAAACCCTTGCTGTTGGGGAGGACAGCGTATGCCTAGATTTAATCAGAAAAACACTGTTCTATTGTCCCAAATAAAAAGTAAAAGGTGTCAGACATAATGTTACCTGCATCAAGGATGTTGTGTTCAGTTCCCTCTAATGACCTGATATCCCTCAGACATTGATAAGATCAGTGGGTGAGACAAAAACCAAACAGAACAGAAATACGACGAATAGTCTTTCATGTCTACCAAACATTTATAACTTTGTATGCTTTATGACAAGTAAATCATTTATCAGACCACGTCCATTTTTCCTTTTATTCTCAAGTATTAGAGCTTGACAGTGGTATGGAGAACTGTTTGTCCTTGGTGGAGTTATGTGCTCTACTGGGTGCCATTAATTTGAGTTTTTAGACACCTGATGAATTTAAGTCCAATATTTACTCCCCTTTCATCCCTGCTCTGCTCTCCACAACCTCCTAGAAACAGAATGTGATATGGGTCTCCCTCTTTCCCTTCATGCTGGCCAACTCTCAACGGCAGCTGCCTCATTAAAGGCATTGAATACCTGAAAGAAATATAAGAACAACTGAGAACCCTCTTGTGTCTCTTATGCTCCACTGTGTTAACCAGAAAAAAGTAGACAACATTCCCTGAGTAGGTGGAATAGTATTGTGCATTCCTGCTGCGTCTGGAGGGTTAATATTTAAGACTGAAACAGGAGACAAACAACCAAGATATGCAAAAAAAAAAAGCTCTTCAGAGCTGCAGAGTTTGATATTGTAGGATTTGTTGCTGGTACCAATGTTTTTCAAGTCACAGAGCTCAATTAACCCTTTAATGACATGCTCATCTGTTTGGTGGGGAACATCTTGAGTCTCTATTTCTTATCGAAACATGTGTGCCACTTGACTGAACCTGTTTATAATACAACCCAGTGGCAGCATGTATATGCTAAAGAGTAAGGGGCCATGGGTGGAGCCCTGGGGGACACCACGGGTCAAAGGGGCCACTGGTTATAGGAGGTAATGCTTGGGTCCAATATGTAAATCATTTTTTTCTGGTCATACCTGTCTTCACTCTTAAGGCAGGAGGATTGTTATTATGTAGTATTTTATCATTGTTTATTAATGTGTACGTGTACATGCATATATATATATATATATATATATGCACATTTTAATGTATAGTAGTATTGCTGCTTTATTTATATTTATTTTTTGTATTTTTTATGATTGTGCTCATCTCATTGATGTAGTGCTGCTGAGCGTATGTTACTTCCTGTTTGTCTCTTTTATGTCATTACGCACTATGCTGCAAAACAAATCTCCCTTCTGGGACAAATAAACTTGAACTGAACTGAACTGAACTTATGAGGAGGGATTAACCGGGGCTAATGGGAAAGTCCTATTTGATAAGAAGGGTTTGTTTGTTTTTTTTGGCATGTTAAAACCTTTTAGGACTAAGCTTAAAATAATTATGTTATGCAATACAACCAAATAAGGTCTAATAAGGGTCAAAAAGTTTCATACATGACCAAAATTGAGTTTATCTGATTAAATTTAGTATTTTCCATGAAACAACAATTTTATCATTAAATTATTTTATAATCCTGATTTTTTTTTAAAACTTTTTAAAACCATGCTTGATGAAATAATTTGTGATATTATGGTAGATTAACATTGTCTCAGATATTAAATTCATAAACGGCACAAATATGAAAAACAATACATTTTCCTACTTTTTTTTTCTTTTGGTGTGGACAGAAAGAGGATAATTCAGTAAACAGGAATGTAGGACTACATATAATAACATTAAACATATTGATATGAGTGAAGATGATGAGGGAGACTCATAATCAGACCAAGATGCATTGTTGTTTTTGTTTGTTATTCTTATTTCTAGACACTGGAGTTCCAGGTTTAGGCTGCCATGATTATACAGATGTGGCAACCAATATTACCTTTTATCTTACGAAAACAAATAACAAATAAACAAAAACAGCTAGGGCTGCCCTTTCATTGGTATAATATGATATGATAAAATATCAATTCATCGTGTTATTCATAAACAAAGTCAAGTTCATACATTCTCAGGAAAGGAAGGAGTTCTCATTGGACGTTCTTTGATTTCTGTTAGACACACGTGAGCAGTTGTTAATATTGAAGTAATAAAAAAAAGGCATGTTGAAAATAAAAAACCTTATGGAAATCAATCTCTTATAAGTTTAATCAGTCTGATCGGAAGAGGATATCTTTAAGTTTGAATAAGAGAAATGCAAGTGTCCTGAACATGAGACCACATCCACTGCCTCCATCTCATCCATTTTAATCCCATTTAAAAAAGAAATCATGTCTTTTTTAGCTAAAAACAATTAGGATTGAATTGATCTCTAGAAAAGACAAGCAACTGACAACTAACAAGTGTTTTGAGAGATAAAGTCTATCCTTCAAGAGCAAAACATGATATTAAGACTTCTGCCTGGAAGATTTATTACAACCGTAATAGACATAAAACTTAATTTGGACTTGCATAACATGACATGTGGGTATCTCTGCTATGAGCTGTGTCCTAGCATATAGGAGTCGGTTTGGAGTCCTGCACGCAAGGAGACGGAATGAACAGCAGAGGGAAGCATTACTTTATCAGTTTGCAACAAGTGGTTATCAACTGCATACCCTCAGGTGTCTGTTAGGAGAAGCAAACCTGATAATTGTTTGGTGAACAGATAAAATATTTGGGGAAAGGAGGCTAACAAAGAGCCATCACATCGGCAGGTTAATTATAACTCCCTTAAGCTTCCTATGAAGACATCAGAAACCATCAAGTCCCCACGAACCCCCTTAATAATTACATTACATGCATACATTAGTCAGCAGGATGAGGCGAGCACACCAGTATGGTCATCAGAGGCGTAATAAGAAACATCAGGATAGTGGGCAGACGGACATGGTAATAAAAACAACACACAGACATCAGACTGATATTGGTCAATACACACTATGTAGGCTAAAATGCCAATGTTAGCTATGTAGGATAAATAGCGAGGTAAATTAGCTTATCAGTAGATTACAGAAGTAGGAGGCATCCACCAAGGCACAACGGTCACCAAGGTTTAGGAAAAATGTTGGCAGATTTCTCCATTAATGTCTGATTTATTGGCGTCCCCTAAATCTACCGATTCCAAAAAACTCACTGAGTAGCTCCCAAAATAATCGTCTCCTGTAATTTCCATTTCATCGTCTCTGTTCAGCCCATTGAGCCCCCAGCTAATCAAAGCATCAAAGGCAGCAATAGCCACATTGTGATGTCACTACTCCAAACGGCTTATTATTTAATGTTATTTCATTTTAAATGCGAAAGACGTAACATCACCTAAATTTAATCACCTCTAGGAAATGCCAAAATTTACCCATGGGTAAATTATGACGGAAATCCCTCTTGTAGTTTTTTTCCCGTTATCCTGCTCACAAACAAACAGACAAACAAACAAAAAGTGAAAACATTTTATTACGTAGTTGTGATTTGTTCTTGCTTGAGAAGTTGATACCGAATGTCTTAAAATTCAAAACATGGGCATTCAAACACTCCTGTGTGTTTTTGGTGTTTTTCAAGTAAAGCAGATGGTTGTTATTAGTTCGTCGGGTCCGCAGGCACCTGAGGATTTCCACGAAAAGCCCTCTTGGATCTGGTGAACGTTGTGATGTTTCTCTGGGATCAGTTGCGCAAATACGGAATGCTTCGTGGATGTAGGATGATGTGTTCTGAAAGGCATTCAGCCTCGCTACGTGGTGACTCAAGAGACAGCCAGGCAATATCTGAAAATACAGTCATTGACAAGTATTATGTGCTGTTTGAAGGACGAAGACGTCCAAGTGACAGACCGTCTGTGTGAAAACTACCTACGGTATTATTGTTTGGGAACAAAACACTGTACACGATAAGTTCACATCGCTCATCAAAGTTTATATAGACACATTTGTAAAAAGCACATATTAAAGAAGAGGGGGCTTTGGGACTTCTTTGCCTGGGTGTGGGATCATCATTCGTCGGTGATGTAGGTGTGTTGATTAAAGTGCACTTTGTGTGCAATCATTTCTTTGTATTTATTAACCTTTTTATTTTTTTTTAACTCACTGTGGCTCAGGAATAAGTAGGTCATTAGTTCTCATCAATAGCCAGATATTCAATAGTCTGTCTTGCAGCTGCCACAGAGTTCCAGTTCCTGCACCTCATTATATCCAAGAAAAAGTCGGGGGTATTATGGAATTTTCATTAGCGCCGCAGAGCCTTTGTGTTCATGCCAGATCTCAAAAACTTTCTCATGGATCATTTTCCTTTTTAAGCCCACAGAAATCTTAGTCCAAGGAAGAACTGGATTGATTTTCAGAAAGGTTGGCTATATATTCCAACACTAGGGGGAGTTTTATATCCGAAGGGTTCTGGGTCATAATTTCTCAACAGTTGGTCCAATTTAGTCTAAATTTGATGCATATAAATCAGTTAAAAAAAATCCATCTGATATATATCATATTTTACTTTGATAGTTTATATTTTACTCACTAGAGGGAGCTTATAAACAAAAATCCCTTCATCTGACATTACTTCTTAACCGTTGGTCAGGTTTAAAACAATTTTCATGTCTATGAATCGATTCAAGGAGGTCTGTCTTATAATAATCATGTTTTTTTTCAATAGTTCAGATTTTATTCATTAAGGGGAACTTTTGTGGGAAAACACGGTTTATTGGACGTAACTGAATTTCAGGAGTTCAGTGATGAGCATTGCTCGCACATGTGATAGATTGGCTTTATGGGATATGTCCTTGCTGTCAGGACCACAGCATAGGCTGTCTTCTTTAATTAATTTCTCTAATAAGTGTCTTGAATTATTGAATTTAAGATTTTAAGCAGTGGCACAGCCCAAACGAGCAGGTCAGGACTTTGTCAGATAATTAAACAACCATACTATATAAAGTATGTTGCTTGATTTCTGTTTACATTCATATTACATTTTCTTTTATAAACAGGATGGGACATGATTGCATGTCGAAGAAGAAGATGATTTCCTCCATATTAGACTTTTTATAACCTAGAAACAGAACTATAACTCCTGATAAATGAGATTATAGATGTCTTCTGAGAAGGGAGGTGATGGATAAATAAGGTGGAGTCGGGGGCGATGCTTAAACCGAAAATAATCTGATAGGAAGCATTGATAAAGAGAAGTGACACAAGTGACTGCAGATGATATAAGGTATGTTGTCTGACAGGCCAAGGCAGATGAAGAATCCGATAAAACAAAAGGGAAAGGAAGAATCACGTTGATGGACAAGCAGTCATAGAACTAAGAACAGATTCAGTCCAGTTCAAATACAAAAGAAACCACAGCCTTGAGAATATTTAAATTAAAACCACATTGCCACAGCCTGATCCATAATAACACTTTGTTAAACACTACCTTTAATTAAAGGGACACAAGTATTCCAACTTAAAGAGCTGGACACATTTTTTGACAGGCTGTTTTAATAAAGAGAGCGTGATCCTCTATTAGGTCTGTTTGATGTTCGGGCCTCTCCTGGTCCTAATGAGACAGACTGTTAGTCTTCCAAGCTGCAGCTGACAGCTCAGGCTCATTTATGGCAGGTCTGGATTTGTTCAAATTACAAATCCCTTTTTACTGTGGAATAATTGACGTCAGAGTTGTTTTGCTAATGAGTGGACTGGACACCAAACGCCAGATCTGGAACCCAGCTTGCTCATGTCCAGTCGGTCCAGGTCAGGGTAACTGTACATAAACAGCCTGAGACAGAGCAGCTTCTTCTGCTGTGTCTTGCTGTGACTGGTGTTCAAGGGGACAAATGAGGGGAATCATGTTTTGGAATTATACGTACTATTGAATAAACTGTTTACATAATTATATCTCAGAAAGGCCAGGGATATTATTTATGGGATTGTCATGATCCCCCGCAGCGTCCGCCACCGCGGGTCATTCGTGCTAACGCGATGACTAAGAAACCACGTCATGGATCATTTTCAAATTTTACATTTTACCAGATGAGACCTTGGTGCGAGGAAGAACTGGAGTGATTTTGGAGGAGACGGGTTGTATACATCTGACACTAGGGCGAGCTTTAACTCCAAATGTTTTTGGCCATGAATTCTCAAGCACTGGTCCGATTTTACCCAAAGATCTCTCTTAATTAAGAAACTTTCCTTACGTCATTGAGGCCCTAACATTGTTATTTTGTACATGAAAAGGGGAAAAAAAGAAACAGAAACAATAAACAGATGAACTGGGACATTATGTAGGTACTAGATGATTAAACACAACCTGTGATAACCTGTGCAATAAATGTTATTTTTGCCATTACAGACTTTTCAGTTTCTGTTGGCAGCGTGCAGGAGAGGTGTTGATTCCACCCAACAGTCGTTTTCAGGCTGTGTATCGGACTGTGTTACATGAATAGATGTGTTTTTCCACCTGCCTGCGCATTTACAATGGAGTACAAAAGGTCGGCCAATGGATAATGAGAACATACTGTCATCTAATTTATTGTCTGCTTAACCAAAGAGCAAATGGATTTAATGTGTTTCTGTCCTCATCAGCCAAAAACAGGTACATAATATAACTGTGTAATAAATAAATAAATCCGGGACATCTCTCATAGGGTTGGATTCGGTTTAGCTGGGTCACTGAACAGAATCCCCTTTACCCCCTACTGTGTGTGTGAAGAGGCTCAGGGTATTTTCCTAAGCAAAGACATATTATGCAAAGACATATTGTGCAATGATGTACATTTCATGCTCCATGTCCATCATGAAATGCATTTGGTTATTAGAAAATGATCTTGGTACAAACAGGATAAAATTAAATTAATACGCTAAATAAAATGAACAAACTGTTACTACTACTTCTTTGCTCCAAACTGTTATCTCTTAAAGCAAGTAATCTAAATACTTCTAAGTGTAAATGCCTCTTTAAAGATATTTATTCATAATAATAATAATAATATTAATAATATTAATAATAATAATAATAATAATAATAATAATAATAATAATAATAATAATAATAATGTTAACTCAATGACATCTCTTAGTTATACAGTTTATATATACAGGACAAAAATGTGAAATACGATATATGGAAATGACATGAGTCTGTGGAGCAGTCAAAGGTTATCATTATTATTATTATTATTATTATTATTATTATTATTATTATTATTATTATTATTATTATTATTATTATTTTATTACTATTATTATTATTATCATCACTATTTTATCGGGACACTTAGGCTCCGGGTTGGCTTGGGTTACCTGGAGCATAAACCACTGCACTGGATGATTTTGATGTTGCTGCCTGCCTTTTCATCCTTGTTTGTTTTGTTTTGTCTTTATGTGTCAGACAAGGTGGATTTTTCCCTCTATAGAAATAGTTATTAGTTACAAATAGAATGTAAGCTAGTCGCTCAAAGGCGGCTGGTGCAGGTCACAAACTCCGACACACAGAAATAATACTTATCAGCAGTATCAAACTGCATGTATTTTAAGAAACGGTTTTATACCAAATATTGGAACAAACCATGAGTATACGTGCAGAAGGATCGTAAAATAAAAAATATAAGTACATATTGTTGTTTTTTTTTTTTTTGCTTGAATAGATTAATAACTATATTTTATCTAGATAATGAATTGGAAGATGTTCCGTTGAGGTCAAAATGTCCTAATTTCACATGAGAGTGATGTAGACATGAAAGCCATCTCGATGCCGCTGCTGGAGGACCTGCATCTGTTTTTCCATGCCACATTCCTGAGTCCTCAGACCCGGGATCAGTGCTGGCAGCTCAGCCTCTGTAATCTCTTTACAGTTAGGATCCGCCCACTTTCCTGCGTGATTAACAGCTGCCTCCTCCAACCAGGCGTCGGCCAACAGGTCTTACCTCCTCCCGGCCTCCTCCTCCTCCATGTAGGACTTTGTGGCTCTCCTGTCCGCTAACCCGTCAGCAGTCTTTCTTGGGAGCCGAAGAACAACTCCTGTAACTCTCAGCCATGGAGGGCGACAACATAATAATGCCCGTCTGACTCGGGGAGACTTTTCCAAGGTAGGTTTGTTGATTTTAAACCATAAGAACCGGGGAGGAGGGAACCAACGTCTGTGGATCTGTGTGTGTGTGTCTCTGTGTATGTGTGTGTGAGGGAGGAAAAGTTTCTCGGGACATGAGGAGTGATTTACTCCAATGTTGTTCACAGTGGGGATGTGTCACCCTCCTCGCCTGCATGTTTCTGCCTCTGTACCTCTCCTATCTCCCTGACTAGCGGGAAAAACATTTATTGTTGTCACGTGCCTCATTACTATATCGTAAACTGTGAGACATTAATAATTCTATCGTGAGTTTGAGAAAGTGAACATGGCATGTCCGCTTCACTGACAGTGGGGGAAACGTGTTGCTGTGGTTTGGGTTCAAGTTTAATTTAGGCTTTTTTTATTGTTTAAAGTTGTGGGAACAAATTACAGCGCACAAGAAAAACATGGCTTAATTTAGAGTATAGCAAGATTGAACTAATTTGGGCTGTGGCTGCCGTTAAGTGTATGCAACTCTGTGTTTTCATTTAACTGCAGATTGTCAGCTCAGTATAGCTCAAGCACCGATGGTACATTCATGAACCCCAGTTAATTTGAATTGTTTCTAGGTCTCCATTGCAATGATGGAAACATGCTTTGTGCTCGCGTGCAGATGAAGTATTGAAAGGATGACTCACATCCCAAAGCACTTGTTGATGTGATGCACATCAATAATTCACCCTGCGCTCTCTTTTTTTTTATATTTATATGCACACTTCTAGTTAAAGGGCAAGTGCAAAGGTTAATGCATTCAATTAGACACATAAAACTACACATAAACAGGCATGCAGCCAGACAGAGAGGGGCATAAAGAGGCAGACACAGTGGGATGGGGTCTCTCTCTCTGCTACAGATGTGCATTCCTTCAGCTGGTGGAGTGATCAAGCCTTTAAATAGAGCTCAACAGGAATGCAAACAGAACAAGGTGAAAAACCTCGCCTGGGGGCATATCAGGAGTAGGAGTAGAGGGAAGGTAGGTAAAAGGAGGCAACAAAAACCAGACTGCAAGTTCTTGTGCTCAAAATTAGACCAACTTATGGCTCTTTCCCACTTTGGGTGAAATGTGGGTTAAAGGTCACTATCATCTATTGCTAAAAGCCACACAGTCAAGGTTAATTTGTTTAGCCGGAAGGTTTTAAATATAGGATTTGTTGGTTTTTTTCACCATTACTATGTTACCCACAAACCCTTCAAAGAAATGATCAGAGGTGGCAAAAGTACACAAGTTCTTTACTCAAGTAGAATTTTATTAACTTATGTAAAATAGAAGAAAAAAAAAGGCCTGATTGAACTTTTTTACTCAAGTGAAAGTTGAAAAAGTCCAGGCTCAGTCAGCATATGTTAGAAGAAAAAAAAAATCCCTTTCAAGGACATTTCTACCAGATGTGCCTCACTGAATCTAATTCATTTCATATTAATTTAGAGTATTCGGAATGTTATTGCAACATTTATTACTGCCGGGCAGAGAATTTATATTCAGCATTAATATTCCTAACGTACAACACAAGTTGAGAAAAACAAAGCGAATAGACAAAAGATATCGACACCACGTCATTTCTTTGTGGTCCTGCGTATATTTCCTGTCTGTCTGATCATTATGGGTTGTATGTCTGTTTCATCTGCATGTGTGATAAATACAGATGGTTACGCCGAAGGGATCTTCTTGCTGTATGTTATTTTCAAATCAGTTGGATTAAAGTCAATTTTAATATCAGGCGTGCAGACCATGATACAAATTAAGAATAAAATACCAAAGTAATAAGCCTAGTTTGAATGTATTTGAGTAGAATGTACAGATATTTGTGGAGTAAAAGTCTTTAACAGACAAATATAACACTCAAGGAAATCACTGATTCCTGAAAATCCTACATAAGTACAGCAACAAAGTATTCATACTAGTTACTTCCCGCTTCTGGACAGCTTATTTTAAGGAAGGCAATGCTGGAGAATTTTATTTTAATGATGAAACCTGTATATCAGTGGTAAGACATCTGGTTGACTTGATTGTTCTGAGCTTCAGTTCCTGAAATTGAGGCTATGGTCGTGATAATTCTGTAGTGTATATGTGTTTGTCAACTGCATTTAGTTTTGTAGAACATCATTTGTTTAGTCAGGGAATTGAATTGGGCTCTCCTCCATACTTCTCTTACTCCATTCGGCTTTAAATGTTGATGAACGAGGGCATTTTGGGATTAACTAATGGTTTTACGCTGCTGTTGTAGGCTTAGATGGTGCGCAAGGTGTTAGCGGTTTGTTCGGGACGGGGAGGTGATGCTCTGTGTGTGACGCGTGTTGTTTTTAGGTATGCAACAGATCATTTTTCTGGATGTTGCTGCCGCTCTCTTGGTCAATATCCCAACTAAGCTGTACTCATGTTATAGATCCACGGTGCTGTAGTCTGTCTGTAGCCATCTCACTCTAATTTACATAAAAACAGCTACTTTGTTCTTAAATTAATGGCAGTTTATCACATTGCCTATGGTATCACAATGCACTGACTCCTAACCATGATCTGTATTTTAATGTCATATTCTTGTTAATCCGCACCTGAGGACAAGCGTTACATGAAGGGTTCCCTGTAATTTCAGTTTTACCAACTCCGATTCCCTGTTTTGACTCTGACATGTTTAAATGATCAGATTTTCAGATTGCAAACATAGCTCTATTCTTCAGATCGTTGATCGTTCAGAAAGTAATGATTATTCATTAGCCAGACGGGTACCGGTGGTAAATATGGATAGAAAGCATAGAGAACGGATGGATAGATATGATCTCCTGCAGCGACTCTGAAAGGGAGCCACCGAAAGAGAGGGATGAAGAATCTAGAACCAGGAATTTAATATATACACACAACAAAAAGAGATTCCACAGACATATCGGCTTATATAAACAAGCTTGTCCTATTCTTTTTTACTGTGATGTCAACACCTGGTCTTGAGGTCATTATTATCATCAAAGAACCGATTCAAAAAAGTATCATACCCTTGGATCAAGGCTTTTCAGAAAGAACAATTGGTCCAGAAAACGTTAAAAGAAAAAAACAAGCAATGCTGGCCAATACGCGCATAATTAAATTGCAATCTGAAATAAAACTGCTTTAGCAATAAAAAAAAAAGAGAGAGAGAGAATGGCAAACTGCAGTTATTGAAACTTGAATGATACCGCAGCTGAGCTTTATGTAACAATGGAGCAGTAGCAAGACTAAGTAAGGAAACCCACACAACTACTCTCGGGGCCTTTGTAGCCCTTTCACCCCTAATGGTATCGTTCTGTGACACTCGTCACTTTTCTCTGCGGTCAGCGTTCCTTTATTGCTGATGAGAAGGGTTTGCTGCAGCTAGCCATCCATGGCGCTACTGGAGGAGCCAGCGAGGTTGTACTAGAACTGGCAGAGGGCACACTTGGTTTCGGGGGAACGCGAAACACTGAACACTGTATATTCTTCAAGCTTGACACCAGGATGCCTTAAATACTGGGACAAATTTCAAACATCTGGTCACTTGGTTGCTGGTTCCTGGTCCCTGTTACTGGATTTCTCTGAACTAAGTGGCCAGATCTTGAAGATGTGCCTTACATTTGAGTTGATTTGATTTTTGGCTTCTCCTATTCCCATTTCAATGAAGTAAAACTTGGCACTGAAACTGTCTAGCAGAACATAAGCTCTTCCTCTGTCTAACTTCACCGCTGTGCAACTCAATGTACACAGGCTAAGAAAAACATCAGGCACCTTGCTGTTTGTTTACCTCCGGGAAGTTAGTTTACCCACAAATTCCCAGATCTTCTTTCTCTAGAAAAGCTGGAATGTATTTTCGTTTGCTTTAGTTGCACAAACCCTGTGATGAAAAATGATGTGTAGTTAAGAATATGTAGGAGTACACTTAGTAAATAAATGTGTTCTACAGATTCAAGGGCTAAAGGGATATTAAGATAACCAGTAGGAATTAGCCTCATGTTTAGGGTTTGTTTGGTTTTGGTTCCGTTCACTTTATTACTGATAGTAACTAGTATTAGTGAAAAAGGTCAACTAATATGCTGTAATACCAGCATTGTGTTACACTTACCAGGTTTGACGATTCAAACTTTCTCTCACTCAGGTGGCTTCTTAGTTACTTAAATTTGGAATTTATTGATTTGCTTGTCAGCATATCCGATGTAATTTCACAAGAACTCTTGGAAGTACCCGGCATAGTGGGCAGCCCAAATATTCAAAGGTGCTTTAGAAAAATGTCCAGTATAAACAAAAACCACCTTCCAGAGTTTTGCTTTGTGTAAACATACCATTGTTATCTCTGCCAAGAAGTTTATGATTTCATTCCTGTTTGTTTGTCTGTTTGTTTGTCTGTTTGTCTGTCTGTTTGTGAGCAGGATTACGGAAAAACGACAACATGGATTTGTATGAAATTTTACCCTGAGGTAGGTTTTGACATATCCTAGAGTTGATTACATTGTTGTGACGTTTCATGTTCGCAGCATTTAGATAAGAATGAAATAAATAATTAACCGTTTGGAGTAGTGATGTTACAATGTGACTATTGCTGCCTTTGTTCCTTTGATTCCTTTGGTGTTACTTTCGGGGTGGAGTTTGGGGCTCAGTGGGCTGAACAGAGACGCTGTAGTTGAAGGCGAAGGAAACGACTAGCTACGGAGTATTTGAGAGAGTTGTTGGAGTATATATGTATATTTGTTTATTGCCTTGTCCATTTAATTTAAAATTATTTATATGACGTTCGTACTGCGAGAGCTCAGTTAACCGGAGTCAAATTGAATATACATGTCCAATAAAGCTGATTCTTCTTCTTCTTCTTCTTCATTTGTTGGTAGATTTAGGGACTGGCATAACTTAGACATTAATGGAGAAATCTGCATGAATGTTTTGTAAAACTAGGGTTCTGCTGTAGGGTTCTGCTGTAGGGTTCTGCTGTAGGGTTCTGCTGTAGGGTTCTGCTGTAGGGTTCTGCTGTAGGGTTCTGCTGTAGGGTTCTGCAGTGCCTTGGGGGAGGTTAACACACTCTGAGTTCTTTTTCCAGTTGTAAAAGTAGACACTCATTCTTATCAAGTTCTGAGCGATAAAACATTGGTTACTTCAGTCTTCCAAAATGTAGTATCATTAATTTAATAGCTGTATCAAGATAGTTCCCAATACTTACACTTAAGTAGGGAAGTAAGCCGAGGGCTTATACAAGGAATTAGGCTAAATTTCCACACTGCACTAACGCCTTAGATGCACGCTGTCATAACTCTATTACCCTCATAAATCCAACCTTTTAAAATTCAGCAGTCTGAAAAATGCAGACCTCCAGCCTTAAAATTAATCTGTTTCAGTTAATCTTTTATTACACCACAGTTCTGTTAAACTCACCTCCTGATTTTAGCTTGAATAAGGTACTGTTATTCAGCTCTCTGCCTGATTCCCTGCAGACATCTCCCACTGGCAGTCCAATTTCTGCCCTGGCTTTGGCCAAAAACCACATACGCGCACACAATGGCTCATGCGATCCAGGACTTACACATGCGTACACATTCGCATAATCACAAGCACACATTGCAAAACGCGGTCCAAGCCTCCATACTCTCTTCTCCACACTCGTATTTCACCAGTCACACAAACAGGGCCCACGGCAATCAGCTTCAAATTAGAGAGAAAGCTGCTCCAAGAACTGGAGTGCTGCTTGCCAGGTCTGAGGCCATACTCGTCTTGGTGCGTGTGTGTGTGTGTGTGTGTGTGTGTGTGTGTGTGTGTGTGTGTGTGTGTGTGTGTGACACAGAGAGCCAGCTCTTGATATTAAACCAATGTTGAGGGGCCTAGAGTGGGGCAGTTCTCCTCCTTTGTGCTGCTGTTCATGCACTTTATTCCCACTCATACTAACCAGGAGCTCTGCTCGAGAGATTTGGAAGAGATTTTGGAGAAAGAACTGATTCTAAGTTATTCCATCCCAACCGGCTTGTTTATATCTTCTTCGAACCACAAGGTAGAGCCACTTGATCTTTTGGCTTGGAGCTTGGGCTTCTTTTGAGTGTGACAAGTGTTAGATATATATATATATATTCGATATATATGAGACGATGGTTATTGTTCTGTCCAAGAAATTGTGAGGTACTCCCTTTGCACTTTTCTCAGTTGCTCTCAGGTCTGCTCTCTACTCATAATGGGAGAATGATGGTGGAGAACATAATGGCAGATCTTCCAGGAAACCTTATACTCGGCCTTTCATACTTGAAAACTGATGCCAATCCAGACTTTGCCACATCTGTTACAGATTGAGGAACTTATATTTGCCAGAAGACCGGAAAAATGTCCCCCTCACATTACACAATCTTCAGCAGGCCTATTATACTTTATAAAATTAAAATCAATACATACCCTATCATGGCACGTAGCAGAGCAGAAAACACTTCAATATGGATCTATCATTAACAAAAGCCGGTGCTCCAACCTGTTGGATGCAAAGATATAGTTTTTGGCATCACAGTTAACAAGCACATAAAGGCATCTTATACGTTACCTTATTGTTTGTATTTTGTTAGCTGGTGTTACATTTTGTGTTGAATCCAACATGCCATTGCAGCAGCCGTAAGGGACGAAGCTGCTGGGAGGATGGGGTTTCAAGCTGTGTGTAATGGATCCATTTCTTAGCAGGGTGAACTCAAAGATGGCTTCAGTTATAATCTGTTTGTTTTTTTCTACTTCATGCATTATTTTAAAGACACATCTAAGAATATAAGTATAATAAGTTGGTGTAACATTACAAAGAAGAAGACATTAGATAAAGTACTACGCTTATATAACTATAATAACCACGTTTCTTCCAGCGAGCGGGGAAGTAACCCTAACTGTAATACTGTCACTTTATCATTGTTATTCACTCTCATTCTTTATCCACAGAATGTTTTTAATGGGGTCAGGGTCAGATTTCCTTTATATAAAAGTAAATGAGACATGCCCTCTTTCGAGAATAAAACAAAGAAAAAAGCCTTATAGAAATATCACACAATAAAGGCTCAGGGTTTGGGTTAGGGTTAGACTAACAGGAAGATTGGTTGGTGCTGACAGATTATTTGTATGCTCATTATCTGTCGGGGTCAATAACTGACCATCCCTTAAAAAACAGCACGGTCAGAAATTTCCCAGGAAAAATGAATGTTGTGCTTCCGCTTGTTGCAAAAGGGCTTTCTGAGCTGCGCAAGCATGAACTGCAGAAAATTATAATGCTAACATAAACCCCAAATTTACTGACTTCTTTTTACCTAACGTTCTTAAGGAGTGGAATCGTGATGTATTCCTGCATGTTTAACTCTGACTAACTTGCCAATATGTTTTTTTTTTAAAAAATAAGAAAACCATATGTGAAAGAAATCAGCTCCCTGTTTTTGACATACTCCTGCAGCCTTGCCAGGGAAAGCAGAATCTATTAATTTGGTCATATATTCTGCAACTAGTCTGTCCAGAGCAGTGTTGACTATGAAAATACAGCTAACTGGGGAGATTATTAAAGCTTGGCAGGATATTAGTCTGTGCTGAAAGAACACTCTACTATTGATTGCTTTGGTTTAAAATCGTTACTCCGACTCATGGGCGCTTTGAAAAACGGCAAAAATATTTTCGGACAAACATAACCAGCACGGAGAATACTGTGGACTGATTTACAAGCTGCTGGGGCAAAAAAGAAAAAAAGACCAGCGTATCGGCTGCCTTGTGTTTACTCTGACCTTGCAGGTGTTCAAATGTACCATCACTGGCACCCTGAATGGTTTCTGTTTGTGAGCCCATGTCTGATGTGGCGTTTAAAGTGGCGCATGCCCAGTAGATCCACCATCTTCATTCATGTAGATTCAGATTTGCTGTTTGTGTGAGGATTCTTTTTCTCTTGGAGAGGAAAGAGAGCTAAGGGAAAAAAAGAATGAAGTTTTGTTACTCTGCGGTTTCATGTCCGTCTCCAGTACAAGTTAAATATGCGGAGTACTTTGTAACTTCATGTCCAAATTCTCTTATGAAACAAAAATGCACACTATTGTTACCCACAGAGACAGAGGGGGAGGTTTTCTTGTTAGATTTCTCTCTTGCGATTGTATTGTATTTAGTGCGTATTGGTTACAGCTGGGCAATAGAGAAGAAATCCTTTAATCATCACATACAGCCATACATAGTACAACATAGTGAACTAATTTCTCCGCATTTGACCCATACCTGAGGAAGCAATGGGTCTTGCTCAAGGACCCTAGGACATTGAGACACTGATGGGACTTGAACTGGCAACCTTGCGACGATGGCGAGATGGCCGCTCTATTAAAAAAAAAATACTGTCATATGCAGTCATGTGCCTCTGGTCCTCAAACCAGGAAAAGGTGCAGATATTGCAATTCTCTTGCACAATTCGGCTTACAATAAATAAAAACAATTACAAATCTCCAATCATACATTCGTCAATAACATTTAACATATTTAGTATTTTTCCTCAAACTGCATTCAAGAGGCAAGATCTTGTCTCGCTCTAACAAACTCAAACTTTAAGGTGAAAGTAAGTGCATCAGGTTTTGTACAAAATATTAAGTGCATAATATCCCACTGACTCTAACATGTTTTACTTTCCCGAATGAAAACGGGTGCAACATATCAAAAGCCTTAAAGTACCGGTCACAGCAAATAAGTAATCTTTTCCATTTGATGTTTTGAATTTAATACCAAATTAATTTTGTGTAGTTTCCATGGAAACAATAGTTTCCATTTTTTGGTGATTCTGGAAGGTGGTCATCTTTTCCAAAGCATAAGCTAGCCCTACTATTAGCTTTGCTATTAATGGTTCTACAAACCATTGTAATGGTTGGACAAAGGTTTAGAGTTTAGTCCACGGAGAGGTGAGGTCACTATGAACATTTGTCATCTTCTCCATAGCATATATGCTAAGGAATGGAGGCTATGTCAGATACAGATGAATCTGGTTTTCCAATTTTATGGGTGATTTCAGAGGGATTTGTCATCTCCTGTTGACTTTGGTTTGAATCTGATGTCATGTCGTCTACATGGGAGGTAATGTGGCTCCATGTGGGCAATCCCCCCGTCCCCTGCAGTGATTACGGCGCTAGCCAGTGAAGTGAGTCCAATCACCAATCAGCAGTAAAACAGTGAGGGGAGCTCACTACTTTAAAACAATGATGTCATATTTATCGCTTGGGCTCATTTGAACAATGTAAAAATCATTATTAGTTAATGACTCAAGGTGAAAGTTTGAAATAATCATAATATTAATTTGAAGTACTCAGATAAGATTAAAAAAAAAAAATTGATTCCGATTTTTGTGACAAGTAAAGTAGTATCTTCTTCTTTTGGCTGATCCATTTATCGGGGGCCACAGTGCGTCATCTGTTACCATCTTCTCGCCCTGTCCTCTGAATTTTCCTCTTTCACACCAACCATCACATCTTTCCCCTCTCATTCTTCTTTTTCTACGACCAACAGTAGCAAAGTTTCTGCTGTCCCGCCAGCCGGGCAAGAATGCCAATACTGGTCGTTGTTAGCCCAGGCCCCGACTGATTCAGTTTGGAAATCAGTTTATCATCCATCCATACATTTTTTTCCGGTTAATCCAGGGCCGGGTCGCGGTGGCAGTAGGCTCAGAAGGGGTTTCCAGATATCCCTCTCCATAACCAATTGCCTGTTACACGTATAGCTTTGTATCTGAGCCCAACGCCCATCTCTGCAGGTGGTGAGCCCACAGTGTGGTGGCTCCATGAAATTTGTTCAGGCTGGGCCGGGTCGAGCCCCGTGAAACGGGCTCGGCCACCAGATGCTCGCCAATGAGCTCCCCGCCCACATCTGACTTTAGAAAGATGCCCTGGTCTCCAGGTACATTTTGATTTGGCGTGAGTTTTGCATCGAATGCTCTTCCCTGACACAACCCTCCCTATTTATCCGGGCTTGAGACCGGAACTAGAAGTACAATAATTTCTTTGTGACCGGGTTGTATAATTTAACTGAATAAGAATTAACTGCAAACCAGTGCCTGATATGATAATGAGCAGACAACTATTCCACGTGATGATGGTAGAGTGATACACATTATGTCGTAAAATGAGTAAGAAGTAAATGTAAACCAGCGCTTTGGAACAATAACATGATACTTAGAATGCACCTGGTGATAAGACTGTTAAGTTATGGAAGTCATATTGCACATAATAATAAACGTGACGTTATTATACTTCAAATTAATAATGCGCAAGACATTGAATGTAATGCTTTTCAAGCCAATATCATGTCTGATAATGACCGGTAGTCACCCAGTACTAATAATAGTGCTAATTAACAGCAGAATAGGTATCGCGACAAAGACGTAAAGTTTTGAAAATAGAATCCATAAATCCTTAAAGAGTTGATAGGCAGCTTTTGGTTTATTCAGGCTGAAAGGGTACAGCGTGGTTGGAGAGTGTGAATAATTCTCTTCTCCCTCTAAGCCATCGGGGACAGTTAGAGGATGGAGCCTCTGGCATTATCGTAGCAGGATCTGGTTCTCAAAACATTGTGGATTTACTGTTATCAACTTCTGGACAGATGGGGCATGTGGTTGAGAAGGGATAGAGGCTCATTGATGTGTTTCTCTTTCTGCGGCCATTCAAAAGTGCATTTCTGTGCAGCAGGCTTTGCATAAGGAGACATTTTGTAACCACCACGAAGCCAAGCGTCAGTTTCAAATATTTATGCATATGTAGACCATATTACATATTTACACTATTCTCATTATACATGCATGGGATCTATATTGTATGGACGCTTTTATACTCTTTAGACAGAATGATTTGTCAAGAATAAATATTAATAGAAATGTATCCTGCAACTACTTTGATTGTGGTCCATTTTTAATTAAAGAAAAAGAGTATTATTTTTGGAACATATGATGGATTTTGGACCCTCTGTTCTGTCTTGGCTGTTTGTGTGAAATTTTTTTTTTTGCAGAATTTGGCAGATTTACCTCGACACAAATATATTTATTGCTTGTTCTTACTTGACTCAGACGGTGGAGCTTCACAGAGCAGAATGATGTATGCGTTCCTTTTTGTTTTGACATCCGTCTGCCGTTTCGCCTACAATCGCAGTTTAGCACCTGGTTGCACTAGCAATACCATGCGACTAAATATTATGCCAATGGTATTTAGAGAAAAAACATCCTGAAATATGGCGTAAGATCACCAGTTTCAGTGATGAGTTATTATTAGTACCTGATCGAAAACTCCTAGATTCATATCAAAATAAGTGGGTTGGGCGACTGAACTATTAAAGTTGTTATTCAGGGCAAAGGGAGACAGTTCCTAACGTTGGTTGATGCTAGACAGGCTTGAAAATCAAACCAATTTTTAATAATGAATAAAAATTTAAACCCATATTGCTAATAATCAGTAATTTTATTGTTGTTTATCTTTTAACCCTTTTGTCCCGATTCAGTCGTGGTGCATGGAGAGAAACTTGCATAAGAGGGATGTGGAAACTTGAAACCTCCACAGATAACATGATTAATGGGCTTCCTTATCTGGGAGACATTATTTATCCAGAATGATAGATTTTCTTCTTTTTTTTTTACGAGATAGAAGTTGTGTGATTTCTAAGAAATTTAAACTGGTTAAATGCATTTTTTAATGGGAAATAAACAGCGTACGAATTATGGTTCAAAGCATAGTATCTTTTAATGTCTTACATAATTGCTATATATCTTTAAATTTACGCTAAAAATAAAGATGGATATCGGAATTGTCAGTTCTATCTGCATTATTTCCTATCTACAGGTCATCTACAAACTTGTAGACAAACTGAGCAATCATAAAAAATGTTAAACTAGTCTTGAGGTTGGGTTATCTTGTCTCCTGGGCTCCATTTAAATGATTAAAAATCATATTATGCTGAGTGGGTGGGTGCAGGCAGTAAAGGGAAGAACTGAGAGAAGGGGCTAGGTGAGTGAAGTGGACACAAACTAAAAGCTCTGCTTTCAACGGTTCTCTAGGCAGGAGTTTCAACTAAACATCTTAAGAGTAATGTGTGTGGTCGAGCTGTTAGTGGCCCCTCATTACTGTCATCACTCATCGCTTTGGACTATGGCGTTATCTGCATCCTAAACATCGTGACGTTAACTAAAGAGAGAGAAGTCAGCTGTGTAGTTGAATAGCTGAAGGGTTTTCATCGCATGCAGGCGCCGCAGTGGTCATATTTAATTGATAGATTTGTCTGTTTGGATTATGTGACCTTCAGTCGTGATGTAGTAATGATTTCTCTTGGGTATCAAAGTGCATGATGTCATGATTGTGTTGGAATGTCCAAGAAAGATAAGAAGGAACCTGCTTTAAACTTGAAAAGCCTTATTTTTCCAACTTTCCCGTTCTTTTTTTTTTTTAGTTGTGTATGTCGATCACTCTTTACATTTCTCTCCCTGTCCTTCATCTTACTTGTTGCAGCGGTTTCCCCGTCCTCCTCTCTTTGCATGTGTTTGTTGTCTTTATGGAGTGTTACAGTCCTGAAGGAGCACAATGGGCGCTATCAAATACAGTCATCATATCTGATTTGGCAGGAGCAAATAAGAACGGAGCCAAGACTACACTAGCGAGTTGCATGTTCACACTTCAGGTTCAAGCAAATAAACTTTCAGGTTTAGTCTTATCAGTGTATTTATTCAGCTGGCCCGAACTACACACCTTTCAACATAAAGGTAGCATTAGGCTGCAATCGGAGGGGGATTGGATGTAGAGTTGTTGGATTCTGGTGTTCTATGATGACATTTCATTCGAGGAGGATGGAAAACAATAACTGCTGCCCCAGCCTACTAATACATAATATATATATATATATATATATATATATATTCTGAATACATGTTTTACTGGTCTTAAACTTGATTATTTGATAGTTGGTGCCCGGATCATAATCTTTATAAAAAAGGAGACTTGGAATGGAATCTCAGTCCGCGTGGTAGAAATCAAGTGTGGACCAATAGTCAAGGTTCTTTGTACTAGTAGTTTACACAGCCACATCTTTTACCGGTCCCAAGCCCAGATAAATGGGAGGGTTGTGGCATCCGACGTAAACACTTACGCCAAATCAATATGCAAAATGAGACCATCCGCTGTGGCGACCCCCTAAAAAGGGAAAGAGCCGAAAGAAGATGCTTTGCTATAATCTCAATAAAAAATATCTGAACCAACACCACATTAACATTACTGACGATACGAAAGGCAAATCAGATGACGCTTCTCCTATGTTCATACGACGGAAGATGTGGCTTATTTTTCCAAATGAATGTGTTCGTTTAGAGAAGAACGATGTGTGCTGCCATCACATTACGAGTAGGCACAGAAACATAAGTCATGTTCCCATACATCATCCCAAAATAACAAATACTACAATACTGTTACTACTCTATTGAATCAATTAAGGGTTGAATGAACAGCTTGATAACTCTAGCTGATCCTCAGCTCAACTTTTTTTTTTTTTTTTAGCATAATGACTTTGAGTCACCTTCCAGACCAGAGTGGGCTAAATAAGGCATTGACGACCGACTGCAGTTTGTTTAAATCTTTCTGCCAAACTGAATGCTCGTTTGAAGACAGTTTTATTGCCATTGTTAAGGTTGATTGCAATGAGTCAAGCAGCTGGTGTTGACATAAGTGCATTTCAAAAACATTGCTCGCACATGAAAATCCTTTCATATGCTCTCAAGGCTTCATTTTGCCAAAATACATAGAGTTGAACAAATAAAATTGTGGTTGCTATTAAGTGTCAATCAAGAGATATTGAACCATAGAAATATGCTCCATTCGCCCATGATTCCTTTTTTATCGTCACAAATCTAAATTGCCGATCTTTTAAGGTGGAAAAGAAGAAAACTGCTCTCAGATGATTTATTTTGAGGTTGGACAAAGCCTTTTGTGCGTGAAAACTAACTGCATTTTAATGTGAGTCCTTTTGACATGCAGCTGCCACACGTTAACTGAAATTAAAGGACCATTTCAAATCATCCATGTGACCAAAAGTAGAACGAAAGTAACAGTCGTACCAAAAACAATCTTGATATTTTATAGAGAAAAACGCCAGTACAGTTATTGAGCCACAACATCAATTCCAAATCCAAACCAGAAAACAATGGACACCGCGTCTGATCTTGATGTGTATCCTTTATAGACATGAAAATAAGAAAAGAAAATCAGGATTGAAATGATATAAAGTCCAAATGTCCCAGCATTTGTGCTTTTCTTTGAGCTCATGTCCAGCTTTGAAAGATTCCTTCTGATACTGCCTCGATCTTTTTAACCCATCTTTTGGACAAAAACACACACACACACACACACACACACACACACACACACACACACACACACACACACACACACTGGACCTAAAAAATCAACAGATTTTAAGACCAAATGATAGCAGCGCACTGTATCTGCCTCCTATCAGCTCCATCAGAGCCTGCTTTCATAGTGGCAGTTTGTTAGCCGGATCCGTGTGCCGAGCAGCAGAGCCAAACAGTCTGGCGAGATCTTTCTGTGTTTACCACTCATTTAATCTGAAATAAACTCTGTTGCGGTTTGTGTCGTATCCTGCTTCCAGCAAATAATCCGCAGAGAAATGAGGTTGCTAATGATTTTCTTCTTACAGAGGCCTTTCTTTGGATTTAACCCTATCCTACTTATCCCGCTGTATTGGTGTCCCTCTGGTTTCTGGTTTTGTTTGAACAGTCACACAGTGGATTCTGTGGCGAACAGTGCCCACATGCTTTCGAAGGCTTCATCTTGACATATATAGGCGGTGTTTACTCCACCGCCTGCCTTCTTTGACAAGCCCCACTATAGATCCTCCAGTGTGCACTGCATCTCCACTCTCCCTGTATTTTTGCCTCCGTCTGGCGTTCAGTGTAGGGGGGCTGTTTGCTTTTACTATATGATATATTTTCCTGATCCAGCCCTAGAAATTTGGATTCGGCTTGGCACAGAGTCTTAACCCCTCAAAACAGTTCTTGCCATTTTTTGCTGTTTTCTCATGGCGGTCTGCAGTGGAAGTTTGGAATGTATGTGGCAGCCCACCGCTGCTTGCTTTTACAACACTTTGTCTTCAAATGCACAGATCTGCATTTGTTTTGCCGCAAAGATGCAGAGAGTCATAAAGAAATAAGGCGTGGCTATTATCAATCAGGAAGACGACAGGGGTATCTACAAGTTATTTGAGTTCATTTCATTTACCAGAATTAAGGTGAAAACTTATTATTTTTTAAGGTACAGCGCTGAAACGGGTGTTCTTATCTTTAAGACTGCAAAAGGAAATTAGAATACTTTGCGTATCTTTGATGATGATTTATTTCGAACAAGTCTTTGCATTCTTCTTTCTTATTAGTTCTGTCTTTCTTTTATCCACATTCCTTCCATCTGCTTCTCTCTTCGTGGTTCTTGTTTCATTTGTGTTCTGTCTTTCCATGCTCTCCCAACCCCTCCCAGCCCCTTTCTCTTTTCCAATTCCGATCCTCAACCTGCAATCAATCACACATAGCAAATCCTAAATGATGTAGTATTTAGAAAGCATAAATAACTCCCAGTTGATGCGAGTTCATCATGATTGCAGCTTTTGCATGTACAAACAGTTGAAAAGGGAAAACATGTCCAATCCTAATTCTAAACGTAACTGTGGAAGACGTTCAACAGGGGCAGCGTTTCTTCATTTGCTTTTATTTATGACCCCCCCCCCCCCCCCTTTGTTTCCATTTCACCATTTGGTTATGATTTATTGTCTTTGTTTGCTAGGAGCCCATTAGCTCATTTGTTTTTACTCTTGTTTTTAAAGCTTATTGCTCCATTTTTTTAATTTTCAGGCAGAGTTAGCAGGATGTGATGGTTTTTAAGGCTTTCAGTTGTGAATCTCTGGTAGACATGGGTCAAACTTAATCTGACTGGAATGTATCTCTGTATCTTGATTACAGAGAGAAGACAACATAATAACACATAATGGTTACTAGATGTTTTATTATGTAGCTCTTGATTCATTAAAAATTATGCCAATATGGCATTGATTATGTAGGTTCCTGTTTTTATTAAATTAAATAAAATATCACAGGTGCCACATTGGACTGTTGTTTATTCAAGACACGTTGGACGTATAGAATCAATTCCTTTTTGCCAGGAGCTTTTGTCCATTAAAAGGAACCACGTGTTTAGTTTACAATATCCTCCTGTAAATAATTGTATGAATTGTATATACATGGAGTCAGCGCTGTGTTTATATAAGTGTGGCGAGCATTGCTGACGTTTACTTCCAAGAAAATGTGGATTGAGTTAAGACTATTATGTTCCTTTGTTATAACTTCTTTGTCTCATTTTCAGCAAGATGTTTTAGCAGTCAGTCAGACAGTAGTAATCAAGAAAGTATGACTTCTCTCTATGCTCTCATTCGTTGTTCTTTTCCATCTCGGGTCTGGAGTGTACTTACCGTTTCTCTGTTCCCTCGGGTGAAGTTTATCTGCCAGAGAGGTATATTAAACATACTTGACTTCACCCTGTCTGTCTTCTCTTGCAGTTTTATATACTTTTGGAGCATCTCACCATTTACTCTTTATTCATTTCTATTTCCGGTCTTCATCAGTCTCTTTTTTTTTTTTTTTTTTTGCCTTTACTTCATTTTCTCATCCCCGTGAACTCTCCTACTGAACTTTATCTCTCTCTCACTATATCAGTCTGCCAGTCAGGAGTAATGGAGAAAGCATGGAGTTCCCAGCAGAGTGATTCATGGTTCTAGTGACTAGTGAGCACGGGTTGTGTGTGTGGGTGTAGGACAGTCAAAGTGTGGGGGTCTGTGTGGTGAGAAGCAGGATACTCTGTCTGTGTATGAGTGTGTATGCCCTAACATGTTGCGTAATTTGGGGCTATGTGTGTCCCATGTTTTTCTTCCTCCCTCCTGAACACGCTGCGTTAAAAGTCACCTGTCGGTGAAAAGTCAAACACACTAAGACACACACAGAACCTATATTTTTTTGTACGGCCTTGCTGTAATGTTCCTTTTTCATCTCATCTTCCAAAACACTTTCTTCAATTTCAAGTAGGTTTATCAGCAAATTGATGGAATAGTACGGCTACATGATTAGATTACATTAAGTCTCATTACTTTGGTAGTGTTTTGGCTTCCTACAATTAAATCCACACGGTTAAGCTAAGCTGACCTTTACATTGAATTCTCCCCCTATTCAATGTTTCCTAGCCCCTGCCTGACCAATCATGGCTGCTTCCTGTACAAAAACTTCCTGGACGTGGTCAATGGACGCTGTCCAGACGACTGACATTGACTTAAGAAGAGTATCACTACCAGACAACAGACTGCAGGACTGAAACTGAAATGTCTTGTGGTGCAGATGGCTAAGAGCTTGTCCCTCAAAACAGATCATCATTCGGTGTTTGGAAGTATTTTGGAATGATGCTAATCCTTTAGTCGTTCAAAAGAAAAAGTGTTTAAGAAGCAAAGCCGAACAGCTAACTTGTTCAACCACTTGAAAACACACCAAAAAAATGCTGTATGATGAATGCATAACGGGAAAGGAAAACACTGCAAACCTGAATCGTCCATCATCAAGACACTGCATCCATCCAGCTCGCGTAGAAACAGTGAAATCACCAATGCAATCGCATTCAACTTGGCATCCTCTTTGCTAGAACAGCTAACCTTTGGTCAAGCTGCACACGAGTCTGACGGTTCACTAAATCCATGATTAATCCTGATAAATAATTCTGATTTCACATTGATTATAAGAATGATCATTTTGGCTATAATCATGCAGCGAGGCATGACACACATTGTGATGTAACGCAGGAAGTGAGATACCAGAGAGAGAGGCAAACTGAGGTAATTGAAGAAAGCAATAATGTATGTTTGTGCTCGCTGTTATTTGATAAAGGAGTGTTGGCGTACCAAATTACACACTTCCAAAAGAAAACTCAGTGTATTGTATATATCCATGCAAAAGTGCACCTCACTGCGTTGAATAAAATGGCAAATTTCCACTATCTGCTTCATGTCTTTATAATTGCTCCCAGCAGTAGCGCGGCGCCAGTCAAATATACATGGACTCACTTTCACACGTACGCACGCACACACACGCACAAACACGCACACACACACACACACACACACAGAAAAATTCACCCAGTAAAACAGGAGAGAAGTGGAATATTGTGTGTATCTGCGTGTGTTTATCTAATTTATATAAGTATTGTTATTCTTGGTTTGCGTAGAGGGTAAAAGCACTTTTAATTAAATCTTTTAATTCATTCCTGTACGTTGGCCTCCACCTGTCTCTGCTTTCAGATTTTTGCTTTCTCTTTCTATTTTTTTTCGTGGCTTGACTGTGTGCAGGTAATCACTAATCACAACCTAAAGACGTGTGTGTGTGTGTGTGTGTGTATGTATGCATGCGCCTTTGGCTGTCTGGATGTGTCTAAGGTCTTGCTGGATAACACAAGGCAGATGTTGGTGGGGAGGTGGGTGTATCTTTAAGGAGCCTGTCTTTAGGTCATGCAGAACAGATGTTTCGGGACCATCATCGTCCCCTGGCTACTAAAAGCGTTCTGCCACTTTTCAGGTTCTTGCAGACATTTGTAGATACTTTGGAAAATGTTTTTGCCGAGTATAGTGATGGCTGAGAATCTGAACTGGGACGCCATTGCTGTGGAATTTTCCAAACCACAGTTATAAAATGCTGTGGTTTACGGTAATATTTGGTGCTGCCAGCTGACTCCAGTTGAAAGTGGTCCAAACATTTGAGTGCAGTTAAACACAGCCAAACATACTGAGAGGTGAGTTCACATCCACAGCTGACTGTTTTGGGAGAAGTTTACTTTGTCACCTTTACGCACTTGGCTCATTGATGTCATTACAGTTGATACATTTACAAAATACCCGATTCTGTAATCAAATCTACGCAAAGCATTTGCTCTTCGGTAGCTTGTTTTGTAACCATGGGATTAATTATTAAGTCTTTTAGAAAGAAGATGAGGTGTAGTTGTTGCGGTCTCCCAATCCACACCACCTCAGTTAATCCCATTTCTGTAGCTTGCATCATCTTTGACAATTGCCAAAAGGAAAGCAGAGTTGAAGAGCCTCAAGTGTCACGAACTTCTGCTATTTGGGCATTGTAGGTTTTCAGGTAATTAAAGAAACACACTTGTACTGTAATATAGTGCCATGAATAATTGTGTAACATATGGAAACAGAGAGCTTACCTTCTCACCTCCTCCCAGCTGACCAATCACAGCAAGAAGTGGCTTACAGTGTCAGATCCTGCATTTCTGACATCACCTTCTTAAATAGCTGTTAGGAAGAAGTTCATAGAAAATACTCAGAAATTGACATTAAGAACCTCCACTAGCCTCTGTTCTGTCCAGGATGGATAAAATGAGTGCAAATGTCATGTTACAGAATAGGTCTCGCCCAGAAGAGCTTCTACATAGAAAAATGTTATTTCCACATATGACTCGTCTGAAGATAACACAGAACAAAAAGAGGAGAAAGTACGTCGATTTCTTTTATCACTTTCCAAATTATCACAATGCCGAATATGAAGAGCGCCTGTCAACTACTACCTGGCTACAGTGGATCATAGTGGATTTAAACATCTCATTCAAGCTCCTAAACTAAAAGAGGGGCTGTGCAATCGTTGAAGTACGTTGCCATCGCTCACATTTGCGGCCAAGGAGAACATTCGTTTGAGTCTCTTGCAGGGGAGCTTCTAGAGTGGAACAAACGTTTTTTGTGCTATAAAATGCAGATCAAGATAGCAGTGAATCTCACTGGTGGAGCTGTAAATTAATAAATAGATAAGTGGAAATGTTCTCCTTGGGCAACATATGTGACATCAGCTTTGGAGATCAAAACCTTCTGTAATCTGTGACAAAACAGATGTTGGATCTGCACTAGCTCCAGGTTCATCACATGAGCAAAACCACTCCAGCTTCCTCACAATGTGCTTTTGTTAATGTCGGTAGACTACGTGGACGACATTAGGCAATTTAAGAGGTCTGATGACGTGTTATAGTTTCAGAACCATTTGGTGGAGTTGGTTTATTTGCCAGACGTATGAATAAATTTCTTTCCACATAAACTTAATTTTGTGTTTTTTGTAGAACAAACACTTCATTCAGTAATATTTTTGGTGCACTTTTATGCTAATGCTAGGTTTCTTTTGCCAGCACTTATTTTCTCAGGAGCTTTTGCTACCAGTCCTCTGGTTGTCAGTGAGACATTGACCTTGTTTTGTACTGTCTTTAAGCCAGAAAAGCTTCTTCTTCCTGTTACTGTAGAACTTTGATGATGACTGGCACCATAGAGTGTTATTTTTCTCAAATGTCCCTTCCCTAGCGGTGTTAAATAAACACCTTGCTCCATACTGGAAGTTTGTAACTCTGTAGTCTTCCTCAACTTTGTTTTCCTCAACATCTCAATAAAAATATCTTTCAATAAAGGCTGACTTTTCAACTTAATATCATTTAATAAGTCACCAAATGTCACCATATTTTATTCGGGGGGTATAACTCAAGACATTAGCAGAGAAATCAGCTAATCTCCGGTTTTCTCTCCCAATATCCGATGAATTTTAGTTTCTCCATTAATAATAACAGCCAATCCGATTTCAATACTGATTTGGTTCCTCACCAAAACAGTGGAAAGTCCTCATTACAATTCAGTTTAAAGCTACTGCTTGGTAAAACATATAATTGGATAGTCAATCAGCTGTGAAGTTATTGTGAATGATTCTTTTAATCACTAAAATCCCAGTTGAAATAATTTCTGAACAGTTCCTTAAAGCCTAACATTGTTTGGAATGTTTTTCATGCAAAATTAGATAATAGTTGGACAACCTCTTAAATAAAGAAAGTGAATCACTCAATTGAATACATTGGTTTAATTTATATTATCAGATTATTTCAGAGTTCATAGTGAGTGAAAACTGGAGTCAGAGGCCAAAAATCTCTCAAGGGTGATTATCAGTTTTAAAAAAAATGGTTTTGACCAAACATTTAGTTTTTTCTTTAAATATTGAGATATATTTAAAACCAAACCGGACTCATTCACACAGAGGAATGAGTATTATCCCAATAATGTGGATATGGAAGATAATCCTACATACCTATGTACTGATTAAACAACACAAACAAACAAAAACCTCTGATGTAGTCCTTGCAGAAGTCCTGTTGACTGGTACATACATGATATTCGTGCCTTTTGTGTTTGTTCCACTGATCAAACTGGAAGAGTGGTGAAGAGCGGGGTCTGTATTGCATAACAGAATAGTCCAATCATGACAGGAGACCCACTCGATTGTTTCTGTGTGGTTTATTTACATTTCCATGTCACACACACAGATGTGTTCACACATGTCCATGAGGATATCCTGTACAGGCTGAATGTCATGTGTGTGAATGCATGTGCAAAACTGTTGTTTGTATTTAGTTCGTCCTTCAGCCCATTATGCTTGTCAGCATGGGTTTGTTTATGCGTGAAGTTGGCTTCAGTATTGCAAACTTGAATTCTAGCCGGATTGCGGTCTTCATTCAACTGTGTGTGTGCGTGTATCTGTGTGTGTGCTTGCTTATGTTTGAATAGCTGGCATATGGTAGCCATCTTGCCCTGGCGGCAGCGCTGGAGGAAATTCCAACGTTGTAGAGCTAAAGCCTATCGCCACACACACACAGACACTCTTGCGAGCAGGTTTGTTATACCTGCGTCAAAGATGCACATGCAAAGTTACTTAACAGGCATCAGAATCATCTCAGACTAACAGGCCAAAAGCAGTTGGTCTTTTTTTCTGATTGTCTAACACAATTACAAAAACAATATTCTCACAGTTGTACTCTCTTTCGCTCTCACTGACACACATGCACACTTAGTCCTTGGTCTGTGGAGTTTGTATGGGTGCTCTCTCTGTACACATGGCAGCCATTACTCCGTGTGTACTCAGGCAAGAGTTGGAAGGGATCCCTGCAGCTCTACCAGCAGCTCTGCCGCCAAATAATACTGGCAAGGTTTAGATTCTGTAGCCATGGTTAATGCTGCAAACAGAACTTTTTCTGTTTTCAGCATTTTGCATTGCTTAAAACAATTAAATAGGCACGTCTATCTTCATTTATCAAGATGGTAGCCTTTCCACAAGTCCAATTTTATCTATTTATCCCCACAGTGTTCAGTGACAGAATCCTCTCTTTTGCATATGTGGCGCATTATTCCTGCAGTCTGCCAGCAGACAAAGCTCAACTCATTTGGTCAGATTTAAGGACAATTTGCTCTGAATCTTTTAGTTGGATAGCAGAATTCTGTAAAATAAATACGCTTTATGATGCTTTTCCTCCCCTGGTAACACGTTTCCTTTGCATGCTGTCCTTTCTTATCCTCTTCAGGAGAATGAGCTCTCCATTTTCCATGCGAGCTGTTTCTGTGTCTCACATGACCTCAGGATCTGCCTCTGCCTGCTGGAGGCTTGTAACATCCATCTATCTATCTTTCTCTCTTTGTGTCTGTTATCTTCTGTTGTTTCCTTCATCTTTGATGTAACACTTATGGTAGGGGCTGATAAAACAGAGTGTGTTTTTGTTAGACAATTTAAATTTGTAGTTGCTTCAATGGTGACGACGGAAAAGAGAAGAAGAATTATATTTAATACAAATTTTAAAAAATAAAGTTTCTCAAAACACATTTATTTAAATTTTAAGTGAGGCTCTTATCTAGATAATCAACAATTTGGGCTGAATCGGACGATATTTTTACATCAAAAAGTTTTCTCTTGGGAGTGAAAAAATTGACTCGTAAAGTAAATAAAATAAGATTTATACAAGATCGGCAGTGATGATGATGAAAACATATATAACTAGAGTTTCTCCTGAGCATGAACAGTCTCAACGTGGAAATATTTACCTTTATTTATTTATTTTTCTCTGGGAACTAAGGGGAATAAATACAAGAGCAAAAGGGAAAAAAAAGAAAATGAAATCTTCTACCATCCTCAAAAAATAGTAAGACGTTGATTTTCTTCTTGTAGAAAATTATGAATCACAATTGAATCATAAATCATTAACAGATACTATAAATTATATTAGTTGGACCTATTTTTCTTTTGGCTTACAAATTGAACCTTCAAACGGGAGAATGTGTGTTGGAGTTAAATGAAAATCAGTGTGCCGGCCCATCCTGGCCCTGTTTCACGTGTGGTAAGACCTTTTTGACGGGACAAAGAGCGTGCAAACATGAGCAGGTGCTGTCGCTACATGTTGCCAAAAAAAACAATCTCAATGAGTCAGAAGAGGGTAAGACGCTAAAAATAGAACTGCCAAAAATACAACAAGCTGAAATGAGATCTAAAATTACAAAAAATAGTAGAGGCGAGAAGAGACATAAATGTTACACCAACTGCTGTATAATTTGGGATTATACATTGTTTTGGCTGATAGTTAGATTTTTATCTCTAAAATAAAGTAGTTATTTAGTTCACCATAAATGTATGCACCTTTATTTATACTCACACATAGAAAGAAATTACTCTGTAGTATTTAAAAAAGAATCTCCAATTTTGAATAATACTCAAATGTTTTCTACATTTCACCTGATTTTGATGTTAATATTAAACATAAATGAATACCTAAATATTGAGGGGTCTTCTAGGTAGGTGGGCTATGTCATTCTGCACGGCATCAGATTGAAACTTTGACAAAACCATTGACAAACTAGAGGTGGTTAAAAGGAAGAACACCTCAGTTTACAGTGATTGTTGTTACCATCTGGAAAGGTCAGACAACAGGGCGTGCATCTGTTGTCCTAGTAACATGAGTAAACACCAGAGCCATTGTAGTTAGCCCCACCGTTTTGGCTCGACCTCCATGTATTCTTGATTAAGTGCACACACACACACACACACACACACATGCACTTGTATCGCTAAGGTAACATAATCCCTCAATTTATCATGATTACCTTAATTTTGAACACAGGTACCCACACTGACACACACACACAGGCGCACGTTTGTGTGGGCTGTGGGCTTAATGTAACATTAGTCTTTGTTAATTTTTAATTCATGACATAAACTGTAATGACCTGTCCTCATGAGCAGGATATCCTGCAATCATTCGTAATGTCACTAGACAGTAAAGCAGTGCGAGATGTCTGCAAGTGTGTGCGTGCAGAAAATGTTAGTCCAGTTTGGCTTTAGAGACATTTTCTCCCTTTTTTATTTGCCTATTTCATCTTTAAATTATTCCATCCTTATGCCTGCCATCTCGCCCATCTGTTCTGATGTATGTACGATTTCTGTCTGCCAGTCTATTTCTGCCCCCTTCACTTGTTTTCCGCCTTTTCTCAATCAGTCCACGCTCTCGCCGTCTAATTCCTTCTCTTGTGTAGCCGACTGAATGTGCAGCGGCATGCCAGAGTGTAAGTGAGTCACAATGTGGTTTTGTGCCGCCAAACATTAGACTGGCTAGAGTGGAGCCCTTTTGGATGGGACTGCTAAAAAGTCACTGTCCACGAAACTCATTTAGCTATAAAGTCCCTTTTTTTAAATCATAAAATCTTCTTTGGACACTGCTCTTTCCATTGCACTTTTTTCAAGGCTTCTTGGCATGAACACCGTTTGGCTTTTGCCAGGTTACCTTGACTTTCACCCTTTACCTTGTTTGTACTATTTGCATGGAAAGAATGTTTTTAACCCAGGATTTACTGCATTTTGTGGTTCTGTAATTACACGAAGCTGTTATAATTGTGGTCAGGATTTGCGGAAAAGGCAGCGGCTTTATTGTGACAAACAAATACTATACTTTTGTCTTTTCGTTTGTTTATCCTTTGTTTTACACATCTCTGCATGTGGAAATACTTGCAGCGAGGCTGCATCCTAGTGACAATATCCATGGCTGCATTCCTCTGTCTGTTCTGGTTTGAACTGGAAGAGTTACTATTGAAAGGTGGGGTTGAGTGACAAAATAGGCTTACGATTACTTTTGGACACACCCACACATAACATATGGAATGTGTTGAAATATGAGCACTCTATCCTTCAGCCCGTTTACCTAGTACTGTCAACTGCTTTTCATTGAGCATAAATTTAAGTAAGTACTAGACTAGGTGAGGAAAGCATGTAATTCCTAAACACCTTGCTGATACTGTTGTATCTTAGGGGTATTACAGCCTACAATAGACAGCAGATGGAAATGTGTATTTTGATATTAAGCTTCAGAAAGACTTCTGGCAGCTACAGAGGAAAGTCGTTCGTGGTATCAGTCCTATCGACTCTCCTTGCAGTTTGGCGTACATTATGAGTGCCTTACTGATTAGCTGAGGCCTGAACTGTTATGAATTTGGATCATAATTGGATTTATTCCAAGGAATAAGATACATTTTTTTCCTATCCTTAGTTGTATGTGTAGAATCTCATCCATCCAGGTCATGGCTAACCTTTCAAGTTGAATCCACAGCAACTGCACTTATGTTTACCTCTTGTTTACTGTTGACTTGAAGACTTTCAGCTCGCATCCAACAGGCTTTTTCTGTTCTAACTGACTGCTCGGGATTCACGTTTTTAACCTCAAGGGTCTCTTCTTAGTCATGTCTTGAAATTAGAATTTTTTGAATATCTTTGATTTTGCCCTTAAGTACTAAATAAGGTATTTTCTTCACTCCAACCTCCTGTATTAACATCGTGAGCCAAAAGCAAAGAAAAAACATTATAAAAAGTTTGTTTTTAAATATAATGATCATGAACATTAGCTTTTAAACACAGAGACATTTTGAAAAATGAGACTAGCCATTGGCATTTTCTTCTTTTTAGCTAATCTTACTTTCAAACATCTAATATGGACAATAACAACTTAGCTATATTACAGGCTTTTCATTTAGTGTCAACGGTTCCCAGAGAGTCCAAACATGACATGTAAATGCTTAATTGAGAAAATAAAGCTATATGTAAACAATATACCATTGTATACAACAAAAACAGGATGCTGCTGATCCGTGGGTCAGAATCAGGGTCAGTTTCTGTCCTCCAGTGATCAAAGCTGTGTTCTTTCTACACTCATTGGGTTTACATGGACAGCGTTATACAGATTACATTTGGAAAACACACTTAATCGGAAAGAAAATGTTGCATGTTAACATCCCGTTCAGAATAAAATAACCGTTCCGAAAGAGATTTCATTCCTTTGCAAAGACGTAGTCTAAATCCTTTCACAAACTCTTCCCGATAGCCAGTTACTGCACGTAAACACTGTTTCGGAAAGCTTTCTGTTTGAGTTGTATCTGCTCAGGCCCAGCGTCGTGAAGTAAGGAGTTTTTCAGCGCCGTGACGCATTTTATATATGCCGACTTGGAAACAGGGCCAGTCTGCATCGGATAGTCATTTACTCATCGCAGCATTAAAAGAGTTTAACATAGTTGGACGGTTAGATGGATGAAAAGTCACTTCCGTGCAGGCCCTCCTTGTCGTATTCTTCTTCTGGCCGCTGGTTGGCACTCAGCTCATCATAGCATTATCGCCACCTTATGAATGGTAGTATGGATCATCTGCGCATGTCTGAAAGATTTTCCGATTAGACGACTTGATGTATGTGAAGGCAGGTCCGAAAAGGTCACAGGTCATGTAAACAGGCGACCGACTTTACAATTCGGAAATGTTTAATTCGGATAGGAGAAAAGTTTCCCATGTAAACCCACCTACTGAAAGGACTTTTGGAGATCTAGATCTGGTCGGGTCTCCACCCCTTGTTGGCCTCCTTGTTTGACTTCGTAGCGTAGATTATGTGGCAGCCTGATTATCCTCCCTTTGAATATAAGTGTATGAAAATCACATGTGTAAATATTGTTAAAATAACAAAGTCTACAAAGGGAATAATAGACATTAGTAAGAACAGTGAAAAACATAAGTTAGAATACACTGTGTGATTATACACATACATAAATGTAAAAAGTTTAAACCTGTATCTTCGGACCAGCATGTTTAGACTTAATTCTCATCCAAAATAAATACATTTTCAAACATAAAAAAATTCGTAAAGGTTACAAAAGGAGTAATAACAAAACTCAAAAATGTTGGTAAGACGCTTATCTTACCTCCCATGATTCATCTCAGATGACAGAGCATCTTCTTCACCACTCTCTGATTGGGTGCCGCACAGACACATGTTATCATCCTCTAATCAGAGGAATAACTCCCATGCTTATTCTACCCTCAGTCGTCCTCCTGTCAACCTCTAATTCTACCAAAAAACTCTATCGACCTCTCTTGGTATCTCTCAAAGACTTCTGAACACTTCATCTATCCCCATTCTCATGCACCTTCCACTTCAGCGTCTCTGTTCAGAGCAAATGGCCCCCAGTTTTAGCCCCCAACAACCTGACCCCCTAGGTAAATTCAGCCTGCAGTCCCACATCCAGAGATCCCACTCTTTTTTTTTTTCCGTTTCTTTATATGATGGGAAATAGCGACTATATTATATACCTCTCTCTCTCTCTATCTCTATATATAGATATATATATATATATGCAGAGAGAGAGGGAGAACAATCCCAGCTATCACTGGTTTCTCCAAATACATCAGACCAAACCAGGGAAAACAGCGTGTTAGACCAACTCTGAAATATTTGATCTGTGTAGTTGCTGTTTGAAAAGAGTTGCAAATGCTCATCAAACATATATTATGTTAATATTACATAATATTATGCTATCTAACCTTGGATTCCAGATTTTTTGGCCGGCATGAAATCCCCCTTATTTCATGCCAGCATGATGGTCCCTTGATCTAAAGGTTTTGGTTGAACCTGAGTTTGTCAATCCAGACATGAATCCATCTTTAATAGATGCAAAAAGAACAACAACAACACCATACGGACACGGCAGCGCTATTATACAAACGGTACTGCAAAAGGTCAATTGATGCGCACGTATGAGCAGGGACATGTTGCTTATGAGACGACTGTTGAACACTTTGCTGTCAAAGCAACAGCATTATTCCCTTGGGAAGGAGAATTAGACAGCTTTGTGTAAATAGGCTTAGCGGACCTTGTTCTGTCTGGCATTAGAAATGGAAAATAAATAGTGCCTGAGCTGGAAAGCACAGGCAGAGGGGAAGAAAACTGAACCTTAAAAAGGGTGAGGAGGAGGTTGTGATAAGAGAGAGTGAAGAGGTATTGACAGAGTGGAAAAATTAAATGGGAGTCAAGGAAAAAGCACAGGGAGATTCAGCAAGACTTTTCTGATCTCTAGATTGTCCTGGATGAAAGCAGGTAAGGAAAGCCATTATAAACCAGGCTGTGATGAGTGTTGAATCATGAAATGCATCAATGGGAGGCAAACTGTCACTAAGGACTGTGTGTATGTGTGTGTTTTTGGGGTTTAGAGGATTAGTTGTCAAACTCTGAAAAATGTTATACACATATTCATACTTTGTGTTAACATCTATTCTGGATGATCTGATCACAGGTGCACAGCTGTAAGTCAGGTCAAACCTTCATTAAAATGCATTTCCACATCTGTGTGGACGTCTTCATCTTAAAAAATCCACTGGGTTCTGATTGAACTTTTCGAGCATCACCACTGTGACTGCATGTGATCGGATCTCAGTTCTCTGAATAAGATAAATGACTTGGCAACTGACAAAAAGGACCAATTTTTAAAGATTGCGCTATTCATGTTACCCTCTCCCCCAAACTTTACATGTTAGATAAGTTCAATCGTGAATACGTCTACATGTTCAGCCATAGTGTTATCGCAACCTAGAGGTAACAGGAAGTAACAATAGTTTTGGTTTGACATTCTCCTGCTGTACGATTTATTCATTATCTGTAACTGCTTACCCTGTTTAGGGTTGACGTCAAATTGAGTCACACAAACTGTAACATCTTAATGAGTTTTCATTCAATGGTGTAGTCATAGCAGTGTGAGGAATGTCACTGTTTCTCAATGAAACAGGAAGTTGTAAAAAGTGGGCCCCCTCTGGTCTGATAGCCCTGCTTTCATATTGGAAAGTAGTTAAAATGAAGAAAACTACCATTTAGATAAATTCACTAATCGCCATGACCCCACAGGACCATAAAACTGTCTTGTTTAGGCAAGAAGTCATGCTCAAGATCTGACCATCAATGTCACCAAATGTATGGAGGCTTCAGAACGCTTGAGCGGAGGTATAGACACAGGTATTTAAATGTTACTATTCGAGAGAGACAGGAATCATTGATATTTGAATTTTCTGAGCGCGCTCTGTGAAGTTGCAGTGCCATAGTGTCGAATGTAACACCGACCTGCTACATCATATGGCAGCAGTGGAGGTAGATGTTATCTTTTTTCCCTCATTAAGATTTCAACAGCTCTAGAGGCGTTTTCTAGTGTAGGATTACCCTTGTCCATCCTGTCCGTTTATCCGTACGTAATGGGGAATACAATGTAGTCTATTATCTCCTCGAATACGTCTGGATACAATTCGGTGAAATTTCACACATGCTCTGTTTGGACTCTGAGGGTGTATATCTCATAATTGGTTTCTTCAATGAATTTATATCCACATTTTTGGACTCACTTGAACTTTGGCTCACATTCAGCTATGATAGCGGTATGGTCTATTCATGCTGTATTTCCTCAAAACCACTGGAGGGAACACAATGAAATTCCACACATACTTTGTGGGGGCCCTAAGGGTGTGCATCTGAAAACTGGATTTGAAGCACATATGACTGATCCACATATGCTATCGACCCCATCCGTAAATCAATCTTCATCTTGCTCTTTCAGTAAATTACTAAAATAAGTATGGAAGGCCAACACGAAGCAATTTGGACAAATGTAGAGATAATGACTAGTGATAAGAATAATACTTTTCCCGCAGTGGTTGAGTCGATTATGGTGTGCCTTATTTAGCTGGTGTGTCAAGTAATGGAAAAACCAGCTGGAAAAAGAAACGGAGGGCATGAAAAAAAAGCCCCTGTTGAAGAACAAAATGGATGGATGGATGGATGAACTGCTTTGTTATGAATATTAGAAAATCTGTCTTTAAAAACACGAGCTAAAATGTATTGTTTGGAAGTTTTACTATTGTAAGTATTTTAATCCAAATTCAAGGCTGTTAGTTTATATTTTCTATCAAGCTATTTCAGTAAGTTCAAGGACAGCAGGATGTCCTGACACTGCCTGTTGGTGAGCTTCTACAAAACATGGTCTTTTGACCCAGTCTTAAATTTCTGTTGAGTGTGCTGCTTACTAGAGCCAAAGGTCTTTGTCCTATTCCACTAGGATAACCATCACACCATCATCCAGATTATTTTGCATTGTTGATGACCTCGCTCCTTCTACACCACCATTACTCATAGTATAAAACTTTACAAACACATTGTGCCATCATTGCCATCATCATCATCATTGTTTTATGTTTTCAACAAAGTGATGAACTTTTGGCAACAAGATCTCAACTTTCTTACAGAAGAACCAGAGGCTCCAGGATAAATCTCACTCTCACAGTGGAGGCTTAAAAGCCTGATGCAAGTTATTAAGTTTATTAATTCTGTTGTGGTGTCAGATTTGCCTTTGTTTTTCAATATTTTTTTTCCCAAAAAGCTCAACACAAAACCACCAAGTATCAGTGGTTGCCTTTCCATTTGAAAGACTTCCAGTGGTTACAATCAGGATGTTGTCTCCTTCTGGTGGGCTTCTTTCTTTTTTAGGTTGATTTTTTTTTTTCTTCAAGAAGCTTTCTACAAACAACAACAAATGACTAAAGTGGTCTCTTACTGCTGTTTACTCAGTTTTACTTATTACTATTTTCTTTATTTTTATGGTGACATGTTGAAGTTGACTGGGGTTTGTCCCACTCTTTTTTTTTTTTGTTGTTGTTTTGATTTAAAAAAAAATTGATTTTCATGTGGTCTGCTGGAACTGATGAACGGAACCAAGAAAAAAAATAGAAATATACTGAATGAAGTATGAAAATAATGTATTTGTGGCATTTGCAATGTTTCTCCTGTAATCAGTAGGTAATTCTTTTTTCAATACTAAACTGTTTTTTCTCCTGTGTTTCATTACCTATTTAACCTGAAGTGCAGAACCTCTGTGTCTTCTCTCCTGCAGTGATAATAATCACACAAACACCGGTGATTTCCTTTTTAATCAGTAAATATCTCAAACTGCTGGTTTAAAGCAAGTAGGAGTGAAGAAATGCCCTCAGGTCCATACAATCCCCATTCTTTTTTTTTTTTCCTCCAACCATTTAATGTTCTCTTTCTTTTATGTTTTTTTTCTCTCAAGTAATGACATGTGGCTCAACTCCGGTCTCAACAGGTGATACTCACCAAAGAGCCAACTTTTCTTTTAGAGCTCTCTCTGTGACCACCAGAGACGACATAAAGCCTTCAGGTGCTGCGTGACTTTCTGCCAGTCAGTGGAATAAACTTTGTTACAGTGCTATGCAGTTACCCAGATCCTGTTTCCGCCTAGAGCAAATGAGAAAAATGTTGCAAATCAAATCCCTGGTTGTGGCTGGATACTCATTCTTCAAATGCTTAAAAATTTGATTAAAGTTAATGATGCATACTTTGGACATCGAAATAACGTGCTATATATAAACCATAATAGTCACAATGCAGACTATTTGCCTTTTGTTGTTGTCCAGGTAGTTTTCTTAATAAAAACAACTGAAGAATTGTTGATGATACTTGGATTTTAAATGAATACTGAATCAATAAGAGCATCACATTTGACTTTGTGTGCGCTGTGGCCACACTGCCTATTGGTCTCTCAGTCTACCTTTTATTTAATCTCCTGATACCCTCACCCACAGTCAGTGAAGAATTGAATGTAAGCTGTAACTTTCTGACCGTCTGACTCATCACTTATCCTCCACTTTGCTCTTTGTGACACAGCTGTGAGCATGAAAGAAATCCCAGATCCTGAACAAATAAATGAAGTGAGCTCTTTACTTTCAGAGCCAACTTCATGCATGTGTCACTCTCTACAAACATGGTAGCACTGAGTGGTTCAAAAGGGCACACATTATATAAATTTGAACACATTTTATAGCACTAAAGGAAAATACCATTCTCTTAGACCTGCCGTGTGATTCATGTTGGAAGAAAAAAATGATAAATGCTTCTCGTCTTCACATCTTTTAGACTGGATTTCAATTGACATGATGACATTAATGCTTTAATGCATGTTCCAAGCAGTGTGAGCCGTTGTTGTCGGGTGTTATTTCCCCCTGGGGGTATTAATAACATTCAGTCCTATCCTATGTTTTCCTGGTACTTACAAGCGTTTTCTTCCTGTTGGTGTTTTGCCACGGACAGGGTTCAGGTCCTGCATCCACAAATATTTAGCTGTAAAATATATTTCGATACATCACAATTTCAACCTCTCAGGAAAACTTTGTTTTATCCAGTGAGATAAAGTTTTCTTTCTTTCCATCACTTCAGCCAAATGCATTGGTTTATGGGGTCGGCTTTAGCTCAGTGGGTAGAGGGGTCGTCCCTTAACCAGGAGGACAGCCCCCCTAACCTAACATGCCGTGGGTCCGTGAGCAAGACCATGAAACCTCAGCTCCACGTACGCTTCACAGGGGCCACCCACTACTCCCTCAGGAAGGGGTCAGAAGCAGAGATACATTTGATGACATTGTACTGTATGTACGTATTGTGTAGACTGTGATAAATAAAGTAAAGATTATTATCGTTATCATTATTTAAACTGGAACATCAGACAAACGTTCAACAGGTCATATAAAGCTGTCATGATATAAATGTTGCTGCTCTGTTTGCCTGCAGTCGCCTGTCCTCAGTGAGATAACCAGCCGTTATTGTCGCACACTGTACCAATCCTCTGCCTACGATGTTCAGGCGCCACCTGAACTTTCCGGATCTTCCCACGTCTTGTCTTTGTAGAGCTCGGGTACATATGTGTCTGTGAAAATCATGGAGATGTAGTATTACCGTGTCTTGAGAAGATAACAAAGATCCATCATTTCCACCAGGTCGTCTGATTGTAGGTCTTTGCACAGGTGGCATCTGATGAACTTAGCTTTTCTGAATTAAGGTAGTTGTGTCCAGTGTTGTTTGGTTTCTCCGAGTTGCTCATATAGCATTAGCTTTGCTGAGTTCAGCTAACGCTTTTTTCTGGTTGTGGCATCTGAACCCTGAATCTTTCATACGACACTCCTACATGTCAAATACGTCACTTGTTTTCACTCTTGTTGTAAAATAGGTCCCCACATTTGTTTTAAACATGGACGCCGTTTGTGTGTTTACTTTCACTGATGCCTCGGAGAAAGTGACTTTTTTTTATTGACTTCAACTCAAACTTTGGAGTGTCATCTGCTACCGTATCCGGGGGGAAAAAAACTCTTCAGCACCATCTAATGGACTAGGAAAGGAATGGATTTAACCTAAAGCTTAAATCATACTTTCGGTATGATTGGTCTTATATAATAGCACAACAATACTTAGTATTGATAAAATTTTGCCACGCAAATTATCACAATAAAATGCAATATGTTTTTTCCCCCCTCAACTTTAACACATACGCGCACACACACACGCTCGTGCATAGATATGTTAACAGCTAAACTGCACCAGAAGAAATTTGAGGAATTTGCTATTAAACAGCTAAATTTAGAGCACTATAATATTGAATGGACTTCATAATGTGAACTAGAGATGCATAAGACTCTGTTTTACAAGATGACGGAATGTTTTTATCAGTGTACTGAAGCACTTTCTTTGATTTAAAAACAATAGCATTATTGTCGCACAGCAAATCCATCAATATTAATTTAATCTGGATGTCGGACTGTTGAAGTTTTAGCGATCTGTTAGATTACGATGACACCTCTGATGACAAATTGTGGTTAAATCCTGAAACAAATGGTGCATGTGAAAGTTGGAGGAAAAACCCCCATTATTAACAATAGTACATCCGATCACATGACTTTGTTCACCCTATATGTTTATTACACTTCTAATTGACGCTTTCATAAATTATTTTTATTGTTGTCTTTGAGCAGAATTTCCTAGTGAGACTGGGTTTTCTATTGATCAGCGACTGTGTTATAACCCCAACTTGAAAAACACCCTGTATGAACCGGACATGCATCCGAATAAAGAAGTCATGAAACCATTTCATGGGCCTCAAATCTTCCTCTGCCAATCTGGAGGTGCTGTTAGAGGTTCTGTGGATATGTTTACCAGGATGGTACTTCCCTTGCAGCTCAAAAAGGAGACCCCTCTTTCAGCTTTGGGGGTTTGCTCTTTTTTTTTATCACTTGTCGATGCAAAAAAAATTTTTAATAATTTTTTTCAAATTGGATTGGATAAATGTCTGATTGGTGGTCCAGGGATTTGAATGTGAACGGTTGGAAAGGAATTCTTACTGCTCTTTGGATATCCTTATGCAAACATCTGGCTGAGCGCTTATTGTCTTTTAGAACAAAACGCCATTCATACATTCACTGCTAGTGCATCCATTTTGGGTTGTTCTGGTCATTTTACAGGTGTGGTGTTTTTTTTTGGTGATGCAGATGGATGACGTGAAAACGTATTTATGTGTGGATGCCTGTTATGCTACCAACACAGCTTTGTCCCACCTCTGACGATGTGATATATGGTACAAAATGTCAACAGTCCTGTAAGTAGGGTAGTCGAGCTTCCTTCCCGATATTTTCGAATGGATTAAGATTTGGTTTCAGAATTCTACTGCCGTTTGACATGTGCCATTACTTCATGGAAATGGTATTCTCTAAGTACAACCCACTCCATTGACAGCAACCAATATGTCCCAGTAGAACAATAGGCCAAATGTCACACTGCCTCTCCCAGCTGTCCTTTTTCCCATAGTGCATCCTGGCACCATCTCATCCCCAGATAAGCAATGTACACACACCCAGCCGTCCACAGGATGTAATAAAGAATTTGATTCTTCAGGTGGTGGGGCCACTTGAAGCCCTTTCGGTAGTGGACAGGAGTCCTGAACGGGCACTCTGACTTTCCCCAAATGTATTAGTGAGTCAGTGTCAGTAGTGTCAGTGGTCATAGTGTAAAATAATTTGTTAATGTATGTGTTATCAGAGAACACTTTAACCCATAGATGTTTGATCCCAGTGCGCTTGGCACACTGCAAAAATGGTTCAGCAAGGTGTTGACATAGCCTTCAAATGCCCCAGATCTCAGTCCAATCAACCATCTGTGGGATGTAATGGACCAACAAGTTTTATCTACCTCACTGTATTTAGGACAGAAATGGTCTACATCTAAGGACTTGGTGCTAGATAGCACAGCACACCTTCAGTCTGTTTCTTGACAGGTCACAGCTGCTGGCGACAAAGAGGGACCCAAACAATATTAGGCAGCTGGTTATAATGTTATGGCTGATTAGTGTATAACAGTCATATTTTTTTTTTCTTGATGTATTTCCCTAATCTAATAGACATGATATTTAGCAATAGTCTAACCATCTTGAAAAGCTGTATTTTAATAGATTTAATCAGATTAACAGCCACCATAGTGCAACTAATGTAACTAAAAACCAACTCACTTTTGCGCTATATCTACTCCACTGGCATCTATGCTTTATAGTGTGTATATCAGGATTAGATTATATAGGGAATGAGTTCAGTTCTTTTCATGGAAACATAATAATCTTTCCAAACTGTCTTTTTCTTTTTCTCAGTGAAATCTGTATTTAATTTGGAAAGACTCCTTACAATTCCTCTTGAGGGCGGGGGTATACAGTTGTTTTGACCACAGTTTTAACATTTTTTTGTGCCTCATGTGAAATTAGAATTTCCAAGACTAAGGGATAAGGCAGCATGACTTCTTTTGTCACTACCTGCTACATGTTTTTTTAATGAGCAGTTTTAAATGGGTTTAAAGTTTATCTTGTGAGGAAAGGTACCAAATGAGCAGGAAATGATGGTGAAACTTTTAGATTTAAAAATACCTAACAATTTGTTATGCTTTCACAACTTTAATATCTCTCTCTCTTTCTCTCTCTCTCTCTTTCTCTTTCTCCTTCTAGATGCCAGGCCTTTTAACCAGTCCTGTGTGTCTGACAGTCATCTGGTTTTTATCTTGGTCACTGCATCCTGGCTGTGCTCAGATTCGGACTGATGAAGGTAACACGCACACACACACACACACACGCACGCTCACCTCTCAGAATAAAACCACTTCATAAGGACACTTGAACTAAACAACCACACATTCTGTTAAGGATCAGGGGTGGACTCCTTTGTGTACTATTTTTGGCACTCTTGATTTATCTTGCCCTTCCATATCTTTGTTTATTTATATCTTATCATGATTTGTACTAGTCTTTCTATGTTCCATTGAACCAACCAATTTCAGCCAGGATTAAGATGTCTGCCAGAAGGATTCTGATATCCTCCACCTGCATTGCCTGGACTCTTGATGTTTCACAGGGCTCCCTGAAAAAGACAGATTTTTTCTTTTCTTTTTTTCTAACGAATGGGCAAACTTTTGAACTCAGGAGCTAGGGCTAGTCAACACAGGTGGGTGGGTGGATAGTGACCACTGCTATAAGACGAACTGAAACCAAATTGCCGGCAGGAAATTTGTGTTTTCAATACCATAGTACAATATAAAATAGTATAATATGACATAAAACATCATTTAAAACACACATACGTACCATTTCAGCAGTTTTATTAATGTTACTAACTCAGCCAATAAAATGCCATGAACTGAACCTGGAAAAAAACCTCTTTGATACAACTATATTTGGAAAGCAATACCAACCTGTCCCTCCCTAAAGGTTTTTATGAAAACCATGTAACTCTGAATAAGTAAATATCAGTCCACCTTAACTTTCCTGAGGACTTGCCACTCTTTTACACTCTTTGTCTCTTTCTACTTCTTTCTACTACTGCATCTCCAGCTGAAATCAGCCAAAGTTATCCCTCCGTCCTGGGAGGCCCTGTTATCGGCACGCATACAGTGTGCTCCTGCTCATGTAATTACTGCAATATACAACCGCACCTGATACAACTTTATGGCCACCTAAGATGACCTTCCGCTGCTTGAGTGGATGAGCCATGGGCCATGGGCCATGGTCAGCAGTGTGAAAAATATTTTCGCGTAATTGATCCTAGTAATGGAAATGCAGTCTGCAAACTATGCTTTGCTAAACTGCTGAGATGACATGTGACAAACGGCATCTGAAGAACCAGTACAACATCAGAGTTATTGCTCTTGATGATCAGCCGCCATCAGTGGTAGATAATACAGGATTTGTTGATGTCTTCTCGGAGAACTTAAGCCCAAATTCGGGTTTACTACGTCACAGCCACTGCACAAACAAACTTCCCCCTGCTGTACATAAAGTTTATGCTTTTTACCAACGCGGAGGAAGTTATGTTATCACGCCGGTGCAGTTTGTTTGGCTGTTTGCTTGCTAGTTTGTTTGTAAGAAAGATTACATGAAAAACCACACGACGGATTTGCATGACATTTTACTCGGAGGTAGGTTTTAGCATGACGTAGAGGTGATTAAATTGTGTTCATCTAACGTTAAACATAAAATAATGAGCAATTTGGAGTATGACGTCATGTGGCTATTGCTGCATTCACCCTGTGATTCCTTTGATGTTGCTTTGGGAGTAGAGCATGGGGCTAAGTTCCAAGAGTTGCTCTGATGTACCTTTGGAGGTGGAGTTGGGGGTCAGTGGGTAACAGAGAGGCTGCTGGGAAGGTGCAGGAGACAACCAGCTACAAAGTATTGGAGAGATAATATGATAGTTGGATTTGTAGGTATATTTAGAGGCTATAACTCATACATTAACCCTTTTGTCCCTATCCTGTCGCCGCCGACAGGATTTACCAGTCGTACCTCTCATTACCGTAACTCCTAGACCGTTTGAGATATCTAGAAAATAGTAATTACGGTGGCCCCAAGGACTTCCACAGTACCACCATCCAATCAAAGACAAGATTCATCAGTGTTCAAACAGTTTCTGAAAATGGAGAAAGAGAGCTTTCCAATGGTGTATGTCATGAAACACTAGACATTAGGGTAAGGGTATACTGAGGGAGGGAAGATCGACCTGCAGCTTTGAGTTGAGTGAGATGGAGCGAAGGATAAAACTGCTGCAGGGACTACAACACCAGATCAAACAACAGAGTTTTTTAGTATATGTAAAAAAGTTCAAAGTTCAAATTGTTCATGTGAAATGATTTGTTCATGTGATTTCAGAGTTCTTAACCTGTTATAAACTTGAAAAATCCAAATCCGTTATTTGTCTTTCTTCCCTTTAAACTGTTATTGCACAGTCAAAAACACACAGTAATATTGAATAACTGCCAGATATTGAAAGTTGAAGTTATCTGGGAAAAGTAGCTGAAGCACTCACTCATTGCACCTTTTTGGAAAGTTCTACAGCCATGAAATCACAATAAATCCAGGCGGCCTGTATATAATTATAGTCTCAAGAGGGTTAATTTAGATATCTGCCTGAGTTTTTCCTTCGCCAAGGGAACTTTTCTGCCTTGTTGGATTTACACTCTCTGAGGGTTTGTTTCTAGTTATTATTATTATAATTATTATTATTGACTATTAAAAGCACACCAGTTGTTATTTGACAGCATTTCAGCCTTAAGCTTCAAAGAAAATTACATTTGATCAAAAAATAACATGTCATAAAAGCAAACGGTAACATTAGTATTTGGTAGTGGTAACGCTGCGAAGGAGTGCTCAAGATGTAAGTAGTCTTATTAAAAGTAGTATCGACTCATCCCAACAACCATCTATTTCCTTTGAGCTGTCCATCTGAAGCAATTAAAGGTTTCCCTTTTGGATTAATTTCACCTGACAACATCTCCTGAGTCTTATTGTACTGTTTGGAAAATCAAGTTTCATCCGGCTTGAAATTTATGTGTCAATTTCAATGTCAAGAGAAACAAAATCCCTGTTTGCCTCTGACTGCATGTGTGTGCGTGTGTGTGTGTGTGTGTGTGTGCATCTGTGTTTGTGTGTGTGTCTGTATGTGTATATGTCTGGGCCCTCGTGACAGAGGCAGAATCAGATATGAGTGGAACGCTGCGGGTTTAGGGAATAATGTATTCCACTGCCAATAAAACATGAACACACATTCAGACCAGCCAAGTCTTTGCGCTGTACCAAGGCCCCAGGTAACACTAAAACACACACACGCACACACATACAGAGGGAGGGAAGCGTGTCTGTAGGTTTGGTTGCGTGTACGTTTTCTGTGGTTTAAGGCAAAAAGAGATCTTGTCAAAACTGGTAAGAGACGCATCGAATAGAAATATTGAGACAGAGCAAAAGACTTTCTCAGAAGACAAAATAATAAACTGATTAATGAAATTAAGCTATAGCAATGTTTTTTCTTAAAATAATGCATTTTGTAACATTTCTTTAAACATATATAATGTGTTTAAAATTTCAACTTTTGTCTTTTAAACGTTTATTCTGCATGATGGTGAAATTAACACATAAATACAGATTTTTTTTTTCTGGTTAGAATGAGAGGGAAAATAATTTAAAAAAAGTCTTTGCAGTCATATATTGATCTGAGGATATGTGTGTCAGAATGACAGAATGATCGTGGTTTTCAGCTTTTCCCCGGTGGAGAAAAGCTGTTGGAGTTAAGTAGTTATACGGCTATTCTAACACTAACATAATTGTAAGCTGGTCAACCTGCAGTCTCTACATAGACCTCCAGAATGCAGACCTGTGATGCAGCAGGTGCTGTAAATCTGTGAAGCTAAGCTAAGCTAATGTTAGCTCAAGCAGCTTCAGGGTGGAGCAGCTAACAGGCTTAACATCAAAGAATCGTCAGATATGAACCTCAGCGGTTCTCATTCTTAACGTAACGGCAGACCGAGCCACAGTTATGATTCTATATGAGGACTCTTTTGAATGTCACGATTATATTGAATATATATTGAATAAAATCAGACTTTAATTTGAGACAGCTCTGATTAATTGCTTCGAAAAGGTGTTCAGCAAGAAACAACTTCACTTTATTATCCGGTGAGGATAAATGTGTGGTATGCTATGCTTGACACAACAGGTTTGAATGAGGGATTATACCGGATTTGTCTGATGCTCTTCTTTCTGTTTTTTCATCTCACCTCTAATTAGGTTTAGATAATATTGCTGTACTGGATTTTTGTTTTCAGCGTGTGTTATGATCTGATTCTGTTATCTGTCCTTCTGATCCATTTCAGCTATTAACGTGCTGACTGAAAGGACATAAATCAACGAAATTAAGAGAAGAATAATTCACTTTCATTCAAAACATTATTAGATAATTGGGCTTGCACCTAGTTTTTGCTTCTTCTCATTTTTTTTGAATGATTACAATCCCTGACGCGCACAAAACATTCATTTATGTCACAGCCAGAGGTTGAAGTATTAGCATATGGCTGCCAAAATCCCTCATAGGGGTCGGAATCCCAATTTTGTAACATTTTGGATATATTGGGTATCAAACTGGGCCACATAGAGAGTCATGCTGGTACTCAGCCGCAAAACTAATAACATGAAATGTACAAAAAAAAGCAGTTGAGGATAGAAATATTAATATTTTTGGTATTTAATGTCAGCTTAGTCACACAGAGTTACAGGTAAAATATTACTCACCTGTCCATACACATCAAGATTATGCAAATTAACCTGATGACTACGTAGCTATTCAGGTTTATTTTGGGTGTAAAATTCAGGCTAGGTTTAACTCTAAATAACCATTGTGGCATGAATGACGGGCATAATGGGTCCTTTCTGAGGGTGATCTCCACGGGTATGTTATGTCTCTCTGCCGTCCTACAGCTGTGTTTACAGTGGCCCCTGAATGAGACAGCTAAAAAGCTTACTCACAACACCACATCAAAATGATCAGCCTTCAATTTGCTGAATTCTCTTTTTTTCTAGGTCTCAATGGGTTTCACTATTCTCCTATCTGTGAACATTTGTCTCCTCTACTCCAAAACATGAATGCAACCACAAAAGTTACCGTGAAGAGCCTTGCTGCTCATTTCACCAGCTGTTTCATCTCGAGTAGCCACTAAAACAACAGCAGAGAGGCGGGAGAGGACAGCTTTTGATGGGAAGCAACCGCAAAGCTTTCTACTTTAGTTTGTGTACAATTTGATTTGGGATTAGGCATTCAGTATAAGAGATCATTGCATCATTTCAAACTACAATGAGAACATCATAGCAGCTAATGAAGTAAGGCCATCCTCAGAAGTCTATCCTACCTCCGGCCCTTTGGTCCCCTGAGCGACACAGACCGAAACTTATATAAACAAAGTCTCAGTGTGGAGAAGCAAAATGATATTTTCGGCGGTTATCCTTTGTGGTGCCACTTTAATCAACTTCAAACTTGTGACTTGTAACAGTTAAGTGAATAAAGAGAGGTTTGTGCAGGAGACCAGGAGCAAAAACAAAACACAGACCTGAGACAAAGTGTTTGTTACCAAGGGAGGAGAAGCCAGCAGGGAGTGTGCATGCCTGAGTGATTGAGGTTGAGAATTAATGAAGGTGTGTGCGTGGCAAACTGGCAGGCAAAGGGATGTTTTCCCCCACTCCGCACCGACGGTAAATGCCAGCTTTCATATTTTAAAGCCAAGCAAAACACGCAGACACATACTCTCACACTCCGCAGATAGAGTATCAACTCAGCAAACGACTACGGCAAGCACAAATATTTGTTCAGGTACAAACTGCCCTCACTATCGGTTCCAATATACACCACTTTCACATTTTGAGTGATGGCAAGTCACAATTTGGCAGGGGTCTATATCATATCTTAGATAGAAACTGAACCTCTTGCATGATTGAGAAGAATAAATGAAAAACTCCAAATCTCCACTGCAGAGGTTTTCCGTATCATCGGATGCTCTCCGTGTGGTTGATGCGTCCAGATTCTGACTGAACAACATGCTCTGTGGTGTGTCACTGACTCCTGTAGGACTATCATGAATCCTCATGGAGAGGAACATTAATACAGTGAGCGGAAACCCACTCAAAGCTGTGCAAATCAATATATATATATATATATATATATATATATATATATATATATATATATGTGTTTTAAATCTCATTGTGGGATCAGCAGTACTAAGTATTTTTTTACAAATTACAAAGGTGCGTTCAATGCCTATACCGCAAAGGTTTCAACTTTGAGAGTAGGTTCATAAAGATAAAGATAAGATAAAGATAGCCTTTATTAGTCCCACAATGGGGAAATTGCAAGGTTACAGCAGCAGAGCATGTTACAGAATACGGAATAATAACAGAGCATTATGTGCAATTAAATTAAATTAAATGTACAGTTGACATGTTGGGAAGTGTATTGTCCCATAGTGCAAAGTGCAAGTGAGGTAGGTGTGAGTGTGTGTGTAGTTGTGTAGTTGTGTAGGTGTGTGTGTGGGTGTAGTTGTGTAGGTGTGTGTGTGTTGCTAACAGTGCTGGTTGTGGAGTCTGACTGCTGCAGGAAGGAAAGATCGGCGATATCGCTCCTTAGCACACTTGGGGTGAAGGAGCCTATCGCTGAAGGAGCTCTCCAGTGCAGAGATGGTTTCCTGCATGGGGTTGGAGACGTTGTCCCGGAGAGATGACAGCTTGGCCATCATTCTCCTGTCTCCCACCTCCTGCACCGAGTCCAGAGGACAAACCAGGACCGAACTGGCCTTCCTGATCAATTTGTCCAGTTTCCTCCAGTCAGCAGCTGAGATGCTGACAGGATGTATGCATCTGTATGCATGTAACACCTCACTCCTTCTCTGTCCCTTACTGAAGTGGATTTGTTGATACGTAGTAATATTATTTTAATTATGACAATAATAAAATTTCATGAAAAGAATACACACTGGAGCTGCTTTGTAATAGCTGCCAAAGAGAGCTCAGCCTTCTGTCTGCAGGATCGCGGACCTTTTATGGGCATGTTATTGTGATACTGTTGACACTACTGTAGATCGTGGCGCTTAAATCACATTAATACAGACGATGCGGACGCGTGCTATTTCATATTGTTCAGTGTCTGAGCCAGACGGCAATGTGCTTCAATATTTCATGTGGTGTCTGTGTTTGCAGTGTCAGACGTTCAGTACCGGCGCTTGGAGTCAAATGTGACGCTGGCATGTGGGAAGTCGCAAACCGGGTAAGGAAGAAAAATTAGTGTTTGTGCAGATATGTTTTTTTTTTCTCATATCGACAGATATGTGGTACTGTGGTCCCAACGATTTTTCAAACATCAGTGTGATGGCAAAATGTATTAAATGCAAGAGAAAAGCCAGAATATTCATTATAAATGTTGCAGCGACATCAGTTTGTGCACCCATGTTCTATTAGTATGTACTCAAGTCAGCAGTTTTGTGAGGTTTTCTTGAAGGTGTTCGTATGTTTCAGTGTTTCTTTAAAGAATTGCTCAAAGAAAATATGAAATACAGCCAAGTTTGAATTGTCAGACAGTAAAGTTTTGTTTTTGAGCCAAAAGTGAAAAACTTTACATGAGATAAAGGGCCGAAGAGTCTCTGCGGTAAAACTGCAACGGTATGAGATTTTCCTGGTACGATAACCTTCAAGGAAAAAATCCTATAAATATCCTGTTAGAAAGGCAATTAGGAGGGAAAAAGAAAAACACATTCATCTATTATGTTTGATTTATCTATTTATGATAGATAAATCAAAGTGTTGAACAATTTTATGTGTGAGTGTGTGTGTGTGAGTATGCATGCATGTGTGTGTGTGTGTGTGTGTGAGTATGTATGTGTGAGTATGTATGAATGTTTGAGTATGTGTTTGTGAGTGTGTATGATTGTGTGTGAATTTGTGTGTGTGTGTGAGTATGCTTGTTTTTGTGTTTGTGACTGAGTATGTGTGAGTGTGTGTGTGTGTGTGTTTGTGAGTATGCGTGTGTGTGTGAGTATGAGTATGAGTATGTATGTGAGTATGTATGATTGTTCTTGAGTGTGTGTGTGTGTGTGAGTATACGTTTGTGTGTCTGTGTGTGTGAACTTCTCATGAGCTCTAGATTTTTTTGGGCCGGATATTATTAAACAAAGTGGTATTTGATGATAGCAGCATAAATCGATAGAACATATATCAAAGAGCGATGACAGTCATATAATCTAAAAACGGTTTCAAATTATACCGTTTTAGATATTTGAGAACTGCAATAAAGAATTCCAACTGAGTTCATGCTATGGTTTGATTTTGGCCTCCTGATCAGTGAATGTCCTCAAAAGCACAACAACTCATCTCCAACATGTCCGTCTCCAGGGTACCCGTCCTGTGGCGTCTCAACCACAGCTCAGCTTTGCCGCGGCACAGAGTGGCATCAAATGGAAGCTTGGTTCTGAACCACGTCGACCACTCAGCGCAGGGCAACTACAGCTGCCATAACAGTCAGGGGCTCCTCCTCCACTCCGTCAGACTCAGACTGGGACGTAAGTGACTTGTCCAGGTTCAACATCTAATTTGGGGTCATCACACTTTTACTTTTAGTGTTTTGCCATGGGACTGCAGCTTTAAAAATACTCTTTAGAACAGGATGCCAGAGTCCCTTGTGTTCGGCCCCTTCATGCAGACACAGCATCCAAATGCCTCACGGTTCAGGTCATTCTGTGGATAATTCAGCATCAAATCATTTTCTATGTCTCTTACTCTTACTGGACTACTCATCATTCCCTGGAGTGTCCCTCAAAACAGTTTGGCTTGTTTCTCCACAACCATATCCTCCTTTGCCCCGTTTTTTTAGTGAATGACTTTCTTCTCTCAGTGATAAATAGAATTGTACAACTGGTTCTCAGAGGAAGCGGTTCTTATCAGCTGTGACATAGACAAAGCCCTCCACTTCCTGTAAATCTCTCAAACAGGAAGGGGCTCCCTAAGTGGGCTTCCCTTTGAGGGACAGGGAGTTTAACATTGTGGTTTCCAAGCCCCTCCTGGATATTTGGGTTCATGATAGGGACTCGAAGACAGGACCGAGAGGCTTTTTAAAGATTTACACCCAGGGCTCTTGAAATAAAAACAAACTCTCTCTCTCTCTGTCTTGTAAATAAGTCTGTTTGCCTCCCACTTCCCAGATCCCCCCGGTCTGCTGAGCATTTCCTGTCAAGTGCCCAATCACACACTTGTTCGCTGCTCTTGGGTGGAATCGGTAAAGACGTTCCTGCCAGCCCAGTACAATGCCTCCTTCAGGTAAGATTAGGTTACTGCAACTAAACAAAGTAACATCTAAGGTCACATTGAGAATGGTCTATGAAGGTGCTAAATATAGAGCCTGTGCCACAGAGTGACATTTAGGATGAAGTGTGTGTGGAGTCTCTGTGTGAACCATTTCTGTGCAATGCTGTGTCATGTGTGGAAACTGTCAACCACAACACACATTACAGCAGTTGTTCTCAAACTTATTGAAGGGGGACTGGTCACGATTGGATACCATGCGTCATGGACGTCACCCACAAGCACTGTGATGTGTATCATCCCGCCTTCTGGCTGACCATCCATACCCTGAGAGTCACGGAGACCAATGGCCTGGGGACTGAGACGACATCAGCCCGCTTTATATTATATAAGCTATGTAAGAGAACGCACACACACAAACACACACCGGACGAGGATGATATAAGTTCTCGCTCTTGTTTCGTTGACACGCTGGTATTCTGTGTTAATGAAGCAAATTGAGGACATAAAGACATGATGGTTTTAAATAGGGACAGGATAGTTTTGACCAAATTTTCAGTGGTTTCAATATTACAGCAAACTTTAGCAACAACAAACTACTTTTTTGGCAGTATTGTCGGCCCCATCCCCTCTACTATCATCACTTGTCGTTAATTAAGTGAGGAGGGAGGGCATAGACATTCATCCCATCTGTCCGTCCTGTCTCTTTTCTGATATGACTCAAAAACTGTTCAAGATTTTTTTTCATCGAAACACACAACAACCAGGTACTGGAGAGGGTTCTTTTTGCTACGTACGCGCCTATCTCTCTTCTTTTTTTTTTTCATTTCCATGGTCGTCCGTTACTTCTTTTCGGTCCCTTTGAATGGCTTCCACTTTCTCCTCTTCTTTTCCAGAAGCTGCCGTTCTGAATTCTTAAGCTCTCCTCCCCTGTCGTGCTTTGACCGCTCCACCACCTTTGCCTCTAACATTGGTAACGTTAATGGGCTGTTGGCCATTTTTGTCAAACCTGGTGTTTGACTCTGTAGAAGAAAACATACATGCACTCCTGACGTGGTCACTCGTGGCCATTTTTAGACCGTCCAAATCGACACAAATCAATAGCGGTGGGGCGTCTAGATCAATTTTGAGAATGAACCTTCTTCTAAGTTATGCATATATGTAGCAGTGCCATACCTTTATTCAATGAAATGTACCTGTGCTGGGGCATCCTGAGTGTTATTACAATCCTCAGCCAACAAAAACACTACCATGCCCATTCTACATCCTTTAACTCAGTTGATTTTAGGTGAGTTTTATGTTGTTGCAGAAACTAAAATAGGCATTATCATTTTCACATTTCCTCATTAACATCCACACGCTTTCACATGTACGTTCATTTGTAAACGCAAACGTCTGTGAGTGCATACAAACACGAGGATAACTGTTCATAACAGATACTTGATGTCATCATGTCTAATTCTGCACCTAAGTTTCCCAAGTTGTGACTTGACTCTTACGGCCCTTTATAACGAACTTGATCATCTTGTTTTGCTGCTGCTCTTTCTCAATGAGCTTCAAGTACAACCGTTTACAGTGACCCTGTGAAAGTCTTCAGAGCTGTCGCATGTTCTTTACTTGTTTTTTCTCATCCTCCACCTTCTATTTCCAAGAGAGGTATGAAATGGGCACTACAGACCTAAGAATCCAGGGGAGAATCTAAGTTCTGATAATGACAAAAACATACTTAAGTAATTATGTGTTTATGTCTGTACAGATGTTTTGGTTCGTTTTGATAAACGCTGCCTTTTTGTCCTTAATACTATATAATTAGTCATTATCCAAATTTTGTATTATTGTATGTTGTTGTTGTTGTTTTTTTGTTAATTAGAATGCTAAACCACACGGAATTCAGTTCATGCTACAACTCACATTCTTCCTATCTGTGTGTCACTTTGCAGTGAAACCAGACCCTCCAGAATTGGTGCTGGTGAAGCAGGCAGAAGGATATTCAAAGAGGCTGATTGTCTCCTGGAACTTCCCCTCTTCCTGGCCCATACACGATAGTTTCCCCCTGGTGTTTCATATCAGATACAGGCCGCTGGGTTCCATGTACTGGTCAGAGGTTAGTGAACAAGTCTGGATGTTTCTTTTCAGAGTCGAGGATAGTCTTGTTTTAGGTTTATATTAAAGATAATACGTGCACACATTCAAATGTATTCCAAAGAGGAGCACTACAGATGTAATGTTTGCTCTGAGAGTGCTGATGGAGACGTAGAGAGAAGGCCAGACGGAGTTTCATGTGTGTCTCTGTGGATTTAGAGAAAGCGTACAACAGAGTGCCGAAGGACGAATTGTGGGATTGCAGGAGTAAGAGGAGTGATAGAGAAGAATGTTAGAGTGGTTCAGGATATGTGTGAGAGCGACATGACACGGTGAGGTGTGCGGTAGGAGTGAATGATGGACAAGGTAGAGGTGGGACTGCATCATGGGTCGGTTGTGAGCCCCTTCTTATTTGCTGGTGATGCCTGGCAGATGAAGTCAAGCAGGACGCTCAGTGGACTATGATCTTCTCTTATGACATTGTGATTGCTTGTGAGAGCAGGGGTCAGGGGTAGGAAAACCTGGAGAGGTGGAGGTCTGGCTGGAGAGAAGGGAAATGGAGATCAGGGGCAGCAAGACAGAATATATGTATCTGAATGAAAGGGAGGCAGGTGGAATGGTTAGGAGGCAAGGAGGAGAGTTGGAAATGATGTACTTGGGGTAAACTGTTCAGAGATATGGGGAGTATGCAAAAGAGGTGAAGAAGTGACTGCAGGCAGGGTGGAGTGGGTGGAGAAAAGTGTCAGGAGTTATCTGTGACAGAAAAGTCACAGCAAGAGTGAAGGGAAAAGTTCACAAGATGGTTGTGATAGCAGCTGTGCTGTTTGTTATGAGATGGTGGCACTGACCGACCGAGACAGGAGGCAGAGTGGAAGATTTTCGGATGTTCTTTTTGAGAGATGAGGATGGACAAGATTTAAAAAGCAAAAAGAAGGGACAGCCCAGGTTAGATGTCTTGTAGACAAAGTAAGAGAGGACGAAGTAAGAGAGGACGATTCAGAGGTAGGATAGTGGCTCTATTGGTAGAAGGGTGCTGAAGTGGAGCTGCCAGGCAGGTAAAAAATTGGAAGGCCAAAGAGGAGATTTGTGGATGTGGTAATATGCAAAGGACAGGGCAAGATGGAAACTGATGAACCACAGGTTGACCACTGAAGAGAACAGCCGAAAGAAGAAGATTGAAGAAAATACAAATGTAGTAGCTAAAATTATGTATAAATTACATATATATATATATATATATATATATATATATATATTTTTTTTTTTTTGTTGTTTGAATTTGGCTTCTGTTCATGTAATGTAAGCTCTCCTCGGTTTTCATCGCTACCTTTTTAAGTGCTCTCAATCCCCCCACCCTGTCTCTCTCTTTATCGATCAGATATACTCTGAAGAGAGTCCAGTTGTGATTTTTGACGCCCTGGCTGGCCACCTCCACCAACTACAGGTCCGAGCCCGTGACGAGATCAACACTGAGAGCCAGTGGAGTGAATGGAGTCCCCTGCTTCTCATTAGGCCTTGGGAAGGTCAGAAAAGAACCACCAAAAAATGTTATTATCTGAATCTTAAATCAGAACGAGGCATTTCATTTAAGACAGCATTCAAAAGTGATGAATATGGTCCAAAGTACAATCACACAAATAGACACATATAATTATAAAAACATCTGGGAATGCATTGACACCAGAGTGGGAACATTTTAATATAATTGATGAAGACGAGAGAGAAGCAGACATCGAACAATCTTTCTTCTAAAATATGGAGAGAATGTGAAAAACAGCGTCCGTTATTCTGCAGTCAAACCAAACTCCACTCCAATTTCGGCGATGCTCCACTCATTCGATTGTCACCCCAGGACGATGAATCATTCTTGTTCTGGGAATGCTGCAAACAAGTCCTTCTAGGCTGAATCTGATGCAGCTGGACTTCTGGTTTACAGATGAAGATGTTTCACCTCTCATTCATTCTCGTTCTGATGTGAAGCAGGTTTAACCTTTCCACCATTTCAATCCGTTTTCAACATTGGCCAAAGGAAACACAGTTTTGTGTTGTTGGCGTCACAGATATGTCAGAAAACCAAATGTTCCCGTGTCTTACTTCACAACATCATCCAGAGGCGTATCTCCGAGTTTGTCCACAAACAATAGCGTGCATGTGGAAACACCCGGAGCTGATATAACTTCTCCTCCCTTCATTGTCCTGCTGTCGTTCAGATTCTGGACGTTTGGAAAATGTCTGACAGATCTTCACGAAACATCATCACAAAAGTTTCTGGCCCAAGCTGGAAATTTTAAACTCCAGCAAATAACGCAAAACACATTTGTGGTCAACTGCATTGATTAAATCTAAAAATTCAACAAAATCAAAAACTCCTGTAAACTCCGGCAAATGCAGTTATTTTCCTGAAATAACAATAACTTTGTTTTTCGATTTCTGTCTGTGACTAGTTTGATTTGTATGTTCATGTTTTAAGTAGATTATCAGCTTGGGCTGGAAAATAGATCATAAAGGGATCTGATCATGATTTGAGCATCTTTGGAATCTCACCTCTGATCACAACGATTCTGCAGCCTTTTAATTAATAACACAAGCTGCAGAGAATCCATCTCCTGGACCCGGATGTCATTGGCAGTAGATCTGAACTCCAAAGTTTATTACAGACTTTGTAGTTTCTTCCCATTTGTTCGGAATCGCTGGATTAAACGTGTGAAACTTGTGTTTGTGCATTTGTTTTTACTACAGTCTTCACCACCCCTGAACCCACAGAGGAGCTCCTGCCAGAGGAGGTATTATTTCCCTCAAACACTAAACCTGAAACCTCCACCGCAAAGTCCCTAAGTAAGTAAGACCTCGTTGCGTCTTGTATAACAACATGGTGATTGTGTTCAGGAGCTCTGTGCTGCAGCTCAGCAGCAGGACCATTACAGTGATTACCCATAATGATTCACGTACCCTTCGATCTGCTACGGCTACTGAAGATGCTACTGCTACTACTACTACCACTACTACTACTACTACTACTACTGCTACTACTACATGTACAGATGCTATACTGCTACAATCCCTGCAATTTTTATTGCTGGGTTTAGCGGCTCCACTGCCTCGCTGCTTTAATCCTCCTATCAGCACTGGCTTCACTCGCATGGCGGCTCCTCTTCGTCAGAGTCACCCAAATCCATATGTATGACTTTATATATAAAGACATATATATAGAAAGACATATATATAGATAGATATAGATATATATAGATATATATATATCTATATATATAGATATATATATAGATATATATATATCTATATATATAGATATATATATATCTATATATCTATCTATATATATAGATATATATATATCTATATATCTATATATATATCTATATATATCTATAGATAGATAGATAGATAGATAGATAGATATATATATATATATATATAGAGATAGATATAGATATATATATATATATAGAGATAGAGATAGATATATATATATATAGAGATAGATATATAGAGATAGATATATATATATATCTATATCTATATATATATATAACTTCATTTATCACAGAGGGGATATCCATGCATAAGGACGAGAACCCAACAGAAAAAAAGTCAGTGAATAAAAACAGATGCCAGAAAAAAGAAAACGAAAAAAAAAACAGTCACAGCGGGCTATAAAAATAAAAGTAATATAAAACATGGGCTTCACCAAAAAGGTTAAGAGGCCATTGGCATTTGTTATAAAATCGTTTTTTGAACATGCTTGTCGTATGTTTAGGAACGATAAATCTATGTTCAGGTGGCAGCAGCTCGCAAGCCTGGGTCAGGGGATGATGGCTAGAATCAGCCAGAATCATTCGGGCCTTCTTCAGAATCCGGACCTTATGCAGGTCAGTCAGGTCATGCAAGGTCCTGCCTGCAATGTTGCCGCTCACATTGACGATGAATTCAATCTCTTCTTGTTTTTCATAGAAGATGACCCTTACCAACACTCGAAAGAAATAAACCAGAATTATTAAGCAAGAATAAACATTTTGCACGATAAAACTTTCTATGTATTTTACCATAAAAGTGCATTCACTGTGGAGCTTTACTGCACACAGCGCTGTCAGTTCAAAGGTCAGTTTGCTGTCAATACCAGGGCCACTAGACAACTCCAGTTTACATGGACGATGCTCTAATCCGAGGGTGGGACCTCCCAGTCAAGCCTCAAAGCCGGATCTCTGTGACCTGAGGAGATAACATCTTATAAATGACCTGATCTCCAAGCCACTAGGAGGAAACGTTAGCTAGCATGTTGATACGACACGGCCCAACATGAATTGGAGTAACTGAGAGAAAAAAAATGTTTATCAGAGGTTGTGTGGGTTGGATTTTATCTGCTGGCACTGTGTCAGTCATTCCTGCAGGATGAGAATATTTCTCTGGAATTTTGGTTGTGCTCGCTTTTGGATACTCATGTTGTGATTATACTTTTTGGGTTGAGCACAACAAACTGAAAACAGGGACGAGGCTTCCACTCCATGATCTTACAGTGCCGAGATATGGCCAATGGGGACATGGTCATCGGATTCTTCCTAAAGTCAATAATCAAGTCTTTAGTCTTTGACAGATTCTTGTCCAAGAAGGATGACTTAGAACACTCGGAGAATGCAGCCACCAGAGGGCGACAAAATCATGGAATCATCAGCAAACATGATTATAAGACACTGTGCAAGACTTAAACAATCCGTTAGTGTATAGCACGGATATAGCACCGATAGAAGAGGTGACCGGACACACATACAGTAGAGAGAAAATACAAAGTTTTGCTGTGAGAGGGAAAAGAGACCCTGTTTAGGCTTGGTTTCAAAATAAAATGCGTTTTAGGCCATCAGATCCCAAGTGGACGGCGAGACACATCGCTGTGATCTGATCGGTCGTTCCGCTTACAGAGGTGGTGTGGAACGTATTTGACCATTTATCTATTGTAGTCTAAACGTTAATGTGTCCTGATGCGTCTCATCGCTGGACGTGGTGGTTGTTTTGTCGGAAGTGCGCAATTCTTAAGGACACGCAACGTCGCCAAGGACTTTGTCCTGTCAGTCTCCACAGTTGGAATAGTCCGTGCATGTGTATTAGCTCTTGAAACATATTTAAGATGTTAGGCAGCCCGTGCTAAATAGCTGAACAAATCTGCCGCTTTCCTGACGGGACTGATAACTACGTAGCAGAAATAATGAAATCCGAACACAAGTGGTCAGCTGGACACATTTGGAGACGCCTGATAGAATTGTGATCCGATCGGCCAAAACACATTTTAAAACCAAGTCTAAACATGCCCCGAAACTACTGAGCGACTCATAATCTCCCTTTTTTTTTAATAGGTGAAATTAATAGTAATAACTAATGTTTATCAGAGGTTGTGTGGGTTGGACTTTATCTGCTGGCACTGTCAGTCATTCTTGCAGGATGAGAATAGTTCTCGCCGCTTTTAAAAAAAAAATTTTTGGCAGCCACAAGATTCCACATCAGTCATTCATGTTGCAATCTGTAATTAATTGCAGTTATTAAACTTGGGATAGATGCGTGCGGGTACCTCTTCCCTGGCTTTTCTTCCAAAGAGTGAGTCCGGTAAATATTTCCTGCAGGTCAGGCTTTGTACAGTTTGTGACTTGGATGAAAAGTTAAGTACATAGCAGCACACCTCCGAATGAACAGAACCACACGGAAAGGCAGCCTACGAGCCTGCACATCTAAACTACACGCACGCAATATACTGAACATATAATTAGATGCGTATACTAAACATGCACTCCTACATGTGTAGTATACACAAAGAGGCAAATGCACACAGTTCTGAGAGGCTGGAAGTCGCCGCGGCTGACGCCAGCAGATTTCCCTGAGCCCGCCTGCTGTGATCCAGATGTCTTCCTCCCTTTTCTGCATGTGTGTGTGTGTGTGTGTTAGAGTGTGTGTATGTTTGTGATCAGTCCATTGTCATTTACAGATGTGGTCATAAATAGTTTTCTTAATCCAGTAAATACGGGGGTTTTTGCTTTGAAAGGGTGTTGTTTACCCTTAAATGCATTTTTGTGGGGAAGCTGCAATGGCTGATCTAAAATTATCTTCTCACCAGAGACTAATTGCATCAGAGAACGCATACACTCCGCCGCTGTTTGTCCCGAAATACAGAAGATGAAAGGAGCATGCACGAATATGAAATCCATATTGTCACAAGGTTTTCATAGACACTCACTGCGTGACAACTCTCTCTCTCTCTCTCTCTCCCACTCCCCCTCACGTCCTAGAGTCTTATATCACAGATTTTCTTCCTTTGATTCCGGCCCAAACCCTCTCTCCAACCTTTCATCAACGGTCTTTTGCTTTAACTTCTCCCTTGTTGTCTTTTCCCTCCCTTGTGTTTTGTCACCCTCCCTCCAGATCCTATAATTCAGGAGGAAGGTAATGTGGGTTTGGTGATTTTGCTGGTTTTGTTCTCCGTGGTCATCTTCACCACCGTCCTTTCCCTCATCCTTGTCGTGTGGTAAGACACACACACGACACACACGACACACGCACACACGTAACCCACATCCACAGACCGCTGCCGTGGCTCTGTGAGTAAGATGTATCTTTTGCAAAACCTGATGTTTTAGTCCTTTCCTGTTGGTGTTTACGTGTGTCCTCTAGGGTGAGGCAAAGGCGGCGCGATCACGTGACCATTCACGAGCTCGCCTCTATGGTCAAGATGAAGTCCATGCCAATCTAAGGTGAGGAAGTCACACACCTGGACGTTATTTTGTCTCCAGCGCACATAAAGGTGGTCATAACATTTCTTTTTTTCTTCATGTCAGTTTGCTACCAAATGATATATAAGCAGCGGTAGAAAAGTAACTAAGTACTTTTACTCAAATCCTGTACTTAAATAAGAAATTCTCGATACCTGGTCTTTACTTGAGTAAGTCCATTTTATCCTACTTTATGCTACTTTCTTCTCCACTACAGGTTGGTTTTCAGACCTTTGGAAATTATTCTGTCAGCAGTACCGCCTGATCAGCACGAAACATTTTTGGTCTTTATAAAGACACATAATACAGTGCCGCTGCGCCATGTATGTCTGATTAATGAACTGGTGTAGAGTAACTAAGTACATTTACTCAAGTACAAATGTGAGGTATTACTACTATATACTCCTACTTTAGCATATTCCAGATAGAAATATTGCACCTTATGCTCCACTGCTTTTGTCTGACTGCTGTAGATACTAGTTACTTATTGGATTACAATTTCCCTTCCTTTCATGTAGAGAAACGCGGCTGTCAGACAGATGGCGATTTATTATCTTATTGATTAAACTACTAACCAGTAAAAACTTACGTTACCTCATCATTAGACAGCTACAAATTAACGCAGCAGTATTCATGTGGAACCTATGAGTACTTTAACTAAATTTTGCAGGTAATAAATACTTTTACATATGTATGGTTTTGAACATAACTATTTTACTAGAAGGGGAGTATTTTCTTTGTTTGGTATGAGTGATTTTATTCAAGTAAAGCACCTGGAGACTTGATATAGGTTATGTTCTATCCATATCATCACTAACAGTTTCTCCAGTTGGGGCATCGCTGCTCTTGGACAAAATCTTTTTATTTTTTACATCGTATGTCAGATTAAATGTCAGATTCCTTTTTTTGTGTTTGTCTTGTTGCACATCTGCGGTGAACATGTTGAGTTCTCACAGATGGCCACACACGGCCGTCGGTGTTCATGGTTTAGCTGTTTATCCTGTTTGCCAGACGGTTTCAGACCCCTCGGCGGTGAGCAGTCTCTGTGGCGAAACAAATTAAAATCCTAATTAACTGTCACTTCTTTAAGATTTATAGGCATACCACAAAATGCCCTCAAATGGGAGTTAAGCCAGCGAGAGGAACGTAGTAAAGCTCCGCTCCAGTGAGAGCTGCATCGGTTCAAAGTGCTTCTATAAACAACACGCAGACAACCCCTCAGATAGCAAGCCAACTTTTGATTATAGCCCAACACACAACACACACACACATTATTATACCCTGTAAGTAGTAGTATTACTCTTTTAAGGCAGGGCTGATTTGTTTGTGTTTTGTTTTTAAAGTTGCCTTTTTCCTTAAGTGTTCAATCACTTTTCTCTGCCTCATTTCCTCTCTTCTTCTTCTTCCATTTCTGTTTTCACCAGCCTGTTCTAGGGCTTCTCTGAAGGGTCAGCCTCTACTGTAGCCGCTGTGGAAAGCTGACCATCCGTATTGAACTACACTAACCAGAATGCATCAGCCAACCAGTCCATCCGGGATCCAGAACAGCAGGAACAAACTGCTGGAGCGGAGTAGGGGGAGTTGCCCAGTGTAAACGAGGTGACTGAAGGGCACAACTCCAGGGTTTTGCTGGACATACTCAGTGGACATCAAACTGCACTACCCATGATGCATCAGCAGATTCCAGGGAAATCAGACCTTATTCTGTCCCCTCATGTTCACTTCAACAACGTCTTTGCAGTTCGCTCCCGCAGGAGCGACGCCGCATCAGGACGTTTTGAGTTCACTCGCCACCAGTGCTGCTTCAGGTAAACTTATTCGTCCATCAATTTGGAGAGGAGTGACAACCTTTTTTTTTTCGCTTTGGACTCCTAATCAACAAGAAAGGACAGGACGTGCAGCTGCCAAAAAGGAAACCTCCCACCTCCCACCCAGAACACCTCACTTTATTTTATTTTTGTAAGATTCATGAGGAATGACATATTTTACGAGCGTCTGCCAGAATATCAGCCGACGGACTCAGCGTGGTGAAGGATGAATAACTTCTCAGTATGCATCTGGTCGCAGAGCATCAACTACGGGCATTGCCGTTTCGGCTGAGGGGCGACCCGGCTCCCCGGTTCTTGACCCGATGGGTGGACCGGCAGAATGAGATCCAGGGTGGGCGTGGTGGGATATCTAGACTTTATTTTAGTTATGAATTTGTTACACGATATGCTTGTTATGTTGTTTGATGTCTTTAGTACTTTTGCTATACCTCTTTGGATCCATCCATCCACTGTTCCTGAACAAGTGTGACCGAAAGACACACATAGGAAGGGAGAGAGAGCAAGAGAGAGAGAGAGAGAGAGAGAGACCGGCCTTTCACAAACCACCAGCATTGGTTCCTACTTAGCTAGGGATGATATATAGACCACATAAATATTCCCCCCCTCATGTCCAGATCCCAAAGAAGCATCACGTAGTTCCTGTCGGCGAGAGATGCAACCTTGAGCACTCAGGGAGGATAGAAGCAAAACCCATCCTAGTTTGTTTGTTTGTCTTCTGAGTGACAAACTCTCTTAAAATCCACGCACACAGCCTTAAAAACAACTCAACACTCTTGAGCTTAAGTCAAACTCTGCATCCTTTTGTGCTTGTAAATGGACACTCCCAGCGTTATTGATAGTGGGCTAAGATGCTTTGCTGCACATGTGACCAAAGCCAACAGTGGGTATCGTCCTACGCATCACTGCATCAAGGTGAGTAAGTAACGCCACCAGATGTCAGCAAAAAAACGTTCCTCAGAAAGCAGCTGATTGAACACTAATAATGATCCAGCGGTCTCTCTCCTGAAAAAAACATCCTTTATGACCCCAAAACATTTATTTTTATTGTTCTATAAAGACTTTTCCCTGTTTAATGTCAGCAACTAGAGAAGAAATGTGTCGGAATTTCCAAATGGATAACATGTTGTTCTCCAATGACTTAATTGGACATGGAAACAGATAACCACAAATCCTCCTCACCTCTAGGTAGCCGGCGGAAAATTTGGCATTTCCTTGATAAATTATTAACAGAAGGAAGCAGCGCTGTTGACTTAAAATCAGATCCTCATGCCACAGGGAGTAGAGGCCAGTCTTTTAAAGTCTGTGCCGTCACTTCAGCGCTTTATATTGTCTTTAAAGAGGGCGTGAGTTGAAGCATACACTTAGTGTCTATTTATGCATTTTATACAGCGTTTTGCACTCAAAGTGCTGCTATTTGCCTCGCATCACCAGATTCCACGGAAAGTTCCAGATGTTTCCACTGATTTTAATTGGGATTGTGGTCAAACAAATTGAGTCATGTCACCTTTATTCACGTTGATGGATCAATCATGTCCATTTATAATATCTTTGTCTTCAGTCCTGCAGGGCTTCGTACCAAATTTGGTCTTGATACAATCAAAACCCAAAGTATTTATATTTTTTTTACTACAACTTCACTATCTGGTCTATTGTGGTCACATTTTCTGGAAACGTTCAGTCGTTTCCAGTTATTAATTGTAATGTTAATTAGGCCACGCCCACATGACCTCATCAGTATGATGGATGTCCCTCAGGGAACGCACACCAGTTATCGGTGTAATTCTTTGCACCCTTTAATGATGTGTGCGTTTTTGTGAAGCGTCCTATAGGTCGATCTGAAAATAGTTAGGCAGGACATTCCTGAAAATGTTTGTCACTAAGATTAAGACGGACATTGAGTTCTGGATTGTTTTGCTAAGTTTTAGATTAATGGCGGCCATATTTGTTGAACCGCCCATTTATGATGGAAAGTTTTATCTCAGCTACTCGTTCTAGTGTTATTAGAAGAAAACGAGATGTCTATTTTTTAAATCCACGTAAAAAATAAATCAATCCATCCATACATCTTTCTCAAAGTTGGATGTGTGTGTCAAAAATGTGCTTTAACTACAGCGCCGCAATTTGGCAGGTTTGGGTTTTGTGTTTTTCATTGTATGGTGGCATTATCCAAATGTATTAGATTAGAATATCAGTGACACAATATACTGATGCAATTACAAAAAACAACATAGAATATAAGAAAGATGCTTATATATTAGAGGGTTTTTATTAGGGGTATAGCCAGACAGTTAGCTAAAAGGTTTTTTAAGCACTTTGGTTTCCTTCACAATCATTTGAGAAATAATCGTCCTGTGTGAAAATGCTCTCATGGGTGTCACAGCTGTGTTGTATAGATTGTGCCACAGGGACAAATGAGACTTTGATTTGCAGCTAGTATGGAACTCTGACCTGCGGTTCCTTGTGTGCGACTGACTGGACTCTCACAACCACAGCTAAAGTTGGCAGCTCTTCCTGGATTGTGGGAAGTTATTAGGAAAAAAAATCGTCATTGTGCACCAAGTTAACTAACAGAGGAGCTAAACCAGAATTCTACCTATTTTTATTGGGTTATTGCCACAAATTAAGCCCAGAGAGAGTTGCCATCAAGACCAACTGCTTGAGCATAGCGATGATGTGAGAGAGCGTCTCAGTTTCCATGAAAGACCAGACGAACCGTCGCCCGATGGTCGGTTCTCTCATGATGGAAGAGCGAACGAGAAGAGCGCAAACATGACCGATCGAAAAATCTTGTTTCCTGCTGACTCACGGAGAGTGACTGGTCTCTAGGCAGTATGCGTGAACCGTTTGAAACGACCCAAATACCTCCAGCAGAGTAAATGTGTCCGAGCCTTAAGTCTTGGTTATGTTTCTGCAAACTTTCTTGGTTTGTTTTCCTCTATTCAGTCGATCCAAAGCTGTTTTGTCATCAATCATCACAGTTTGGAAACACAAACACAAGACGCATGTACGTGTCAACGGCTATATGTTCTCTCAAGCTAGCTACACATATTATGCATGGATCCCGTTGAAGCTTTTTTTAAATTTGTATAATATTGTATATCAGCCTTTTAAAAAAAAAAATACATTTCATGTATGCTATTATAAGTGATGTTTATACGATGTCATTGCTCGGGATGGTTCTGTAGACATGGGAAGTCTTTTCAGCCTCGTGCCGTCTATTTTGTAATAGACACATTATCAGCATGTTCTGCCATCGATCATAATCACGCTTCAGCTCGGAAACCCATTAGAGAAAACAAGCAGTTTCTCAAATAGCGGGATTATTCTAGGAAGGAATCTAATTACAGGAAATGACAACAAAAAAAATAATTACCAGTTGCTAAAACATTTTTTTATGTTGCTTTTGAGGTTCATGTGGCATTGATCATTTTATAAAACAATGCACTGTAAAAACCCAAAGTGAACAAGCAGATTGGATAAATCTATTCCAGTCTGTCACCCCCTTCCCCTGCTGATGTCTGTGGCCCCCAAAACCAAACCCCACATTATCTAGAGTTATGGTAAACGGTAAATTAATAATCTATCTATTATAATGATGTAACAAATAAAGAAATGATAAAAATGGGTATCGGTAATGGGCAGCGTTTGAGCATGGGCCAGCTGCACTATCCATGAATGAGGGAAAACTGCTATTGGTGACTGATCATCCGTGTCTGGAGAACCATCCCATTGTTGTGTATGTATGTCTTTCTACCCAGTTATATGAAGCTGTGTTAATGTACATTTACTGTATGGACAACGTGTTTACTGCGCTCACCTTCATCAAACCTAGTCTTCATTTTCAACCATTCCTCTGCCGATAGATGAACTCCATTTTTCAGCCACTCCTAAATTCTTGAGATGACACTCGCAGAGAAATTCTAGATGACAAAGAGGTAGTACTCTTCCACTTCCTGTTGGGATGTGCGGATAGATTCAGATTAGAGCGAGACAGAGGAGGAAAAGTTTGTGTGACATTCAGCGACATTCTATTAAAAAAGATAGAAAACCGGATTTGTACATTTCAAACATTGAATGGGCTACTATGAATATAAACATGTTTTTTTTTTTTACTGTTATATTTGTTTTATATTATTACACTAAATGGTAAGAAGAAAAAAGAAAAGTATCGATTTCAAGACAGGTGAGGAGGTTGCTGCCATCTCAGGTTTTGTGCTTTGGTCCCTGTACTTGTGAAGTACTCTTGAGTACTTTAGGACCAACGTGTGGTAGAATGCCTCCGTCTTTATTCTGTGAACGTACAACCGATGCAACCATCCACTGCCCCCCTCTGTGCTGGTCTGTCCGTTATTTCTTTGTCTGTCAAATCTATATAAAAATACAGCTTAACAGATGCTCCACATTCCTCATTTTGATGCAGTGGACTCTGATATTTCCACTCAAATGATTAACCAAAAATTATTCATGAAAAATGTAGAATATTTTCCCATAAAATTACAGTCTTATTCTATTAAAATGATGGATTTAAATTCCTGTGAAAGTAAGACTTTCTATTGTAGAATTATGACTTTTTCTAGTAAAATTACAACATAATTCTAATAAATTAGAACTTTTTTCAACTGAAATTACGATTTATTTTTCTCCACGTAAAATTACGTTAATTCCCATAATCTAAAAATTTGAACACAGCTCCATTACGAGCTGCAGAAGGACATTATTTTGTCATAGTTGGGGCTTTTCAGAGGCAGTAAAGTTCATTGATCTATATTTTTCAAAGGCACTTTTCTAGGTCAAATTTTCTAAACCATCTATCAGATTAAATTTCACCAGATCCAGTACCAGTGGATATTTTTCTCCTTGTCCATCCTTGATTCGAGTTTCCAGGTGATTTCTTGTCTCTTTCTGGATTGTAGCCGTCAGATTCCACCTCTCTCCTCCACTCAGGCACTCTGACCTCTGATTCTGTGGTATTCTCCTCTTCCTCCTCTGCAGTCTGGGATGTCGGACATAGCCTGTTGGTGTCAGTTCTTACAACTCAAATTACACTCAGGCATCCACTTCAGGTGTACATAGTCCTTTTTTTTCCTCCATGCTTAACGTGTACAATAGATATCACCATAAGCTGTTCAGTTCTTTCTGTCCTTGTATGTGTCTGTGAAATAAATACCATCGTATTACACTCCCAATGTTTGGCAGCACTTTTCTTCCATATGAATCTACTGCACCGCGTTGATATTCATATCTGGCCTCTCCTGGTTTCTTCTATTTTATGGCATTTATCTAAAAAATAAATAAAATGAAGCACAGGAAACACAGCATATACACAAAATGCCAAAATCAAATGCAATTCCAGAACAGATGGTGAAAGTGAATGAAATCCATCATTCAGGGAAGGGTTCCAAAGCAAAGAAAAACACGAAGGCTCATCTGAATTTTGCCATGAAACGAGTTGATGGTGCTCAGAACCTTAAGAATAATATTCTGCCTACTTCTGAGCAGAAGGTTGAACTGTGTGGAAGACAGATGGTCCATTGAATTTGGCATCATTCCCATTTCCAACTGTTGGAAACAGTTGGAATACTTCTCTCAACTAGACAATACTGAAGGAGAATGTCAAGTCATTGAGATGCTGTGTGGCGCTGTGCATCTTCTTCGTCAGTTGGTTGGCTCATCATCATCATCATCTGTGACACATCGTCTCTGGCTGACTGTAAGGTCTGGTAATGAACTCCAAACTGTGGCGAGGATCAGTCATCTTTCTCATGCTGTTCGTATCGTTTGTGATTATCCAGAAAAACTCAGACCGAAGCCTCCCTTGCTTGCTCCGCCAGTCACTTTAAGTTCGGTAATTGATGGTGACAGTTTCAGATGAGTCCCAAATGCTCAAGCTGGCTTTTGTAGTCTTTGTCAAAGGGTCTTTACGGACCGCCTGGAGGGAATCAGCCTCAGCGCTCCGGCTCCAGTACCGCAAACATATCCTCATGCAGGCTCTGACATCTACAGGATCCACGTTTCTAAATTACAGGAGCATAAATCTTTATTGTTTTTCTTGTATTGAGGGTATGTCAAGTAGACCGCTTTGGTCGTTGTTTTCTATGAGGAAAGCTTTGCTGAGGAAGCGTAACCAATTTAGACGACAATGATAAGTTATTTTATGTAACTCACGCACCACAATTCCATCCTGCTGCATTCAGGATATTTCCAGTCCACAGTGGCGAGCAGTCAATTTTTCTCTTGTGCCTCCATTGTTTTACGCCCACAGTGAAGCTGACTTCAAATAACTTTAGTGTGACGCTACGATTACAGGCTGATGCAAGACTACGTAACTGGCCCATAGACATAGGGCCTATGACATAAGACATAGTTGGCATAGTTGTAATCTAATGCAATATCATGGTTAAAATGAGGTTCTACATCTATGAGGGATAAACACTAACTGCATAGACACTCACGGAAACCATCAAACATTTAGCACTATTACTTAGAATGACAAAATGCTGCATCACAAATTGATATTATATATTATATCTGGAAATAACTGTCATTTCTAAATTGCAAGCTTTCAACAACCAGTCACATTTACTCAGACCACCAACAAGATATCAGACATACCATAAAATCTGAGCAGCACAATCCAAATTCAACAGGGTTCCCTCACAGACTCCAGCCAAGCCGCCGGGGATAAAAATACGTGCCCAAAGGCACGCGGGTGGCGCCAGACCATTGAATCTGGACCTCATTCACATCACAACAGCAGCAATCATTTAAAACCAGCAATGATCAACAGCTATTTAAGATCCATCAGAGTCCATTACATTCATCATCTGAAGACAAAGTCCCTCCTCCTCTCTTTCTTTAAAGACAGACACAGTTTTATAAGAAACCAATGACTTTCAGCTCAAAAAGAAGATCCTTTTCCATTCACAGCCTAGGCTGCCCAGTCCTATTTCTACATGGGTTTAAATTTGTTTTTAAGCGCTCAAGAGAAGAACATTCGTGAATGAACCGCCAAACATGCCAGCTACTGGCCTTCCTCATTCCTAAAACCGATGTCGAGCTAGTTATGCAAGAAGAACATTTGTGTCAAAGAACATACCTAACATGACAAATGTAAAACCTGAGTGATTAAAAAATACAACAATCAACTAAACCCATACCGTTTGTTCTAACAGAAGAGTTCCCTCTAAAATCTGACTCCCCAGAGATATCTTTGAGCTGGTAGCAGCAGAGGAGAAATACGATTGAATAAAACGAAGCTCGTATTCCCACGAGCTCACAGGAAGCATCACGGAGAGAAGGAACAAAAATGCTAATAGACTGAGTGGAGCAAACCAAAATGTATTTAGATTCAATTAAAATGGTTATTAAATTATAAAAATCTCATTTTCCGAGTCCGACAATCTCTAGACCAGCAGAGAAGTTCTTGCTGGCCCACCATTGGGGCCCATAGTGGTCCTCAGTACAAGCTGATACGTGGGAATGGGGTAGTTTTTGCTTACTAACAGTCTCTGTGGTCACAGATGGTCATTACATGATAAATGGCACATAAAGTTTCTGTGTAGTGTTATTACGCAGATATTACACAACTTCTACTAATACTACTGCCAATATACAATGACCCAGAGCAGCCCCAACAACTTTGCTTCTAGGAAAGTATAGATAGTGAAAGAAGGCCCACATTTAGTTGGAAAACTTAAAATCAAATTATGCATAGCTTACCTTTGTCTGCCTGCTCGTAACGGGAATAGGGCTCCTTAAAAAGAGAACAGAAGTCGATAAAATCTAACCCATTCTTTGTGGAGACTTTATATGTTCGGTTATCAAACTCGGTTGAACTTAGGTTTTCTCACATTCACATATAATAGCAGTTATCCTCCTCAGTAAAATAAGGTTTTCCTACTGCAGTCACATGTGTCACAAATTTGACACTGATTCAGATTAGCAAGCATGAGGCGTCAACGCTCTGGTCATGTTACAAACAAAGTAGCGCATGTTAATCTTGGTATGTGCAGAAGTCACCTAAAAGTCATGTAACTTGGAATAAAGTCAAGTATGTAGTCAAACAAGCAAAACATTATTTAAAGCATCACACTGCCTATTTTCCCAAAGCGCATCGCTAACTCAAGTAAGCAGCGCACACACACCTGGCAGTCCACCACTTGACCAGGCCACCTTCCTCCATCACTCCGCAGTTTATTTCCAATGCTGACATAATAATAATAATAATAATAATACATTTAATTTATGCCCATTGTAGGCACAATACGGACCACATGTATTACCTCTGGCTTTCTTAAATATGTATTAGTTATTCATTTCTACAATAGACTGACATAGACAAGGAATCTCTCCTCTTACTAAACGTCAGGACAGGATGTTGATAAAGTTGAGGCTAACCTAATGTTCAGCAGCGATCTTTTCCTCTGCTCATTATCTAATCTCTCTCTTCATTTTCATCCAGTGTGCATGAAGAAGCACAATTTAACGCACATGTCTAAATGCAGAAATGAAACATATTTGCAGGATACATTGATTTTATTAACATAAGGAAGAATACTACAATAAATTAATGTAGCTATCTATACAATGGTATCATTCAAACCAAAACGTTTGATAAATAGCCCGAAAATGGAAACACATGTGCAAAATTCAACAAAAATAATATATTAATAAATGTCACATTTCACTGAAAACCACAACCATTGTGTCACATTTTCTAACTTCCTGTGAACCTTCCACAAGTTAAAATAGAAATATTTCCTAAATAATTCAAACAAAATGTGCAATAGCAGCAAAACCAAAAAAAATGATACCCACACAACTATAAATTCATGATAAAGGCCACCGGCACACATTTGTCCACGACAGATGTGCCATTCTCCAACACTGAGGCCTGAATTCTACCAGAACAAACTGGGACTCTGTACAGCTAATCACAGCCACCTAGTGGACAACACATGTCACTACAACCAGCAGTTCCACCAGAGAAAAAAAATACAAAAAAATTGGTTTTGACTGAAAACTTGTTCCACTATAATCTTTTTTCGCTCAAACACAGTCAGGCTCTTACTTCCCATCAACACCATTCACCATTTTTATACTGAAAAAATGTCAAATACATAAAACGACTACAATTGAGGTTCTGAAACCTACTAACTTCACTATAACAGACAACACTGCATGGATTAAATATATAAACAGTGTGACTCCATATTTCTCAGTGTTTGTGTCTCAGTGAACGGAGGATCATTTCTATTTCTAATTGTTCTGGAGGAGTGAAATATATAGATTTTAAGCTTCAACTGGGTACTGTATACGTTCAAATAAGAACTTCCGTCAATATACAACTACAACTACATTTTCTTTCCACTTTACACCGTGAATATCAACAAGTAAATATGACATAATTGGCAATGGACCTTATTTTGAACAATTGTTCAAAAAGAAAATAAATCAATATAGCCTACATAAAATTCCAGCATTATTCTAGTTCCTTATCTCTCCTATTTTATGTAAAATAGGGATTTACATGGTAATACACCTCTCACTGACAGTAAAATACCAAAGCATCTGTCATTTCATTTCCACAGCGCCGTGATGGACTATCCTAATTCAAATTGTAAACAAAATAAAAGATAGCAGAAAGCACAGAAATTTAAAATATAAAGAATATGGAATAAACTCAGATAAACCAAACAACAACAATTCAGCGTGAAGCTGTTGCCAAAATAATAACCTCCATCGGATCACACGGTCATAAATCCTGGTCCAGAACCATGCTCATGTGGTCTGCAGGAGAAAAGTAATTTCTGACTGGACAAAAAGGCTCATACAGGTAGCAGTGAGTCTGACAGCTAGATGTTCCAGCCTTCAGCTCATTTTTTACTGCTTTGACTCTTTTTTAAGGCTCTCTGCAGAATGTCCACCATTTAAATCTCTTTACAATGAAAGTTTACATCACTAAAAAGCCTCACTTTGGCAGACGGAGTGATCCCTTATGAACAGTGGAGTAAAATAGCTGAAAGGTAAAGGTGACAGCGACAGTATTCCTGTGTCGTCAAACAGTATGTGGTTGACCTTTGGTTGACTTTTCCTTGAGTGTTCTTAGGGCGAGGAATTATTTTTGATAGTTCAAAGGAGGAACATGAAGACTTCAGTGAGGGAGAGGTCAAGTCTCAAGGTCAAGAACAATGTGTCAAAGCTTTAAAGGTTTTACTTCCTGAACACTTAAGACGGTGGAGAGATACGTGAACACGCCTCGGACAATATCAGGAAAACTGCAAAGAGAAAAAAATTGATTGAAACCCTGAATATCATTAATACAGTTTTTTGTTTCCATTAATTCTTCTTTCTTCAATTCCCATTACCATTCCATCTCCTCGTGAGGGAAAACAATCCTGACAGTCAACACTTTTCTTCTCCTGCCTTCGCAGGGTGTCTGGGCTCAGCCTTAGTGATAAGGTGAGGCGCTCAGAGGGGAGCCGCTGCTCCTCTGTGTCTAAGGAGACAGTTGAGGTGGTTCCAGATTATGATAATATGCCTCCAGGACTACTCCAGGTATGCCCAACTGGGTGGAGACTCCATTCTGGAACCAAAATTTTCTGGAGGGATTACATGTCTCACCTGGGCTGAGAACGGGTTGGGGTTCCCCTGGATGAGCTGGAGGACATTGCAGGGGAGAAGTTGTTTGGAAGCAACATTTTCCTGCTGGCACAAAGACGCGACCCTGGATAAGTGAAGGAAAACGGATGGATGGGTGGGTGGAACACACGTTTAAGCTCCTCTTTCAAGAGCCACACTGCTCATGTGACAAAGGTTTGGGTCCAGAAGGTATTTTAAAGTAGTTTGAAATATCTAGGGATGTTGGTTGCTCAGAGGTGGTCCGGATCAGACCCTCTATAGTTAGTGAGTGAAGTCTAAACGTCGATGGCCACCCCGTGTTTGGTGGAGATCACATCCCTGGTTCCTGTCAGGTACATGAGCACGGAGCACAGGTGAGGAAGCGTGGCCGTGGTGCTGACGTACAGCCAGTAGGGGAGCGGCGCCGTGTTGCCGAACGGGCACACCCACAGGCCGTGGCGCACGGCGTCGCGGACGTGGTGCGTTGCCATGGAGATGAAAAGCATCCACGGCAAGGAGCACCACGCATCTTTGAGGCGTCCAATCCACATGAGGAAGCGGATGGAAAGACAGAGGACGGGGATGAGTGAGGAACAGTGAAGAGGAGGACGATGGGGGAGCGAGACGGCAGCCTGGAAGGAGAGCCAGAGAGAGAGGATATTAGCAGGAAGCATGTTCCTCAGAAGAAAAACATCATTCGGTTTTCATGAAAAACACGACTCATTAGCAATTTACTTTTTCATAATCGCAGTTCACCAATGAACCATGTTAACACTCTGTATGTGGATCAGAGTTTCTCAACACCTTTTTATTATTCTATGCTATCTTCAGTTATCTCGGCCAAATGTTCCCGTCTTTATCTGACACTTTTACATTTCACCACTTGTGCTTAGAAGTCTTGGTGACTTTTCTAGTGAATAAAATACTACTTTAAACTTTAATCTGAACCATTCACTGCTTGTTTTCATTATTTCAAACCAAACTCCAGACAGAGTGACAAAGAACGATGGATTCGTGGTAAAGATGAAACCGTAGGACAAGTAGCCGTCTTCCTGCCATCTTTTGTCTTTGTCTGTTTTTTGCTGCTCCCCTGTAATTCCTCGCTGCTAAACTCCCAATGGATGATGATGTTATAAACTCAGATTGAGACTTTTCTGATCCTGGAGCATTTCTTTGCAAAAACCATTGCATTTTAATCTTTTCACCTGACACAGCACTCTTGTAATTATTTGGTTTTGCAAAGAAAAGATTCTTGTAAATGGTGAAATGGTAAATAGGCTGTTCTTATATAGCGCTTTTCTAGTCTGCTCGACTACTCAAAGCACTTGTACAACACTAGTCAGCATTCAAACAAACATATGCATACAGTGATGATAGAGGCTGCCATGCACGGAGTCACATGCTCATCAGGCGCAGTAATCATTCACGCCATCATTCACACTCCAACGGCACAGCCATTGGGAGCAGCTTGGGGTTCAGTCTCTTGCTTAAGGACACTCCGACACGTGGACTACAATGGCCGGGAATCAAACCACTGACCTTCAGGTAAATTGACCACCGCTATCCCGACTGATCCACAGTTGCCCCCTAGTAAGGCATGTGTGTAGATGAAGGAAAAAACAAAACTCCGTAATAGAATATTTACGTAGTCATACTCTCAGACTTTGCTCCGTGGATATATTATGATTATGCGATGATTTATATATTCATAAGAAGTTGCACGATTATGGATTTTGTAATTGTATTATTATTATTATATCAATGTTTTATTTAGAGTACAGGTGCCTTTGCATTTGGTTTTTGTTGTGTTAAGACTACAATGGGAATGAAATCGGTTTGCCACAGACTGACACAGTGGGGGTTTATTTATTCTGATTTGCTCGAGGCCAATATCGTAGCTAATTTGATTAAAAAAAAGAAAAAATGGATTGTTGTTTCCATCCACAGATAAGCTTTGGAGCTTTTAATATGAAAGTACAGGAAGTGTTAACATTGTTTTCACTGGTGAATAGGAACAGATCCAAACTATAATAAAAGCTGGAAATTACCTCTGCACTTGAGGTAATTATGACTTCTGGAACTATTTGATGAAATATGGTAGTTAATAATTAGCCATTATCCAGAAATGTGTTTGCATACGGTAAGATTGCCATGTTTAACATCTCCTGGACTCAGTACATAGTGAGAAGAACCTCTGTGAGGGAGCAGCTCTTACCTTGAGTGACAGGGATCCAGCCATATAAAAGTGGTCCAAGTCTATTATTGATGCCAGAAGGCCGGCCAGCAGCACCTCGTACAGATCGCTCTTTTTCCTCAGTCCAATAACAACTGCCCACGACCACAGCCCTACCACGCCATGTGTGGCATTGTCCAAGGCAGCACGCAGCCACAGGTTGTTCTGGACGACTGATATCTGGAGGGCGTGATCCGCCACCACACAGAACATGCCGAGTCCGGCCGACGCCATCAAGGAGGCCGAGCTGAACGTCTGCAGCAGAGCCTGAGCTTTCTCTGCCTCCACCGCCAGGCTGAGTGGGACAGCAGCGCCATCTCGCCCGAGGCCCATGCCCAATAACGGAGATGAGGAGGGGGAGGAGTTGAGCTTGGAGTAGAATCCTTGCATGTTGACAGATGACTGCGGAGCCCAAATGCCAGTGGAGGTCATCAAGGGTCAGGTGGACTGGAGAAGGAAGGGGAGATATTCATGAGGAGAGCGGCGGAGGACGCTGTGGAAAAAGGTGTCTCAAATGAAGTAATTGAGTCAATGGCGTTTGAGAGAAAAACACCGATGTCGGCTGTGACTCCTGGTCACAGGATCCGTTGTAACACCTGTGTGTTTTTCCACAGACGGCACGGGAAAAGTTGTTTGCCTGTCAAAGGCGACCTGTTAGCAAAGCTGCACTAAAGATCATGTCATCTAAGATTTCTCTGTAGCTGATTTAGCTTACATACTTCCTCAATCCAGTATTATAGAATATCCTGAAAAGAATGTTGGTGATTTGTCAATAAACACACATTATTATTTCTTCAAAATGAAAGCGGTCACTGCATTCCTAGGAGGAGACCAGGGCGCAGTTTCAGCCCAAGTCCAGGGAGCGTCTGTGGCGGGAGTGGCTCAGCACATTTAAACTGATAATGGAAACACAAATCTACCCCGCACGGTCTGATTTGATCTGAATCACAGATTGTATGATGATCTCAGAGAACATTAGATTGCAGTGAAGATATTTACACTTCTGATAATAAGATAAAGAAAAAATATATTGCTATTATGCAGCCGCAAATATTTTCTTGTCGTAACTACCTACAAAGTCAAGTCGTGGGTTGATTCAGAATTTGCAGCAGAACAGGACGCGAAATATCCGAACGCAGTGTAAAATTTGCGTCATTCATTCGAGTTGAAAATATTCAACTTGGACAAACATTTCCAGAGACATGAAAGCATATCAGCATGGAGACTCTGCAGACATCGGAGGACCTGATGTCAGAAGGATGTTAAAGCAGGAGCGAAAGTCAAACTTATCTTATAGCTGTATGTATGTATCCAGATTATGTTCCCAACACAGACATTTGCATTTGCGTGACTTCCACGACAAATGCAAAGCAGTTCAGGATATGATTGAAAAAAGCAGGTTTGCTTCTTCTGGGTTAGTCTCAAGAAAGACGCGGGTTAACTCCAATTAGAGCAAAATAAAGCCGGTAAAACAAATCATCTCAGTCCCAATAATACCTTTAAAATCTCTAATGTTGTTAATATGAATGATTTAATATTATGACACTCTCGTTACACTCTTAATATCATACAATTGTGCACAGCAACAAGCTTTGTTGAAAGCAACGGTACAGTGGATGAGTTAGTTCCAATTGGCAATCTGTGGGAGAGTTGTAGTAAAAAAAATGATTTTGCCCTTAAGTAAACTGAAGTAAAATGCAAGAAGACTAGAAAAAACAGGGGGATAAAATGCAAAAAAGGTATTTGACCGCCTCAAATAGAAGCACAGAAAGTAGAGCACCTATTCTGAGCAATGAACCTAAAGTATTTTCAGCACAGAGTCCACTTTAAAAAAGAAAACTAAAGTAAATCTTTGGCCAAGTCCTTGTCTGCATGTTTTCTGGGGTTCAATTCTTAAATCTCTATGCGTGTCGAGCTTGCGAGCTCGCCATCTTACCCTTTTTAGAAAGACCCCATGATGCCCTCCCAGGCAGGGGGGCAGAAATATGTCATACTCCATATAAAACAAGAAAAGATTAACTTTAACTTAAGGAGGAAGAAGGCTCATTTTGATAAAATATGGACTCCATCTATATCCTGTTTCTTCCCTGTTACCAGAATAACAAACTGGAATGAAAGTTAGTGATTATACTCGTCTAGGAATCTGAAATGTAAGTTTTACATTTTAAGGACCACATATACAAGTATATGTTATATTAATGTATTTATGTACTATACATAAATCTATGTATATGGGTGTGAAAATGTCAAATATCAGGGGACCTGGATTTTTTAATTTATTTATATTTTTCTTCCATTCTATCAACTCAGTGACTTTATCTTTTATTATAGTTTTTGTTTTCATGTCATTGTTATATTTTTCCTGTCTTCTTTATTTCTACCCACACATTATCCATGTGTGCTGTAGCAGTTTCCCACAATCAGCTTTCTGTATTATATATACTATAATGGGAAGAAAAACTTAACAGATCATTTTTGAGAAGTATTTTCAGCTTCTTCTTTATTTCATTGGTCATAATATTGTTATGCTGAATTAGACAGAAATGTCCATGCTCTTATTTTAGAATATCATCACCCGTCCCTACCTTTAATAGTCATTCAAGAAACGCATATTGTACAAGATTTTGGCTTATTTCTTTTTGCCACAGTCCACAAAGCAAATCAGTAGCTTCATCGACAATGAAGACATAAGTCAGATATTTCTATTCCACGTTTCACTTCCAATCCAAAGATGATGATGATGTCCTTGAAGTCCAGAGTGGATATAAAACTAGGTCTCTGTCCCTATTGAGATGGAGTGAGATGTAGGACAGGCTGAGAGGACAGTGTACCTGAATGCATCCTAACGTTATGCTTCTTAGAACTGGGTCACATGTAGGATAGGTTCTGTTTACCGTGTATCTGCATCCAAACGTCATTTGGAAAGTCGTTTTCACATTCAAGAGCTTCTGGTCGTAGTTCCGCTTAAAAGATATCCATAACGTCAATCTGACCAGTCGAATTTGAGCTATTAATAAATGACTATGTAGATATCGTGACTGGATCTTGATTAGATATTTGTTAAACTAGAATTATGACTGGCCGGAATTCAAAGATAGATAGCTGCACCTCTCAAATAACAGTCTACCTGAACGCATCCTAAGATTATGCTTGAAGAAACTGAGTGAGATTTGATAAGTTGTCGTCGAAACTGATTGAGATGTAGAGCAGAGTAAGGTGACAGGTACGTGAAAGCATCGCAAAATGTTAATTAGCTTGTCATTTCTGTCACATACTGACAGCACCTCATTATCTGCACTGAGGTCAAATACAATCTATGCTTATCATAATTTTCTTTCGCTTAAGACGAAATATTAACCGTTCATAAAGACAGATATTCGTTTTACTGGCTTTGACGGTTTGCTAATGACAGCTAGCTCACAGCTAATGGAGATGTCGCTGTGTGGAGGCGGAAAGCATCTGCAAGATTATCCAAACATTTAAAGTCAACAGGATTCACTTAGTTTTAAATTACTGTTTTCTTTCAGCCAAATATCGGCCATCTCTGAACTAAAACTTTTCAGATCCTTCTAATTCAACCAGATGATAAAATACGCGACACTCACCCCATTTCTCTGCACTTGTTATCCTTCCAGGCTTCCTTTTCTTCGAGAGTTTCGTGCTGACGTCACATTTTCCCATCATGCCTTATGATTTCCCATGATTCTCTTTTGGGCCGCCATTAGAGTGGACAAAAATGAGCAGTAAAACCGAAGGCAACATAGGAATTATTGTTATTGTTATTTTTACTATTAGGAACAATAGAGGGTATAAGGCAAAACAATCTGAAATATGGAAACAAGTTTTGCAATTACACCATGCAGACAAATCACAACTAGAAGTTAGAGCGAGATATCGCGATGTTATACGTTAAGATGGTAATGGGACGTGGGAGGTCTGAAGACGTGAGCATACGACCCCGAGATCACAAATCCCCACATCTTCAATACTTACTTATAAAGCGAAATTTGTTTACATAGGAACATTTCCAAGCTTGAAATTATTCGAAAGCTACAACCAGTTTGTCTCTGTTTGATGAACGATGGTAGATATATCCATAGTGGATGTATCTGTGTGACGTCTGTGATTGTTCGACAGAGAACGGAGTCCAACAGAAGTGGTTTCGTCTTAACGGAGGAATTTGAAGCTGGAATCACTCTCAACCTCCTCTCCATTGATGGCAGCTCTGTGTGATTTGTAGAAAGACAGAAAGCTTGAAAAGCACTGTACGGCCTTATGACTGGAGCCAGAGGCCTCCAGTCATATATTAACACATCCCTATATAGACCCATATTACAATCTATATTTGATTTGAAATACATCAAGGTATGGCATAAATCGATAAACCGTATTTCTTTAGATTGTAACAATTTTAAATGGTCATTCCAATTTGTTATCTTCATTTAATTCACGAGTGAATTCACTCAGAAATAGGTTCAGTTTTAGTTATGTTTAAGGTTATATAAGATATGGCCTTCTGGACTCTGCCTGGTGCTATAACGAGAACTTGAGTTTGTAATCATGAAACGAAGGTACATTTTTGAACACTGGAAGCCTTATTTAATGATCGAAGACCATTTCTCACATCGGAGACAGAAATGGAAACCTTGTGGTGGAAAATAGATGAGAGGGTTATGAACGAGCCCTTTGTCACTCAAATGTAAAATTATGTCAAAAGTGTTTCAGAGTGGATGCACTGGGAAAACAGAAGTATGTCTCTACAAAAGACTTTTGGTCACTTTTAACCAAAAAGGTCAAAGTTGGAGGAGCACCTACAAAACATTCCTTTCCTTTATTTCCTTTATTCCTATTTATTTCATGGTCCAATGCCTTAATCTTTGCAATATTCATTTTATAATACTGATTATTGTATTTTTTCAGTTAATTAGTAGCACTAGATTTCACTTTGAGTGTATAAATTGTAATTAATACCCTTGCATTTATTTTCTTGTTGACAGAAAACCCTTTGTTGCACAATCCCAACACCTTGCATATAAGAGCAATCAAACAAAGGTATTATTTAGTGGTTATAATGGTTAAAGTGCTTGCTGATATATATCTGAAAATAGGTCGCTGATATGGGGATATTTTGGGTTTATTTGATAAATTATAATGATGTCATTTGATCTAGTTGTTTTCATGACAGGTTCAGCATTTAGTACTTACATTTCAGCTGAAGACCACTAGGTGGCAGAAGAGACCACGATATGAAGACAACTAACACGCATGATGCTGTGATGATACTCCCTGGTAAATGGTTCTGTCTGCAGCCTGGGATTCTTTAAATTTGAAAGAAAAATAATAATTTCACAGTAAACATAAAACATTGCGGTTGATATTGCTGAAACATTATTTATACTTAATGTCGTGGGCAGAATAATCCCAGTATAGAACCCAGATGAGCAGATCGGGTCTCCTCCAATACTTCAAATTAGCCAAACCTGCTGAATGGATGGTTTTCCAATAGGTGTGTCAGATCAAATATCGTAATTCACCATGCAATACATTTTAATCTCACCACTCATTTAAAATTCAATTTGAATAATGTTTCTATGAAAGAACCGAGATCAGATCAGTGATGACAGGTTTAATCTCTTTTAGAGGAAAGTCCTAATGAGCCTGGGTCTTTGTAGGGGGACATCGACTTTCAAATCCAAGCTGCAGCTCTCATTTTCTCCATATTTAGCGATCGTATAGGATTGGATGGAGCAACAGTGTCCAAATGTTGGTAGTTTTTTTTTAATCTCCGAAGACTTTAATGTAAATGTAAAAAATGAGGAGAATTGTTTAAACGATAAATGTGAAAGTCAGAGTAGAGCCCCACTTAAGTTCATCCTGTAACACTGAAGCATGACAGACTCTCACCCTATTAGTTTTCAACCACCATATTATGAATTTTAGGGGTGGCTTAATTGGTAGAACGGTCATCCACTTATCAGAAGGTCGGTGGTTCGATCCCAAACCACTGCTGTCTACTAAGGATTGATAATTTACATTTCAGAATAGTAATCAGAACCAACAAAAGTGCACCATGGGATTTTAATGATGTATTATTCTTTATAAAGCAATTTAATTTGTTTTTTTCATTATGTTTGTATTTGGTTTATTCTATTTTGGTATTCCCTTTGTTTATTTGTTGTATGTATATAAAGCCATTTAATGAATTCATTCATTCATTCATCAATTAATTCATATCAGAGGGCTTTTAGCCCAGCTGTGATGGATTGTATTGAATGTACCAAAGTGCATGTTTTGAAAGATATACAAGTGTTTACCTGATTCAAACTTCTAATTATGTGTTTCTTTTTTTTTTAGAATTTCTCTGAGGATGTGAGCTCAACACTTCTTTTCTTCTTTTATTTATTTATTTATATTTTATTTGCTTTATTATTTTATACATGTGGAGGGATTAGGATTTGCCCTGCATTGCCATACACGCTCATTAGCTGCTGGAGGATCAGATCGGCCGGAGATGGTTTTCATATCTCAGACTGAGCTGTGGCCCATTTAAATTTAGAAAAGGTTGCTCTGAATCTTGTCTGAATTCATGAACAATCAGCCTCAGTTCCTGAAAAGATTGAAGAGACCATACAATAATAGTTATACTCACAATACAGCCTTCTCCGCTGCCAGAACTCTTGAAAAGCAATGTACTAGCAGTGATTGTGGTGAATGGCAGCATGAACTCTCAGCACCGAGTGACTTATAATTCTAGTACTTCATAGATATCAGTGCTGATAAGTGTTCTATTGTTTCCTAGCCTGGCAAGTGATTGGTGGAACATTCCTGTGACTGGTGCAAGACCTCCACCTTCATCCTGATGCCAGACCAATGCCATTCTTTTGGCAGATAATAATAATAATAATACATTTAATTTATAATTCTGAACATGTGACATTTAATTCTTAACAAGTATCCGGCCAAAGAGAATATAAGGCATTTTAAGCTTGCCTCTCGCATACATGAGATAGTTTGATTTATTCACTAAGTGATTGTTACTATTTCAAAGTGCGAGAGGCAGAATAATAATAATTGGACTTTATCAGCACCATGGAGAGAGACACGGTGAAATATATTTCTACTGTCGCCCTCTAGTGGCCAAGAGTCAGATTTTTGTTTAATTATTTTCCTCGATACACTAAAAATAATCAAAAAAGTAAAATAAAGATAAAATTTAGTTTAAATGTCCATTAAAATTATAAGAAAAGAAGCTTATTGCTGCACTCATTAAGGAAAAAAACAAGGAATGGATGTGGGTATTCATTTAAAGGATCTTTTTGGGTGTTTGTGGAGAAATTATGCAATTATTAGACACATCTATATCACTGCAACTGCAATTTATTGCAACACTGCTGCCACATGTTTTATCTGTTTTTAAATGGTAATTCGTCAATTGACTTTACTTATATTCTGCTTTTATAGTCTGCTCAACTACCTTTTACAACACGAGTCAGCATTCACCCATTCATACAGTGATGATAGAGGCTGCTATGAAGGCGCTACATGCTCATCAGGAGCGGTAAACATTCACCCCATCATTCACACACCAATGGAACGACCATTGGGAGCTTGATGTTCAGTATCTTGCTCAAGGACACTTGAGCGGTCGGTGGTTGGGAATTGAACCTCCGACCTTCAGATAAGTGGACAACCGCTCTTCCAACAGAACCACTGTTGTATAAGTGTTTTTATTCAACTGAATGTTTATTACAGAGGTTGCTCTGAACTCTATCCAACACAATGCAACTCTGTGAAGACATGTGAACCTCAATTACAGGACATAAAATAATATTTATATCATAGAGTCAATTAAAAGGGATAATTTTAATGATGATAAAAGTGGGATTTATGGCTTATTTATCATATTAGATTGAATTAGCTTGAACAGGTGCATCTAGTACCAGGTAATTTTCAAAAGAGAAATAGGCTGAAATCAGATCACCTGTTAGATTCCGTGAGAAGTAAACATCTCATTCTTTGCCAAAAATTCTAAAGTCTGTGCTCCATAATGTTCAAGCAGCCTCAAAGCTGTGTGCAAAATGTAATAAAAGTTAAAATGGCGTGAAAGAAACAGAAAGAAGACAGGAGCTGAGAGACAGAGGGAGGCATGGGGGCAAAGACATCCAAGCTGCAAGTTGAGTATATTTAAAGAGGCCGGAGCAACAGTGAGAGGGAAAGAGAGATTGTGTCATTCATCCAGTTATCAGTGAAAGGTCAAACTAGTCATTAGAGCAGAGCAAGGCTGCTGGAACTGACAGGCACTGGATTGCATATCTACACACACACTCACACTCACACCCACACACACATACACACACCTCCCTATATAGCTGAGGTTAATGTGGTTCACGTCATGGCTGCAGACAAGGGCAGCGTGGCTGAACATTTCAATTGCCATTTCATTATTTGGCTGAAAAATCAGGTGAAAGGTTCAGTAAGAACTTAGAAAAAAAAAACAGAATTTTCTTTCTCTCACTAGTCAATGACACAAACAACAATAGCAAGGGCACTAAAAGGTTTGTCCTCACCGGTATACTGTTCTGCTGTCACTGCAATTATTAATTGAGTTCTCATAAACACCCCCGTTTCAAAAAGGCAGGAGGGGCTCGCATTAGCAAGGGTAGAGAGGAGGAAGGAACCGGTAATGAATGCAATACCCACGGCAGCGGCAGACAACCTTGTCTGCGCACACACAGGATTCCAGCTGACAGCTGTTAGATGGTGTATTGATTTGTCCTCAGTCTCCAGATCGCTCTGCCAGAATTTGTCAGATTATTGGAAAGAGAGAGACAGTGAGACAGATTAAAGGGAGAGGAGGAGGCACGGGGAGTGAGGGGGAAAGGTCAAAAGGGGAAATTTGACCAACCGTATCTTTATTGTTTATATTTCTTGCTAAGTCAGGCTAAAATTTATCCAACATGTGTTCACAGCCCGCGATGTTCCTTATGGAGGGCCTTCAGTCTGGTTTTGTAGTCAAAGACGTGGATCTTTCTTTCCACAGAGGTGGAGTGCAACAAAGTACAAACACTTTTTTCTGCACTGAAGTTACTTTGGTTTTGCATCATTGTGTGCTTTCCCAGGATCATGACGTAAATGAAGGGACACTAACACAAAGACCCCCCCCAAAAAAAGAGGGACCTCAAGTATTTTAACTACATGTAAAGTTTCCACACACTGTCGCAAAGCTTGGCCCGGTTTCCTCAGAGCAAGAGGGTTCCAAGTTCAAATCCATCTCTGGCTTTGGGGTCCTTCAGTGTGGAGTTTGTATGTTCATCCAGTGTCTGCGTCAGCTGTCTCCGGGTTCTGGCGCTTCCTCCCAGGGTCCAAATAAAAAATATATAGGTGAACTGGTGCCTCTAATTTTCAATGTTTTAATTCAACATTTTGCATCTGACTTTCAACAGATATTTAAATAAAAACAAAACAAGAAGAAGCTTTGACCGTAAAGAAATGATTTAAAATCTTTAAATCTAGAAAGAGAATTTGATTTTAAATTCTCAATCCTGTAAACAAGTATCATACTGATAAAAGATGAGGTTGGGCTAGATCTACGGAGAATCAGCAAAAGGCTAATATTATCTTCTAAACTTTGAGTATGTTTCACAGTTTTTCAGCTTTACTTAAATAAAGAATCAGTAGGTCTGCTTTTACACAAGTAACTGTAACCTGAGAAAAAGAACCTAAATGCATTTGAAGTCACGTAAAGGGATGTACCAGCTTGGAGGGGGACATGATAGCTCTTCGAAGATTAACACAGAATCACAATTCAGCCCACTTGTTATTTTAATCTAATGTCCCTATAAATAGGTTTCACCGTTTATCATTCACCGTATCTTTTTTGGTAAAATTCTGGCAACCACAGCTGCCGGTATTTTACCGTAAAATATAAAAGTCTTCCTTTACTTGGTAGGACCACATTCCTCTCTGTGTGGCTGAGAAGCTTCTGATCATACGTTGTCCGCAGCAGAAGGGAAAGCTGACGTTGGAAGGACTCAAAACCTTTGACTTCTTCTTTAGGATTCCGATCTGCAGGACATTGAGGTATTTGTCAAGGATCCGTTGAATCAATGCGTGGTGCTTTACGGGAGTGAGGTGATGCATCTGGAAATACCGTCCGTGTGGCTGCATGGTGATTCAAACCACCATCAGGCAACTGGTGAATATCCAAATGACAATGCTCTATTTTTCAGAATGAACAAGATAATTATCTCGTAACACTTTAATGTCCTGCTCAGCTGTTTGTTCAAGCACATTTTGAGTCGATGTTTCTTATTGAAAAATGTCAGACGCTTGACTGAAGCTGTTTATGAATTGACCCGGTGGCAGCATGTATCTGCTGAAGAGTAAGGGGCCTAGGTTGGATTCATGGGGGACACCACAAGTGAAATGGGTCCCTGAGGAGGAGGCATTAACCTTGGCTTTTGAAAAAGTTATATTTGATATGCAGGATTTTCTATGGCATGTTAAAGCCTGTTAAGCCCAAATAGTTATCTATAAACAGCTACTATAATTAAAATGGACTATTTTCCATAAAATACAAAGTTTCATCATGAAATACTGCGATCTAATGAGTTCTGTCTTTTTTTTACTGTTTAAAAGAGGTTTCACCAAAAACTTTGACATTTTATTGCAAATTTAGAAGGTGTAAGATAAGAAGAGAAATGCCTCAAAGATTGATTGAACCACCAGCCTTCCAATTTTGGGACAACCACTCCCTCCTCCTGAGTCTCAGCCATCCTAAAGTGCTTTCTTTTTTTAATATATTTGTTGGCATAGTGGACTCTGGGTTTAGCACAAGCTTCAGTAGAAAGATTTATTGTTCACTGCAGGTTTCCTAGTTTCTCTGAATCCTTTAATACATAGACTTTTAAATTAAAACCCTTCAATATCCTCAGCAAGAAAAAAAACTATGAAAGAATGATTTCTTTTCATATTTTATTTCATGGTGAGTTTATTAGTTAAATATCTCAGATACCCTACATTTATTATAATATGACAAATTATTTAGTCAATGGGGTTTTAAACAGGAAGTAAATTTTGTATTTCATGAAAAATAGTCAGTCTTAATTAGATAGCTCAACCTTTTGGTGAATAACGTTTGATGTGATCTGAGTACGTCAGACCCAAAGTGTGAAATGAGGCCAGTGTGTCGTCATTCATTGTGAAATGGTCACATTTAATGGTTGAACCTGTCATTGTATATACATCTATAAAAAAGACCCCAGGTACAGGTTACGACATTCTACTGCTAATACATACATTATTATTATTATTATTATTATTATTATTAAATAATAAACTTTTTGCTCAATGTTAAAGTTACATATCATAGTTTACAAAATAGGATCAGGGAGAATTAAGCCATTATGAATGCCTGAAAAAAAATCAACTAAAATCCTATATGTGTATTTTTTATTATTTGTCCATAAAAATTAAAAAAACAAACAATAAAACATCAATATTTCTTTGACTAACATAATATTAACTGATATTGGCTATTGAAATGTAAACTGCAGAAAGACATTTTTTGTATGTTTTTAAAGGCGTCAGAAAGCAAACAGTTTTTTGTTGTCGTATTTTACAGCACAGAGCAGAATGCAACCAACACAGCTCGTTTTCGATGTTACAAGTAACAACTTTGTCCCCGTGAATACAAAGTCGAACCAAAACAAAGGGGTGGGCAAAAAATTGCTCAGTCTCAAATCCACTTTATTTCATTTTTTTTTTTTTTTTTACAATCCGGGTCTTCTTTGCCAGTCGCTGAAAGCAGAGTGTAAAACTAATTTAGTCTAAATAAGCCAGACCAGCATTACCGGATTCTTCAAAGTGTTAGTCCTCATTTCGGAAATCGACTCGCTCGAATCGACAGATTCAGAGTCTAACTGAGTGTTTTGGGGGCTTTTGTGTTTAATGGTGGCTATCGCCAACAGGAGAAGCAGCTTTCCTGGGATTCACCCCGCTTCGATCTGGTACCGTTCCATTCGGTTTCAATCCGGGCTCGAGCCTAAATTCACAGTCACGCTGAACTTTCTCGGGTTGAAACCCCGTGACGAAGGCAGATGCGGGCTTCAGGAAGCTCAGTTCGGGAACCGCTTTGCTGTTGGGTGAAGTTAAGTCTTTGGCATGACGGTTTAGCTGTATGGGGACTGCTACGGTGACGGTACATGCAAACACACACAGGAATGCTCTGTGTGTATGTGTGTGTTTGCCTGTACAGAAAATTAAGACTTTTTAAATGATCTATAAAAAAAAAGGTGATGAGGAGAATAATTTGTCATCTGAGGAGATTCCCAAACAAGACTGCTTCCTGCCAAATCAAGTCTGCTGTGACCCAACAGAGCCACCGGAGGTCGTCGAGCCCATTGAAGCTGCTATCCCCGCTCCTGCCGCCGCTGCTGTAGTTAAAGATGATGAGGGTGCCACTTTCAAAAGTTCCTCTGAAGAATTTCCTTGTCGCCGTTAATCAAAAATGCTGACTGGCAATATCATCGTCTGGTTTGGTGTCTAAGTAATCTTGGTGAGTAACTGCGTGATAGACAGAAATGATCAATGCACTGTATCCTTGAAACATGTGCAAAATAGAAAAGAGACCAGCTTCCACCTCCTCTTACTCGTCTTCCTCCTACTGCCCTCAGGAGTAAGACGTTCAGATCTAGAGAAAGAGACAGACGCACAAACTCTTAAAAATGCATCTCATCGAAGAGTCAAATCTGCAGCAAAATGCTGCTTATTAATTCATTCATGACTAGTTCCGGGTTAATTCCAGTGACTTTCAAACAGGGGTTGATAAATCTGTGAGTCATATGGAAAGAAATAAAAGCTACACAAGTGTGCATTCCATTTTAGTTTGAGGTGTTGCATCACTTGACTTTGTTCGGCCTCATGAACTTAAACTAGACCTACACTGTGGGAATATCCACCAATAAGCCCCCATTCCCCTGCATTTTACAAAAAAATCACTCTGATTGAACCCCTTAAATTAAAGGTGAAGTTATGTCTGAAAAACAGTGATTCTGGTTAAAAAGCTCCCCCTAGTGTGTAAAATATGAACCACTAGACAATATTATGTTATAGACAAGATGAATCCCCTCGAGTCGATTCTTATGCAACAAATATGGACAAACGGTTGAGAAATGATGGCCTGAAATCATCTGGAGGTAAAGCTCCCCCTAGTGTCAGATATATGCAACTGACCTTTACCAAAATCAATCCAGTTTTTCCTCGCATTAAGGTCTATGTGGCTATTGAATTTGAAAACGATCCATGAAATCGTTTTTGAGTCATCACAAAGGAGCGGCGGCGGCTGCGGCGGCGATGGTAATACCAATAATAAGTTGAGTAATCAGGTTCAGTTTTTTTTATGCACTTAGAGACCAAGGGTGAAAAACTAGAATACTAGGAATATTAATACACGCTGCTAGTATCTCCTAAACGTTCAAGTTTGGCAATCTAGATGTGTAAGAGGGGAAATATGTATTTTTGATTTTGGGGCGTTAGTGTTCTTCTAAAATCCTTTGGTTACAAAAACATAAACGGATAATAAACATTAAATCGTAGATTTTGAGGTTGGCCAGCATGTAGTGGAGAATGTGGAGATGAAATCTTCATCTATGCGTCTCTGCCATATCCATCTCACTAGATCCTGAAATGAGTGGCAGGTGTTCCGTTGGTCACATGTAACGTTGTTAAGCTGAAGTGTTATTACAGGGATACTGCTTTTATGGCTGTCTTAATTACATATGCTCCAGTAGTTGTTTCATGTTTGCAGAATTTTTGCAATCATTTCCAGCGTTCATCTCTAAACTTCTACATCATCGTCAGGCTGCATACTGTTACAGCATGAATTATAGAGTAAAACTATAAAAATGAATAAAGCTGGGCAGCTTTGAATTGAATTTTACCTGAATTCCTTCAGTGATTCTGACGAAAAATCTGAAGGTCATCTAAGTCCAATCAACTACATTTGTTGCTCAATAGTCACACATCGACTTGCCAATATGTAACTGACTGGTTGAGCCTGTGATCAATTCAAAAATAGGGGTTTGCAGGTTTATTACAAGAACTGTGTATCTGTGTGTATGTCTGTGTGAGTGAGTGAGTGTGTGTGCGTGCGTGTGTGTTCACTCACCACATGAACAGCGGCAGCATTCCTAACAGCAAAGGGGAGAACAATGTGAAGAGCCTGCCAGCTCTTCCCACTGGAGGTTCAGCCTTCTGTGGTGCGTTGGAGGACGGGATGGGGGAGGTCTTCGTCTCTAGAAGAGTAATCAAAATACAGAATAAACCTTACTAGGCAAATTCATTTAATTTATTATACTCATGTTATTCAGTTTAAGAATCATTTTTTTCCCAAAGCAAAAACATCCGAAGGGACATTCTGATGAATGGACACTGGAAAGTTCTCATAATACTGACAAGGACCAGACAGAAAGGAAAAATATGGAGTGGAGTGAAATCAATTCTAATCAGCAAGTGCAATCAATATGGGACTTGGCAAGACGGTTATGAAGTGAGGCGGACAAAAAAAAAAAAAAAACCTCATTCATGCTAAAGCCACAGGGGATAAGGTGAGAAAAGATACAGATAAAATAGGGAGATGGAAAGATGAAAAAGGGCAAAGGAGGACAAGGTAAAACCCACTAGTAAAAAAGACAGTGAATAGACCGGGCAGGGAATGTATAACGTTACAAAAGGGAGGACTGTGTAATACAGCAGTTAACAGACTGCTTCTATGAGACTGTTAGGACAGTGAAAATATCATTGTGTCGTGATTTGACCAGAACTATCAATGATTTCAAGTAGAACACTTGTGTCCAAGAACACGGATGACGCCGCTGGTGGAAAAACCAACATGGTTAGAGCATGAACTCTGTCATAGCTGGATGTCAGCAGACTGACACGACAGTCCCGTTCACACATTCATACATTGATACATATTAATTCATGCACAAGGAATAAAAAGTGTAAATAATGTTGAATAAGATAAAAAGGTTAAAAAGGAAAACGAACGAGCTGCTCTTGGGTCCCACAGGTGGTGTGAGCGCCCCTGGATGTAAAACCTCTGCAGACTGGGAACACCTGAAGTCCAAATATGCTGAAAATTAAAAGGATTTATCTTTTAGCTGTTTCGAGCACTTCAGTTTAGTTTTACATTGCTGTACGAATAAACGTATCAGAGCTTAATGTTTTATAAAACTATAGTTGCAGGCGGCCGAGTGGATATTAACTCGCGCACACTTTTGGCTGCTCAGTCTCCAACCCAGGGTACTTTTATTTTTTTTCCTAGAGAGAGAATATGATTTCCCTCTCCTTCCAATTAATGACTACACTCTAGTGCTGTTTTAGGAATGGGGAGATATTAGAAGGAGGCAGCCAGGTGTGAAATAGCCAGAGAGAAAAAGAGAGCAAGGGGGAACTAGGACACATTTAACATGCAATAATTCCTGCCTGTAGCAAAACATTTTGCTTTTGAGTCGTGGGGGGGAATTCAAATTATGCAAATGTAATGTGATGGTGACGAGGGGAGACAGTAATGGGGTGTACATTGATGTAACACGCTAGTTGGAGACAGATGAGGGACAGGGAGGCAGGACAATGATGTGAAGATTGATAAATCACTGCAGTGTTGACAAACAAGCGGCGGGCAGAGAAGGAGGTGAAAACGAAATGTGAAAAATGATGTGGGTAAATAATGCATTAATGGAGGGGAAGTTAATAAGATCAAAGATGCCTGACTGACTTGAACCCTAATGGTGCTCCCTGTTTACACTGACACTGCTTTTGAGGCAAAATGAGAATCCACAGTAGAAGATGACGATGAGAGACTCATGAAAGCTGTGACTGCCCACAATGCTACTTCCTCTTGATCTGCTCTGAATCTCTCTGCTTGAGAGACATCTATGAAGAGAAGCGTAAATTTCCACTTCAGAATTTACTCTTAATGATATCGTCAGCATAGAACCAGAGGAGGCTCCTGGATATCTGATAAATGAAAGGACTTTATCACATTTTCTCCACTGAAAGCCCACCTTAAAAGGCACTCCTCAGATTTTGGTCCATATTTAGCCGTTACAGATCACTTATCTAACTTATAAGTCCAATATCGACATTCTTTTTAAATGTCTTGATTTATTAGGATGGAGAGGAGCAACATAACTTAAACTTAATAATGATGAATACAAGACATGAACATCCTAGCCTTAGAAATGCTTACCTAAACATTCATACGTGTTCATTTCGTACACATTTGGGTACATTGTGGGAGAACTTTGGGGCAGTACCACTGGATATCGTAGCCATAAACATTTACACCAACACATGTCAGATGATACACACACTACGACGAATCACCTAAAGTTAAAAAGTCAAACAATGACAGGATGACAGGATGGACTGAGGTATGAAGGAGTTCTCCAGCCTCTTTTGTCTAGATTGATGGTCTAAGTCTCTTGGAGGGAATGCAGCAAGACATTCACTGAATTAAAAACAAGAACAATCTCTCTACTGGCTCCTAATGGTCAGAGTCTATGAAGGACATATGATGGCATCTGAAGATCGTTGTTTTATTTAAGTTCCTGAAAAGTCGGGATATTATGGAATCATCATTGCCGCCGCAGATCCTTCATGTTAATGTAATATCTCAAAAACTATTTAATGCATCACCCACATGGAACGTAAAGTTGGGAAGAACGGGATTGTTTTGTGAGGGGAATGGGGATATATTTCTTGGATGAACCCTTGCTATTGAGATTAACAGCGTAGGTCTAGTTCTACTTTGTGGCTTTTCACTTTAGGCCATTGATTAGGAGGAAGGCCAAAAATGATTGCATCTTCTTGGTGTTGATAATTAGCCCCTTCAGACATATTATATATATATATATATATATATATATATATATATATTAACACTAACATTCATAGGTAGTTGTAGACATGGAGGATATCAGAGATGGATTCTAGTGTTGCTTGTCTTCTGCTAGAGCGTGTGAAGTCTCAGCTTCAAGGGGTCGTTGTGGTAGGAATATCTTAGATGGTTACAACTTCTCATGCAACTTCGAACTTCCTGGAATATGGTCTCTATTGTGAGCAATGTTCCAATCCCTGACGATGGGATCTGCAAATGTAATTTGTGAATCAATGTGCTAAACTTTTGATGTGAAATGAAGCTGTTGTAGTCGTCAGCCCCCAGCTACTCTTTCAATTCAACGTCTATTGCTGCAACAAGGAGAAGAAACAATAGAGGACAGGGAAATGTGGCCAAGACAAGAGGAGAGGAAGGCAGAGAGGAAATGGAGAGTGTAACTGTGTGTTTCGACTGTGAACTGCACAATCAATGAGGCTGAGGAAGTCCATTAATTTCCTATTTGGCTGAGCAGCCTGGAAATATTGGTCCGTGAAGAGATGTTAACAAGCTGGTCAGCTGAAAGGAGGTGCCCATGTCTGAAATTTTTGTTCAGTGGTTTGCTTTCATAAACTTTACTTGCTTCTTCAGTACGTGTTGTACTGTTGAGTAAAAAAACAATCGTTACATGATGGAGGTTTTACATAATAAGACCTCTTTCAATATAAGATTGAGTTTTTACTTCATGCATTAATTTTGCATGAATGTCCCTGTGGTGTTTTTATAAGATGTTGCCATGACAGACAGGCATGATTGACAGGTTTCTGGGCAAAGAAGAGAGAAAATTAGGTAATCCATTACTCGTGCGATGAATGTTTAGTTAAATTTTTTTGCAGGATTGTGCAGACAGTCAATGTTTAGTATTGCTGTTTTCGATAACTGAAAACTGTAAGTCAGCAATGTACAACAACATGGACTATACCAGCCTTCGTACAAACATCCACAACCTCAATCTCTAAGGGATTTCCTCACAATGAGATGCATGAGGACATGGTGGTAGCACTGAGGAAGACTTAATGGTGGGTTGGGACATTCTTAAAAGCTGGGGGGTGGGCGTTCAGATAATATGCCACTCAAAAAAAACAGTCAGTGATGACCTCTGTTTTATGGGATGTACTATCACAACAACACTATGCTGTTAACTTGAATCAACAAGGCTCAGTTTGAAAACTTGAGTGATCCTCACTCCAAACCCCCGCCGATATTACCAGAGAGAGATATGTTGACTTGTCAACAGTGGTAAGGTGAATAGGGGGGGACCCTATTCACCTGATATAGCACCCTCAGGCTACTACCTCAACTCCAAGATGAAGAACAAGCTCAGTTGTCACAGTGTGACAGTGATGGTGACATTATTGCTAATATTTTCTGCAGGTCCCAGGTACCCACTTCTTCAAAGTAGGGATCAGTGCGCTCCATGTCTTCTGAAGCAAGTGTTCAAACGTAGGAGGGGACACTGAAAGATAATGGATAGAAGTACTACCCATTATTTCTTAGCTGCAGCTGCACACAGCCCCTACACTGATTTAATCAATCATCTCACAACTAACATCTATAAAGAAGGAGGCAGAAGGCCAGAAAAGAGATGAGGTGATGAAAGCCAAGTGTTGAAGATCAATAGAAGGAGAAGTGAGACAAAGTGGAAGAGAAAAAGACCAAGAAGGAAAGAGAGGCTTAGAGGCAAAAGAGAGAAGAGGACATGGAGAGGGGGGGAACATAGAAACAGCTTGATGGAGAAGGGACATGAGGAAAATCCCAACAACATCCTGTTCTTTCCCCGAGAACAAAAGTAATACACGGTGTACTGAGTCAGGGTTTGAGTTTGTACACGGCCGGCTGTCAGAGGGAGGTACAGTGTTTGTTTGTCTGAGAGAGAGGAAGAGTAGGGCAAATATTCCGTCTACTGTTAAGCACGTCCTATTTGAGATTCTGAGCTTTAACCGAGTGAAAATTGCTGTGCAGTGCTGCCTGTGACCAACAGGAGTCATTGTTGGACTGTTGAATTGTTGAATTGTTGGGAAACGTCAGTGGAGAGGAGAGATTAACAGAAAAGCAGGTGAACAGAGAGAATTTGATTTCAAATGAGGCTATTATTGTCAGCAAATGACACCTTTGGGAAAGTTATCGTCTTTGACCATAATAAGTAATTATACTACTTACTCCAGGGACCTTATGAATGTTACCCTGTAATGGCGGGGGTTTGGATTTAGGACAGAGGGGCCAATGAAGATAGATTTAACCAAAATGCTCTCCAATGAAGGGATGCTATGGAAGTGAACAGTTGTATTTTAATGTACCATGCATTTTTATCTGACATTTCAATCTTATAAGGGAAGTATTTTTTTTGCCTTGTGCAGTGTTCCCGGGCGGCTTATATTGGTGCAAGTGTAGAATGCTATGTCAAATTTCGGGAAATAAGCTCACTTTCTTTCTTACAAAGAGATAAATGGGAAGAGGAAACCACTTGCAAATGTGTCCATCAAATATAAAGCAGCAGCCTGTAAGCTTAGCTTAGCATAAAAGCATCAAAAAGCTAGCCTGGTTCTATATGTAGGGAGCAAGGTCTGCCTACCAGCACCCCTAAAAGCTCACCGGTTTAAATGTTTAGTCTAGTTCTTTCAACAGCTGAAAAGTTAAACTGTGACGAGCAGCAGTCTTATGTAAGGTTACACGGTCAACTATTCTTGGCCAGGCGCATCCGCTTCCTGGAGTTTTGCCATTATTATGAGGTTGCCAGGTACCCAACAGAGACCCCACAAGGTTGCTGCTCCCAGCCAGGAAGTAGTCCGGTATCTAATACCATGTAAATCCAGATTTTAAACGGATTAATAGACCTTATTTCGCAGATGAAAAATTAGACATATTTATGTAAACGAGAACATATCAGTGAAAATGACACCACTTGACATGCTGACAATTAAATGGGTGGTCCTATTTTGTTAAATATTCTGTTCAGGTTATTTTACTGCTCAATTAATATCAATTGCTGATTACTATTTTCCCAATGCAATTGTCTACAAGCGCACAATGGCATAATGGAATGAAGATGAGTGCCCGTGATATGGTTCTGTTGACTTCATCAGTCCGTGACGTCCAGCAGCACTGGAGCGGTTTGCAACTAAGTAAGAAGCAGCTGTGGTTAGAGTCAGCCCGACCCGGGAACTCTGTTGGGGAACAATGGATGGTTCCTTTCAGGTTTTGGGCGAGGAAAAGGACTGTAAGTATTTTGCCGTCTTGAAATTGGACCGTGAGATGGACAGACATTTTGGTGCGGCATCAGCAGAAGTTATGGTGTTGTATCAGCCCAATATGGTGAAGAAAAAGTTGAGTCATAAAGCAAAGCTCTCAATTAAACAGTCCATCTATGTTCCAACTCTCACCTATGGTCAGGATCTCTGGGAAGGGACAGAAAGAAGGTGGTCAAGGATGCAAGCTGCCGAAATGAGCTTGCGTCATAGGTTGGCTGGACTCGCTGAACCTTCTCGTTTCTTGTGAAAGGAGCAAGTCGAGGTGGTTCAGGCATCTGATCAGGATGCCTCAAGGACGCCTCACACTGGAGGTTTTCCAGGCGGGGGCCTACTGGGAGGAGACCTGAGATAGATCCAGAACTAGCTACGGATCATAAATCATCATCTATGTATCCATCCAACTATCCATTTTCCTCTGCTTATCCAGGTCGGGTCGTGGTGATAACAGACAAAGACTCTAGATGTCCCTGTCCCCAGCAACATTCACAAGCTCATCCTAGGGGTCTGAAAGTATTCAATCAACCATCAAGACAACACAACACAATATCCTTGATATACCACAGCTACTTACTTTTCATACTCAAAGTGCCTCCTCAAAAGAATCAGCACCTTAACATGTGTGCCTCTTAGATCCAGCTTGCCGGGGACACCAGGTAGGGTCTCCCAAGGCAAAGTGGTCTCAGGTAGGGTCAGACTTAGAGCGTTTCCAAGATGCCAATGAATAAGCAACAAAGCGGTTGTGACACCTTGCCTAGAATAGGGCGACTAAGGCACCCTTCTGGAGCAAGACCAGGGAGGGGAGCGTCTGGTGGCCAGGCCTTTTTCCTTGGGGCTCTGCCCAAAGAGGCTTTATGGAGCAATAGGATAGCATTTTTTGTGACTCCTGTTTAATGGCCTTAAAGGATATATGGATAATAAACCTGCGAACATATTGAAACTATAATATTTATGACCGGTCTTATTATAGATTTACATAATTTCTTCTTTGTAAGAGGGAAGATGTAAGCAAAGGAAATGTATTAAGTGCAGTGAGACACATTTCCCTCCCTTAACGCCACCTTTGCATGTGATTTCAAGAGCAATTTTAACTTTTGCCGACTTCCAGTGGAAGAATCTCTTGGCTCATTGCACGGACGATGTGGCCAGTAACAGTGACATTAATTTAGATTGTGGTTATCGGAGCCAAAGGGGAAACTGCAGCCCTCGAGCCACAAAAAGAAGTCATAAAAGCTTAAAAGTTTCAAGTATAACAAGTAGCTTGTAATAATATTAGGCAGTACAGCAATTATTGCATTTTGTATATTAGAATAAAGTGTTCACCAGCCTGATGGGAAACTGTTGATAATGTAGTTATCAACAGTTATAAATACTCTTTGATGCAGGATCGCAAATGAATACCTGTTAACTGACTTAAATACCTATCCAGTCACATTCAGTGTTTATTCAATCAAATAGCATACTTCTTTTGTGATTTGCTCTTCCAACCAAGAGCAAATCGCAAAAGAAGTGATCATAGAAGGACGGACGTCTGTTGTTCAGGGATCATCAGACTATTGAGAGATTTCGTTTTGACATGCGAGCCATTCTTGAACCTTGCCACATGCTGAAGGGAAGTCAATTCGACATCATTCAAAGATCATTCCTAGAGACGTGTTTTGTCCTTGCGTTTACGCGAGTGAATGCATGTGTGTGTCAAGGGCCATATCATCTATACACTCTGCAATGAATATAATGTTAAATGATCATCTAGTGCAGTGCTGCTGCACAGTAAGTGAGCCAATTTGAGGATGTAGCAGAGACGTGAGCATTTTCAAAACGAAGGTACAGTTTTCCCTGAGGCGGTGTTCAGGCATGCAGGTTGATACGAGCTTATTTGTCTGGAGGCTTCTGGATCTTATATATTAACCACAACCAACTGGTCCAGGAAATTTATTATGTCACATCTATGGACGCAAGTGGCGTTATGTTATAGTACAGTAAATTAATAAAAATGTTTTGTATTGTACAGTGATTTCTCCGGCTTACAAACTTTAGGAAAAATAAATCTTACGGCAACACTCCTGTACATCAGGGCAGTTTGAGCAGTACTGTTATATTCAGGATAGAACATCAATCCTAACAGACAGTTCCAGTTCCCCATGGACATCACTCCATGAGACCTGTTTTCCAGTGGTCAGTAACCGAGAAGGGTATCCTAATCGTCAAGTAGACAGTTCCGTGAGAAAAAGGCAATCAGGAAGCACATATGAGAAAAAAAAGTTTTGGTGTGCTAAACTAGTGGCAGAGTGCCAAGAGAAAGGATGGAAACTAAAAACCCACGCAGTAGAGGTCAGCTGCAATGAGTTAATGAGCCTATCAACCAAGTGCTTCCTGAAATAATTTGGCTTCCTGTCAGCAAAAGATGGGGAAGTCCCAACAGTTCTCTCAGAAGAAACAGAGAAGAGCAATTTTTTGTTACGCTATGACTGTGAAGAAGGAGTTGAGAAGCCACGTGATGGAGGCAGGTGCAGGGAGATGACCTTGACTGATGCCCAAGCAACCTGGAGTGTTCTGTGATTAAAGGGGTGAAACATCTGTGAAAGATGGGTCCAGCAGAAGATCCTGCAGCAGGCAATCAGGAACTTGGTTGATCAACCTGTCAAGAAACCTGCTAGACTTATTAACATCTAACCTTTTTTTTTTAATTGTATTTGACTATTCAATGTAAGAACTTCTTTGAAGAGACATTGGTGCTCCCAAATAGCTTAATGAGGACTTTTCCTCTGAAGTCACCAGCAGGTCGAAGCTCTAAATGTATAGGAAATATCTCAACATCCACAAAATGATTTAACCTTCAAATTTTTGGGAGATATTCATTGTTCCTTGACAATACAACGTAATTTTCTAACTATAACTTCGGTTCTCTGTAGGAGAGGAATGAGGTACAAACACATGCAGTACACAACATCTCATCGTCATATGTCCTGGCACGAATAGAAGATTTGGGGCTCCTTGGACCAAATAATAAAAAGCCAGGTCTAGACTTGCTCTTTTTGGAAAGTCCATTGAACATTTGCTGTCATTTGGCACTATGCAAATGAAACTGACCTGACTTTACTTCTCTCTCACCTCGACCATTGTCCTCGCCTCAACTATAGGATGAATTTGGTGCACAGGATAATAATCCCATATGATTAATGCAACCATTTTGGGGATCTTAATTTAAACATGCTAATTTGAATCAGCAAATATTTTAAATTTTGTCCTTCAGATTAGAATATTGTTACTGTCATCAATTGTCCAGCCAAAGGTCAGGTAGAAACGGTGAAAACTTTATCTACACTTTATTTTAGCTGAGGCGGAACCTACCGGTAGAAAAGTCCACAGTTGTAGAGGTGTTCGGAAAAGGATCTTCAATCCAGGGTGTAGCGTGGACAGCAACGCTCCAGTCACTCCATGTTCCAATCTCTGTGTCTTTGGCAGCCACCTGTTAAACAGAAAAACCAAAACATTGTTTGCGTGAAAGAAAATCCACCAACAATAATATAATATTAGTCTTATTTGCATATTGGGTATGACCTTTGTCCTGGAAATGCCAGTTTTTTTTCCCGGACATTTCAGTATAGATTTCCAGTCCAGAAGTCCCTGACAGCATGAACATGCTTTTCATTACGAAGTGCATAGATTTCTTAGTTTTATAGGAGCAATTGAATGTACCATGACGTCCCTGTGTCTGTATGTATGTGACACACTCGGTGGCGTACAGGTTCAGCAGATGGACTTGTTTATAAAGGCTGTGTACGGTCTCAGCTAGCAGTGAGACAAACGTAATGGAAAGGAAATCCTTTACAAAAGCTTGTGCAACTTTTGTGGAAATATATGTTCCTGGATGTTATTTTCTGTCACACATAATCAAATGTCAAGAGAGGAGACAATACCTGGATGATGTATTCCTTCCCAGCATAGGCATCGGTGATGGTGTGTGAGGTGCTGTCCGATAGCTCCACCTAAAAATGCAAGAAGAGTCATATAATGTCTTTTACATTATTGATATCTACTTTTAAAGTATCTCACTAAAAGAACCGTGTTCAAGGCTGCTGTTGTAATTTTTAATCAAGCGGAAGAGGTTCTGTTGCCCCTGGGGTGTTGAGTTGGTCCAACATGATCAATTTTGTATTCTTCTCATGTAAAAAGGAGTCAGTTATGAGGTCCAAAGTCAATAACAGGTCAGGAGATTCCCCACTCATCTATCTTTAAACTATGTGCTCAGTGAAGCAATCCTAGTGTGAGTGTTATATGATGTATTATGGGCTGATTCAGTTGTGCCTTACAGAATATATTTTTTCATTCAGTACACACCTTTCATTATTATTCCATGCATTCCATCTGTTGCTTTATTCTTGCAGTGTTTTAGATTTCACTGCTGATGGATTGAACCTTGATGCCCCTGAAGCTCTTGCACTTCACACAAGCCAACGCTGAGACACACCAACAAGATACCAGGCAAAACCGGCGCTCATAACACAAATCTTTGGCATCGATGCTGCATCATTTCATAACACAATATAATGGATGCCAATATGTGAATCCCTTTGAGCTTGTTTTAATTTGCAGTTGCACAGCAGAAAATGATCTGAATGTTTGAATCCTGGGAGAGTGATTTTCTGCCTCTAATTTACTGTTATGATGTGCATGTGTGTGTGTGTGTGTGTGTATGTGGTGGTCTGTTTGTTTGCCTTGGTCTGAGAAATTGAAAGAAAAATAGGATGATGGAGGTTGCTGCCTTTTCTGCTCCATGAGGCGTTTAATAAATCAGTGACCAGTATCAAGAAAGTTCTAGTCAAAATAGGATGTATTAAATAAATAAATAATAAAGGTTGATAAAAATGTAAAGTACAATTATTCCTCCACGTGATACACTACATCACCTGCGTGTTTTAATATTTTGGAGTTTCAAAGTTTAAGCCTGTTTCATGAATCCTTTACTACACACACAAAAAACCCAAAATAAAAGACTGTTCCAAATCCGCCCCCACCGGTAAGCTTTTCAGTGCTTTTTGCTAACAGCTAAGCTAAAAACCTAACTACTTAAGCAGAACAAGTGAAATTTATTTGGACGAGGACTAAATAAAATATATCTATTGTAGTATTTCCAATCAGTTCTCAATGAATCAGTTTCTCCTTTACCACTGATAGGTCACGCTTAACCGCCTTACAGTGGTAGGGAATTATTGAGGAAATGTCGAAAATCTTGGTCATTAGACCAGCATGATATCTATATTGTATTCTAGTTGTTGATTGATTTGAGAGTATGTCCTCCTTCGGATAGGAGCATCATTTCCTTTGTTTTGGTAAATTGCAGATCAGCATGAAAAAAGAAGTACATTGAAACACATTAAATTAATCTAGTAGGTCCCGCCTCCAGAGGTGGATAGTGAAGTCTGTCCTCCTCTGCTCTCCACTTCATACAGACTGCCTTTCAAATTCACTTCCCTGAAGTGAAGGTGAATTTCAATAATGGATTATTTTTTTCCAAAGAAGATATCAAAACTATTTTATAAATCCTACTAAGATATGTTAATGGTTTTATTCAATCAATTAATCTTTTTATATTTGGATCTCCCTCTTGTCTGTCAAAAACAGAATAAGACCCTTCTCCTCTGCCTCTATGAGCCATATAACTCTGGTATAAATTTGAGAGTGATAAGTCAAGAAACCCCCCTCAACAAGAGTCTACCGGTGGATGCTGAGGTAGCGGCAGGCTGGAAATAAAGGCAACAATCTGAACACTGAGCCACAGCAGCACTAACAGTGAAAGAGAGAGAGAGAGAGAGAGAGAGAGAGAGAGAGAGAGAGAGAGAGGGAGAGAGAGAGAGAGAGAGAGACTCTCAAAGATACTGCTAAATTGGTAGGGTGTCTGATGAGGATTGTGAAGAATGAGGAATAGCATCTGTGCATATATGTTTAAACAACAGTGCATCCACTGCTGTGTACACAGTACTCCAGTAGTCTGCCTGAATAAGCTTGCACTTAAAGCTCGCACTCCCCTCAACTTAATAGCAAACCATTTTGATAAGAGGACATCAGTGTTTCACTGTGGTGGAATTTTGACTGACTTTTCTTGCAGAGCTCCTTTAGTGTATCCACACTGAGGGATCTGTTAGCATTAACTGCTTTTGCAGTCTGTCCTACCTCACAGACTGATGACCTGATATTCTCATCTATAATTTTCTGGGGGAGAAGAGAATTAGTGTTTGAGATATATTTATTTATTTATAAAATACTTTTACTAATGTGTTTGACTTATTTTTCATGAAACAATAATTAATTAATGATTACCACCAGAAGTACCACATTGTATTCTTTAGATTTGCTATATATCTCCGAGCCTGCTTATAAGAGTCTAAAAGATCTCTCAAGATTTTTGCCAGCTATCAGCAAGCCTCCGTTCGGAGTTTCTCTTTTCCTTCTCCAGGAACTGCAAATCTGGTGTCGATCTGACAAAGATCCCCCTCCTAAATCCCCATCACTTGGTCTTCCTGTAACTTTCAACGCTCACCCTCTCTGTAAAGTTGACCCTTATGCATTCAACTTTTCCTTGATCTCCACCGCCGCTCTCCATCTGCTCCGATTCATCCTCTCCCACTGCCTTTCCCTTCTGTTTGGGAGGAAGTTTGGGCTTTATCTGCCTAACGGAGCACTACATTTACAGGCGTAATTTCATTAGTGGAATGCAATAACAGTGTCATATGAGCATGTGTGCACGTTTCGTGTTCCCGTGTGCATGTGTAGATTTACTTTAGCAAATATTGTGTGGGCACATCTGTTTGTTAACTGATGTATGTGCAGTCTTTGAGGCCAAGTCCTCCACTGTTTATATGTCGTCCAACCAGCGTTTCCAACCATAGCTTCTATCAGCATTCCTCCCTCACTTTTATTTGTGTGTGTGTGTGTTTGTGTGTGTGTGTTTTCAGAATTCTGTATATGATGTGAACTCTGCTGAAAGTTCAGCCATAGATGTGCATCTGTTTGATTCCTGTCTTCCATGTAAATCTCTGCATGCGCTTGTATATTTTAGCACGCATGTGAATTTCTCGGTGTGTGTGTGTGCGCCTAATTAATATGCCTTAAAAGAAAACACACCGGTTTGGGGAAATATGCCTAGACACTTACAGATTGTATGTCTTTCTGCTCACATGTTTACGCTCGTGTTAGGACATGTCTGTCATATTCTTGTTTGCATTTGCAAGGCTAAACTGGACCTTGTGTATGTGTGTGTGTGAGCATATACATGTGAATGTATGTGGAGCAGTATATGGAGTAAACAGCTTGTAGATAAACATTTCCAAAGAGATGGATGTGTTGCTGCGCTGCCAAGTGGCTAAACAGCCGTGAGAACGGCACTTGATATCACGTACGCCTGCTGGAGGGAGGGAAGAGGGACGAGCGGAGATAGATAGATGGATAGATGGATGGATGGGTGGATGGATGGATGGAAGGAAGGACGCAAAGCATTTTTGAGAGGCTGCCAAAAAACACTGTCGGATCATTCACACTGCAAGACTGAGCTTGTGTGTTGTGCAGCACTGGAGTAGCACTCGTACTTGTCGCTCTGTGAACGTGTTATTTTTCACGTGTGTCCACAGGGCACATTGAGCTGTTCAGAGCTGAAACATGACATGTGCAATAAGGAACCTGCATTTGAATGTGTGTGAGACACTCTAAAGGAAATAAGACACACTGCCAATTGTAGCACCTGAAATGTTAATGTCTCCGTCATAACATCCCACTCAGTCATTAGTGGTGTCCTGATTAGTAGTAAATATTTGGTCGCCCAATGATGGAAATGCAGATCTTTCATTTAAGGATTGATCACAAAATTGTCTATTTTCTATAACCATAACCAGCACCCCGGAATTCTCTAAACCCGTTGAACATTAATGAAAATGCTAATTCATTGTTACTCAACTAAAGTGCAAAAGCACCTAACCTGAGAGCCTTAAACTAGCTGTTAAATATCCACTTTCCTTTTCTCACCCAACTCAGCCTTGTTAAATTATTTCAACAGCATACATTAAATATATATGATATCTCTCACTCATCTGTCACTTTAGCATTAACCCCCATTAATGGTCATGGGGAGATGGAACCCATCGCAGCTTCATTGGTGGAGTCCTCACCATTGCCATCATCTGTAAGATTCTCACGTTCCTCTGCCCTCCACCTCCAGGTCCCAGATGTTCTAAATCAGCAGCACCAGTATCAAGACTCCAGTATATATTGTCGAAATATTGACCAAAATCCCACGTTTACTCAAGCCAGAGAATTTTTTTCCAATCATTGTTTAAATAATCACCTTTCCTGATTGAAATGGAGATTAACTAGATCCTAAGCTCATAAGATCATACAAAACAGCCAAGATGTAATGCATCCAATAATGCTGAAAGATTGTTGATTACATACCTTCGAAATAAATACCAACACATATTGAAGGATTGCTCAAAATTGTGCCAGTTGATATGCAAGACATACAATTTAAGGGTGGGACCAAATGGTATGGAAATAGCGTCTAAAAGCCAAACGGAAAGCATCATAACACTTAATATGTCCATGTGGTCTGGAAATCTGAACTTTGAGAAGAAGAACAAGCTGCGGAAAACAGTGAACCCTCCAAAATCTCAGGAAAACCACAAAACCAGCTAAGTAATATGTGCGATGACCTCTTTGGATGTAAAGCTGACAGAATTATTAATGACCCCTCTCGTCCACTGCACAGCGAATGTGAACTTTTACCCTGAGACAGCCGTAATAGAATACTGGCTGCAAAAATCCTGTAAATATCTAGAAGTAATCCTCTCTTCCAAATGCTGTCAAAGCAAGAAATTAAATCAGTTAATGGTAGACTTAGACTCAGTGGTGCTCCTGTCTTGCTCAGTGTGATCTTTTGTATAGTTTTGACTTGTTTTGTGAGTTACATTCTGTATTTGTGAATGTGTTTACTGAGATGATGGGAGCAGTGTCATTTAGTGAGTAAATTTTTTTCTTATTTTTTTAATCCATTTTTTTGTGTGTCATGTCTTTGTATGGTCATATGTAAAGTTTTACAACAGGATTTTATTTTGAAACCAAAGGCAAATTTCCACTTTGTGGACAATAAAGTAATAATGTGTGGTTTGCATGTATTAAAAAGAATACAGGATCCTCTAAGATCCTGTACACGTTATCATTTCGTGGTTTTGTACGTATTTAAAAGAATTCAGGATCATCTAAGACTCCAAACAAAGGTGGAGTGAGGAAAATGTGGAAGAGAAGCTTGAAAGAAGAGAATTCAAACACACATACACACACACACACATACACACACACACACACAGACATGCACTCAATCTCTAAGAGCCTCTACACAAATCCAGACAATGCGAGGGGCAGAGAGAGGAGATGCGAACATTCCTCAGGGATTGCATAACGAACTGTGAGAAAAAAGAAGTGACCCTTTACTTTTCACGGATCCTTTTTTTTCTCCTTCCTTTCCTTCCTTCCTGCTTCACTCCTAAATTTTTGGCTCTTTTCTCTAATCCTAATGTTGTATTTAACCATTATAATATCTTGAAATTGCGATTACTATTGAAGATAAATTTCACATTAAAGTTCACAGAATCACATCGGATAAAAGGCGCTGACTGTGGGATGACAATTGAAAGTACCTAATCAAAGGCCACAGATGTTTGAATATGTCTTATAACGTAACATACGTACATTTTTGAACAATGCTTGCAATTTACTTTATGAGACACAGGATAAATCAGCATAAAGGTAGTTGAGAGGTGGACGGGACACCGATGAGTTGAACAGTTGGTAAAAAAGAGAGAGAGACATATAAAGTAAGAGATCAGTAGACAGAAGAATAAGGGGAAAAAAAAGTAGGAGAGAAAAAAAGATGCAAAAACGACAGTTAGGGAACGCAAAGAGAGAAGGAAAAGCAGAGATAGGGAGACATGGAGAGAATTGGCGTCGGTGGTCAGATCTAATCCAGTGAGTATGTCTGTTGTCCTGGAAAGGAAACCCAATTATATGGCACTTCCACTGGCCTGATGGCGCTCTGTGTGTATGTTTGTATGTGTGTGCGCACTGAGAAGGTTGGTCTCATTAAGTTGACTGACATCTCCTATTTTGCTGCCGCACACTCCTCCCGTTTGAGGACACACACACACACACACACACACACACACACACACACACACACACACACACACACACACACACACACGGAAAACAAATACAGCAGTGATTTCTCAGACAGCATTTCCCTTTGTGTAGCCCAAATCGCCATACCAGCAATTACTGCAATAGGAAGCCAATCGAAAAGCCCAATCCGAACCTCAAACCCTTGAGAAGAATTTATGAGTCTGAGTAACATGGAGCGGGACGCGTTTCCACAGTAACTCTGATTTATCTGTCATGTCTGCGTGACAAAAAATGTCAAGTTCCAACATGAAATGAAAGATAAATTGTGAAATAGAACATCTTAATCTTTCCCGCTTCCCATCAGTGACAATGTTAAAAATTTGATTGGGATACAAGAACAAGACAACAGTAAACTAAGATCGGTAATGGTAAAAACAACAAAACTAAATAAAACCAAGATAGTGTCTGGGGTAGTTTTCAGATCGAATGGAGGGAAAATGACTATAACCGCTAATACCAAATCATATGCCGCCATAAACACATAGATTATAGGAAAAATGTACGCAATGTTATTATTATTAGTAGCACTATAGTCATGGCATTGTCTTTTCTTTAGTGTACTGGTGCATAGTTAGTAATAAATACATAATCAATATTCAAAATTTCAGATCAGCTCCAGACCTAATTTTGCTCCGATTGCCACTCCTTTGCTACACTGTAAAAATGAATGTGCTCACTGGTAAAACACAATTAAATTAAGTACTATTGAGCCCAAAATTAAAGTTCAAAGTACTTAATATGTGAGTCACTCATGAAGGTCATTTTTAAAATCATCAACACCTCTCTTTTTACAGTGTGTAATATTTGTCTTAAGATGCTGCGGGAACAAAATATGGAATATTTGTGGACTAATAGTATTTATTTATTCTATTATGTTTGACTTTTTTTTGAAGGCAAAACTGAAAAAGAAAGTTTTTATATTTGAAGAATTACCAAAGCTTGAAAACTTGATACTGCAAACAATATTGGGCAAATGAATAGCTTTAGGTAGAGCACGTCAGACTTAACTTTCAATAATCACGACAAGTGTGTGCATTTATCTTACTAACTAACTAACTAAACAATGGCTATTTACCATTCAGAGTATTTTTGGTTGAAAAGAAAAAGAAAACTGACGGTTGTCCATGCTGGTGTTACAGCTCATAAATGCCCTTAGCCTAGGAGCACAGAGCTTCACTCAGGGGGAGTTCAAGAGGGCAGAGGAGGGAGAGAGGGTGTGCTCTCAGGCGTCGTATGTGCACAAGTGAAGAATGGTGTTGAAATGAACTCAAAATGTCGAAAACTGGACCGTCATAAATATTGTCTAAATTAGTATGACTGCTCTTACCGGTATTACTTCTATGATTACCATTGTAAAAAAAGGCCATTAAAACTTTATTTATTGTTCATTTATTATTTATGTTTCATTAATTCCAAAACATAAATCCGATCAAACTATGAGAGAGAGAGAAAGGGAGAAAGAACCGTAATACTGCTAATGCTAGTCAACCTTACTGTGGTCATTCCAGCGTTTAACAGAGTTTTTTTTGACACAACTATCTAACCTACTGCGAGACAGGTCAACGTGGCGCAACAAAAGGAATACGAATACAAACTAGGCAAATAAATGTGTCTAGATGTTTATATAGTGGCCAGCAAGGGTAACAAAAGCAAGCATAACAAACAACACAGTGCTGGAGGAATTAAGGGAAAGATCTTGAAATTTGTTCTTTGATTGATGGACTTCCGTGAAATCACTACGTTATATATTAACTGAAACCATTTTGATTCTGTGCAGCATGGTGGTACAGTGGTTAACATTGTTGCCTGACAACTAGAAGGTTCTGAGGGTTCGGATTCACTCCATATTTGCGTTGATTCTTTACAGCTTCCTCCCTCCTGGTGACTCTTAATTGCACATTGGTGTGAATAGTTGTTCAATGTCAGCTGGGTTCGGCTCCAGCCACCATTGATCCTGTGCATTCTCACAGGCCGGAGTAAAAGTATTCAATAAATGGATAGATAATCACACTTTATGATGCTATAGAGGTTGGGAGTCACCTTTTTTCCCCCCTTGTTCACCAGGGGGGAAACTTGGTGCTCACTTTGGTGCTTGTGGTTTTAAATAAATCCACTGAATGCTTGAATACACCTAATGATCTATGGCAGGTCCATACTGACCATCGTTAACATTTTTGGATATATGTGTGCAATCTAAGCAGCTTAGAAGTAGTAGAAGTAACCCAGTGGGCTTTAAGAGCAGCTAATTAAGACCTAATTTTATCTTGTTGCAAATTATCTCTGGATAAGTTGATTAAACTTGGAGTGGATAAGTTTGAAAGTCTGACCTTCCAGGGCTTCCGAATGGAATCTTGCACTGTTTTGTTAGATGACTAGGCTTACACTGCCATCCCCGAAAGCAAGGGCATATCCCAGGAGAGCCCCCAATCCCCTGTGCTGTACAAGCAAACCTACCGATTGACCTACTCAAATGAAATATGTGTGAAAAATAGTGTTTTGCTGCAAAAGAGCTCCCCTAGTGAATAAAATATGAACTATTAGTACAAGATACAAATCATTGAGTCAATTCATATGGACACATTTGGACAAAATCGGACCAATGCTTGGGATGTTATGTCCAAAAAACAGATTATTCGTAAAAAAACATAAACAAACTCTAACCCGCTTCCGAGCAAAATACAAACTGTCGGAACTGCACATCTGAACTTTGCCAAAACTGCTGCTTTCTTAATTTGAATCATTTTTCAGATTGCCTCAAATCCAGTGATGACTCTTGTAATCAAATCCAGTGATCTCGTCCACAGGAGGATGCGTGATGAAGCTGAATCTGATAGAACATGATGAGTGTTGAAACTGCTGCATGCCAGCTGCACCAAAGGCCTCCAAAGAGAGAAATGCTGCCCAATGGCTGCTGAGAATCCTCTCCAGAAGTTGTTGCCTTTGGGCAAACAGTTTTTACAAATCTCAAAAATGTATCATTTGGATGCACTCTGTACAAGGTAATGACAAAAAACTCATTATTTGTCCTTGGTAAACTGTTTTTTAGAATAACCAATGCATATTCCGAGGCATTGACTGGTTTCTGTTCGATTACAGTATTCAGTGATGTAGGATAAAACGGGTTTAAGATGCTTGCTCAGCACAGCAAATCTGCAGAGTGTAGTCTTGCTTGAAGTGAATGTTTTAAAAATATTTTCTGCATTTCCAAAGAAAAGATTTGCAAGAAGGTGAAAAATCTTTGTTTTCTTGTGAAGCATGTTTTGCATTGGAAAAGTAATCTAATTTTAAGAAAATATGTAATGGAATAATACACTCCATTAAATACTGAAATAGATTTATAGCTTAGATAATATCCTCGGGGCGGCACAGAGCTGAAGATATTATGTTCTAGGTGCGTGGGTTCTCTCCGGGTGCTCCAGCTACCTCCCACAGTCCAAAAACATGCAATATACATGAACTGGTGACTCTAAAATGCCCGTAGTGTGTCTGTGTGTGTGTGTGTGAGTGTGAATGGTTGTGTGTATCTAGGTGTCGCCCTCTTGCCCCGTGTTAGCTGGGATTGGCTCCAGCCACCACTTGACCCTGATCAGGATTGAAGAAAATGGATGGGAAATATCCATCTCATTAGTTTTCTTTTCTTATATACCTTTCTTCAAGTTGAGCATGAACACTCTCACAACATCTAAGTTTAACAATCTGATGAAATTACACCATTGTAAGCGAATCGGAATTTGTTATTATTAATCTATTAATCATTGTCAACAAGAGCTGCTTCATTTATAATGATAATAATAATCAAAATAAATATTATAATAATAATTCCATCATGGTCGTCATTATTATGGTGGACTGCTATGCTAATTATTAGAAAGTCTATCTGAAATAACTGACTTTTCATTGGTTGTAATAAGAATTTCAGTCCTAAATCTTGGGATTTCTTTCTGGTTTTTTGTAGCAAGAAATTTATTCCAGTTATTATTATTGTTATTAATATCATCCCCATTATTTATTATTATAATGGACTAAAATAGTAGTAATAAGGAAGCCTATCGTAAATAACTCAGTTTTCCTTGGTTGTCATGCAAATTTCATCCCTAAATTATGGCTTCTTCCCTGGTTTTAGGTGGCAAGATATCATTATTATTATTATTATTATAATTATGGACTGAAATAGTAATTATAAGATGCCTATCTGAAACAACAGAGTTTTTATTGGATTTAATAAGTATTTCCTCTATATATCCCAAGATATTTATTGTACTTTAAAAAATTCAATACTGGTGTGACCACACCTTTTTTTTTCTTTTTTTTTTTCTTTTTTGCTCATGTTTGTCTGGCTTAAAGAACAAAAGCAGCCTTGTTTGTCAAATCTTAACAAGCTTTGGTGACCTCCACGTTTCATTTGGTGACTGCAATGCTCATGCAATCCAAATTTCAGTGGCCGTGAAAGCCAAACCCATAGATGAGTACGATGCAGTGTGTGTCCTGATATCCAGAAACGAGTCTGTGTATGACAGCCCAAGGATTGACATAGTGATATGGAAATCAATAGAGGCAGACGTGAGGGCAGTGGCCCTATTCATCTTCATTCACCCATACAGAGGAAGGCCACCGAGGCACCATAAAAGAAAACAATGAAATATCTCAAGTGCAATCTGGGAAACACACTAAGGATAAGAGAGCTCCCTCTTTGATGGGTGACATACACTATACAAAACCTCCTTTTATAAAGGTTGTTCACAGAGAGGGCATCTTCCTCTCTGTTTATCTCTCTTTCTGTCACTTGCACTCTCTTTTTCTTCTTCCCATTACACAATGATATATATATTATATTCATTTTCATAGAATAAGATTACTGAACATACTGAAAATCTCAATTCTTGTTAGACTGTGTCAAATATCAACAAAAAGCTGGTAAGCCGGAACTAAGGTCTGTATATGTGTGCGTGTGTGTCTGTGTGTGTGAAAGATGGGGTTTGATAAATGATCTGTCTCAAGCAGCGTCCTCTAGATGGGATGTTTTCTCCAAACAAGGTCTAAACATTTATCATGTGCACCCGTAGATACAAATGGATGACTTAAGGGTTGGATGGTTAGATAGCTGGCTAAATGCATGGATGGAGGGATGGCTGAGTGAGTGACGACATCAAGGATGGGGGAGGTGAAAAAGACTTAGAGGGAGGAGAGAAAAGGAGGTTTCATAGAGTTCAATGTCAGATCCAGTTGAATAATCTCTTCATTCGATGTCAAAATCGGCTTTTACTTTACTGGGATAATAAGTCTATTCACAGAAGGCACCGTCACTGTGTGTTTTATCCACCATACACAACAAAATTGATGTGTGTGCACAAAATCAGAATAGAAAAAGGGGTTTTCTGAAGAAAATTTCACAGGCACAATCAGACAAACATTCATTCATTTAAAGGAACACCCCAATTAAATGGTTTAATTTGCTGTGTTAATTTTGAGTTTCTCACAGTGGACACATCAAAGTTTGCAATTGTCTGCCAATTATCATATTTGCATATACCACATGTTTGTATTTCAGGATACAGACAACATTTTGAGTTCTGCCTGATAAAATTATTGTTTTTTACAGCAACATAAAACACCACACATACCCTGATTCTTCACCACATCAGCTAAGTTCATACGTCGTTCAGTAAAGGATATTGAGTACCATTAGACCTTGAATTTGTCCTTATTTCATTCTTAAAAACACTGTAAACTATTAAAATCAAAGAACAAACACTGAGAGAGGGTTGTGCAATTTTTTTGGGATGTTGCTTAAAGAGTTGTGTCCATTATTTTTGCCATAACTCAAGAGTTGCCATTTCTTCCCGACCAGTACTTATCTCTGAAAATAAAATCTATCATGGCAGTTCATGTCTACAATAACACACAGAAGCACTTAAAAAACCCGATTGAACCAGCTTCTCTTTGCTTTGAGCCGACACTCAGATTAGCTGTGATGGCACCCCTGGAGCCTGGAGGATAGTCGATACACATGCAGCAATGTGCAAAACAATAATTGAAACAATCCAAATCTGTCACAAATGACTGTATGAAATTATCAGCAGGGTTAAATGACTCACAAGGACAAACAGGCTTGTTGTAAAGCATCGGCTTGTTGTAAAGCACCGATTCAGAGCTTTAAAAGGAAACAATCGCAGAGTAATGATGCTGTACAAATGGGATCTGGGAGCATACGAGCTCCAATGGGCTTTAAAGATAAAAGTCTTCTCTCTTAAAGCAGCTGAACATTTTTCGAGGTCTTTACTGCACAACACAAATTGACTGGCTTGTAGGGCTGCTAATACAATAAACTGTATCATTGATGAGAGCTGCAGGGGATAGAATTGTGCCACCCCAATGACACCACAAAAACAGCCATGTCCAGTAACTTCTCTTATGTATACTGAGCCTGAGCTGTTGTCCTCTATAGCAAGGGTATATCCACGGAAGTCACCAATTCCCTACAATGTACAAGCAATACCCCTGATTGACACCTCAAATTAAATGTGTAAATGCTGTAAAACAGCACCACAAAGTGAGTAAAATATGAACTAATACATTTAAATATGATACGTTCATGATAGGTCTCCTCGTGTTCATATCGTATTTTACATATTATATGTAGCTTTGCACCTGTAAATCTAGATACGTTTGTACCACATCTGGACTAAATCGGGTCAATAGTTAAGAAATGATGGCAAAACTATCAGAGAAAAGCGCAATGTTTACATGTTTACAAGACAGACCACTTCGAGACGACTCATACGGACCAAATTTGGACTAAATCGAATCAATGGTTTTGAAATTATGGCCTGAAAAATTTTGCTGATCAAGCCACCCCTAGCGTCAGAATCATTCGGCAACCTTTCCCAAAATAACTCCAGTTCTTCATTACACTTAAGTCTACGGGGTAAAAAATTTGAGAATGCTCCATGAAATAATTTTAGAGATTAACCTGAAAAACATTTTCAAGTTAGAGCTCCTTGAGTCACTTCAAATGCAACAAATTGGGATTTAATCAAATCAATGGTTGAGAAATTTGGCCATAAACATTTTAACAATCAAGCTCCCACTAGTGTCAGAATCATTCAAACAACCTTCCCCAAATCCCTCCAGTTTTTCATCACTCTAAGGTCTACGGGGTATAAAATAGTAAAATGATCCATAGTTATAGTAATAGTTTTTGGGATAGCGCTAACATGTCTTCACTGCCTTTGGCTGTTTGGAGATATACAGTAAATAGAGGGCATTCAGAGAGAGAATACTTTTGCATCAGCAAATCCGCTAAGAAGAATGTCACCGAATGTAAAAAATGCTTGAAACAAAGTTGAAACTATGAGACTTTTAATCTCATTCTTTGGACTCTGCAATGTCTTGAGGGGCCAGATAGATTTTTTAGAAAGCATGCAACACGTGTCAATGTAAAATTCCAGTGAAGAATCTGTGACTGTTTTTTCTTTATTGCCAAGAGTTGATAAGAGTTGGAGGACGTTATTGGATCAGTGCCATTTGTGTGTTTGATTTTTAGCAGGATCACCCAAAGACATTCAATGAAACTTTGTGTAAAGATGGGTTCTGAAGGAAGGATCAGAGATTACAAGATGTTGAGGCTCATCTAGAAGATGGACTGGATTAGTACCACCTACCAATATTATGAAGCTCTATCACACGTTCAGTCAGGAGGACTATACTCTTCCATACTCTGGTCACAATTTCTGCCCTACTTTATTATTCTCACCTTTGATACAGGATCAGTCTGAATTACGCGCTTCATGGTCTCGGGACATCAATTGATATCAGCTGCACTCATTCCAGGTGGCCTCACCTATCCAATCACGGTGTCAGACCTGCATGCTTAGCCTATCTCCATTAGCTGGTGTCTTAAAATAGCAGTTCCTCTCCATCCATCTAGTTCTTTCATGCCGCTGGTACATATGCCCTCCACCTCCCCATCTCCATCTAGTCCTCTCAAATCCATCAACCTTATCATTCATCACTCTCAGCAAGGTCATCACCAGTATCCAGACTCAAAAAGTATGCCTCGCTGCTGCTAAGGGACAACCTTAGATCATAATCTCACAAAGGAGTCGAAGTAACGCAAACATTGACTAATTATCACGAATCATCTTTTGTAATAAACATTTAACTTTCTTCAATATAAATGGGCATTGCTATGCCATGCCCTGCATAACATGTCATGCCAATCATGCTGTCACGTAGTCGCTCTCTGAGTACTATTGAGATTCATATGTACACTACACACGCATTTTGGTGTAATTTGCATGTGTATTAATCTGAGAAAAACACAAAAGTTAACAAAAGTTTAAACAAGTATTTCTCTATATGTGTATCAAGACCATCACATGCATGTTATCAATATATGATTTTAGATGTATTTTTCTACGTGAGAGTGTATACATGGAAATATGGACGCTTTCAGCCAACTGGAGTTCTGCGTCATCCCCACAAGGCAATTACAGCGCAGCAGATGCAGTCTCATTCCACAAAGAGAATATTGAGCAATCTGAAATTGTTCTTATCACGGTTACTGAACCGTTGCTTTAATTGCAGTGAGAGTCTGAGCTCATGTCTCAGTGAAGGGAACGTGAGATTTGGATGGAAACAGTGCAACCCAAGGCCATGGGAAAGAGAGCGTTTCACTAAACATTTTGCAGACACACAGATGTATTCTCTCGCGGGGATTCCTTTGCGCCTTTGATAACAACTCTTAATCATGGATTATGACAACCAACATCAGCAGCTACAATAAAACAGCCTCTTGTTTGAATGACTGAACACTGGTCCACTCTGGTCAACTGTCTTAGTAATGATTATGTCAAGATGCGAAAGTAAAGCCTAAGAATATAATGCCAGGGAAAAAGCAATTCTTCAGCATTCATCGCAGCAATGCACATTCTTAAGCAATCCATTACTTTATAAAAAAAATCTTTTTTTGAAATCCTCATCTCTAGGATGGTTACTTTCTTTCCGTTATCTGATACTGTTCCGGACTTTAAGATCAAAAGATCATTTTTCAAATGCTGCAACATCATGGATTTGTATCTCCTGAAGCTGCGTACCTGTCTGTGGTTATGTCTCTTGCCTACCAGCAAACACATATGATGTCCGTCATGAGTCTCTCCATCCGTCTATCCCACCCGCTGTTTTATTGCGTAACTTCTCCGCAAAGTCTTTCATTCCTATCTCTGCTTTTACCCTGAAACGTTCATCCATTTTCCTTCAACCTGAAATACATTGCAACTGATGGCTTATAAAACTTCACTTCATAAGTAGCCTCAAGAACTTGTTTTTTTTTTGTGTCCCTGCTTTCATGCATTTATCAATATATTTAATGTTGCCATTACTCCACAACTTTAAACAACCTATTTCTATCTCAATTTCAGTCAGTTTTAATAATAGATGATGTTGGTTTCTGTTCTTTTAACTTTTTAAAGCACAATAAGTCCTTTATTTTCATCAGTTAGCTCAGTTGCTCCAGAACATAAGTCCAAATGCTTTCATGTATTCTTGAGTGTCTTTTTCTGATTATTTTTCCAACCTGCTAATGATTTCTTCCCTCTGATGCACTTCATTCATTTCTATGTCAAAATGTTTCCTCCTTCATCCTGTATCTCCATCATTCTAAGTATTTGAGTTACTCATCCATCCATTCCTCAGCAGGATGAATAGTTTCCTCCAACAAAGATCAATCTGATTGCCATAGCCCTTTCATTTCTAACTCAAAACATATTTCCCTCTGCTGTCTGACCACATTAAAGGTGAATTCTTGAACAATAGTAACCACTTCAGTTAGTCTTCACTCGATAATTAAAGTAGTATGGGTAGACTACGGGGCCAATAAAGAGCGTATCTGATTTTCGCAAACTCATTGAACTTGGCTTAATGATTTCACAGCTCGATAAAGCCAAATGTTTTCTATAACAGTGTGTTCCGATAGTTGACCATGTAATAAACATGAAATCACTTGCATTCACCCATGATCAGAACATTTAAAAGCTACAGATAAGCAGTCTGTAGCTTATATTGTAAAAAGCTGGATCTTTTTACAATCAAACAGTCTGTACATAGCCATGAAATCTAAAGTGGATAACGTGAAAACAAATGACCTCATACATGTCATTTAAATCCAGACCTACATTGTTGTCCCCAACAACATGGCATAGCCCCAAAAGGCCCCCAATCCCCTGCGTTGTATGAGCACTCCTCCTGCTTTAACATCCTCAAAAGAAATATAAAGGTATGTCCGAAAAACCGTTATTGTCAATTCTAGTCACTTCCCCCAATGAGTAAAATTGAACATTTAGAGGGAATGTGTCGATTAGTATTCAGCAAATTTGGATTAAATCAGACAAACGTTTTAGAAATGGTGTGTCGAAAACTTTGGGTGATATGTTTCCCAGTGGTGGCGGGAATATGTGGGGCAAATGTAGGGAATTTTCGTTTACTTCATGTAACATGCAATAGTGTTGTGTTCAAGTGTATGTCTTGTTTGTCCAGCAGGGGGACCAGTGGAACTCAGTGGAAGATTACAGAGAGCAGACCATCATTATCTTTTTCGGAAAAAGGAGGCTTGGCATGGTTTCTCGTATGTGCCTGACGGTTTTGTTTGTTTTGCCATTTTTGGTAGTGAATTTAATAAAGTTGGACTCTCGATCTTAAAATTACCTTTACCAAACTCAATCCAGTTTTTCCGCGCACTAAGATCGTTTGGAGGTATAAAATTTAAAAATGATCCATTAAATCTTGAAAGATCTGAGGCCAAAACATCACCAACTTCTCGAGGATTTAATTAATTCTGGTACTGACAGACAGTGAAGGTGTCACCATTGTAAAAATCAATAACGATGGACACGATTACACACGTTTGACATGATTAAATGCAGATCGCAGACCCTTGAGGATATGCATATTAGAAAATGATTTGCACCTAATCACATCATACAAATGTCTGACTGGTTTGGTCTTTCTCCAGCAGATGTTATTGAGCACCAGGCTGTTTGATTGACGGATCTCCACTGAAGTGTTTCGTCATATGGTTTCCATTTAATTCTTTCATTAACTAAACAGTTGCAAGAAAATAACTGAATAAATCTGAAAAACGTGACAGTTAGCTAATTGTAGAAATCAGGCTAATTCTATGAATAATTATGTTCACCACCCTGTTATAAAAGTTGAAGTCAAATCATTCATAAATCAATTTGATGAAGGGTTCAGAAATCCTCCAGAAAACCACACGCACTTCCACAAAAATTGGAATCATGAGCACGGCCACATTGATCAAAGACCACTGCAAAAACGGAAGACAGTGCCATTTTCAGCTATAAGCAAGTCCACTTATGTAATTTTAAAATCATGTGCTTTAATCCAATCCAAATATTGACTTAAAGGTCTCCCACCTTTACCTTTATGCATCAGTTCACATACTGATTGATTGGTGGAATGCGTGAGAAGGGAAACTGAGAGGTTGCATCGGATTTAATCATCGATTTTTACCATAAAAAGTGAAGCCTTATTTTAACTTCCTTCATTCCCTCTGCTGTGTGTGCGTCATTGTGTATGTTGTGTGAGTGAGCATGGCTGCAGGTGTTCTCATAGAAATACTTCTGATAATTGTAAAGCATGCACAAACACTAAACACATATTATGAACATTATGAACAGTGCATAACAAATAAAGCTAGGTTCAACAGGTTTGAACGTTAAATCAGATCAGGTCCAAATTTGGTGCATATGAATTAACCCAGGGAGATCTATTTTGAAGGGTTCAATGGGAGGGATTGCTTATACAATGCGTGGGATTGGGGACTTTTCAGGGATATACCCCTTGCTTCGGGACGACAGCCTAGGACTAGTTTAACAAACAGTAATACGTTCAACTCTGTTACATATCATATACTCATGTTGTGAAATACCCTACTTGTTGTCATGTATATGTTAAAATTTAAATTGATTAAAGGAACTACATTACATACAAAGATCAGCCACAGCATTAAAACCAACTGCCTTGTATTGTGTTTAGGTCCCCTTTTTTTGATGTTATTTTGTTTCTTCTGACAGGTTTCTATTACAACCGGGTTTAACCTTAACAGTAATTTGTCTGATCAGATAACATTGGCTAACCTTCACTACCAATGTACATTATTGAGCCCTGGCCACCTATGAACTTGTCAACGGTCCATCAGTTGTCCTTTCTTAGACTTCTTTGGTAGGTGGTAACCCCAATAAACTGAAAAAACCCAACAGAACACTGCAGTTCTCGAGATGGTCAGACAATTTGCCCATTGTCAAAGTTGCTAAAATCCTTACTGTTGCTTATGTTTCCTGCTTACTACACATCAACTTCAAGGACAAAATGCTTCCTATTATATTCCAACCACTAAGAGGAGCCACAGTTACGCAATGGGATACTGTGGAATCAATGTTCTTCTGAATTTAAATGTTTGTGGTCATAATGTAATACACCTTGTCCTTGATGTCACTAATTGTTAGAATAGCAAAGGGATATGAGGTGTTCAGTTATTCCGCATTGTTGAGGCAAATTAAAAGTATAGAGAAAGCTTTTCATAAATTAACTCTTTCTTCACCATCAATCAAAGATTAATTATGGCTAGAGCTCATTAAGTGTTCAACCTCACTTGCATTTTAGAATCAGGTATGACTCGAGGGTTTACTCGTCTCAGGTGCATTTACATCTTTGGTTCAGCTGCAGTTGGTGAACATGATGCCAAGTGGTGCTTGGAAATAATGGGCTATACACTGCAAAACATGACACCATCACTTAGTTATGTCAATACACTGCTTTCCTTCAAATCAGGGATTTGGATTTTCAACTCAGCTGTGTGAGATTTTAGAAGTTGAACAGGAATACATGAATTTGTGGTATTAACTACTTGACAAATCTGTGAGATCTGTGTTCCTTCATTGAAATTGTGTTTTTAAGTTACAAAAGTATAAGATTGGCTGTGTGGGCTGAAAAATGTCTTGTTGCTACAGACCTGTTACCACAATGAAAAGACTGTCTTTTTAAAAACGTTTCCAAAACCTGCTGTACGTTTTTGATGAAGTAGATTTATTTCTCCCTCTGAAAATAATTGTGTTTATTTTCCAACTCAGAGACGATATTTGGCCTTGCAAAGCTCCTATAACCTGAACATATTGGCAAATTTCAAATGACTTATCAGAAGACAATCCCTATGAAAAGGTCAAATAATGGACATCCAACCACATTAAGCTGTTGAGATGACATCAAACAAATTCAGAGTATTTGCATTTCCAGTAGCATCATAGTCAAACGTTTTGCATTTAATTTTCTATAAATCAAAATGTGATTGGTTAATTCACCAGATAAGCCAATGTGAACCATGTTAAACATTTTCTCCGCCTATCACCCAAAATCCAAAAAAATCTGATTAGATAACCCTGTTTCGATATTTTCAGGATGTTAACCCTTTCTCTTTGAAGCAGATCTGATAGAAAATTAGGCCAAAATTAGAGTTAGATGAAAATAATTATTAAATGAAAGAAATAAAATCTGAAATTTGTAATGGTGACAAAAGCCCTGAAGGCTCTACACTGTAAAAGACATCATAAAGATGGAAACATTTACGAAGAGAGGTAATGACACTTGTTGAAGGATATGTATAGGGATGGAAAGAGTGAGACAAGGCCTGAAAAAGAAAATGTGTAGTGGTCTTTGTGTCGGCTTTCATTCAAGGGCCTGTAATCCAAGTTCCTGGAACAACACCTTTGCAGACCATTGACGTTCATCATAATAACGCTGCAACGCTAGACCTTGGTAAAGGGAGATTCCATTCCAGGAATCCTATAGTGGACACATATGCTTTTACTATATACAGTCCTGAGGGAACCGAACCCACAAGGCATAGTCAGATACAGTAACATAGACCAAAGAAGCTGAGCAATTATATCCGTCTGACCAGGGATCAGACTCAAACGGCTACAGGTTGGACCATTTGACTCAGAACTATTAACTGTCTCATGGGCTTTGCTCTGAACAAAGGACTAGTGGTCCTTTGTCTTGAACATGGTAGTGTATCATATCTGTAATGTATTCATCTGTGATCCTACAGATTAATGAAACCAGGCTTCATATCTGAGGTAGAAGGTGAAATGAGCTAAGTTTTCTTTATGTTAAAAGAAAATCTCTACAGCTTCTAAAAGAAATCTGCCATTTCAATTCAATTCTGTCAATGAGGTGAAACTCAATCTACCCAATGAAGGAAGGTCATTTTCCTTGGTACGCCGCTCCCAGAGAAAAGCAAAATTTTGCATTGCACAGGTTTTCAAATACTAAATACTCTAACATGTGTTATTTAATGTTAACTTAGAGTTTTTCAGAATGGAGATGCATCTGGACCAACACTCTTGACCATTTAAAACTCAACTGGTTTTTACTTTTCATTTGCTCGGCATATTTTTTTCACTACTTTAACGTAATTCCATTTTACTGAGCTGTTTTTAACAATGTGATCAGTTTTCACTTGAGTTATTCAGCAAATCCCAAGCATCTGGTTTGATGGCGCCACAGGATGAAGCCTTTTCTAATCAGGACTCTGAGGGGATCATGACTGCTCATAAATTGTATAGGACCTAGTTTTTTAAACTGGGGTAAGCACACCTAGATTTTTATGTTAATCAAGGGGGTAAATGAAATGAATCTGTAATTCAGTAATAAACAATGTTACTTTGAGAAGTAAACTAAATTAGTTCTCTGTCTATTGCAGTTTTTATAAGAAAGAATCCTTTATTAGTCACATAGTCATACAGTACAACATAGTGAAATTACTCCTCTGCATTTGACCCATCCCTGAGGGAGCAGTGGGCAGCCCCTCGTGGAGCGCCCGGGGAGCTAAGGATTCAGGGTCTTGCTCAAGGACCCTACGACAAGTAGACCCTGGTGGGATTCGAACCGGCTACCTTCCGATCTTCTGATAGGGAGACGGCCGCTCTACCCACTGAGCCACAGCCGCCCCGTATAAATAAGTTGCAGCAAAATGTTCAGCTGAAAACTCCTTTTTTAACCCAGATGTTTAGTGTAATTTGGCAAAGTCAATTTAAAATATATATAAAAAAATAAAACTACATCCATGCTGTTGTCCTGGACAGCAAGGGAATGTCCACAAAAAGCCTTCAATCCCCTGCCTGCCACAATATTCCAGACTATTCAGTGACATCATAATAAGGATTTATAGGTAATTCTTTGTCATATTTTACATTTTGTGTTTAGTATATCCAGTTTGTGCAGCAAGAGCCATTATACTGGGAGATTGTAGGCAGATGTAGATCGCAGTTGTACTTACCTGCTAAAACATTGGGATAGGTTATAGTTTGCAGTAATATGTGAATAAGATAAATTAATAGCAGATCAAATTAGTTGTATACCAACATCATATATACCACATCATTTACATGAAACTGAGTAGCTAATTGAGCTTATATGCCAAAGTATATGGTTGTGTTAACTCTCTACTACACACACAGAAGAGATACTCACATGCTGCCATTGCTCCCGGATAAGTGGTCGGTATCTTAGGAAGTATTTCAGAGGGAAGTTGTCAATGTCGGGCCATGTGGCAGGACTGTGCCAGGATACCTCCAGCCTCCGAGCATTGAAGCGGATGGGGGTCGCCGTCACTCTCTCTGGGGGGTCTGGTTTGACTGTGGGGGTGGATAAACACCATGAGATAAAGTGTCAGTCGACAAAATCTGTGGATCTTTTCGTTAAAGCTGTGGTCACATAAAGCCCAACACAGCTTAGCTCAAAGTTTATTAACAAAATTCAATACCTCCTGCTCTGCTTACTGCACAGTGGACATCTGCACAAAGCTTTTATTAAATATCACATAAACAACAGATTAGGAGAAGAAGCCACAAGTTGCTTTTCAGTAATAACATGTCTACTTATTTAGGCTTAAGAGTACAAATATTTGACAGAAAATCTGGGTGTAAAATGGGAGCATGGATCTAAAAACAAAATATTATACAACGCTTTTGGAGTTTGACTCTTAGGGTGATCCATCCCGTCCTAAAGTGTACCGATTCTGAACTTTGCTTGGGTTACAGTACTTTTCATAGGTAAATGTAGTGTTGCTTTTTTTAATTTTGTTTGAACGAGCTGCGGAATAAGATGAAAAATAATTAGTCCTTCAATATATTTCTGACCGAGGGCACATCAACGGAGAAAGTCAGAGAAGTCAAGTAAATTCTTTGAAGAAGATATTGAGTGACCCAGTCATCCCCACTTTAAATCCCTTTCTCAGCCAAACGCACCAATGACACTACACTAAGAAAATAATCATGACACATGGCAGGATTTTGGACAAGCCACAAAGATCAGGGCACCTCAGGTAGAAAACGTAACAACAGGCATGTAGAGCGGATTGTGAAAAGCTCACTCAGCAGACACAGACGGAGGCAAAGAGAAATACGTCTTCCTTGCCAGCATGGAATGAACGATACAAAATATGAAATATGGATGGAGGAGATAAGAGACAGATAAAAGCCGTCACACAGCTTCCTCGCTTGAGAGCTAGATGCTAATCTAATTGTATCACTCTTCCAGTAAAAGTGTCAGAAAGATAAAGGAAAGAGAAGAGGGAAACGAGTGAACCCAAAGTAAAGTTGGTGGACTTGAGAGGGCAGAGATAGACATGAGCTATCTCATTCAAGCCAGAAGTTTGTTCCCTAGTTCCCTCACAGGCTCGTACTCATGATAGATGATAGAGGAAGAAATACGGTAGAGTGAAAATATACTCCTTGTCACAGGGGAGCCAGAATCAGTAAAGAGTAGAAATAGCTCTCATTGTCATGTCTGATCTTCAAAAGAAGAATGAAAATCATTATCTGTGATCAGATACATACTTCTTATTCCTGCCCATACTCAGTCTCAAAATGACCATTATACCTCACTTAGCTCTTTCCTTCCAATTTGCATCCATATTACTGTTACCCTTTCATCCATTAATTCTCCTGCTACTGTCATTTCGACTTTTTGTCTGTCTTTGCTGCAGCAAGTGGCCAGGTGTTGTGAAGTACAAAAGTGTAATCTCTCTGACAGGCCATTAAAGTCACTTTCCTCTAAATACAGATCGAGGGAGAGGGTGAGACTTGATAATCCTTATTGCTGGGAAGATAAAGTTGCTCAAAGGTTGTCCTAATATCTCGGACTATGGATCTACATGTAGAAAACATTGTACCACTATATGGTATAAAAATACTCTTTTAACGTCTGTTTGAAGTGCTTCTGAAACCACTAAGGCGCGTCCTTCCAGTCATTAATGCATCTGCTTCATTTAAAAAAAAAAGGCATAAACTCTTTAGAGCCTCTCTTCACATACTCTCACTCCACTGTATCCCCATTCAAATTAATGGGCTTTTCAAATAGGCACAAAAAAAATAAATGTCTCAAATTAAATCTATAGCAGAACAGACGCAGGATAAGTGCATCTAGCAGTGACCTTGAACAAATGTGGAAGGGTAGAGTGCTTTGATTTGTAGTGACATATCCCCAAAACAGCTTTGAAGCATAGTGGGGCAATCAAGGCAAAAAATAGATGGCTTAAAAATATGCATATACGGAGCCTATCGGGTCAAAGTCTTCAAGTATACACATGAAGAATAAAAGTATAAATACCTGTTAGAGTAGTTGTCAAAAAACACATCACACGAAAGTGACAAATTCTTGAATATTTACAAAATAACTCCAAGAAAGTATAATAATTGCTGTTATTCCTTATGCACAGAGCAAATGAGAGTACATGGAACTGGATTCATCATGCTCAATAAAAGCACAATTACTTAAAATTCTCGGTAAAAGCTAAAAGTTAATGTGTAAATGCCCACCCTCCCCTCATTCAAAAAATATTACATGATCTATGTCTTGTTTTTCAATTCAAAGCTCCAGCAGGTAAAAAAATATGAATATGAATTGCAAAAAAAGACAACAGAAAGACTAATTTGCTCCTTAAAACAGTAAAAACCACTATAAATTGCTTACTTACTACTCCTCAGTCGGGGCGTTAATGTCTGCCATTCTTTCATACTCTCCACTATGATAGGGATGTAGTAATCTCTACCAACTGGGACTACATCTCAACTTTAAGAAGAAAACCACAACTTTACAGTGATTGTGAAGAATTTCGCTGACAAGTTCCATAGTTTTTAGCATGCAAGTAATTAGTGCTTCCCCAAGTAAATATGCTTCATAACCTCTGCCAGCTCTGGTTGCGCTTTTTTGCATCAAATGCAGATCTGTACACTCCCTCATGCTGAGTGTGCTTGAATCAGCAAAATACCACTTACTTGTTTTTGCAACATTCATAAATTAACCTGTCAATGAAGTTTGGTCACTCCTTTGGTTATACTGTATTAGAGGAAATAAGATAGAGCAGCTCGAGCAAATATCACCAGGGTGTTATAATTATCATTATTTTCCACAGCATAATATCAGTCTTGTTTTTCTTATTCATATTATTGATGGTGGGAATATAATGATATTATTACCGGATGATATATTTTCATTGTACACATATGTACTAATATAGTAAACGATGTTATAAATAATGATAATGTAAAACCATCTTGTTACAATGCCACCTGTTGGTGGAATATTTTGGGTGGAAAGTTGACATTTAGTCCTTGAAGTTGATGCCCCTGAAGAAAGAAAAATGGGATAGTTTGAGTATCTGATCAACTTTGACAAGGGTCAAATTGTGATGGCATCATGACTGGGTCAGAATATCTCCAAAACAGCAGGTCTTGTAAAGAGTTCCAAGTCTTCATTCAGTGGCGGTTTTAGCTATGTCCCTTCCCGGGGTAAAAAATGGATGCATCCACCAACCCAACAGATATGAATGGTGATATCGCTGATCGTTTTTCTATCGCTTAAGCTTCAAGTCATGTCAATTATGATGTCAACATGTGGGTCAGTTAAGCTTGTTGTTGCTGGTCTACAGTAGAGTAGTCACTGCGGTCAGGCCATCTTTCCTTTTTCCGTGGTCAAACCAGCTGCCCCTAAGTAGGAGATTGTGAGGGCCGCAGGTCTCCACTGGCTGACAGTGGACAGACATTACATTGTGGAGAAATCTGATGATTACAATCTATCATTCCATCCCATCACATCTCCAATGGACACCTTACGTCTGTCCACTTATCCGTTGCGCCCGTATGTCTTTAAATTGTGCAAAGCTGGTATTTGTGCTAGGACCCATAGGAAAAGGTACATGGCCTACAGATGCAACATTCTATGTATGTTGCATCTGTAGGCCATGTACCTAATTGTTTCTTATTTTTTCAAAGACTTTATGGCCAAGTCAGTAAATACTAACAATTACAGACAACTATAGCCCTTTTCTGTAATTTTTTTTAAAATTAAATATTTCAAAGCAGAACTCAATGATCTTTCTGGGGTAAGCCGGTCCGATCCCCTAGAAATTGCCGAAAAAGTTTATGCTGGTTTTGATAAAATTATGTAAGGATACACTAGATTCTGTGGATTGTAGAGCTGTGTTACCAGGCAGTTGGTTTTAATGTTATGGCTGATCAGCGTACCATAAAATAATGATGCATTGTCATATTTATATGGTAATAATGCTATTATAACCCCAACATTCCGTACTGTATAGAGATATTAAACATGTCTGAATTGATGTGGCAGCGAGGGGCCAGAGCGTGGTTCTGTGGAGTCAGACGTTCCCCCAACACAGTAGAAAACCCAGGTGCGTTACACGGTGTTATTTAGCTTTTCAATAATACTGAAGGAAATCTACTCTTACCCTCCTAACCCTGGGGCATGGTGCGCGTCTGTTCCTCCACAAACTACCACCAAGCAGCAACCGGAATTATGGGCTTGATTATATTTTAATCAAAAGGATAACCTAAGTGGCGTTTGTTTAATGGCGCTGTTGAAAAGCCACTGCCGCTATTCTAATAATTCTTTATTAGATTACAGTATATTCATTTTAATTACAGTGACAGCGTGGCGTGGCGCTGATTTGTAACAGGTGCTCAGCTGTGCTAATACAGAGGGGACGTTTGTAAGTAATACCCTTTAACTGTAGAATCCCTTTACACTTAGTCAAGATCAGCCAACGTTTGATCAACGCGACAAAAGAACGCTTTGAATTAGCGTTTGACGAGAGGAACTTCCTTGGGGGTTCTCTTTGTAACTGTACCCACAGTATGCGTATATCACGTATATCACACACACACACACACACACACACACACACACACACACACACACACACACACACACACACACACACACACCTCATCTCGTCTATTTCATCCCAGCTTTGGTCGGATGAACAAGGACAGTTGAGAATGGTCTCACTCCCACTCAGAATTCAGAAGTGCACCAACAAGCATGAAATTGTTTTATTTATTTACGATCCGCCTCGTTGTCCCTGGTAATGAATGCGGCTTACAACTTAGAATGGCATGAGGGAGACTTTTAACAATGCAGGATGAGGAAGGGTGAGACACAGCAAACATCATAAAACTGTTTAAAGAAGAGGAATTGGAAAAAGGGATGGCAAAACCACATGCACACTTATTTTAGTAAGTTGACAACATGGCATAAAAAGGAAAAACAAATCTTAACTTTAGGCACCCTTAAGCCCTATTCACGCGGGACTTTTATTTATTTATTTATCTGGGAATCTGTAGTAATTTGTAATAATTACAATAAATTAACCCTTTATTGTCCTCACCAAAAAAAGAAAAACTATGGAAAAAGTGTTTCTTTGCATTTTTATTTTTTTTTATTTTATATCATGGAAACTGTAAATTAACATAAAATGACAAATTGTTTGGTTAAATAAGTTTTAAAAAGTAAAGAAAGAAAAAAAATCAAATAAAATTCCTTTCATGATAAAAATAGTCAATTTTAATAAGATAAGCGAAACCCTTCTGTAAATAATGTTTTCAGAAAATGTCTGACCCTTATTAGACTTTTCCTGGTGTGTCAAGTAACATTTTTGTGTTTAGTGAATTTTTTGTAATGGAAAAATCCTATTGAATAATATTTCTAATAGCCATGGTTAATGTCTCCTCCTCCGTGTTACCGTGGACCTCAGGTGTCCCCAGTGGCTCAATAATCAGCCCTTTACCCTTAAACATGCTGTCATATTAGAAACAGGCTCAGTCACTTTTTTTTTTTGTACTGGTGGCGTAACCTGGGTGTACCCTGCCTCCCCTGACAAACAGAGCTCTGACTTCAACTGATTTGGTGTTTTACTGTTACCATGGTGACTTAAACACAAGCCACATGTTCAGCGAACGCTAATCAGGGCCTTGACATTATATCCGAGGGGATAATGTCATTAGAATCAAGTAAAACACAGACTTTGCTTATCCTGTACGAATGCACCTCACGGAACAGAATTGTGGGCGAGAGATTTCTAAATCAAATGAGGTCCTCAGGTAATTCTAGTCCTGTGTGCAAAGGATTTAGACCTTTGGAAAATGACATTGGAAAAAGCAAAGTTTATGTTGCCACTTGTCTTCATGATAGGCAAAAAGCGTCGTAGAATGTTATCAGCTATACAAAATAAAAGGAAGGCAAAAGGACAAGATTTAGTCTTTTACAAGTAACCAGAGCGTGTAAAGTCAAACGAAAGTGAAAATAAAGAGGGGAATCAACCTGAATGCAGCCTAGCAGCTGGGGACGTTTGTCATATAAATGGCATTTTATGGCAAATTATCTAACAAGATATGTAAGCTCAGATAGCAAAGAAACTCTGAGGGAGGAGGAATAAAAAACAGGCAAGGAAAAATAAGTACAAAGCCCAAACACGGGCATGCGGGAATGAATAAGAAAGCAGAGGGAAAGAAAGGAACAGTGGGGTGTTTTGCTATCACAAATAGTCGAAGGATATTTCCTGAGCCAAGGCGCTAATCCGGCTAGCATTAGCATTTTCATGAGTCCAGTGTCCAGGGTTTGGCGGAGCATGTCACTGCCTCATTTGGTTATGTGTTCACACAGACACACACTCACAATCTCTGTTTTCAATTCCTTACCCTCCAACCCGACAATCCCTAGTCGTGCAATGCCCCATTGGTGTGTGCGTGTGTTTATGCGCCACACACACCCCCTATCGCTCTTGAAGCAATACAACAGAGTTGAGGACTGCTGGCAGCACTTCCCTTATCTATCAAAGTGCTCCTGACTCCTTCTTTCAAATGAATTTCTCCTCTTCACTGCTTCTTTCCAGTTGGAGTCGATTATGAATTCTAAGAGTCTTGCTGTGATAATGTTTCCTTCTGCAGCATAAAAGTGAACAAAACCCACCAAATCCAAACTGCATTTGTGAGAGTACTTAGCATATGACAATGTAGGTTGCATTTTAAAGAAATAGCCAATGAGGGAACTCACTTTAAAGGTACATTTTTACATTTAAATTGACTAAAATGTGCTTATGTGGCAGCTGGTGTTTCTCCGGCTCTCACTTTCACTGAGAAAGCAGAAACATTATTTGCGACTGTCAAAACCCATCAAAGCCTCAATTAAGAACTATTTGCTCTAGGCTCTAGAATAGGCTCAGAGTTAGGGTGCTCATTAATAAGCACCTTTGGTCAGTACAATGGTGCAGAGTCAGTGGGTTTTCTCACTAATGGGATATAATCTGCATTGCTGTTTCTGCTGGGTGACATTTGTTTGTCCACTGGAATTTTATTTTTCTCTCTAATGCCAGGCATATCTTTACACCAACAATCAGGTTTTTGGATTTCATATAATTTTGCTCCCAAGCCAGAATAAGGTTGGTTAGATAGTGGGGTGGATCTACCGGGTTGGCTTAGGGTGGCAGATGTCACCCAAAGAAGAAGCCTTGCCACCTCGACTGCCAACAGAGTTTTGGGCCATCTCCCGCTGTATGTGTGATTCATAATAATAATATGTGTATTACGTGCCGTACACAACTGAAACTCAGATCCAAGTCCAAGTGAATGCATTTATGATTGCTAGAAACCTCTTTTGGTTTTAAATTCTTATTGTTTTAGACATCACTCGTTGCCCTTTTCCCCACATTTTTCACTCTGCCTCATAGATTATTTAATTCATTTCAAATACGGTCTTAAAACTTAATTAAACCACTTCATCACTAACAAATGTTTTTTATGTTGCTTCCCTTTCCCTCAGGACCTGGTTCATAACACCTTCGCATTTGCCACTTTTTAAAAAAAATAAAGGAAATATTACTTCCTATTTCCTTATATCTGAGTTAACTTGGAAGTACAACACAATAAAGAAGCGGAAAAAGAGTGAAAATGAGGAAAAAAATGAAAATGAAGACGTTGGAAATCTATCTTACCTATAGTGGACTCTTCAAAAGAGACGGTTGTGGAGGCTTTGCCCAGAGCATTGACTGCTGTCACGTTAACTTTGTAGGGGAAGCTGGAAAAGACCTCAGGGAAACGCACACGACAGCGGTTCTTGTGGTCCGGATCTTTCTGCACCTCCAGTGAACGCTGGTTATGTCTGTCGAGAATAAATGAGAGATGAGAGAGATGAGAGATATTTACACATGATTTCCAAGTTTTTATAAGTTTATGTGATTTCTGCTCGACAGCGGTGTCGTGATGTACCATGGTGCAGAAATGTAAATCATAGGAAGGCTGTTAAACGTTTTCTCTCCGTTTGCCGTAGTGTGGGGGATGAATCAAAGCTGGGACATCATTTTAATCCCACAATAAAACTGCTGATTACACCTCCTGCTACACGGATCTAATCAGGTTGAGGTTGGAACAAAGCCAGACATGGGTTTTACGATGTTCCTTTGCTATTTTCCCTTTTTTCCCTTGTTTTAAGGTTTGGTTTCTAGTTGTAAATACGCCTTTACAGTTTCATTTAATATCTGCTGGCTTTTTAATCTTGCACTTTGTTAATTAAAGACATGCTGACATCAGCAACTACCGACGGAGCCAGCTCACAAGTACAGTGATAATCCTCTCATCAGGAATTTACGGATTTTTTTTACCCATCTGTTGCATACTATGCTTTTTAACCCCAAAAAAAGACTGACCTGGATGGGAAAAAATATTGACTATCCTCAAATGTTATTTTGTACTGTATTTGAATCTACAGGTGACTTCTCCTTTGTCCCTGCTGATAATTATTCAAATATTATTTTTATGTAAATGATGTTATGTGTAACAATATTAATGAAGGCAGTGCTGACATGCTGTGGTGTGAGCTGTATGGTTCTGTGATATTCCAATACCACAAAGGGAACATGCAGCGCTGAGGACATGTAGAGTTTATTTAAACTAGAGAAGATCAGTTAAATGATATTATTCCTCTCATAAGTTATTAATATTATTATGAATATTATTGTTAAAAGTGTTTTAGATTAAACACCAAGAGCAAACATGAACAATTGGTAAACAAGAATATACTCTACTGAAATAAACGTCAAAGTAAAATATGTTTTGAATAAAAAAGGTTGAAAATCTTATTACGATTAAAAACACAATTAAGATATGCCACACCCCTAATACAATCACATAAAGTAATCATTGCATATTTTAAGATTAAGCTTCAATTTGATTCTATTTAAATAACCATGTTTTCAAAATGTTTGTAATCCAATTTCACATACTTCGCATTAATCTGTAATTATTAAAACAATTAAATGTAATCAGTTAAAAACAATAAAGAAGTTTTAAATATGTGTCGCTTGCGGGATTCAATTTGTTTAAGTTCATGAGATTGGTTTAGATATAATTGTCAGGAAATTGCATTATTTTGAAGGGGAAGAGCTTTATTAAGACTATGACATAAACCTCATCCCTCTCTGAGTCATTCATGTTTCAATGACAAATATGCTTCACATTAAGTTTCTTTGTTTGATCATGTTAAACATATGTAATCCAAATGCATGGACATTTTACATGCAGCTAAATCTTAAATCTTAGACCCTATTTCCTTTTTTTTGGAGTTTAGGGGCCTGCAACTGGGGAGGGAAAAGAAAAAGTGTGTCAGTAGGAATGTATGAAACCAGAGGATTCATTTAACTGAACCAAATCCATCCCACAAAACCGATCAATAGCTCCATTATTAGGACTATTGTCTTTAGTTTCTACATTGGTTTTTCCTTTTTTATGATGAAGTTATGTTTTTTTAAATTCCCCTTTGTTCCCTTGGACCTAATTGTGTGTTTATGTTTTGTAATTTTACATCATCATTTATGTACAACCCTAACACTGTACCTAACCATGTTTACTATATGTATGAAGTAAACTGTGGAGAAGAAAATAGGCGGGTGCACCCCGGATGAATACCGATAAAACTTCTGCAGGTAATTGAGCAACTATTAATATTTGTGGGTTTTTTTTGACAACTTCTCTGGAAATGTGAGGTTTTTCCTGTTTATTCTTGATATTCTTTACCAAAGCGAGAGAAGTGACAAATATTTGATTACAAATATTAAATTTGTTATTCAATTTCTTTGTCTTCATGGATACAGATACGTTTGATTTTTCACTTCACTTAGCAGAGACATTATTTCAACAACAATTAGAAAGGTTGTTATGAACAGCAACCTAATTTGCCAGATGAATGCTGACCAAGTTTTTCTGATGCCATTTTCCAAAGATGAGTGAAAATATTTTCCAGATATTCAACTTCTTTGTTTTGAGGGGGGAGGGGGACACATTCAAAGCTCATACTTCAACGATTGATTTTGTGAAAATACATTTCTAGTCTATATCTACTACGTATATCTGAATCATTCATTCATTATCAACCGCTTATCCTGTTCAGGGTCACGGGGGGCTGGAGCCTATCCCAGTTGAAATCGGGCGAGAGGCGGGGTACACCCAGCACGAGACGCCAGTCTCAGGTTATCAGAATCAGAAAATACTTTATTGATCCCTGAGGGGGATATTCACAGCAACGTTATGAATTGGTCAAATTACATTTTAGCAGTACTTGGTTGTAACCATGACAACTAGTGCTGGTTTACTATACTACTGAAAGAACAAAAATATAAAAGATTCTGAGAACAGAAGAGTCCTGTCTTTGATGGAAAACAGAAATAAATATTTCCCAAGGAAGTCTATGTCACGCTGAATATCATTATCATATGTGTTCCGGTTTGACACACATTGCCTTAACTGAGTGCTCGGTGTTTTATAGCACTTTAATACCCCCCACTACCTCTGTTCAACTCAAGTGTGCCTCCCCCGGGGGTAGAGGGCCTCAGTTTGAAGAACAGACTAGCTCTGAACCAAAGAAGTTCTTAGCAGATAACTGTAGAACTTTTGAAGATATCTGCAGACGAATATCCACTTTAAAGGATAATTCTGATGTATTCTTATATCTGCAGATTTATTATTGGAGATTGGACCATATATATATATATATATATATATATATATATATATATATATATATATATATACAGTGGTGGACCGTCAGGGATAGCAAAGCATTCTTGTCAGAAAATTAAAAAATGTAAGTATATTAGTTTCATAAACATTTTAATTGAGAATACATACTGCTTATTTTAATAGTTTGTTCCCATCCGTATATTGATGTAATTTAATTTCTTCTCTCCTTGGCAGATTTGTTTTATCCAATCAGATTTCTCCACTGCAGTCTCTGGGTGCCACGTCTACATCTGCGTTGCAGGGGTAAGCAGCCTTCAACCTGAATACTTTTGCCCATTGAAATATATGGGATGATTTTGTTGATTGTCATATTTTTCAACCAATCAGATTTCAAAGCTGCCATTTAGGGCGTGTTCTATGACATGCCAGGGTTTGCTAGCTAGGCTGGATGTGTTCTTAGGTAAGGTAGAAGTGGAATTGTCCTACGTCAGCATTACGTATGAGGTTTCACTTCTCCTCTGAGCCGTCATTTTCAATAAATCAAAACTTTTTGGAGAAAAAAAGAACTGCACAGCCTGTCATCACTGGCCTACATGCCAATCGAAAGTGATTTTCTAATGGAACTAAAACGCGCAAGTGTCCTCTACCACCGCGTTATTGGATTATTTTTTAAAGAAAGAAATGACGACAGACTTTATCTTCAGATGAAGAAAAGCTTTGGTGAGTCTGTATGTTATTGCTTGCTTCTGATGGATATTGGTCTTCGGATATTTGGTCTTCATTTTGTTATTATTTTTTTGTGGCATGAATAAGCTCCAAATTCAGTGAACTTTTTACATTTATATTTCATGACATTGTATTTACATGGTTCTGGTAGGTGCTGTGATCAGTGGTTTGGGGGTATTATACTCTTGATGTTCTCTGTAAGCAATCCTTTTATTTTAATTCTCCATTGGGGACAGGTTTTTTTTTTCTGGTGTTATTTAGATGGTCTTGAACATCTGCATGACTGGACAACGTCAAAAAGCATTGATGTTGTAGATAGCAACAGGTTGTTGCCAGCATGCAATGATGAGGTCATTTTCTCACTCATGTCGTAAAGCCTGGAGACAATAAAGCTTTTTCTTTTTTACTTTAATGTCCTCCCCCTCTTCGGCAGTCTCCCAATGTGACTCCTCCCCCTTAAAGTCCACACTCATTATTAAACGATGCATTTTGTGCGAAGTAGTGCGTCTCCTCGTCATCACTGCATTCTGATTGGCTGGAAAGACGTTATGTGAGAGGAGCCAGAAACACAGCCGCTAAACAGCAACTAGTTCTATGTAATTACAATGAGATAACTTAGTTATGAGTTGCAAATGTGACGAAACATTTGCAACATTTGCAACGCAAATGTGACGAAACAGCCTAATTATCGTACATTACATTTGAACGATTTTTTGCATTAATGATCGTAAAGAGGGTGAAATTATCGTACAAATACGATAATTATAGTACGTCTTGCAACACCCAAGGGAGCCTTAGTATTGAAAACAATGCAGGCATGCGCCGATAGCAATTTCAAAATAAAGGCTTATCCTTAAAACGATGATATATATATTTTGACTTTCCATCTATTTCATCGGATCCTTGTTCAACAAACTGATCCTAATCGATGAATCGTTACACCCATAACATAAACATATATACACAGTATATATAAGAATGAGGGGGAGAGCGAAAGAGAAAGAGATAGAGAAACAATTTTACCAAACCTCATATTAATGATAACAAATTTAGACAAATAAGACCTTAATTGTATTAAACTCAAATTATTCTTTACTTCAAGTCAGTTTTGCCCCCGAAAGGGTTTTGGCATGTCACCTTTATATATAGAGAAGACCTCAAAATGTTACATCAGAAAAACATTTGCACTTACTGCACGTCCACCTCAAAGGTGGTTGGGATGTACGTCGGGTATAGCTGGTGCCAACTGCAGTAGAAGCCTTTTGGGTAGGTGTTGGATCTGCAGGTGACTGTGGGCTCCCGTGGAGGAACTAGAGCGAGAGAAAAACAGCAGAGTTAGCTTACATGTACAAAATATAATTCAGAACTTGTCTACGCTAAAAAAGCGAGAGAGGGAGTAAACAACAAATCAAACCAATACAGATAACATTAATCAAACGCAAAGTAGCTGTGACTAATAAACATTTCCTTATTAAATAATTCATGCACAATCAAATATTTCATTTCACGTGAGTGCATCTCACTTTATGATGAGCTGTCTGCATGCGGTTGGACTATGCAACACGCTTTTAATTTGTTTTTTTGTGATTGCCTGTGTGTGTTCTTTTTTAATTCCCTTCATTAATTTACAACATAAATCAAATTACGATTCAGAGAAGGCCAGTAATCAAAATAGTTTCAATATTTCTTGACTTAAACAACTTATTTCAGGTTAAACGGCAGCACTGGTGTATAAATTAACCAAATCAGTCAAGGTCAACAGAAGATTCTTGCTCACTCAGTCATTTGCTTGATGTCTGCTTCCTCTCTAATAACTGCAGCGTTTTTTTTATTTTTTATCTTCTAATACATGTTTTGACAATGAAATGTATTAAATGGCTATTGTATATTTATATATTTATTTGCATTGCCCTTTGTCTGAATGCTAAATGAATAGGACACATTGAAGGGATCACCAAATTGCAGAGTGTAATTTAATTTGAATGAGTGCGGATATGAAAACAAATAAATCAGATGGTGATGTACAGCAGATCTGGAGAGATGATGGTGGAAGAGAAAAATAAACTACAAAAGACCCTGGGCGTGAAGGAAGGATGATGGTGTGAGGGGAAAGAGGAGGGATGCTAAAGTTGTAGAGCAGAAGAAGAATAAAAGAGGTTGGCCAGGAAAAAGTCAACCGGCTCTGACTCTGGCCGCCTCCAATATTGGGGTCTTTTGTTCCCAGCTAGTCAACTATGCACTTGTCCACCACTCGCTTTTTCCTCCCACAGCTTTTTACCCTTGTTCTGTATATCTCCACTATAGTATTTGATATACAGTCCGTGTAGAGTGTGACATTACTAAAACTATTCCTATTTGTTCTTTTTCTATTCCTAAATTATTTTTTCCCCTTCATTTCTGTCTTGATTGCCGATTTGTAGCTGAAGATAATCATTTTGAGTAGAAACAGTCGAGTCCTGATACCTATGGCCAACCTATCTCTTCGGTTCTAGTAACACACAAAAGTGTTTAATGTTTGGGGGGGCTCCACTGTCTTTAGGAGCCATTCAGTGAGGACATGGGAAAACCTGCTTCAGCTTCTCTGTTGAGAAAGATTTCTCTCCCCTGTGGGAAAACCGATAGCTCCCAGTGTTTTTGAAGAACAGGGCTTCCGAGGTGTGTCCAGGAAACAGGTCATTATTTTACTAATATTACAAAGATACGTTTTTTATGGGGAGAAATGGAATGTTTCATATTCCTTTTCAGCTATTTTCTATAGTTAAATTAAGCAAAACATTATAGAAATAGGATATTTAAAGACATGTAACCTGTGGAACATCCCCACCACAACTCTACCTGCCTACCTCTTCCTGGCTGGACGGAGACACAGAAATCATATAAGCAGCAGGCTCACTTATTGCTAATTCCCTTTTTCCTTCTGAGATCAGAGAAAGTGGCTGGCCTCTCCCTTTCACTGAGTTTTCAAATCTAATTAGTAGTTTTGATTTATTATTTATGAGGATGATTGAGTTTCTGCTAATTTCATGATTCCTACGCTTGTATAGTGATTGGTTGTTTAGAATGAAATTAACTATGTTTGAAATAATATAATGATGATCTAACGAGTAAAATGATATACCCTTTGACTTTTTATGAGATAAACCAATTCAAATAATTGACTGGAATATCTGCCATGTTTTCCTGAGTCCTAACAGACCAAACATTTAGTTGATTAATCCCAAAACCCAGACACCAGATAAAGTCCCTAAATATTATATTTTAGGGACTTTATATATTTATATTATAAATAAAATATATTTTTTTATCAATTCAATGGACAGAACACCACCATACAGCACCACCACCATATAACCCTCAGCCTTTAGCCCTCTTTGCTATCCCTCTTTGTGATCGTTGCTCAAGCCCTTCTTTGCACCTAAACCCAGTCGTCTTTGCTCACTTCCATCTCCCGGTGATCATTTAAGGTCTACCCAATAGTTCTTAAAGCCCAGGTGAACCCAAGGCACGCCAACCAGCAGTGATGGTAATGTGCCAGAACCATGTCTTGTAGCTACGAGTAGACATCTTGTCCTGCAGCAACCATGTACTGGGGCCTCAAGAGAAGCTCTTCATGGAGAACCACCTCAGACCCTTGCACAGAGTACTGAACATCTACAAGAGATTGGATTTTTTTTTCCCGTTTCAAGATCTGTGAAATCTTTGCCGTAAGCTTCGTCCAACCCTGTTGTATCCTCAGAAGACTCAGTACCCCATGCAAAGAAAGCCTACACCTTAACCAGCTCCTATACTAGTTCCTTCCTCTCAGCCAATTCAGCTGCAAGTGCCCCCACATGCATCAAATCCTTCGCCCTCATTTGAACTGCATAACCCTTCCTTACACCAGAACTTTACAAGCCCTATAAAAGCAGTTTGTACCGTTGGTACTGAGCGAAATTAAAGCCAGTGAATCCTTCGCCCTCATTTGGACTACCCAACACTTCCTTACACCAGTGAAAGACCTTTCACCAAAACCTCTTCCATACAAAAAAGGTTTTGCCAGCCAATGTAGTTGGTACTGAATGAAATTAAGCCAATCTTGAATGTTCTCTCCGTTCGTCATGGGGATTCCAAGAACTTCAGTGACTTTGCCATCCGAGTTCGAGCTTGTGATTGTAAGTTGCAGTCCTTGGAGAATGGTGCAGGAGATGCACAGTTGGCTTGTGCATCCCATGTTCATCAGCTTCTTTGAAAAGCTCCACCCGAGCATTTTGTCGAATATACCAGATTGACCCAGTGCCACCAGCCCAGGCGTCCCCTACAACCTGGTCAACTTCTCTGGCTGGTTAGAAGATGATGCATAATGTTAAGCTATGGCAACACAGATGTGGGACAGCCAAAAGGGCCACATAGAGGTACAGAAGCCTCTACGGTCCAGTTATCTCAGGTCGACCAATCCAGTGGCTATTGTGCTTCATGGAACTAGTTATCCTGACATTAAAAGTAAGCAAACTGTGATTGAATCTGCTACCACCGTGTTTAGACATGTTCTTTTTGTGACGTCCCTTGTCAACACCTCAGTATTTGTCCAGATTTTCGTGAGTTATCAAAGGATGCAGTCAAAAGGTGTATCGAAGGTGTAACCACAGAGCCTCAAACTTTACTCAGACTTTGCCCAAAATGCAAAGGCAAACATGCAATCCCAATAATCCGCAAGATGAATGCCCCCAAACCACAGGCTCCAAACAAATCTATTCTACCAGCCCTCAGACGTACTCCACGGAAGCTGCCAAATGATCCAGAGCGAGTAGCCATTTATGAGCATGAGATCACCAAGGTGCTAGAGGCAGGATATGTGAGGAAACTTTGCCCTCAGGAGCTGACCCACCAGTGGCCACATCCCGGATAGTTCTGGAATCAAGGCCGTCCTTTCCTGTCCCTGCCTCCAGAACAATGGCCCATAAATCCTTCCTCGTCTACCAATGATTCAGTAAAAGAGTTAAGAAAGTCTACCTTCTGCGGAGCCACTCAGGTAGTGCCACCCAATGTTCCTTTGAATCTCCTCGACTACTAGATTTGGGAGGATTTAGTGGTAGGGACTTTTCAACATTTCACCTCATCCTTGGATCCAGTTTCTCAAACTCCTGACAGATCAAGTGTGGAAACTCTCATTCTCCAGCAGGCGCAACAAGGAGTTTCCCAGAAGCTTTACTACAAGCAAATAAACCTGCTCCAAATCAAAGCCGGTTGAACAGTTTTGCCCCCAAGTTCGATCAAACCTCACAATTTCACAAGTTCACACAATTCATTGGTTGAGTGGCAAAAGAGACTACCTCAATTACATCAATATACACCCAATTACATCACACCACTGCTCATTAAGGACTATGACCACAAGTTACATCATCTTGGTCCATTGAGTCTTTGCTATTTCAGGATGAACTAATGGATCCCGCGTGGGAGGCAAGCAGTAAGAAATCACCAGCATTCATGTGTAGACTTCAAAAAAATGGAAGGCAAAACCACTGGGTCCTCGGATTGCTGATTTACCTCCTTCCGGCCTGCACATATTTAAGCCTCCATTTCGGTCTACAGGAATGGATTCATTCGGTCATTTGATTATAAAAGTTGGCCACACACAAGAGAAGAGATGGGGAATACTCTTCAAATATCTCACCACACACTGCATCCATATTGAGCTCCTCCCAAGCCTAGACAATGATAGCTTACTCATGTCTCTCAGCCTCTGTGTGATGCCCCTTTTGAGGTAATATCTGACATTGGTACTATCGCTCACATTGGTGGAGCGAGATAGTTACAGAAAACCTTTGATCAGTTGACCCCTGAGCTTCAGGAACAACTAGCAAAATGCAAAGTCCCTTTCATAAAATTTCCCCCCCATGTTTCACACTTTGGGGGAATCTGGGAGAGGGAGGTGAGAGCTATTAAGTCTTCCTTACGTGTGACCCTGGGGGATCAAAATGTCACAGAAGAGGTGCTTAACACTTTTAATGAAATCTTAAACTTGAAACCACTTGAATACCCATCATGGGATGTATCTGACCCAGAGCCAGTTACTCCCAATCTTTTTCTCATGGGGAGGCTGGATGCGGCCCTTCAACAGGTTGTTTATACTCGTTTTGACCTCCTTGCAACAGGAGGTGGCGTCATAGTCAACCACCCCCTGTTCAGTTCTAGGCAGGCTTCTTGAAACATTATCTACAGATCATGACAAAAATGGAAAGTGGATAATGCAAAGATAATTTTGAATACCGTGGTCATGGTTGTGGACCACAATCTTCCTCTTGCCTCATGATAAAAGGAAAATCCTATGTGCGCTCAGTCAGCTGTTTAGTTGCCCTCACAGAGATCAAAGATGATACAGAATGTCTTTGTACTACATGAGGATTTTCCCATAAAAACAAATATGATTCAATTATTTGAGGGGCGGCTATGGAAAATCCCCACCACACCTCTACCTGCCTCCTCTTCCTGCCTGGACGGAGACACAGAAGTCACATAAGCAGCCAGCTCAACTAAGTAATTTCATAATCCTTTAGGAAGCTAACTTGAGCTAAAGTATTGTTTAAATTTGTATGTGCGGGTATAGCTGTTGATCTGGATTAATATGGAACGATACCAAATGTATTATTTCAGTGAAACAGCATCTGGAAACTAGGCGTTCGCTGTCGTCCCGCAACGGCATATCCCCGAAAAGCGATTAAGCAATTCCAGCAATCCCCCTGATGGTACTCCACAAATTAAAAGCGATGTCAAAAAAACAGGGTTTTTCATAAACGAGCTCACCTTAGTGAGTAAAATATGAACCATTTCAGTAGAATTCGATAAATAAAAGTTAGATCGCCTTGAGTTGATTTGTATGCAACAGTTTTGGATTAAACTAGGACGTTTTGTGCGAAAAAGCTCATCTGTACATTATAGCTTGATTTTCTTCTCCTTTGAGTGAACTGTTTAATAAGTACTAGCTGCTCTTTAGACATCCAGTTAAGGGTTGCTCACATAACATAAAAACATGTAACCAAAATGCCTCATATACTTTTTGCCTTGTATACCTAGACGAGAGATTCAAAGTAGTCCCGACCTGCACTTCTTCCGTTTTTTATTGCCTTGAACCATTGATATTATGTATTTAATCTCTCATTTACCTTCCGCTGTTTGTTGGACTTTAAGTGATGCAGGTGGACATTAAAACTCGCAGACATCGACATCAATCGATGTCCGTGAGTTCGACAAAATAAGGTTCAAACATGCACACAAGAACAAAATACAATCATACTGAAGAAATCAATTAGGTCCCCTATATAGCTCCGGTGAGAGTTTGATGAATTTTGAGCAGAAGCACCAGTGTTTGTGCAGTTTTATTTCCGTGGCCTTGGATAAAAAGAAAATCCTCTTAATTTCAACTTTGCTTCCAGCTAGTCAATTTATATATAATAATCCTTGTGGTGAGAAATTTGCAGAGCTTTTTTAATTTATTTTTAAACAATAATCCACAATTCATTTGTATTTTTTGTGGGGGGGGTTTGGCACATGGATTGGTTTTGTGAGGCTCATTGTTTTTGGTATTTGGAAGATTTTGTATTCATGATGGACAAAGGTTAAAAAAAATAACCTCATAATAAAACATTTCCACCAAAAGGAGAAGGAACCTTTGTAAATATTTTGTGTGGTTTGTAACAAGCGATAGAAAAAATTTGAGAACAGCCTTTGTGAATGGAACACAAACACAAACACACACACGCACACGCACACACACACACACACACACACACACACACACACACACACACACACACACACACACACAAGCAGCTCTGGCTAGATTGGCTGCTATGGGGTCATTTCACTGTCACACACAATCAGCTGTATTTAAGCCGTCACTATGGTAACTAATTAGCCTGTCAATAATGTCAACAATGAGGTGCAAAGGACGACACTCAATCACACGCAATTAATCACAGAGATTAATTAGGGCCATTCCAATCAATTGGGTTCTCAGTCTGCTTCAGTCAACGTCGTCGCCGAGCACAACTGTGAGCACAAACATACCCACACATAAACAATGACCGCCACTCAGTTGTTTTCTACCAGCTGTGCAGAATTAGCCACACTCACTCACTCAAAATAGTTTATTAAGAGCTCGCGGAAGTTATGATTATAATACGACAGTGTTGTTTGAGAGATGAGAGAGCAACAGAGGACAAAAATAGGACCAGAATTGAGAAGGAATTCATACATGAAGGGCTGAACACAAGTGTCCGCTCATTTCAAACATGGTGATACGGGTTTATTATAACCAGGAGTGTTTAACTTTTTAATTTAGTTAATATTACCAGGCATGAGTGGCATCAATCAAATCAGCCTTGACAGGGCTCATTTGTGAACCATCAACCTCTATTGAGTCCAAAGCACAGAGGGTAACGTGTTCATGGCACATGTTGACACCTGATGCCAGCTGCTCATCACAGTTTGAAAAGCCAAGCCCAACAGAAAACAGCAGGGACTGATGAAAAACAACTGGCAAACAATGGCTAACTGATGTGATCCTACATCAGTTAGCCATTACATTAAAACCATCTGCCTAATATAGTGTAGGTCCACCTTTTGCCTCCACAACAGCTATGGGTTGCACTCTGTCTTTTGACACCTTATCAGAAGCTGTATCAAAAGCATTTTGAACAGTTTTTGTCTTCACTCTCCTATCAGTCTCGGGTGCCCAGGACCCTGTCAGGGGTCAACCAATGCATATCAAGAACACCCAAGGAGAGTTCTGGAAAAGATCTGACCCATTTGTCTAACCATCACAATGCCTTTGCCTTTGTTGCAGTCAGTCATATCCTTACGCTTGCCTGTTTTTCCTACACACTTACTTTGAACATAAAAATGTTCACTCCTGCCCAATACATCCAAACCACTGACATGAGTCTTCGTGTTGGGATAATCAATGTTATTCGGACTTCACCAATCAGTGGTCATAATGTTATGGCTTATTGATGTATGCATTTCTGCACTGCTTACATTCACAGTACTGGCTATACCACACATGTGCACTGCTCTTAGCTTGTTTCATGCTGTTTTTTTTCTTGCACTGTTTGCACATCTTTGTCTTAACTTGTGCCCTTCATGCAGCAGCATATCGCTGGAAAACCCCTCGTCTCCTCTCAGCGTTTACGTACACGCTTGAAATAACAAAAGAAACTGTTAACTTGACTTGGCTTAACCAATAAAAGGTATTTGTAAGCTCATATGATTCGAGTTTAAGCTAATGAATATTGTGTCAGCTTTAACTTAATCTTTTAAGCTGAATTTCTAGACAAGTGGCTTTGTTTTCTTGTATTTGCTTCAGTGCAGGTGGGATTTCCTTTTCTGCACAGTTCTCAACTGGTGGTTTGAACCTGAATGAACTCAATACCAAAACATAATAAACTTCACTGGGGATTTAGGGGAAATAATGACAATGTGAGAAACGCCAAGAGGAGAAAAAAGGGGTCAGTGTTAAAATAGCACAGACAGGAAGAGCGGCGGGTAATAAGGACGGGACAGAAAAGATGAGGCGCATCGATGAAGGCAAGGAGCTGAAGGATTGAAATATAAAGACGGGGCTAGCAAATATTTGAAGACAAAGAAGAATAAAGGGGAAATGAAACAGCATTTCTTTCATCAAATTCATTCATGTGCCCTTATAAAAATTTCAGACACACAACATGTTTGCATGTACAAAAAGCTGCCCGGTCGCTTCAAAAACATAAACATCAATAGCTCTTGACCCATCAAATGAAAGTAGAGGTGGAAACATGAAGGAGAAGACCGAATGAGAAATAATGCACCTGTAGAAAAAAAAAAAGAGACAACAAAGGCTACATGAATATAAAAAAATGAGGCTGTAATTCAAATTGAGATGACGCTGTGTGTGTCTTCTGATTGAATCTGATTGAACCCTGGAGTGAGACAAGAAGCCGCTCATGAATACATCTGAATTAGTGAGCTTACATCATGCGGTTTGCAATGCTAAACACCGACGCCACTTTCAAGAGACCCTTTGTTATCATCATGAAACACACACCTGCATTTTTAGATGCAAATAGGTCTCAGACTCTACTTACTGCAGCGATGAGCTGTAAATCGTCAATGAAAAAGAGAAAACAAAAACAAAAGAGGAAGGAAATGTATCCATGGCAAACTTTTTTATTACCTGTAGATAATTATGTTCCTGAAACGTCGGATTTCGAAAACGGATTTTTTTATCAATGCGTCCACTGCTGCATGTCCTTGGTGTTAATGCAAAATGAATCCAAAAACTATTTCATGAATCGTTTTGCGAGGAAAACTAGAATTGATTTTGGGAAACGTCTGTTGTTTATTTTCAACACTATGGGGAACTTTGTCTCCAAACATCATTGGGTCATAATATTACATAGATTCAGTCTAAATTTGATGCATATGAATGGACTTATGGATATCTATCTTTTTTTTTTTTATTCATATTTTAATTTAAAAAAAATCTTTTTACTCACTAGGAGAGCTTTTTTAAGGATTTTTTTTTATGTTATTTGGGTCATCATTTCTCAAACATTTTTCCGATTTAGTCCGAATTGGTGTAGAAGAATCCACTTGAGGAAATAAATCATTTATATATATTTGTACATATATAAATATATATTTACATATATAACTATATATATAAATATACATATATATATACATATATATGTAAATATATCATATTTTAATCTAATACTTCATATTTCACTCTCTAGGGGGAGCTCACTTTACATGTTCTTTAGACATAACTTCAAATTCAATTTTAGGAGTTCAATCAAGGGGCTTGCTCGTTCAACGCATGGGATTGAGGACTTTCTGAGGATATACTCTTGACATTGGGGGCGACCACAGGTGCAAAATATAAAAAATATAAAAAATATATTCATCATCAACCGCTAATCCTGTTCAAGGTTGGGGGGGCGCGCGCGCGTGGCAGGAGCCTATCCCAGCTCAACATTGAGCAAGAGACGGGGTACACCGAGGACGATACGCCAGTTCAACACGGGGCCGACACATAGAGACATACAAACAATCACACTAACTCCTAAGGGCAATTTTAGTGTCACCAATTCCAGGTGCCTAGTTATTATTGATAATAATTGATGTTTCAGTTATTAACTTGGCACATCTTAAAAAAGAATGACCACCGTATCAAATAAATTAACAGAAAATCATAAAACCCTGCTACATTGTAAAACTTTTACTGGTTGTACCAGAAAAATAGCAATTTTTAAAAAAATTCTTAGTAACTGTTTTAAATTCCATGTTTGTATTTCACTGTGTCAAGCTGCACACGGCCCGTCACACTTCGGGTCAAAATCCAGTAGAAGCTGGAGAAAAACTAATGTGATGTATTTCTGAGTGAAGCAAATGCTAAAGAATTTAATTGGCTGTGTGAGCAGCGAGTCTTCACGTATCCGAGGACCTCCACCCACACAAGAAACTAATGCGCCCACTATGCACCAAAAGCACACGTTTACAGTATATGATTCATGCGATGGGAGTGATTAGCGCATCACTTATCACACATGGCATTCGCTTGGATAGATTCATTTGCATAAACAAGCATAGGAACAGAAAAGAAAGATCTCAATTTAGAATGTATGAGATTCCCAAGAGGAAATTTTCGCTGTAGGAGTCTTGGCAAACTGTTTTCTTCATGGTCACTCTAAATAAATTGATAGCAATGAGCAGCTTATCGAAGCGCTGTCTCTTTCTCTCTCTCTCTCTCTACTCCCCATAATACTTTCCCTTCTCAACACAATTCCAAACCTGTCACACAAAAATTCTCTTTTCGCAAAAAGAGGATGTTTGTCACAGGAGGGCCCACACGTGCACAGTCACACACGGAGAAATGAAATGAGGGACAATCACAGCCAATGGCCCGGTTGCCAGGCTGCAGAAGCTGGAGTAATTACTATTTGTTTGTGTTAGTGGCCTCCCTGTTGCTTTGTTTTTGTTAGAAATGTTTGTTTTTTTCTGTGTACTTCTTGCGCACATTCAAGTTTTTCTGTCCTGCAATGTGTCTTTGTTGTGAATTTTCTTGCTGTGACAACAAGGAATACATGCATATACCATATTCGATTTTTATTTCAAATCGAAACTCAGAAGAATTCCACTTGGCCTCGGCAGAAGAACTACATCTAATTGACCTTGAAATTTCAATTTATGCTGTTCTTGATCTAGTCTTTATTTTAACTAAAGAAATTTGTAAAAAAAAAAAGGATTTTTAAAAGAGATGGTTGAAAAGCTGAGACTTATAAAGGCTTATGATTCTACACTTTTGTGACTGTGTATCCAGTCTCATTTAGTACAAAATAACATTTATATAGTAGAAATCCTACTGGGAAGAAGTGGATACTGGGGGATTTTGTGTTGCTCTCTGCGTTTTAGATCAGCTTAGTCATGTGTCATGGGAGAGTGAGGAATGTAAATAACACTGCTGGACAAAGTCGGAGAAGCAGAGACGCAGTGGTGCCTTCTTGTCCCGACCAGCTGTCCTTGCTAAAACTAATTTAATTGCGGTGTAATATTTTTATCCATTGCTCTGAAAACACACATGAATACACATGAGTGCAAATGTGACGGTATGAGGTTTGGGAATATAAGACAATGTGAATATTCAATTTCATGCAGATGTACTGTAATTGAATTGAGAGTGCATACGTTTGTCAGTGCAATGTGTGTCCGATCAAAGGTATGTAAATTCGTGAGAGCAAAGTTTTAAGTGAACTGAGAAAAGTTTTTAGTTTTAGTTTGAACTTTTTACACAAGCTAATATCAGCTTTTATATAACCAGATACTAAAGCTATCAAGACTACGGAACTAGCCACAACTTCACAATACAAGGATAAAATTACTGCCAAGGGCAAAAGCCAAAAAGTGCCTTGTTAATTTTACACTGTTATCTGTTGCTTCTGTATTTAAGTCCAAATACTGCACTTTATGAGTTGGAATACAAAAAAATGTTTTTTTCCCCCTTCAATCTGTTGCACTTTTAGATATATTATTAAAAAAGTAACCAGAAGTACTTCCATTTAGAGATCTATTTGGAAGTCCTCTTCTCTTTAGTCCGAAGATTGAGCATGGAATATTTTTTTGCTTTAAATGTTATGAATGAGCAGGTAAATGGATTTTTTTTTTTTAAATTAAATTAAAGTAAATGTGCTTATTACCATTGAGGTTTTAAAACCCTCAAAAAAACAGCAAGGGTGGGTCAAACAGCTGCAATCATTGTACCACTTACTTCCAGTCAAGTTTATATAATCCCTGAGACTTACTACTTATTAGTTTAACATGTGCACATCGACCACTTGTTTTCCCAACTTTACCTCTTTCCTACATTTTAGGTATGCTCTTTCTCTCTCTCTCTCTCTGCTCCTCAACAGGAGGGAATGAATATTCTACACAACCCTGCTCACTTTATACAAAGCAACGATAAACTGGCATCCCAGGAATGTCTCTGGGACGATTGAAAACAGCCGTGTGTGAGCGATGAACAATTAATGAAAAGAAGATGGATACCTTATGAGGGCATCAGGAGTAGGGAAAGGTGAAGAGTGGACGAAATAAACAAAACTTGTGTTTTAAAAGTTTAAAGTAAGTAAAATGTTAAATTGCACCTTGCATATAGGGCATCAACTACTTATGTTAGTATCATATTATTATAAACAATAAAACTGAGATACAAAATTAAGTTCCAAGCTGTGAAAAAGGCAGAATGATCCTTTACGTCCTGTAGAGAAGAAGCTGTTGACAGGTTTGCACTGACCTCCGCGCTTGTGGAGGTCAGTGCAACCACCTGACATCACAAATCTTCCTCAAAGCTTGGGAATAACGGCTTACATTTCACAGGAAATAAAACAAAATTCTCAAGCAATTTTGGACATTTAAACACAATCACACCGCAGGCTCCTTTATTTGACTTCTTAACTGCTTCCTTCCTCATGCCAAACCTCTCACAGTAACACTGATAGATGTTCTGAGATCTTAAATATCTTGCACATTTAAGTAAAGCATGAGTAAAAGCCAGTAAGAAAACTTTTAGTCTAGCTTTAGTATAGTCACAGGAAACTTTTCACACAGTAATTCACAATATTAAAAAAGCATTGTAAAAATATGACTTCATGACATAAGGAACAACAGAGTTTTAAAAAAATAAGGGAATATTACAACTACTGGATAGAATCAGGAGAGCTAGAGTTCAATTTGAGCTTGTGAACCAACGTAATTCTATAGAGAGGGCATCTCGCGGCGTAAGCGACTCCACAAACACCTTGGAAAAAACAGCAAACTCTGGTCAGAAGACCTACAGGCTAAAGGACAGACCGACACACACAGATATTTACATAGCTTCCTCATTATGCAAAGGTCTAAAGGTGAAAAAGCAAACCTTTAAACAAATCCAGAACGTAGTGAGAAGCCATTTAAAAGGTGGAACAAGAGTCAGAAAAATTACACACTGAGGCATGTGAAAACAGAAATGGAGTAGTCAAGCAATGATGACATAAAAGCTGAAATTGTTTTGTGTGATACAACAAAGTTTATCGATGCAGGATCAAATAAAGATAAGTTGATTGAAATGTACTGCCTGATCAAATACATAATGGGAATGTGGAATCTGAAGTGATCATAACCCCAAACTTAACCAAACATGGTTCTGGGGCTCAGCATATTGATACAGTTTGTTAAAATGAATTAATAATTGTCAGGTAATAAAGGTGACAAACACATCAAACATTGCTATAATAAACATTATTTCATTTGTACATGAAGGTATAGGGTTAGGATTCATGATCTCAGACCCCAGAGTGTTAATTATGGCTATATGAATGGAGAATTTGTCTAATGGGAAAATATGGATATTTTTTAGCAGTGCACATGCTGTGGCAACAAAGAAAAACTTGAATAAGAGAATCGCACATTGTTAGTTATGAAATGAGCTATGCCTGCAAGCCATGAAATGTAAGTAGTCTATGAATGATGACAACCTCGTGTTGACAAGATTCCGTGAGATGATGAGAAACGTAAGATGTCAGAGATATTTCATGTTTTCTTACATTATAGTTAATTTTATGCATAATTAACCTACAGAACTAATTTTTAAGGGCCGGAAACTTTCTCCAAATCTGATGCACCAACTTCTCTTCTCTTTTTTAAGTTACAATTGTCATCCATTTATTATATTAGCCTTCTCCAAATAAGTACGTTTGTCTTTAAATTTATATAGATAAAAAAAAAAATATTCACCTGCTAGGTTTAGACATTTTTTCGTTAATAACTCAATTTGACAAAACAGTCACTGTTACCCCTCAGGATATTCTCAGCAACTCCCTCTTTCATCCCACAAAACATCCCGTGGTGTGGAGTAATTTTAGGGAAGGAAAATATTAAGCTAATTAATTCATAAACTCTGCAAGAAAAAGACCTGAAAGAAATATCCTGCTCTCAAAACATCAGAGCTGATTCAGCGATGATCATTTTTATTAACTGTTATGCATATTTCTATTAACTACTATTTTGTGGCTGCATTATAAAAGATTTCTTCTAGCGTGAAATTTTAGAATGCCACCTTAAGAAATGTATCGGCTATTTTGCATTGTTCTTCTCCTAGTTTTCCTACGGGCGGTTTTTATCTAAGCCTTTACAGGTTTGTAGCATGCCCTCACACATCCTCTTTTCTTTTGAGTTCCTTTTCATGCATTGTATCAATGATGTTTTATAAATAAATCATTTTAAGTATTTGTTCACTGTTAAATGTTGCATGAAAAACTATTGTCGCAAAGTCTTTTGTGAGACAATTATTACTTCTTGGCAGAAAAGGAATTTCTTAAACTGCCCATTAAGCTTTTACCAGGGGTCTCTAATTTCTTTTACAAGTCCTTGGCATTTTTAAAATAAAAACATTGACACCATTTTCTGCCAATTTTGGCTCCATGTCTTTACTATCCAGTATTTAAAGTAATAGCTGCTTTACCTCCTAATTTTGGAATAAAATGAAGACGTTGTCAATCGTTTAAAATCCTTCAGAATGGTCGGCATTCAAACGCTTATCCGTTCATACGGCGATGGCTAGATGCGCATTCAACCTGCTCATCCAGAGAGATTCACTAAATCACTCAAACGGAAATGGAAGAGCCACCAGGACCATATAGGGTAGAAGTGTCATCGACACAGACACAGACAGCAGGGGTTGGTGCTAAAACCACCAACCTCCGGGGGGTGGACGACTGCTCCACCTCCAGAGTCCAGCAGTCATTTATCAGGGATGTTGAGAAACAGCGCAATGGTACTCATGAGTGATTAGTTTTATTTCTTCCAATTATTTCATTTGGTTAATTTGCAATGAGTTTCGATTTATAATTAATTTGTTTGTAATTCCGTTATTAATTAAGTCAACACTTTATAAATATTTGATAAATGCTTATTAATAACCATTAAGGTAGCTCTCAATAATCTATTTGGGCTCACTATTTGGCAATATCAAGTAACTGCAGCACTATCTACAAATGTGAGCTCAATAATTGGCAAGAAATAGGTCTCTGTCATCCTTAATATCTAATGAGTGTCACCCGTAATATCTAATAAGTTGTCACTGCTTATGAATGAGTTTTGAAGAGTTCTCAGATTGATTACTAAACAAACCATTTATAAACCTTTAATAATAAGGGTTTATCTACAGGATGACATTTATAAACCCTTAATAATAAGGGTTTATAAAAGTGATATTGTAGAGGGGTACCCTTATTTTAGTTCCATCGTTACTGCAAAAAAGGCATCAGTCAATGCAAGTGTTAACAAAAGCAGCAAAACAAAGTCATCTAAGATGTTTAAGATTTATTTTTTCTGAAAAATAACAGATGGTGACGTGAGTCTTTAACATTTAGGGTTTAATTGTCTTTGTCAGGGACACTGCAGCAGATTATACACTTTGGCTAGCTGGAGATTGAGTAAAGTGGACTGTCATCCTGAAGATAATAATGGGGGACACTGAACACCTGCAGTGTCCTTTTGTCTCTGCTCTTTTCTGGCAACCTGTCTCACCAATTCACCAAACATTTGTTTGTGATGCAGGTGCATCATTTTCTTAAACCCTTTCAATATTGAAGTTCGAATGAATTAATACAAAGGTGTCTTTCCGTCGGCTACTATACCACCTCAATAAACACTTCAGACACACTCGCCGTCACTGAAACAAAGGTGGACGTTCAAGCACATCACACTTGTGTTGGATAGGACACCTTGCGAAAGTTGCAAGTGAAGGGAATAAGTAGGAGGGAAGCATTTTGCCGGAGCACGCTAATGAAACTTGGAATTGCCGTACTAAAGAAAACCCTTTCATTGCTACGAATCAGTAAGTCGTCTTTTAGAGTGCGAAATTGAAATGTGAGTGTGTTAATGCTGGGGAGTAGGGATATGTCCAGTCCAACGGAGAGGCAAAGCTGTATATCACCTTGGTAATAATAGCCTGAGGCTCTGTCACTGCTACCGCAATTACTTCTTAGCTGCACTGTCTCTATGATGATGAAATGAGTGACAGCCTGGTGTTGACCAATCAGAGGTGTCAGTTACCGACAGGCAGGTACCACGCCATTCTCCAAAGTCTGAATCCAACCACCTAACCCCTTTTAAATTTAGTTGTTAAATCCGATGCCAGGCAGACAGTCAGAGATACAGAGCAAAATCAAAACTGTCTAGCCAGTAAAGCTTGAGGCTATCATTGTAAATTCAGCCAGGCGCTTTGTGCAGCAGCACTGTGCTGTCTTTTTACACCATGCATTCTTCATGGAGGTATGAAAGGTGTCACATTACTGTGATGGAACAAAGGCTTGTTCTGCACAACCTGAAAGTTTTATATACACATATACAGTATATATCGACAGAGATGGGGGCATACAAACTGTCATTGCCTGAAGGAACAAGCAGGTCTGAAATAAAAATAAAAACCCCAAAAACCCAACCTCAAACTAGAGAAAAAGCACTCAAAGTGCGCACATCTCTGCCAAGGCACAACAGAGGCCGTAAGTTAAGGAAAAACTAATGCGGATTTCCACATTAATGTATAAGTTACTATCAGCATTTAAATCCACCGACAATTAAAAAAAAACTCTTCAGTATTCTTCGAATACTCTCTAGCCGGGCTTCTCCTGCGCCTTCCACTTCGGCGTCTCTGTTCAGCCCACAGAGCAGAACAAAGAAACAAAACCCCCAAATGCACGGGAGTGAAAACATAACCTCGTTGGCAGAGGTAATAAAAGAGAGACAGCGGTCTTCATGGTTTGGTAACATACAGGCAGTTTTTTTTCCGTCACACTGTGTATTATATAAGACATAATGGTCAAACCACTTCATATGCATTGATCAGTGTGCATAGAAAAAAAAATCCATCAACTAGCTGTGATTTCATTTCCATCGCTGATGCTAACATTTGAAGTGAACTTAGCTGTCCAGAGTTGTTTAATAGTCTGTTCTACTGGTAGAATGACCTCGTCACTGTGTATCAGTCGTGTGATTTATTACTCAGCAAAGACCAAGCTTCACTCTAAGAAACTTGCAGCTTGGAAGAGCAAAGAGCTTTGAGATTTGATCCAAATGTAAAGTGCATTATAAATTAAATGTATTATTATTATTATTATTATTATAACAAATAATAACTAGATACATCACAATATTTTTTTTCTCAACCTCTCTAAAGGATTTATAATTAGGATGAAACGAACTTGATTGAATTCATATGGCATATTCTTTCCTGGCTTGTGAAAGTCTGCAGTGAACCTGACTTACTTACTACGTTCAAACCTTAAAGGTAAATCAAACACTAATGGTTTATTCTCAGACTAAATTGTACGTTTGTTTTTTTACAGACTGTAAAAGGTCAAATTCCAGTATTTTGAGAAAAGAGAAAAAAGGTAATAATTTCTGTAGCCGACACACTCTCTCAACTCTTCTTACAATCATGATGCAATCACAGTTGGGAACCGGCGTCTTCACAGCAAGAACTACATTTCAAGAATGAAAAAAATCTTTTTTTTCTTCCATAGGAAATTAGTCTTTTTTTGTCTAAATAAATAAAGGAATGAATAAAAATCTTTTCAATCATGTTTTGCATTGAAAACAATACCTTTTTAACTATTAATCAAACTTTGTCTCAATAAGATATTTTGGTTAATGCTATCAAGGTACTAACGTTTACAAATAGTTTGCATAATCTCCTACCCGAGGAAAAATATTGTTTTCCTAATTTTTAAGCACTAGTAAAAGCACTCTCACAATTTTAAGACCTTTCGTACAACTTTTCAATTCAAGATTGTTATTAAGTGACATCCGTTTAAACATTCATCTTTTTGACTATATACCCGAAAAGTAATAGATATTATGGAATTTTCATTGCCGCCGTCTTAGATTCTTCATGTCAACGCGATAACTGAAAAAGTATTCGATGGATCAATTTCAAATTTTATACCCACATTACAAGCAAGGAATAACTGGATTGATTTTTGATTACCTCAATGAGCTCTACATTGTATATATTATATTTTAAAAATAATAGTTCGTATTGTGGTCACTAAGGGAGCTTCTTTTCACGAAAAAGACTGCTTTTCAGACATACCTTCACATTTAATTTGAGAAAATCTGGGGGATTGCTTGTACAAAGCAAGGTTTTGGGGGCTTTTCGGGGATATACTCCTGCTGTCCAGGTCAACGCCATAGGCTTAGCTACTGCTTCATCCAGATAAAAAGGGATGCTTGTTTCAGGAATGCTGTAAAACCTGGGACAAATCAATATGCGGACAAAACTTATTCCAAACCGGACTGGTTGGGCTTAACAAATACCGTCACTGGTACTGTAAGGCAGCAGGGCACTGGCCTATGGATGGAAACAGATCACCCGCTGTGATGGGCCCGAAAGGCAACAGCCGAAAGTTAAAGAAGAAGAATACGCTGATGTCTTCAGCCAATTTCACTCAGTTAGAACTATAAAAGAATTATACAATTCAAGCAACTGACAAAAATGGCAGAGAAAGAGGCAAGATTTGTCTAAAATAAGCCAAGAAAACTCTGAAAGTTATTTGAGTTATATTTAATATCAACTGGCATTTCATTCTCTTGATAGAGAGGAATAAAATATCTAGACCTTAATCTAAGGATCTCTTGGTACTTGGTTTCTATTTGGACAGTTCAGCTTTCTTTTAAAGTCATTGCTACAGCATTACTCTGAACTGCAGCAGCTGCTATAAGACATAGATCAATCATTTTTCTCTTTGCAGAGTCCAACAAATACCACCTTATTCTTTCAATCACTCTCTGATTCTCCTCTCTATTCTGTTTTGATACCTGTTCCCTCTGTTACCCCGCTCTCCTTCTTTCATTTCCTCCACAGTGCTTCTGCGGTGGGGTCAAATCACGGCTTTCAGCAACCTCAACCTTCAGGACCTGTCATTTGTTGATTACAAACAGCTTTATTGGCACTCAGCACCTCCAGCTGTATTACAGGGTTATGAGATGGAAACCTGTCATTATGTTTAATAGTGTCAGATTGGATAACGTTTGATTCCATGTGTCGTTGTCATCTTGAGCATGAGAAGGCGAGATAAAATGTTATTAATTTCTTTTCTAATTTTTCGGCCAAAACTTCCTTCTAGGTGGGTATAAAGCCACTATGAGAGGGAGGCGGGCAGACGGTGAGGGAGACTTGGGGGAGGTGAAGGAGGGGTCAGAGATTAAAAGCAAGGGAAAAAGCTTAAAAAGAAAGTGAGTGGGCAAGGGAGAGAGAAAGAGGATAAATGACACTCATTGTGCTTTCATCTTGCTGTCAGTTCTCAGTAATGCTAATCATTTGGGTAATCTGACAGGATGACACACACACACACACACACACACACGCACGCACGCACGCACACACACGCACACACACCATATCCCCCCTTCCCCGGTTGAATTCCAGTGGCCTGTGTCAATGAGAGGGAACCTCCACATTACATGGCTGTTTGTTCTCTTTGTAAGCTCGCCTGCAATGCTATTAAGGTCAGTGTGAGTGTGTGTGTGTGTGTGTGTGTGTGTGTGTATGTGTGTGTGTGTGTGTGTGCGTGCGTGCATGCATGCATGCATTTCTATCAAGCAGTATTTTTTTTAATTGGCGGACTACATAAGATTATTCTAACTCAAATCATATACACGTACACATAATGAAGTGATGGCATGTACACTGATTTTTAAAGACATAAATTCTTTCTGACACCATGTGCTTTTGCTTCAGCTGCAGTTATGCCAAGAAATGACAATTTGATTGAAAACAGACTGTAATGACAAATAGGGCTTCTCTTCTGACCTCGGTTTAATAGAGGAAGTTTAAGATTTGAAACATACTTTTCACTTGCAAATTGACGTTCAGGCTTTATTAATAGTAACAGTTCTGACGGTGTGCCATGTGTCCTATTTTTCCTTTTACAGTTTTGGTTTGTAAACATAAATCAAACTTTTAATTTACAATTACATATGGCTATGATATGTCCTATTTTCCCCCTGGAACCCGGAGGTTTCACTCTTCACTTGGAAGGCGGTTTGCTGCTAAGCCTTGAAAATAAAACAATAAACTCTTTATTTTCTACACCCATGATGATTCAAATTCCAATCCAAATTATTCTTCAAGATCAATAATCTGACTCAATTAACAAAAAGAAAACAAAACATAATTTAATTATGACAACCTCCCTGGAATATTAAGTAGAGCCCCACATGTGGTTTAAAAACACATGGATGGAGAAGATCTGAGACCATTCCTCCATACAGAAACTCTCCAACACCCTCAGGTTCTGAGGTTGATACTTGTGGACTCTTGTGCACATCCCACAGACTTTCTGTGGGGTTTAGGTCAGGTGACTGGGATGCCTACGGTAAAGCCTATATTTTGTCATCTCTGAGCCATTCTCGGTTTTATTTTGAATTTTCTTGACTGTATTCTGAGTTTTTGTATTTCGGTACTGGTCTGTGGGAAAACAACACTTTCTTCCTACGCCTTTGATGTTTGTAACCAAAAATCTCTTATTTGATCTCATCTGACCTTTGACTTCTTTCCATTGAAAGTACCATTGGTCTTTGGCAAACAGTCAGAGCTTAAGCTTGTGTGTGGATGACAGCAGAGGCTTTTTTTCTTGTTACCTTCGTAAATAGCTGGTGTTGGTGTAGGTGCCATCTGATAGATAGGAGATTTTCTGACTCCAAGATACAATGGATCCTTAAAGAGCCGTTTGTCTGTCGAACGATCCTCCTCAGTTCACAGGGTAGTTTGGCAGACAGATTATCTTCCAGGCTTATTTATAACATCTCCATTCTCTTTAAACATCTTAATTGTTAACTGTTGAAACTGACATTTTGAGAGATTTCCTTCTATTCACTGACATATTTGTGCAGCTCCACAACTGTTCTTCTCACATCCTTGTTGTTCCCTGGTATTTCCCATAGTAAAAAATTTCAAAGTGAATTAGACCTGTGTCACCACTTATTTATATATCAGTAAAAAAGGAGGTAATTGTTCATCACTCAAGGGTGCCTCAAACAGTTGAACCAAAAGTATAAACTAGAACCGGAAATATGCTTCAGCTACCTTTTAGTCAATGAAAGTCCTTAGGGTGCCAATACTTTCGCAATGTAACATTTCTTAGATTTTATTACTTAAGTACAAAGTAAGATTTTTGTGAATAATTGGACAGACAATAAAAAAATTTTTTGATACTCATCTTTTTTGTTTTGTTTTGCTTCAAATGGGAGCAATAATTCTTGACAGCACTGTTAAAGTTGGGATGTTATGCATTATGATTTTATTTTTTGAAGACTTTCTTTTCAAGATTTGTTTTAGAGCAGCGGGTTTAAGCCTGTGGTCTTACATTCAAACGTTTTCAAATTTCTCCAGAAAAAAAAAAAAAGTTCTTTGGAGTCTCCAAAAAATTCTTACTTTCAGCAAAAGTTGACAAGGCCACGCAATCTTGGGCTCAAGTTGGATGCAGTACCATCAAATAAGTGTGTGTGTGTGTGTGCATGTGTATGTGTGTGTGTCCGTCCTGAGGGAAAATAGGATTCTTGGTAAATAATAGGTAACAGTGGATCGTAATTGAGCCTAAAAATTGAAAAGCAGAGCCGTGGCAAAGCCAATCTGGTGTGTGTATGAATGTTTGTGTAGTGCAGGTTTGCTCTGGAATGGGTCCATGTGTGGTTTTGCGCGCCAGATTTTACTTACGTGTACCTGTGTTTGTTTGTGTTTAAAAGCGGTGTGGGATGCCAGTGTAAGCTTCACACAGCCGGACCCCTTAGGATAACAGAATTTACTCATGTGTAGGAGACACACACACACACACACACACAGACACACACACACACTCAAACACACACACACAAGACAGTCCAATGCCAACTACATGAGAGAATAAATTGGAGTGAGGATTAGAGCTTCCATTCTCCCAAACTCGCTCGAGAAGTTGGAAAGAAGGATGATCCATTCTATTTATTAATTTTTACATAAAATACTAAGCACAAAAATAAGAAATACCTGATATATTCATTTTTTTTATATATCCATGCTATTACATGCTACCATTGAATTGTTAGGTGGTATTATTAAGCTTCCAAACTATAACCCAGGCCACAACTATCTAATCATGGTGGCACACCTTCATTGTCAGCCTATCATCTCGATGTTGTTTTTGTAAATATATAATAGAGCAATCAATCTTATTATTCATCAGTTTTTGCAGTCATCAGCCACCACCACCAGTATCCAGACTCCAAAGGGGGGGTTTTGCTACTGGTCTGACGGACTAATTATCACATCATCATCTGTTTTAATAAAAAAACATCATCTTAACTCCATTCTCTGTGTCTACTGGTTGAAAAGTATTCATTCTCCTCTCAAGGTACACCCCGGAGAAGTTGCCTTACCTTCCCAGGGCAAACGCAGACAGAGACGGATATCGTTAGTGACTCTTAATTACCTTAAGGTTTAAATGTGAGCATGAATATTTGTGTGTTTCTATGTGTTGTCCCAACTGGTGTATTGTTCAGGTGGACCCGGCCTCTTGCCGAATGTCAGATGGGATAGGCCCCAGCCACCCCTTAGCAGCAACCCTGTACTGGATAAGAGGTTAACAGGAAATGAATGACAACTCAACATCACCAGGAGACTTATTTCTGCTATTTGATGTTCAACTTCTCCAGACCTCCCCATCTCGTTCTCAAGCTAACACATCCTGCTGCAGGCTGTCCTCTGAAGGAAACTGACTTCAATCCTCTGTTACTGAAGATGGCAACATTCTCTAACTGTATTGTACTTATTAAGCAAAGTAAAGACTCTTGGTGTTATCTACTGTAAAAAAAAAAAGCAAGATCCGCAAAAAATGCCAAAATGTGAAACAGCCTTTTCTGTCTTTCTTAAACAAAACTGTATGCGTCAAAGTAGTAAACTTGTTTCTGAGGATACAGATGGACCCGCTGCAAGATAAATTCAATGTGTGCTGATTTGGATAGAGTTAAGCTTTAATCCTACGTGAATGTCAGCAAATGTAAAAGTAAATTCAAGAAACCATACATGAAATGTTCATCTTAAGGGCCAAGCATTAGAGGAAACGTTTCAGATTTCAGGAAGAGATGTGGTTGGACTATGAACAGACAGACAGACTCAGAATAGATATCCACATATGTGAGGTAAAAAAAGTGAATTTCACAACAATTGTGGATACTGCATTTTGCCCCTGCAGAGCATCTTTACTCCCATTGTCCTTTTGCCTATCAAAAATCTCCTTCCTTTCCTCAGTTCCATATCACTGCAGACCAAAGCCTTCACTGCCTCTGTCATTCTCCCTTTGTCCGATATGAAACAGAATCACTGAGTTTGTTTGATGATCCTGAAAGATGGGTAAGAAAGGTCAGGAAAAAAAAAGGCTACATTTCTCTCCATCTATTCTCACGTTTTCTTTGTCCCACACCTTACGGATTTACTAGCCATATACCTTACATCTTTTTCTGCTATTCCATCTTTTCTGCAAGCTTCTCAGTGTGAGCTTGAATCTGTGTAAGGCCACGCCTGTGGATGTGCGTGTATGTCCTACGGAGAAGGGTGTGTGGTCTACAGAGATGGGCATTTGACTGCCTGATAAGCGAGACACACAGCCACTGACAGCTTCATCAATCACTGGGTCTGTCTGATGGACAGGCCTCTGTAGGGAGGTCAAGCTCCACACAAGTGTATGTGTGTGTGTGTGTGTGTGGTCAGACTTATATATTCCCCTGTGGGATACACAACGTAATGCATCCTTAGTGAGAATTTAAATTTACAGTTTCCTCCCTTTGCCCTCCCTTTTCATAAATTCATCAGACTCTCTATATTTTCTCCTTCCCTTGGCTAGATCCATTGCATAATCTCAGGCTCTCTGCTTGCTTTTCCCGCCAGAACCTTTTGAGGATTTAGGGAACTAACATAGAGAAACATTTACATTTTCTTCTTTCATTTGTTCGATCATTGGCAGCTTGACACCCTTGGGAACTTTGCTACTTTGCCCTTGTGCACACAAATGACAACACTGCCATGTGAGGACATGCATACCAGTGCGGTGTAGAATCAAAGCCCACTGTCACTCATTTTCCCCGTAGGATCAAAATTGTTCCCAAGCGCCTGACAGGGAAGCGTTCCCTGGCAACAGAGGCATCTAAAGGAAGTAAGGAGGAAATTGACCCCTAATTTCAAGACAAATTGACCCTAACATTTCTCTAAGATCTTTAAATGCATTTTTCTTATTCAAAGACAACTTTGTTATGGGAACATGATGCATTGATGGCAGTCACATCTTTGTCTATGGGAGATAAAGCCATTGAGGAGGCTGACATAGGGAAACCATCATTATCTAGTCCCATGGTAACTTGTACCATTAACTTTAAAAATTTCAATTACTCTTCGAGGTTATAATCCAACAGCTTCCATTATATTTTGGTCCATTTACTAAAGACATGCTTGGCATTGGAGACACAATCAGCAGTGATCCAGTTGTCTCTTTTGATTATGAGTCATCCATGTGGGTTGAATCCAAAGCTACTGGACCTCTGTTATGGCTTCAACCCACAAGAATTACCAGTGACCTTGATGAATGAAAATCTACGCAGATTTTTCCTTCTACTTTTATTTTCTCAATTATTTTGTTCATGTTTGATTTTGTTAAACCTCTTATTCAGCAATTTTTCACAATTACATTATCATTTTATATCATTGAATGTTTTTCACAACTATGGTCTCTTGTTGTCTCCATCTTAATATACATATTCAGTAAGTAATATAGTCAGTCTGCTTGACTGAGTGACAGAAAGGGGGTAAGGTAAGTTTGGTGTTGGTTGGGAGGGATATCCTTTGTGGGTTTTTTTATTTATTTATGAGTATTTCGTTAAAACAATTAAATAAAAATAACGTTGAAAGAAACTCTACTGTACATAAATAAGATTTTTTTTGATATTTAGTTTGGTTCAAATATAATCAACATGCCTAAATGTATCTGTATCTCTGATTGAAACACCCAGATTTTTGACTCCTTCTTTTCTAAATAAATCTTTAATCAATCAAGAGAAGAGAATTTCTTATTTCAAATTATTTCAAAAGCATATTCAGAGATATTTTCTTTCCAAACATGCCATCTCATGCAATTCTCCGGATTATCATTTGATATTTTGTCTCCCTGGCTCTGTCGCTCTTTAACTTTTTCTCACCCGTTCTACTCCCAGTCAGTCTCACATTCCAAGCAAGCTTGACTTCTTTGTCTCGAATGACATCACAGGCATAAAGTCGTGACAGGCAAGACAGGAGGAATGCAGGGAGTGAGGGAAGAATACGATAAAAGAGAGAGAGAGAAAGAGAGAGAGCATGACCAGATGACGGAGGGAGAGAGTCTGTAAAGAAACGGGAGAACGTGAAAGAAAGAAGGAAAGAACAGAGGGGGAAAAATAATTCCATTGATTCAGCAGGGCATGAATGGACTTCACAGAGCTCTACCCAACACACACACATATATACGCACACAGACACAGACACACACACAAAACCACACACACGCACACACACACACACAGACCCACATCACTGCCCCTCCGTTCCCTCCCTTGCCTCCTCTCTCTCATCCCTCTGCCTCCCCCCCCCTCACTGTTTGTACTCCCTTCATTAATCTCCTTTAGAAATATCAGACAACAGCAACCCCTCCACAAACGAAGAGGGACAACGTTTTCACACATGCAGCAGCTAATACAAACCCCCGTTTGATACACTGTTTAGCAGAACAACATTTCACCACATAGGCCTGAATGAAAAACACACGTGGTCAGGACCTAAATCATATGCATTTATTTTCTATGTAAATTGAGAAGGAGTGCGCAGAGGAAGGCCTTGTGGAAATCTGGGCATTCTGAGGGAGCCATAATAATTTCCTCTTATTATTTTATTCAATCCAATCTTTATCCTCTTTGTGGCTGTAGAAAATATTCTCCTGCCCTGCACCATCCTTGGCTTACAGTCAAGCTATGTCGAAGGTGAAGGTTCACGAGAAGGCAACAATCTCGGTCTCAAATGTTTTTTTTTTTTTTTTTTGTGAATAGACAGACTGTATCTTTATTGGAAATAGTTTGATATGTTTTTACAGAAAGGAAAGATCTTCAATGTAAAAATTGTCCAATTTTTAGATTATAAATACTGAAAAAATGATGAAAATAAAGTACATGTTAATAAAATGATCACTTTGGTCTTGAATACAACATGCTACTTAGAAGAACTGCATGCTACTATTTATGTTTGGTGATAAAATATCACCTGAAGAGATCCCTGTCGTTTTCACGGCATTTTGTAAACTCGTTTTTCAAAGGTGCTTTATATATATACATATATATATATAATATATATATATGTATATATATAATACGAGTGATGAATATAAAAAAGAAGTATGAACCATATAGTGTATATATATACGGAAAAAAAATTTTAGTTTTTCAATATAGTTTAGAACTAGACCTATGCTGTCATCCCTGACGCCAAGGGTATCTCCCTAAAATGACCAAATCTCCTGCATTTAACAAGAAAACCCCCCTGAATTAACACATTAAATGTGAAGTTGTGTCTAAAAAAGTGTTAACAGAAAAGCTCCCCCTAGTGAGTAAAATATGAATTATTAAAGGAAATATGATACAGATAAACTGTCTCAAGGTGATTCATATGCAGCAATATGGACTAAATTGACAGATGGTGGGGAACTTACCTCCAAAAAACAGTGTTTTTCATAAAAACCTCCCACTAGGGAGAAATATATGAATTATTAGGTTAGGAAATGAAGTATACAAGATAGATCTGCTGCAGTCAATTCAAATGCACCAGATTTTGACTTAATTGGACCAATAGTTGATAAATTATGGCCCAAAAACTTTTGGAGATAAAGCTCCCCCTAGTGTCAAATATAACCGACATTTCCCCAAATCAATCCAGTTCTTTCCTTGCACTATCTATGGGGGTATGACCTCTAAATATGATCCATGAAAGATTTTTTGAATTATCTAGCTAAAATGAAAATGAAAATTCCATATTATGCCCAGCTTTTCAGGTATATAAAGAGGAACAAACATCTTTCCATATTGTTTTTACAATGTTAACACACCATTTCAACCCTCACAATGAAAAGACAACACAGCTTATGAGAACAGTGATATTTCCCATGCCCTTTCATCCACATGAACCAGATATAAAATGGCAGAATTGCACGCATAACATCAAAACCATTTCATTCCAACTTAAAGAAATGCTACCCTGCAGTTTCAATTCAAACAAGTTTAATAAGATGCTCTCAGCTTGATGCAGAGCTCGTGTGGTTTTTACAAGAGACACTGAGTGAATAATCATGAATCACACGGTAGTAAATCTAAAAAAAAAGTACTTGATAAAAAAATTAAAGTTATTGCCATCAAAGTTTACTTGTTTATATAGAGCCATCTACTTTGTTAGAAAGCACTTCATGTTATTAAAGGGGAAGACGGCTTCAAGTGTATGATAGAGATAATAGCGCATGCACTTTAAAAACCTAGAAAACACTGAAAGCCAACACAATTAAATGATTTCAGTAAAAGTTGGTATTGCCTTTATTTTCGAGGTACTTTATTTAAGTGAATCATTCTGCCTCATGAGGAATCATTTGGAAACAGCTGCCCTGGCCACGGATGATAGCTGCAGGCTACAGGGGTCTTCCACAGCAGTTAAGTGGTAAAGAATAGAAAAGTGGGATAGACGCAGGATGTGGAGACTTAAACTGCGGTTAACGCCGCATGAAATTTAACCTCTGACCACAAAAAAAAAAAATCAAATAAAGCAGATCGCTTTCTCTCGGATATCTCAGCGTCACCACATCAAGGCATGGGGTGGAGAGTTGCAAAAAGTGAAAACGACATTCAGAGGTATTAAAAGGGAAACTGGAGACTGGTGGAGCTCTAGAAATGTAGAACTTAAAGTGAGGGAGAGAAGGAGACGTGTCACACTCTAACCGCGAATCCAACTTCAATGGTGACAAATGAATTTATCGTCAAATCAATAAGCCATTATCTCATTCAAAACAGGGCGCACACAAGAGCACGACGGGGCACACTAACTCCACCAACGAAATGGCAAACACAGAGAAAATCACAACTCAGAATATCTGCATGCAGATATAAACAAAAACAAACTTGGATATCGAGTGGTGGGATGAACTTTTCCAAACCACCCTGTTGATGCGGTGAAATAATTTTTCTCCATTACACAGAGCTGCAGTCTTGGCCAAACCAATTACGGAGGACTCTGTCAAACATGGGTGGAGGCTGGGAGTGGTACATAAGATATTCTCTGCCTGTGTGTGTGTGTGCGCATGTGTTTGTGAGAGAGACCACTGACAGGGTTAACACACACAAATCCATCGCAAGCGCACCATCTGGAGATGAAATTAAGAACCAATGAAGTCCATGAAATCCACAGTCAGATGCAATAATCCAAAACAGATCCCTTTCATTTGCCTCTGAACGGTAGTTACAGTCCATAAAAATCCAAATGATGGTTTGGGTGACACGAAACAAAAGACTGGCAGACAAAGCTGTCAAAAGGGCCAGTGACGACTTTGAATCTAATCGATTGGGATGGAAACAATTAGACAGGAAATGAAGATGACGTTGATAATATGCCAATCCAAATACGGGTTATTAGATTATTCACGCTAAATGTACCTATTCATCTAGGACTGCGCTGTCATCCCCGGCAGCAGGGGAATATCCTTGTCATAAAGAGTAAAATGACCCATTAGATTTAAATATGATATAAACAAGATAAATCTCCCTCAGTTGATTCATATGCACAAAAGTTGGACGAAATGAAACCAACAAATGAGAAATTGAAGAAAAAGCTCCCCCTAGTGGCTATAATCATTCCATAATATACCCAAGTGCTACATCAAGTGTAAAGCAGTGAGCCTGGACTTTACAGACTAAAGCAGGACAAAAGTTCAGAAGGGAAGAAGACTAGTCAAACGCAGACTTGGTTCATAGTCTCTAACACATTTTAAGACACGCTCTGTCACTCCAACATCAGGCACTCATTGTAGATTTTGCTAACTTCCTCATTCTTTTGTCTCAGCAGAGTAATCAGCCGCCACCACCAGTGGATAGCCACTCAATGGAGTATATTTCTTTTGTAGCTCAGAGAAGATACTAGTGGTCCAAACTCCAAACACTCTCGCTCCATCATATTAGCAATTAAATTCAATGTGAAAGTCAAACACAAGTGGAAATATACAGCTCTAAGGACACACACCTGTCAGCCATATCTTTACAACTACCAACAATGGAAGTGAATAACCAGGATTAGCTGATCACCATGGTGCCCGTCATTTGCTGAATATATTCAGCAGTAAGAGAAGATTCTGGTTCTGGGTCCGCACTGTCCTCCCCCTGTCTAAGTGTGGAACTCTGCTGTAATATAAATATGTTCTGTCTGAACTGGTTCTTTCAGATCTCTCTAAAGGGCTGATTCCATTTGAAAGTGATTTAAACTCACTTATTGGCCTATCTTAGTTAATTCTGTTTGTCTTGCAGAGCAGAAATTCACAACACAAACAAACGAAACAAACAAAGGTGATTTGTTCTTCTCAACATTGTGAATTAAACCCACTCTAAAATGCACTGGTTGTGTATCATCACAGACGACCTCCTGCGACTAATCCATTTGGCAGCAGTGAGCGCGGTGCTTAAGCTTTGGGTTTGCCCTGTTGGTTCTGTGCAGCAGCACTTGCATATACCAGACCTAACCATGCATATTTCTGCTCCTCACAGCTGATAATTTATGCACCACGACCAGGTGAATCGAGGAGTGTCAGAGGGGACTAAGCAGATTGTTGGTTTGGTGTTTCCACAACGTAAAAAATATACTACAAATTGCTCGTCTATATATGATTTTTAAGTAAGGTCATGAAAAAAATTAAGTTGAATCATAAACTCAAAGTTTGCTTTTCATTTTTGATAGAGTGATGGTGTGTAATATTTGAACTGACTGAATCCGAATCAGGGTCTAGAAACAATAACAGCCACAAACCACCTTTATTCTCAATAATTACACCTTGCCAAAGTATGCACAATCTCGAGTCACCCCAGTTTTACAAAACCTCACTCTATATCCCTTTGGCAGCCTCGTTCTCCCGTGATATTCAAAACCTGTCCGGAGCTATATCTTGGAATGTTCATTTTTAAAGAGCGATGTCCCCTGATATCTGACAGTTGCTCCTATGCTTGCAGTGGCAAGTCTTTGGCCTTTTGCACGCTTCGTCATCACTTGTGCTAGTCGTTCATGTTTTCTTTTCAACTGAATAAAGTGCTCCACACACCTGGCTTCCACTGAAGGATGATTTGTTCTCAGGTGTCTTTGCTCGGAGCTTGCATATTGCATACCACATAGGATGTGGTCATGGTGGATCCCCAGACTGAAGCCAGAGACAAGTATGAAAGTGTACAAAATATGTTGGGTTTTTTTGTTTGACTTCTGGCTTCTAGAACATTGCCCTGAGATATCTGATGTGGAGCCTTTCTAAAGATGGCTGCATGCTACTCTGTGTTCCCCATGGAAACCTCTAGTAAGTTACGTAGTACCATTTTCGTAGTCCTATGTTAACCACCTGCTAATACGCTCAGTCATACATTAATGATCTGATATGGGGAATTTTTTTCAGAATGTCAATAGATTTTAACATAGGATTATTATATCCTCGAAAAGGCGGGGATATTATGGAATCGCCAGTAGCACAATAACTTACAATACCTAAACAAATTCATGCAGCGTTTTCAAATTTGATACCAACATAGAACTTAGTAAGAGGAAGAACTTGATTAGTTTTGGGAAAGTTCTTTTATTTACAAATTGTTTTGCTATCTATTACAAGATTAAAATGCTTAGTTAACCTGTGTGGTCCCAATTTCTAGTAGACTCCCTCTCCTCCTTTTCCTGCATCATTCTGTTTTCTTCGTTTCTTTCAAGCTACTTTTACATCCCTCTTTCATTTTTCATCGCTTGATAACCTGAATCAATCCCGGGCTTCTCCATATGGCATTTGATAAACCAGACCGAACACCCTAAACAGCAAAGCATAAACATACTGTGCACAGATTATACAAATCAGAGAAGACAAGGGCCGAGGTTGAAAGGCACTCAGACCGGAGAAAGAATTTGTTTTAGTTTATCAAATATTATATATTTGGTTTACAATAACGTTAAGTGGCCTGGGCCTGAGTTATGGCTCTGTTTTTTTTATGGTTTGAAATATTAATCTTTTGTTGCAGACTAATAAGGCTAAGTGGTCCGGTTGAATGAATAATGGTCTCTGCATCAGCTGCTTCTTGAAGTATCGAGCACAGTCACACGGTCGCATGCTGGCGTCCTATTTGGGGTCATATCTGAGACATGCTGTCTGCATTCACAGGATGAGTTCAGTGACAGAGCAGTAACCATCACAAATATTGATGTATAGCATTATTTGCTTTGTAGTTATAAAGGAATCAGACCCTGATGTTAATCATTTTCATGATTAACATCAGGGTCTATATAAATGTAATTTGTATTAATATTCTTATTTTTATTCTCTTAAATCCATGCTATTGTCTAAGCCTGAACAATTTTCTCTGCGTGCATCATCTTTAAATTCAGTTTAGTATTTTTTTGATTTAATTTCTACTACCTCGTTTTACTTTTTCAATCATCTGTTTTTCAATCATCTGTGACGCACACAGAATACATTTTTTTTTTTCCAATTGTGCTATACCAATAAAGTTTGATTGATTGATTTGAAAGGGTTCTTGTGTGTGTGTATTTCAACCAGCTGCTGTAACAAGTACATTTTCAAGCTAGGGATCAATGAGGTCTATGTCTAAGTTCTTACTGTGTATTATAGACATTTCAGTTTGACTGTTGGGTTCACCACAGCATCACTGATAAAACTGTGTTCTCAATAAAGTCACATCCGCCTCATGCCTGCACAGAGTCCTGCCATCTCCACCCCTTGAACTGTCTCACTTTACTTTCATATGTTGGTTTCCTGTTCTGGATTTATCGAGCAGACATGCAGACGTCATGGGTTGGTCCGTGTCTATGTGTGCGATGGATGTGTCTGGGGAGGGATTATGAGCGGGTAGAATAATGGCTGTGAGATAATTAATGGGATTAACAGATTAGAGAGATTACACTAAGGCTGCATCCGTCGCTGCCCTATGTTAGAGACAGAGCTAAAATAAAGGAAGAAGTGTTCTTTACTTTTTTTTTAAACACTCTCAAAACTCTTCCAAAGTTTCTGAGTTCTTCATTAAAGTCAGTAATATGCTATTTATAGCTTTATTTTTTACAAAAAATGTCTTGTATGATTGATTTTCATTTAATAATGGGGGGCGTTCTTTTGCTAAATACATTGAAAACACAATATATTGTATATTTTTCTAAATAGCAATTTCATATCTTGCTCGACTGTTTGGTTGAGCACATTTTTAGTCACTATTTCTTATTGAAAAATGTGTGCCACTTGACTGAAGTTGTTTATAATACGACCCAATGGCAGCATGTATATGCGGAAAAAATATGGGACCAAGAACGGAGTCCTGGGGTACACCACCAGTCAAAAGGGCAACTGAGAAGGAGGCTTTAACCTCCACCCAACCTTAACCATGGTTGTATGGTAAGTAGTATTTTTCTTTGGCATGTAAGGAGCAAGTGAGGACTTACTAAACTTAATTACATAACTTAATGTAACCCCGCAACAAACTATTTGACCCTCTAATGAGGGTCAAAGAAGTTTTCAAAAAAAATTATTTACCAAAATGATTGAGTTAATCCAATTGGAATTGACTATTTTCCAAGCAATACAATCTTTCCTCATTAAATTAAATTATATGTCAGTTTTTTTAAACATATACTGACTGAATGGTGCTCTCATGGTGGCCTTTTTTTCTATCTGTACCTGTTATGATATCTATCGATCGGTCTGACTTTGATCACCTGGTGTGCCAGTATGCTGTCTGACATTCATTTAACATCTACTGGGAACTCCAGTGGACATCGATGGATTTTGAAGTGATTTTGAGGTGAAGAAATTCCTAGATATAAAATTGACTTTGATTTAATTTGCCATTTTCAGTTGTAGTCTAAAGTTGTTTTGTCTCTTGAGTTGAGCTAATTACAACTTTGTAAATTTTATCTATGTAGTGCTGATCCGCAAAAATAAAATCTGTGCTATGCCATGCCACCGAGTGGCATTATAATCAGAATCGTCACCAGTGACGTAGATGTTCTTCTGTCAGTGCGTAGGTATTAAGCCGAAAAACGTAAAAGCCGTCGACAATGCAGGACTTATCATCACAATTTTCACAGAAACTTTGCCAGTCTCCAAGGAGACTGAAACAGTCGTGTATTCGAAAGATTACACTCTGTAGCACTTTGCCAAAAGTTTACATTTCCAGTCTCCGAAACACAACCAAAATTGTCAAGCAGATTTCCCTTGGTTCCCCTTTTTTCTTTTCTTTGTTAGCTTACTTTCTTGTAACAACAAATATTATTTTCTGGCAATAACAACCTGCATGAGGTATGTATCCTCGCGTATTTTTGTCACACTAACCCTTCATTAGTTTTATGTTGTTTGTTTTCCTGAAGTACTGTGAGCCACCATTTAGGAAACAACAATATGATAAATCGTAGTTTGTGGTTTCAGTGGCCCGTGGCTAAACATTACCTGCTACCGTTAAGAACCACTGGAGTTGAATGCTCTCTCTCTCTCTCTCTCTCTCTCTCTCTCTCTCTCTCTCTCTCACACAAACACATACACACTCACACACACTACATAAATAATCATTTAGCCAGACAGTGGCAGACCGGACAAGGCCATGGACAGAGCAGGCCAAGGCTAAAGGTTTGCAGATAGCTTTTCATAACAACTCTGCCTCCTGTCTGGTTTCACACAAGATATCTGTGGTCAGATTTTTTTTTATGTCTAAATAAACAATGGGAGGATATGCGAGAAAATTCTTACTCCGATTGTAATGCATATTTCTTCGCAGTACAGAAAATACAGTTTTGATGCAGTGTTAAATACTTGTTTAACAAAATTAATAGAAATATAAGGAACACTTAAATCACACATCCCAGATCTGGCTGAATGAAATATTCCGGTTGAAAATGTATTGATTACATAGTGTAATTTGTTGAGAACAAAAAAACGTAAGACTAATCAATGGAAACCAAAATCATAAACTCATTGAGGACTGGATTCAGAAATTTAATACTCAAAATCAAAGCGGAAAATGAGATCCCAGGCTGATCTAAGTTTTGTGAATTTCCTCAAGAAAAGTCATAATTTGTCTCAGTAGTATGTTTGCCTCCAAGTGTTTGTATGCATTCCCAACAATGTCTTGGCATGCTCCTGATGAGACAACAGATGGTCTCCTGGGCGATCTCTCCGCCAACTTGGACCAGGGCATCAATCAGCTCCTGGACAGTTCGTGGTGCGGCGAGTCGGCAGTGGATGCAACGATACATGATGTCCCAGAGGCGCTCCACTAGATTCAGGTCTGGGGAACGACCGTGCAAGTCAAAAGCATCAATGCCTTCGTCATTCAGGAGCCTCTGAAAAACTCCACCCACATGAGGCGGGGGATTGTCATGTACCAGAAGGAACCCAGGGCCCACTGCACCAACATACGGTCTGATAATGGGTCTAAGGGTCTCATCCTTGTACCTAACAGCAGTCAGGATACCCCTGGCTAGCACATGGAGGACTGAGCTGCCCTTCAAGAATATGCCTCCCCAGATCATCACTGACCCACCGCCAAACGGTCATGCTGGAGGACGTTGCAGGCAAACCCCCCTCCACCTCTCCTGGTGTACTGGCATGTCTCCTGGTATCTCCTCCACACTCTTGACACTGTGCTGGTTGACAGCAAACCTTCTGGCAACGGCACGTATGGATGTGCCATCCTGGTGGAGCTGGACTACTTCAGCAAATTCTGTAGGCTGCATGTGCCGCCTCTTGCTACCACTAGTGGCGAGGGAACTGGAATAATACAAAAATTAACCAAGAATCAGCCAGAAAGAATCAGGAGAGGGAAATGGTCTGTGGCCACCAGTATTTATATTTTCTTTTATCAAAACATGTAGAATAGATAGTGGTTTAAATATTTGGTTTAAAAAAACAAACAAATAAATACTTTTTTTTTAACCAAACAGACAATCTAAAGTTATTTGTTGCAAATAAAAAAAAATACTGCAGAATATTTTAGTTAGTACCCAATTTCACTTTCTGTGAAATGAGTAGTGATGATTATATTTTAAAATTATAATTCGCCAGAGGATGAAATATTTGCTCTGCTTTATTGCTAACATTCTTCCGTGAAATTTTGGCCACGGCAGCAAAAAAGACCGTAATGCATTAAAAAGACCTGATCTCAGTAATGTTTCACCTTTAAATCCATTCATTTCGGCATGAGTCATAATACACTTATTCCTCATTATAAACACATCAGTGTGTTCCTGGCAGGTTGGAGCTGGTGTGGGTCTGCTCCTGTACACCCAGACTATTTAAACAGCTCATTGTTCTCCAGTTTAGTTCAACACAGGGAAAATATATTCAAGCAGGGTTTGAGACTCATAATGTAGGTCTGAAAAGCTTTAATCTGACAGTGAGAGACAGTCTCAGAAAGGGAAGTGGGTAAGGGAGTATGGGAGAAAAACTACAGGGACACAAAATTTAAAGTGTGGATCATGTTACAAATGTTAGTCTGGAGAAGAGGAACGCCATTTAAATCCTTTGTTTTTGTTATACGCTTGTTTGATGTCTAACAAAAATGATGGAATGATGTATTTCTTCACATATATACCTGCAAAGCCCTCTTATTTTAAGTTACGAGAACTGGATCCTGGGGTTAAAGGAGGATTGGGCGCCACTCAATTCCAGAGTTGAAGCAAAAGGAAGACTAGATCTAGACTAGATGAATTCCAATCATAAAAATTAAAGACATAACTAGGTAAAAATAGCTAAGTAGTAAATAATAATTGAATTACTTCAGCATATTTCGGTCTTCAGCATGTTGTTTGCCACAACCAGTTAACATTCACTGCAATTTCTGCATTTCTGCCCTCTGCAGTGGGCAGAAATGCCTGTGTGTGGCACGTGCGTGTTTTTGTGACAAAAGAGCAGTCTCTTTAAGTAGAAGGTTTGGTTCCATTTGGAACTCTCGTTATTATATCCCCAAAAAGTCTGGCATTTTACGGAATCCTCATCTCCGACAGTAACTCAGAGCATTTCATGGATCATTTTTCAAATTTTATATCCACGTAGACCTTAGTGCGAAGAAGAACTGAATTTATTTTGGGAAACATTGGTTGCAAATTTCCGTCACTAGGGCGAGCTTTATCTCCAAACTTTATTGGTCTCTAGGTAGCCAGTTCCTCAAAAACTGTTTTTTCGGATATTACTTCATATCATTGGTTCAATGTGTCCAAATCTGATGCATATGAATCGATCTATCAACTATATATCATATTTGTCTCTAAAAGTTCATATTTAAGTCCCCTAGGGGGGCTTGTTTATAAAATGCAAAGTTGTTTTCACATTTGAGGATATGAACATTCGATTTGAATATTAAATCACGGGGACACAATATATACAAAAAAAAGAAAAAAAAGTGAATGCACAAACTCACTACATGTGGGTGTAGTGTGTGAGTATCAAAGGAAACGTTGTTGTTTTTAGCTGGACGTGGATAGAATGTGACACAACTAACAGTTCCTTGCTGTGGCGTAGAAAATGCCACCAACATCACCTGTGAAAGGACCTTTACTCTCCTGTCTGCAAACTCACATGCATACCCACACTCAGTCACATGAAGACATGTGTAGGACTTGCACACCGTGGACACACACTTTGCAGTAAGATCACATTGGAACGGTCTGACGGTCGAGGCGAGCTGTCAGTCAGAACTGTGCTGCTGTTGATTGTGCGGTTACTTTGAAGGGCAGTTTCATCTGGCTGACAAAAATGTGTGTGTGTGTGTGTGTGTGTGTGTGTAAGAGGGGAGCGTGTGTTTGTTCAACACCAGGGGGTCAGCCAGTGGGGTGTTGGGGAATTTTCTAAAAAAATATTCCTGTGTAATTCTAGAACTCTCCATACAGAGCTGAACGTGTGGTATGTGTGATCACGCATGCATTAATTTTATCTGCATAACTTGCAAGCACTTGTCTGTAAAGTGGTGTGTGTGTGTGTGTGTGTGTGTGTGTGTGTGTGTGTGTGTGTGTGTGTGTGTGTGTGTGTGTGTGTGTGTGTGTGTGTGTGTGTGTGTGTGTGTGTGTGTGTGTGTGAGTGTTTGTCACTGGCTGGCTTGAGGCCAAAGGGAATAAAAGCTAGTGTTCTAAATGCCTTTTTGAATCTGACGGGACATGTGCAGGCATATAGCCATGCCAATGACTTGTGTGTATGTGTGTGTGTGTGTGTGTGTGTGTGTATGTGTGCGCGCACATCTGTTTACAGTTCCAGCAAAGAGATGAAGTAAGCTAACTAATCAACCCTAGTCCTACTGTCCTCTCAGTGTGAGTGTGTATGTGTGTGAGGGTTTTATGCTGAGAGATAGGAGGGAGAGCTTGCCGATTTCATTCATTTGCTGTTTCAGTACAGGAGTAAAAGCCTCACACTTTGCTGGTATTTCCACACTCTTTCCTTAAATATGGGGACTCTAGCTCTCAATATTATGCATTTCATGCTCTGTCCTCAAGTGTGGCGTTCATAGCGTAATATTCATCACCAAAACCAATCACGAGTCTATGTTTTTCAAGAGGAGAAATAAAAGGCATCGGGGAGAGAAGAAGTAGGGACTGAATTGAGAATAAATTATATAAATAATAGGTAATTCAGCTACTCTCTGATAATATTTCAATAAATCATATGTGACTGAATTATAATCTGTCTTTTTCTTTTTTATTGGTTAAGTTCTGTTAAGTTTTGTTACCATCCCACAGCTAGAATAGGCTGGATGTTTTTTTTTCTATGTGACCAATCCTGTAGTTGGATTCTCTTAGTAGATATGTATATGTAGCGCTTTCTGGTTTTACCAAAAAAACTTCTGGTTTAAAGTGATTGGATGGAAAAACATATTTCTGCTTTTGCAAGTTTACCTATTTCACCTCACCAACAAAGGCAGGGAGTGCATTACAAGTGTCTAAATAAAAGTATCAAAATCATTTGTGACTATATCTGCTGAGAGTGAACAAATGTAATCTCGGCACAGATGCAGGTGTCCCTTAGAATTACTGTAGCTTCCAATCATAAAAGTCTATGCAATGATTTAAAAGAAATTTCAACCATAGCGAAATGTCTACATGCAACAGTGGGAATACGATCTCTTTGGAAATAAAGTAATAAATTGAGTATGACATTGTTTACATTGGAGTATAGGTTGAGGCTGGTTATTTGTAGGAATATGCGAAAGCTTTCACTTTTGGTTGACTTCATCCCAAAAGTGGTTTGATGGCAACAGAAATATTACCTTCCATCTGCACCATTTAATTAAAGGGATGAGGAGCACAAATTCAATCTACTGTGCGACTTCACAGGGATAACACCGTGTTTGTACCCTGATTAGTTCAAAATGAAAATTATGTAAGTAAATATGAACAAAACTTGCAGTTGGAGCCAATTACATCCATGTGCAACAAAATCACATGGATAGGATTTCTTTTCAGAAACATTCAACAAGCCTGAAAACTTTGGTCACTTTGTAACTCCTTGTTACGATTCTCTCATGATAATTATTTAGTTAAGCCGACGGATTATATTCATCATTGACATCAAACAAAACAACACCCAATGGTTCTATATTCCTTCTAATGCTCCCACAGTTCCTAGTGGGCCTCAGTGAGCACTGACCCTCCCGTCTGGTCACCCTTAAGTACAATTACCTAAAATAATCCAATAGTCACACTCAAGTAAACTGCTAAATGGTTAATTTGCATGCATTCCTCTAATTAGTCAAGTCAATGTATTTGCAAAGCACTTTTTAATTATAAAAAGGTGTTGCCAAAAGTGCTGCGCAATATATGACAAATAAAATCAGGAGAAAAAAAAAAAAGATTAAAATTATGGCACAAGAACAGTTGCGTCTAAGAAAGAAGCTAGACATTATACAAAAGTTTATATATTCCTGCTAAGTGTCATTCTGCACCATTTTCAGATGGAGGTCATTTATGTTGTAGTTTTTTGGATGTTATCTAGAGAGTGTGCATTTGTGTGAGTGTGTTACCTGTGGCCCATACATCTATACTTGGACTCCATACAAGTATAGGGATATAATTTATATAATTATATCATTATATAATTTATATTTATCATTTATCATATAATTTATCATTATAAATGAAATGTATTATTATTATTATTATACGAGTGCCACAGATGCTTTGAAATATTTCTCTTCAAAGGTGCTATCCGTGTCCCTGTATAACTCTACACAGAAAAAGTGACAGACAGTGGGAGAAGGAAGATTAAATTGTGAAAAAATAACAACTGTGAAGACAGAATGGAGACAGAAAGTAAAGGCAATGTGGGAACAAGAGAAAACAGGAAAAGGAAAAGATAGAGAAAAAATCAAAGACAGCTGGAAGGAGATAAGAGCAAAAGTGGTGTAAATCCACAAATGATTGAGGTAAGAAAGAGAGGGCGAGCTCTAAAGACCGTGGAATGGTTAAATAGCAGCGAGGGCAGGGACAACGCATTGTGCAGAAAGCTGTGGGAAAAAAAAAAAAAAAGACAGGGAGCATGGGAAAGAAGCAAAGCGGGGCTGAGAAAAAAGGAGGAGTGTTTGGGGGAGCTTCATTTAGCTCTCGGGTGATGAAATCATGAATGACCCCCTGCCGCGGACTGCTCTTTGGGGCTGCGTCCTGACACACACACAGACACGAAAACAGACATGCAGACAAACAAACTCAAAGACACAAAAGTAAGCTCAAGCACACAGAATCACACAAATGCTTAATCTCTTTTTATGCATGTTGGTCTGAAACACGCACCAACAAAACCTTAAAGCACCAAATCCTCATCTCCACCGCCATCCAGCTCCCATACTGTTCCTATGTTTTCCTCCTCTCCCCTGTTTCTCCTTCAGTTTTCTCTCCTTTCCATCGCTCCTCACTCCAAACCTAAACTGACAGTCTGTGGTCGAAGAGGGATAGATTGACGCAGAGGGAGAAAGAGGTGGACGGACAGAGAAGAGGGAAAGCAACCTCTCAAGAAGTGAACAGGATAAAGAATACAAAAGCTTTTAGTTGGACATTATGAATAAATAAAAGAGACTGCTACAAAGTTCAAGCTATGTTTTTTGTCTCCTTAATAATCCTTAAAGTGTGTCTGATTTTGTACTTATCCCAAGCCTCTGAATTGAAGAATTTCCATTTCTTCAATTCTTGGCTCCTCACAAAGTCTAATTTACGGTGGGTGCTTCACTTACTACCTATGATGTCGGACGGATTAAAAGCGAAGATGCCGTGATGGCTAGACAAGCTGTTACAAAAAAAAGTGGTAAAAAACAAAAAACAAACATTCCTTTATGGTAATTTGACAACACCAAATTGAAAAAGAAGAGGGCCTTCCTCAGACTATAGCCATGAAGATGGAGCTGTTGTATCATTTAGATGTCCCTTATTTGGGAACCATTCCATGAAATAAATGAAGGATAGGACGAAAATATTGTTAGATAATATATGAAGGATGAGAAGGAAAAATCTAACCAAGTAGCGTCACTGCTTGGACCTATTTTGATCTTATAATGTATTTTATTCCAAATATAAATGAGAACTAGCCAGCTGTTGGCAACATGAGATGATTTCAAGGGCTGTATTCAAATTGTGTACTTCTGTTAGTATAGAACAATGTACTATAATATATGTATGTATACTTGCTCCTCTGATTAATAACATCTGCTTCTTCACTAGTTTAAAAATGATTGGTCTAATGTGAAAGGGAAAATACTCTCATATATTGCACTATTCTTCTCAGCTGTTATACCTCGATAGCCACCATTTTCACAAATTTGAAGAGTGTCTTAGGCTCCTCCCCTCCTATGTAGAGGAAGTTGTAGCTCGGGGGTAGAGTGGTTGTCCCGCAATTGGAAGGTCAGTGGTTCGATCACGACATCGCCTGCGGTATCATCCCCAGGTGCTTCAAAGGGGCTGCCTACTCCTCGACAATGGATTTCAGATTCATTCAGAACTGTTTGTGTGTACTGTATATAACAAAGTGAGAATAAAGAATAATTGTTATTATTATTAGCCAAGATGGAAACTGATAGGGAAATTAAAATATTCCCTTTGCCCCACTTGTTTCTCAAGTCTTTCCAGTACCCAAGCATCGTTTCCCTGATACCCTTTATATCTAATGATTTATAGCAGTTTATTAATGATTTGAGTTTAAATCTTAATTGGTTCACTACGTAGAATTTATAAATCCTCTATTAGGGGAGCATTATTGTTAAGCGGTACTGTCTTTCTTCATGATATGTGTGGTGAATGATGTGTGTACCGTTCCGTCTGAAGGATGTCAGATAGTGTGACCTCGTATTTTGGCCCTGACATATGATGATCCTGCTGGATCCATGTCACAAGATTCCAGGATGAAACTCTTACCTGAGCATGCCGGGGTCTTCTCTGTTATACCAGATGTGTCTGTAATAAACCTATATATTTAAGTAAGGCAATTAAAACTCCTCGTATAGATTCATTTCCTCAAATTATTGCAGGCCAAGATTTTTCCTTTTTGGTGACCATTGTGGCCACAATGTGTCCATTGTTTCACATTCAGGTTCTTTAAAAAACTTAGGCCACAATTTTAACTCGTTTATGCTTATATACTTATATGCTTATAAAGTTCAAGTATGGAAGCACTATTTTTGAGAAACAGGTATAATCAGCTGCAAATGCCATGGAGCCTTTCAATGTAAAGTGACTTTCAAATAGGATACAAAGAGATCAGCATCATAATGGAGAATGACATTTCTCCGTTCACAATGCAGCTCCTTGATCTCTGAATAAAGGACCCAATGTTTCTGTTTAAGTGCTCAACCTGCCTCAATACATTATCGTCTCCTGGCATGAATAGATTAATTTTGTCGAGAGTCGTGGAAAGGCTTCATGGGAAATGTAGGAAAACAGCAATCTATCTAGAGGTAGATGAGGCAGGTTGAGAAAGACTGCCTGCACAGACAGTTCTGGCGGTTCTGATAAGGTTTTTTCTACTTAGCGTAGCGCCCTGAGCATGACCTCATCGCCCAACATGGCTAAAGAACATGGATATGGGCACATGCGACGGATGGATTATTAGATTACAGCATGAATCATAGGTAAAATTAGAGAGGAGATGGGGGGTGGGGCACTGTCCCTGGATGGAGAGAGGGAGGGGCTTTCCCTGATGCCTCATGGGAAACCACATAAGGAGCGGAGAGAGCTTTTGAGTGTACGGCTTGATCATTTTCCAAGTGTAATTATTATTTGTGACTTTTTGACAGGCAGTATCATCTCTGTGAGCCCTCTGCAGCTGTGTAATGTTAAAACGGGTCCTTTCTGATGTGGAAAATTCTCAGATTTAATGATTTTGAGAAGCCTCAAGAGATAAATCCAAACACTTCCTACTAAATATGTCAGAGCATGTGGTCTCATAGATATAACTGAATCAAATACCCCATTCACACAGCCAATTCAGTGTGGGGCTTGTATGCCTGATTCTACCCCACTGCTTTGTATAAATGCATTGGACGCTTAATGAGGGTCTGTGTTGTTCTGATTCTAGACTATCAGCGGAGGTAGCAAGAGCGGAAAATTGACATTTGTATAATGAGTGTGGCTCACAACCTGAAGAATTAAAGGCAGCTGGTTAGAAGCTAACCCAAAGAAGACGGAAATCAACAAGAAATTGGGGAGAGACAGTGGGACTTCTGGGAGTTCCTTACCCTCCAATCACAGGGCAAGTTCAACCAAAATTTAAGAGGGAAGGTAAATGATGGCATATAAAGTATTTTATCCTTTATTTTTCAAAGAGAGTTGCTCGGCGCTGAGATATAGCTGAGTCGTAAGAAAGGCTCTCCATTTACCGGTCAATTCACATTCTAACCCTCACCTTTGTGATGAGCTCTGGGTAGTGACAGAAAGAATGAGGTCAAGGATAGAAGGGGCATACATTTGCTTCCTTTGTAAGGTGGGTGGTCACAGCCTTAGAACTAAGGTGCAGAGCTCGGACATCCTTAGGGAGCTTGGAGTCGAGCCACTGCTACTTCGCGTCAGAGGGAGCCAGTTCAGTTGGTTCATCATCTGATTAGAACACAAAACGTTGGCGTTTTTCCAGGCCATGAAGCAGACCAAGAACTCGCTGGATACTATGAACCTTATCTGGCCTGACAACACCTCTGGATGCCCTAGGATGAGCTGGAGAGTGGTGCTGGGCAGAGGGACATCTAGAAAACCCTTCTGAGCCTCCTGCCACTGTGACCTGACGCATGATAAGCAGAAGAAAATGAACTGACTGAGTGGTTTGTGTGTATGTAAGATATCACATGAAACTCTGAGACAACTGTGCTGTACCTCACGCCAATTTGACTCCCAGAACCACAGTGTACAAACAAAAGCATCACAGATAAGGGTTTCTGTCGAGGTACTGATGTGCAATGTTAAAAGGGCTGAAGACACGTGAGGCTTTTAATAGGAACTGAAGAACCAGTTCAAATTCACGATTGCGAAAACGGATGAAAATTTATAGTGAAAATATTTTATAAATGTTATACACAAAATTAGATTTTGTCCAATTTTTGTTCAAATGTTGTCTTTTTGGCACCATTCTGAATCAAACCATTTCCTTTACTCTGACCATTCATTCAATTCAAACCAATTGAAGGCACTCTATAATAATAAATGGAGCAAGTTTTATGTTCCATCTTCCATTTGCACAGTCCTACCATGATTGCCCAATTGAAACTCAACTTAAGAAAAACGTAAAACAAATGAACTGAAAAGCCAAGGGGGATGGAGGTAAAACGTAGAAAATAAATATGGCGGATTAAAGCATGTGTAAAGTATTGTTGCAGTAAACCTCTCAAATCCTCTTATCAGACACACGCAGAGGACGGTACGTCTCTCCATGATGCACCATCAACAACCTGCGAGGTTAGAAAACACTTATTTCACCGCTGCAGCTGTGAAGTTTAGTGAGTATTTGTATCTTGTTCTCAGATTTACCAGAGAATCTTAATGTATTTATATTCCAGTCACTGTTCCGCAGTGTTAGAGGTCTCTTTAACACCCTGCTCTGATTTCATCTTTAATCATGTTTCTACCATGAGTTAGTTAACCTCATATTTGAGCAAAATTAGCTTCATAAGTGTCTGGATCAATTACTAATATACATGAACACAGTATCTTCTTTAAAATGTAAAATGCAAACAAAATGCAATGGTTTCCTGCTTTTAATATGTGAAACTAATTTGAGTTAATGTATAGACCATTGTTTTTATGCCATTTCTATGTCCATTGAAACAATGTTCCCCCTTCATTTAAGACATTTAACATGGCTGCCAGAGTTGCGATGGAATGCTTGTCCTGCTTGCCATTAAAAAGTTCACAATTGAGGACATGTCATTTCAGTAATTCAAAGGATAGAACTTCAGCTTTGTTCATTGTTTGGAGATAATGATGACAGTAAACAAATTAGTTGCGCAATTTCTAAATCGTAATTACATTTTTAGTAAACAACCTGGTATACACAAATACTAATGTGTGTGTGTTTATGCACTAAGGAACCCAGTAGGAAAAGCATTTTATGTGTGCTTGTGTGATTATTTGCTTTCACTTGAGGGTAATATTTGAACACACACACACACACACACACACACACACACACACACACACACACACACACACACACACACACACACACACACACACTCACTCTCAACAAACACACACACGCACGAACACACACGCACACCGGGCCAGATGCTATGTGGGCTGTATCTGGTGAACTCTGAGACACATTGATATTGAGGCCTCTAATGGCCCTCATTAATCACATGATACTAAATCATTTAAGAGATAAAGAGGGAGGGGGAGGCCAGAAGAAGGAAATAAAATGAGAAACATGATAAAAGACTGAAGGCAGGATGGGTGGAAATGAATCTAAAAGAGAGACAGAGAGAGGTCAGAGGGGATCGATAGCTGATGATGATGATGCTGCGTCCACAGGTCGCACACAAACATACTGGTTTTCACCAGTTATTCTACATTGTTGGGTTATAGCTCACCATGGTTTCAGTGTGTAGCGAGCACCAGAGTACACTAGATACAACAATGGTGTAACTACTACTACTACTACTACTACCAGTAACGATTATGATGATAATAGTTTCAGAAACACCATTGACGTTGGTACTTGCGAGGCTCCCCTTACTGGCATAAATACTACCGACTTAAAATAAAACAAAACATGACCTCTTATGTAATTTAATAACTATGCTTTATAGTCTGTTCCTAAATCCCCTCTCTTTTTCAATCCTCCCTTCCGTCCTTTCTTCCTCAACACAACCGGTCAAAGCAGATGGCTTCCCACTTTTTGTTGGGATCTGCTTGAGGTTTCTGCAGGTAGTTTTTAATCACAACTGTGGCCAGGTGGTTGGTCATGTGCAGATATAGGATATATCAAAGTATATTAGCATATAGCAATGGATGTTTGATTGCCCTACTTGTACAGTGTTCAGGGACCAGTACTTTGTACATGTATTCATTTTAATTAATCAATTAATTTTAATTTTGCATCACTCTTTGTTTTCAGACCTGATTTCAATCTAAATTATAATTACAGATCTTTATCAGAATGTATTTTCCAAGAATGTTCTTGAAAGCAATTTGAAATTTTTTGAGATTTATTGAGATATCCCTTTTCTCTTTCTTTCAAATGTCCCTTATTGTCTGTGTTTCAGATTAAATGTAAAAAAAAACCTGTATCATAAGCTCCTTCTAGTGAGTTAAATAATGCCTATTAGCAGTAAAATATGATATAGATCTCCTCGAGTTGATTCAACACGCTTAGACTGAATTGGACCAACGCTAAAGAAGTTATGTCAGAGAACCAGTGTTTTCATAATAAAGCTCCCTCTGGTGAGTAAAATATGAACTACTAGAAATAAATATGTCATATAGATGATAGATCTCCATGAATCGATTATCATGGACCAAATTTGGATCCATGATCATTTAGTCTAATCCATTCGATGTAGCTTGTTTGGTAAAGCTTTTGCCCATTTTGCCCATATTCGGATCAACAGTAGAGAGATTATAGCCAAAAAACATTTTTGTAGATAATGCTCCCCCTTGTGTCAAAAATAAACAACTGACCTTTCCCAAGGTCTATCGATCCACCTCTTCCTCCTACTAAGTTTGATGTTACTATAAGCCTCATTATTTCCATGATATAGTTTTTGAGTTACCACGTTAACAAGAGAGATTTGCAGCGGATGTTATGACGATTCCCTAATGTCCCCTAAAAAATATAATTATTTCATTCCCTTTAAATCCATGAATCATTTACTCCCTAGTTGTTGAGGACTTACACCAGATGCTGGTGTTGCCATTTGATACCTTATGACGCTGTTATGTAAGAATAAAAAAGATATAGAGAAACAAGACAGAGTGGATCCGAATATAACGGAATAGAGAAGAAGAGAACAGGATTGCCTAGAATAAAAGAGGAGTTATAGAATAACATAATATAAAGGAGTGAAGAGCACAACGCTCTGGAAAAGAATACAACGGAACAGAACAGATCATAAACAAAAGAGATTAGAATTACAGAGGAGGACACATCAGATAAAAATTGAATCAAATATATTAAATTATATCTGAGAAAAATGGATTAGAGCACACTGTATAAGGGGAGCAATAGAACAGAATAAAACGGCACACAGCTGACTTGAAAAGAACTGAACAAAATAGAATAGATAAACAAGTTTAAGGTCGTCTGTCTTCTCTTATTCCGGCTGGGGGTTGGCTGTTTGTGTGGTGAGACCAGAGGCAGTACCCATGTCATTAACGGTGCACACGCACCAACACATCCCATTTATAAACAGTCAACAACACTGAGGCAAACACTTCAGCCTTGAACGTGACCCAAAAACCAAAAGGCACACATCAGCAAAGCTACCATCAAATGACTGGGTTCAACGTACGCCTGTGTGTGTGTGTGTGTGTGTGTGTGTGTGTGTGTGTGTGTGTGTGTGTGTGTGTGTGTGTGTGTGTGTGTGTGTGTGTGTGTGTGTGTGTGTGTGTGTGTGTGTGTGTGTGTCTGTGAAGCAACAAATCAACCGACAGCTGTGTGAAGGGTAAATGACTAGGTTTGTTACTTTCAAGGGAAATTCCCCCATCGTATTACATACATATCGATTTTCATGTGGGTTTTGGGGTAGTGGTGAGGCGCTGCTATGATTTCAGCGTATGCTTAAATACAAACACAAACTGGGTTCATCAACACTTATACAAAACAGCAAATATACGCAAAGTACTCTTACAGAAAATGAATGTGTTACTTAGACAGTGAGCTTTTTTGTTGTTATCTGTTCGACCCCCCGCCCTTAAATTGGTGTCTGCATGGAGGATATACCGTATAGCGTGAAAGTAAAGACTGTTATAACGAGCTACCGTTTGCATTAGCATTATTCCGTAGCTCTTATCCAGTGATTTAAAACGAGTTCAACATGGAGGGCAGGTAGCAAAATGTTTCGCTTAAAAGACAGAAGGTCAGGCATGGTGAGAAATGGCTGGGGGGGGAGAAGAATGTGAAGTCATTCTTCAAGGGCCGCATTTTCCATTCATGAGGGAAGACGAGGACCGACTTTCAGTCTGACTGGAGCAGAAGAGACGGTGCTCCCAGAGGAGAGCACGAGCTGAGAAGAGGTAGAGAATGACAAGATCGCTAAAAGGAAGAGTGACACGAGTGTACACAAGGCAGCATACGGGATCTTTGATGCATTACACTGATGGGAGCTTGTTGGCCTCCACAAGGGCTGTGACAATAGAGGAACAATCCAGCTATGGATTATCATATAAACCGTATCAAGTAGGATCAATGTTTGAGAAATTTGTTGACTCTATCTTACATAGACACAAACCACTCACTCAGTTAACTAGTGTTGGAAATATACAACTAACTTTCCCAAAATATAACCAGTTCATCCTCACATTAAGGTGTAAGTCGGTACACAATTTGAAAATGGTCCATGGAATAGTTGTTGAGATAAATTTTTTTCTTTTTTTTAAAGAAAAAAAGAAAAAAAATTGCTTCCCCTGGTCAGTGAAATATAACTACTAGAGTAAAATAAGTTAAATACAAGACATATCTCCTTGAGTCGTTTCATGCACACCAAATGTAGACTTAATGTTGAGAAATGATGGCCAGAAAAGCTTTTGAGATAGTGTCAGAGATATATATCCATGAAATAGTTAATTTATAGGTATTGTGTAACAAGCAGGTTCTGAAGTGGCAGGTGTAGCGGGTGCAATTACGATTATTTAATTTCCCCTTCTTTTTGGTGATATAAATAAAATCATGAATCCTAATTTAAATGTAAATAAAACTGAACAACGGAGATTTGTGCTGAGTGTTGAAAGTGATTAAATCAACAGTGCATGAGGCTGTTAATCCCAGTTTAATGGTTCAGCTTCTCACCTGGAATCATTTTGAATAGCCGGTAACACCTTACACCTCTAAGGGCAAAAGGCTGCTAATGAACTGTTATGTTTCAAAACCTGTACACATTTCCCTTGACATTACTCTGGCCTATCTTATGAATTTTTTGATGGACATCTGCCCGTTTCCTCCATCCGGTGGATATTGGGAGGTATGAAGAATCGTTGTCATGTAGTAATGACGTAATGAATAATTCATCTATTTTCCAAACTGCAATGGACATTGTCTCTCAGGAAATGTGTCTTGAGCCTGAAAACAAGGTAGACCGTCGAGATTGAATTCTGTAATGACACTTGAAGCAAGATCTAATAAGCTCCTCTAATACCTTTTCTAAAAGGGTATTTGATGCTGGAGGTGTTTGACGTTAGTCCATCATTAACCTGGAGGTCACGGAAGACAGTAAGGACGAGGAGGAATTTTCTGCTGATGGCAGGCCGTATTTTAACAGGGACAAATGCTTGATGGGTTTGGCTCCACTGGATTTTCTTATTTTGTTTTACTTGTATGGTATAAGTGAGTAGAAATCTTATGCAGTGTCTACTTTAAATAAAGTAAAATACTACTATTAAAAAGCTATTGAATGAATGTTTTGAAAAGCCAGAACCTTCCATTTGGTGTCAAATTAATGAAACGCCTACCTGCAACTATCTCACATTTCATAATTCTAAGGCAAAGCTTTGATAAAACATGATTACATATCTGAGCGTTTCAGCTGCACTGCATGGTTAGTGGTTAGTCCGTAGATGCATGCCCATATACGCCTGAAACATTTTCTCATCTGTTTGATGTGTGTCTGTGTGTATTGTCCTCATGCATCCAGCCGCTGAGTATAAGTGTGTGTCTGTGTGTAAGACTAATAAGTGTATGTAACCCTGGGAGTGTTATCTAATTGCCATATGCTTTAATAATTTACTCTCCCTACTCTCTGATGCCTATCATTAAGAAATGAGGAAACAACCCCCAGCTGTGTGAGCGTGTGCACGTATGATCGTGTCCTTTACAGTGCATACTTTAGTGTGCTCATATGTCCTTGAGAAAAGTGTGTTTGAAGATGTATAAATATTGTTAGGAGCATTTTTTCACCTCTATTGTGTCTGTGTGTGTGGTGTTTAGGTGTTTATCACCTCTCTGTGTACTCGTGAATGTGTGTGTGGGTGTATGCCTGGCCCTTGTGTGTGTGTTTTCTGTACCTCTTCCGACCATTAAGGTAAGTGTACATTATTCATTGTGGCCTGCCAAGATCGTTATCAACAGAGAGCAGAGATGGACAGAAGGAAATAACAAGATTTTTTTTTTTGAGGAGCAGTAAAAGCATGTTTAGTCCAGTCTGATCAACGTTTGACATCTTTCTCTTTTGACCAACCACAACTTAATCACAGCTCTACATTTTATCTGATTAATTGAACTGAGCACATATATTCTTAAATTTTCCATTAAAGAAGCCCTGGAGACACTTCATCAAGCTATGATATCACCTGTGCACATGCTTGAAACTATATTTGCACAAGCGCTTCCATCTCAGAGGACATTTTATTCATCTACATCACAGCAATTGCGCAGAAGACTGCTACCCTGTTACCTAGAAGAAAAAGAAAAGCTCTCTAACATTTACTGGGACAAATCTGATAATGTAGGATTGATAAAGTTAAAATCAATCATTTCCAATGAAAGAGTTTAAGGTGTAAGAGTTCTGCTGGAACTACCGGTGTGAACAGCATTATCCACAAGCAGAAATGCAAAATTCCTCAATAATAAATGATGTTTTCAAAAATATGAAAATGTTAAATACTGGTGATGGATGGGTTTTAAATCCATTTCAAGGGTATTTCTATAATTCCCTATATTTGCAACAGACCTTCAAAGTCTGAAATGAATGTAAGAAGAAGAATGTTTTGATATAATGGAATCAGATATTTTTGAATTGTCATCGGCGCCGCCGCAGATCCTTTGTGTTAACATGACAACTGATAAACTATTTAATGGATCGCTTTCAAATTTTAGAACCACATAGAGCACATACAGTGCGAGGAAGAATTACATTTATTTTGGGAAAAGCCGGTTGAATATTTATGCCACTAGGGGGAGTTTTATGTCAAATACTTTTAGTGACATTATTTGTGCTGGTACAATTTTGTCCAGAATTGATGCATACGAATCATCTCGAGGATATCTTCCTCGTATATATGGATTTAACTCACTAGGGGGAGTTCTTTTAAAAAACACTTCCAAACTGCTGGTCTGATTTAGTCTAAATTTAGTGCATATGAATGACTTGAGGATATCTATCTTTTATATATCAGTCTACTTTAATAGTTTATATTTTAATCACTGGGAGCACGGGGGGCTTCATTAACAGTTTTAATATTGCTTTACATTTACTTTGAGGAGTTCAATACGGAGGATTGCTTGTACAACACAAGGGATTGGGGTCTTTTCGGGATATACCCTTGTTGTCGGGGACGACCGTGTAGGCCTAGTTTACATATGACAACAATTGATTTCCTGAACTGACATGAAAAATCTTGACTAGAATACTAATGAGTAATAGCCAGATCCTCACAGCCCCGCCAACATCTCCACCAAAGGTTGTTCCAGTTCCTCGTCAAGCCGTCAAAAAGTGTGTTGGCCAAGTTCTTCCCAATTCCTGCTTTTTAAAATGAGCAAGTCTTGAAATATGCTTCAATAATTAGTCGAAAGCCCAGTACTGCATTCATAATAATTCTGTATTTATTTCCCAGAATGCATTTTTATACAGTTAACTATCCATCTTTCCATTTTACGTCAATATTATAAGACACCAGTGGGAGCGTCTGCCTAAAGCAAAAGCAAATTAGGCTAATTATTTCTTTATAAACTTTACAGAGATAGTGCCAGTAGACCAAAGAGGCAAGACAGCGCTTTCAATGCTTCAGCTGGAAACATCCCTACTACATCAGCGTTAATGTTGAACACAGACAAGAGGGATGCGGATGAGAGGGAGGAAGGCGAGACAAAAACATAACATAAAGAGGTTGTATGGAGGACAAGAAAAAGAGATCCATGAAGAGCCAAGGCCAACAAAGCAAATTATATTCATCATTAATTATATATCATGTTAAATGCGGAATGTCCCATGTTTTAATTATGCAAATGACTATATTGAATTTTTGTGATTAAACAGAGTAAATATCTGTTTCCATTATAACACTGATTAACACATGAATAGCTCAGGTAATGAAAATGCTCTTTTCTATCGAGTAAGAAATGAGCATCTAGCATCTAAAAGATGGAAGCATCCTGAGCTGCATATTCACCACAAAGCTTAATGCAAGATTTTTCTTTTTAAGCTGCGGATGGTACCAACCCGTACTATTCCATTCTTGTTTTTATTCCATTTTCCACCTTAGGTAAAAACTATACTGCTAATTGTACATACAACAGGGTCAAGCTGTCATTGCTAGTCCGATCTCCCAAACTCTCCTAATTTTATCATCAATAGCAGTATAGCAATATGCTAAAGTGGTACCAAAAAGAGCCATATGTATTTTTCACTAAAGGCTTCAGGTTGACTTCTATTCCGTCACCGGACGTTAGCAGTTAACATGTTACTTCTTTTACAATTTCTTTTCTTTTTTTGTTTTTTATACATAATATCCCATTTCTTTAATAAAGTGTGTACATTCAAAAATGTCATCCCTAGTGTCGGTTCAAAGGCAGTATAGTTGATATGCCAAGGGCGAAACACAGCGCTTTTCAAGCATACAACTCGATCTGCACTGCTGCAGAAACAAAGGACAGGCTCCAGTCTCCTCCATCACCATCAAGCGCACCCCTTCCTAATTGGTGGCATATTTTAGCTGCTCAACTTCCAATCAATCCCTCTGGCTGCCTCGCTGCTGCTCCTCAACAAACGCATTGCTGCCTGTCCTTTCAGATCTGGCATTATCCCTGCATCCACCGGTCAGCTCAGTTAATCAGTTTCAGTAGTTTGCTCATCATTTCCCCAAATATTTCTGTATAAACTAGGCATATGCTGTCGTCACCGAAAAAAAGTGCATATCCTCGAGCAGCACCCAATCCCCTGCATTATACAAGCAAACCCCCTGCTTGAACTCCTCAAATTAAAGGTAAAGTTATGTCCAAGGTATTTGGTATTGGTATTTGGTAAAAAAGAGTGAGTGAAATATTAACTATAAAGGTGAACATGATTTATGTGAGATTGACCTCGTTGACTGGATTCATATGCACCAAATTTAGACTAAATCGGATCAAAGATTGAGAAACATTTGCCCCAAAACTTTTGGAGATGAAACTCCCACTACGATCAGAAATATACAACTGAGCTTGACCAAAATCAATCCAGTTCTTCCTCGCACTATGGTATATGGGGTCATAGGATTTGAAAATGGCCTATGAAATTTATATCCGGAAAGTAGTGTTTTTCAAAAAAATAAGCTCACCCTAATTAGTGAAATATGAACACTTAGAGTAAAATACAATATTTACAAAATAAATCTCCTCAAGTCGATCCATACGCACCAAAATCTAACCAACAGTTAGGAATGGATGTCCGAAAAACACTGTTTATCATAAAAAAATCATTATCATTTATCATATTTTTTTTTTTATTATTACCTGGTGCCCCTCGTGTGGCCGGCTGTTACAGCAGCTCCCCCTCTCCTTGATCATTTTTCATCAAGTAACTTTTTTTTTTTTCGTTATTGTTTTTATATATTTGTATATAAGTGTGCTTTTGAACACAACCCTGGAGAGAAGAGCTGCTGTTTTTGCGCTTTTCTGCCTGCTTTTCTTAACTTTGTTTGTGTCCGTCTCCGGGGAGTCCGTACTCAGCCACGTGCTCGTTGTTTACAGTAGGGATCAGCTGTTAGCGCTACGTAGCATCGCCGTGCTGCCCGATCTCACCCTCTTCTGACTTTATCTAACTGTAAGGCTGTACAGATCCCTTGTTCGATTGCTTTTCAAAAATTTGGTGCAATGGTAAAGTCTGATGTGAGATAGTTTGGAGTTTACTTTGCTGCTCAGATGTAAGGATGTGTAAACGTCAGGCTGACTCTCTCAAATCATTAAGAATTACAAAGATGAGAACATAAAATAGAGACAGCAGGATTGGAATAAGGAGACAAACAAGGATGTGGAAGAGAAATGAGAAAGCAGACTTAGCGCAGGGAGGCGGACAGACTCAGTAGACTGTAGTATTGCCTGGGTGATTTTCATCTTCTCTCTGATTAGCACACAATAACTTTGCCCTTCCAGAGAAAGAAATCTGAAATGATTTCTTTTCTCTTCTGAGTTTTCTTGTACAGCTTTATCACACTCCTACTGACACATGTGCGTATCTGGGCACACGGAGATACGCACACCTGTTAACCCAGCCCGGCAGGGAGAAAGAGTTGTATACACCCAAACACATACATGAATTATTTATTGTTCTCTTCCTATTAACAAGTTGTTGGAATACATTTATTTCCTGGAGATCTTGCGGGTTCGCCGCATCATGACTGAGGCTCTAATGCATGTTATTTCAATCTGACGGTAGTGCCTGTTGCCTGACGGATTCTTCTGTACAGAGAGATGAAGTAACAACCGTCGCCTGCCGCTGACAAGCTCAACAATTGTGTTATTCAATCAGAACAATGAAGTGGCTTATATTAGCTGTGTTATGGCAGATAATTTCATGGTGGATGGATACAAACTAAAAACAAATCCATTTCATTGTAAAGACTTCACACCAGAGCGGGATAGAGAGCATTTATTGTAACGTCAGCAAATGGGCTTCTTGGTGATAAATATAATATCTGGCTTAGAACAAGGATGACTATTGTGGCTTTCATGTTAGTGAGATAGAATGCCATCATGTTTTCACAAGAATGTCATTAGCCAATTCTGGTGGTTCTGGGTTCTGGATCAGATTTTGTGCAAGAGCTGTGACAAAAAAAAAGCAGCTTCTCGATGGGCTGTTCCTCCCTTAGTTTGATGACTTTTGTGTTTCTGGGTGTGAACTCCTGTCCGCCTGCTCCTCCAGCCTAATAACTCATTTGTACACACTCATTACGAGTGGAAATAAAGGACTGGTGTCGAGCCTGTCATCAATGACGAAGACTCTGACAGAACAAATGCGTTCATCTCGATTGCTCTCAAAATTCAGACTGACAGATGACATGTGATGGATTGTTGTCATACAATGTGCTGATTTCATCTGACAATGAGAAGAGTATTTATACGACCATCACGCATTCACCGCAGGGTTCACTTACACACAATGAGATGGTGGACTAAAAAAGGACTGTTTTAGGAACACTTTTAGACATAAAGTTGAATCTAAAGGTCAATGTTTTGCTCAGTCTGGTCAATTTCATTATCCAGAAGTTTATAAGGCCTGTTCAGCAACTTTGAAATACGGTTCTGCTCCATAAACTGCAAAATAAAGTATAAGGAAAATTGAAAGTAAAATTCCAGCGGTTTTGGTTGCCTGCATTTTACTGTAAAAGATACAGTGATCATGTACAAGTCAATATGGTATATTAAAACAAAAGGCACCATTTTTTTATGGTTTACTAGGAGGGAACATAAAGTGAATTACAATAAATTCAGGCTTTTTTTACCTTGAAGTCAATGTTTTTTAGCAAAAATATACTATACTTTTACCATATTGTTAGAAACAACGGTATGACCTTGCTGAATGGTGAAAATAATAATTCAATCAAAATAATTCTGTCACATTAATGATTTATTGGAGCAGTTCTGTAATTTTTCTGTACATTTATTTCCAAGTGTGTATTTTCACAATTAAATTCCGTGTTTTACACACATTCTAAGTATAGATAATAAAGTTATTTACAATTTCTTTACATTAGATTATTCACCGTATCTACAAGAGTGATATATTATTTTGAATTTTATGTTTGTCATTTGACCATTTTGGGTTTTTTTTTACCATAATTTGTACAGACTATTTTTAAAGCGGACCAAGAAGTCCTAGAATGTGTTGAGCTCCAAACATGACATTAATTTATTTATCTATTTAGGGTTATTGGTCTTTCTTCCCCCCCCCCCTTTTTTTAAAATCTATTTTCACTGTGTATTTGTCAATTTTAAATTTTGTAGTGTATTTTATTATCATTCATATTGAAGAAATACACATATATATATTTTACATCCCATGGTAGATTGTTATATTCCACCATTTTTTTTTAATCAGATGGAAATCCTCATTAAGATTAAAATCATTTTTCTGAAGCTACCTGGCCAAGAGAGCAGCATAGAAATTTTCTTAACAATGAAATGAGACGTAAGAAAAATAAACAACTTTCACAATAAATTGCAAATAAATGAATGTACAAAAAAAATATGGACTCATTTGGAACAAGTCCTTAAGTGATTGTAATTAAATTCTGGAAGTAATCCCATATTCCAAAATCATTATTTTATTTTCATTTTCATTTTTTTTCAAATGACCATTTTGACAGCTAATTGACTGCCTCCCCATAATATTTGGCATTTCCTTAAGTATTGAATAAGGCAAATCCTTGAATGAAAAAAGTATGTCTAGATATCTGAGGTGAAAGACGTAGGTTGCAGAACAAAGTAAGAAGGAACAAAGTGAAGGTAATCATGCAAAACAACACGCATGTACGTGCACGACGGAGGTGCTAACGGAAATGTGCTAAAACAGGTGTGATCACACATCTCCAAACTGTAGAACAGATAATTAGCTGTTTTTCAAATTCTTGTCTGTTTCAGTAAGTTCTTCACAAATAACTAGAAAAGTTTGTGCTTCCACAACAACACGCACACGCACACACACACACACACACTCCCACAGGACCAACGCAGACCACATTCTTGTCCAGCCAAGGCCAATATCTCTGTGTTTTTCCACAATAAGAGCAGCTCATTCGACACAGGAGCTATATTTGTACAAACTTCCTTTCATCCACCCATCGCAGCATGTGTGTCTTAACATCCACAGGGCAGTGATTATTTATCCTAAACACAAGTGGATTTTCTACTTCCCATATCCCCTCATTTCACTTCAAGTTTCTTTCCCCCCTGTTTTTATCTCGGCCATAGTTTGGTTTTATGAAACATTTCTCCCCTTGGATATGATAATAGCAAGTGTCTCTATACCTTTGGAACGCTTGATGTCTTAGTTTAGTGAGCGATACTCCTGCTTTGAATGCATCTATCTCTCAATGCCTACCGTCTTACCATTCCCATACTGCTGTTTGCTGTGAGTATATCCTTCCTCTGGTACTGAGCCATTTAGCCAAAGTCCAGACTCACAGCTGGCTGGTCCCGAGAGAAAGGAACAATTGTCATAGAGACATCTCTGAGAGGACAACATTTCATCGTCAGAGAGGGATCCTTACCAAACACAGCAATCACCTGACTATGAAGACAAATGCAGCACATGATGCCTCTATGTCGGTCAAGTCAAGGATGTTTTCCTATTATTATTATTATTATTATTTTGAAGGGACGCTGTCATGGTTGTGGGGTTTTCTTATTTGTTATATGTTTTGCTTCAAGGTTGTGTCCACTGTGATTGACTCCTATTTTCACCTGCACCTGAGTGTTTGAATCTGCAATTCTTCTTCTGTTTGTCAATTCATCTGGGTTATATTTATCTTACTGAATAAACTGTATGTTATTTCTTTAATGAATCGGTAACCCTTTATGCCGCTTTTTCTTCCTTCAATTTATCCTTCGATGGACTTAAACCTTGGACTGCTACATTCTACAACTGCTTCTAAAAAGAACTTCTAGCTCAATGTCTATTGGATGGAAGATTGCCAATTCTAGTAGCATTGTATTTATTTTATTGTTAAATATAACTATAGAGCAGCTAGAAACTGCAGTACAGCATTTACTGATGCTGTTCAAGCTATTCGACAAAATTTACATGTTTGGTGGTATTTGGTAAAATGTATTTTACAAGTTTACATGTCAATTAATAGTGGATATGAAGCAACCAAACACACAAATCACCAAGAAAAAAATTTGCAAAACCCACAGCATGAAGGAAACGTTGCAAATGACCCTTAATAGTGATGCAAGCCCGTTGCATCAAGCAGCTTTTTCAATGCTACATTTATAGTACATAGTATATAGTACATATATAATACATAAACTTTAATAGAACGGATACAATACACAAACTTTTAATATATATTTTAGTTTTGTTTAACTACCTTGTTTGGCGGTCATGTGACTTAGAATGAAACCTTAATCAAACACTGTAAAAACAGTCAATAAACGTAATAATGACGCAAACATACCAAAATTACCAAAGCTACAACAAGCAACCGTTTCCGTGAGATAATGAGAAAAGAAGGTGGTTTACTGTTATTTTCTTAATGCTCATCAGAGATCAATAGTATTATTTGATTGTTCTCTGTTCTTTTGGGGATTAATACCTCATTTTTGGTCTATTGATTCTGCATTATGCAAAACAGCTTCGTAGTTTATCAAGCCAGTGCCCCACTGATATACTGTATGTATGTACCTCGACACAAGTCAATGTCATTGTGTATACTGTATGTCTTTGCCATTATGTACTCACTGTTTTATGACATAATAAACTCAACCTGAACAGGTAGACTGCACATTTATACAGGTGGGATATAGATAACAATACAGTTAGAAAGTAGTAGAGGGATTGAAACACATATATTGCTACTCAAGCAATAAATCTGTTGAGAAATATAGTTTGAGTATTTTCTACTCAAACAGTAATAGAAAGTGATAATACAATATTTATAGCAAGGCTATATTATTTTCTAACCTGTGCTGGGATGTGCAAAGACAGTTTGAAAAATCTAAATCTAGCCACGACTGCTTGATGTGATAGTATAATATATACCAAACCTGCTTTACTTTAGGATGGAAAAAAAGAACACAACTTCAATATACTCACATCAATCTGTCACAAGAGAAGCATTAAAACCCCACAGCACAACTTTACTGTCAGTTTTTCAACGTCTGTAGGCCTACACGTGCCGTGTCCACTGGAGACATGCCAATCAAAGGTTTGCATGACATTACAATCATATTGGGTCAGTTTTTAAGCAGGTGGGCTGACTCTCTTGAAACTTTCTTTAAATCAATGTTTACGGATGTAACTGATTTAACATGTGGTTTGAGACAGGAAGATGAGAAGAATAACTGCAACAGTTTCTATGTCTGTGCCTCGATATTATTTTTGCAGATTGCTGGGTTTTGAGGTCAAGGAGGCATTGAAATGACCAGATGTGACAGGGGAGGCATGCAGTCTGAGCGGGTCAGCAGGACAGTTTTTATCTCTAAAAGCATTTGACATCTGAATCTATTCTGCGGCAACACACACACACAGAGTCTCACAAATGGCCAATCGAGGATCTGTTGGAGCAAACTGCTCAACCTCACTGCTGGACACTAACGACATGGAATACTTTCTCCCTATTCCTCTGTCTATCGCTTTTCTCTCTCACCCACACAGACACACACAGGCAGCCTAGAAATTTTCTTTTCCCGAGACACTAATCAAGAGAGACCGGTCCTTTACCTCCTTGGCAAACACACAGAACAAACACTGACAGCCACTGATTTACACCGACACGCAAGCGGCGCCCACAAGCAGAGACACCTGCACACATAGCCAACATACAGTGCATATGACCACAAACAAAGATACACAAGACACACACATTTCTGTTTTGCGGCATGTCACCTGAAGGATAGCGGACCAACAAAGGAGACAAGCTAATGATACAGTCAGATGGTGTGTTCCACTACCGCTGGTTGGGTAATTAGAGTGAAATAGGGCCCGAGACACTGCAAAAGAGAAGGACACAGGTACAGACACGGGGAGAAAAAACACAGCCGAAAAAAAGCAACAAAACTAATTGCCCCCAGCGGACAATTTTAAGGCTGTTTCTGACATTATTAATAATCTATTGAAAATGTAGGAACGTTTAGATGACAGGGAAGAAGAAGAAGAAGAAGAAGCAGACGCAGCTGGGCAAGGCTTTACATTTTAAAGTGTGACGTTCAAAGTTAGAGATGTGGGATTATTTAAAGGAAGCAAAGAATCAGAAAGTTTATAGGAACAACTGCACACATATCTTACAGCACAGTTCCAATTACCAGATATACTCCGTTGGTGTTGTTTCATCTAGAGTGCTGGAGTGGAACAGAGCTGGGGAATTGCAAATTTAATTGGAGCAAGGAGCAGCATATTAGACAAGTTAAAGTGATGCTCCAGCTGCTCAAGTTCAGCAGCTAAAGTTTGTTCCAGTTTGTTATAATGCTGCTTAAAAAAAAAGAAAAAGAAATCTAGGGTCTTCTTGTTTTTGACACAGATATGAGAACTTCCCAGAATTCTTCAATCTTAACATCTATCTCAACAAGCTCCATATTGAAGGTGATACAATGTTGATGTAGCTTGAAAATCATTATATAGTGAGTTTTTTTTGTCAAACTGTTTAGTCGTCCCTCACCCAAGCTGCAATAGCAGACATATTATTGTATATGTATGTATTGTAAGTATTATTGCACTGTTGTTTGTATTGCGTCCTTCATGTGAGTTTTCCACATTTGGCGGTGCAGTTAGATTTCAATTATAAAGAATGAGGTTAATGTTGAAAGGTCAGGTATGTTCAGAAACGTTCACCAAACAAAATGGTAAAAATTCATGCATTTTTCCTTTAATGTCTGAGTTACTTTCCCTGGTGAAGGTAATTATTATGATCTGATTTAGGCTGCAGGATTGTGTGTAGCAACATGGCTCAGCAGCGACCCCTAGAAAGTTTAAAAGACTAAGTATCTGTGTTTCACCTACACTTAAAACTGTCAATATGTGTTTGCAATAGTTAAAGCCAAAGAACAAAAGCCTCGATAAAGTTAGAGCCATAACCGATACCACACAGAGAGCAAGCCATTTGACTTTGTTTTGCAAATTAAGTACATTTTTCTGCCTTTTTTAGTGTGTTGTACATTAAAAAAAACCTCCTACAGTTTGTCCTAGGTTCAGAATAAATATTGAAATATGGTCATTCATTTCAATAACGTATCTATAAAAATTAATTTAAAAGTCCAATAACGTGAATGGTATAGTCGTAGAGGTTGGTGAGATTTCACTTTTTCCAATCCAGAAGTAATAACTGCAAATGTCCACAATGCAATATCTTCAGTAAAACTTCACGAGATGGGTAAGAGTGCCCCCCTGAAGTCACCCACAAATTTAATATGCAGCTACAGCGATAGCACCATCTGCTAGCGACAGGAAATCATTATTTTGTGGCAAACATCATTTAATGTACATGAACAAGATAATTGATTGATTTATGGCAAAAACATGCAAATCCAGAGCTGTGACAGACCCCCTCAATGCTGCTTAATTTTTACCTCAGCAAAAAAGAGTCAGAGGAATCTTGGGAAATGCGAGGCTTGTTTCTTTGATCAGTGTCTGATTTGAGCATGATAAATAAAAGAGAAAGTATAGGATGGATTTCAATGCAGTTAACTAGAAAGTTGGGCTAAAGAGTATGAGAAGCTGATTAGATTTAGAATCTTCCTGTGAGTTTCCCTCATATGGCGGTGCAGTTAGTTTTCACTATAAAGTAGAATGTTAGTGTAGAAAGGTCAGGTATGTTCAGAATGAACATCTATTTTTCTTTTTCTCAGAGTAGAAGTTCTTTCAGTAAAGTGTAACAAGAAAATTCTTTATTATCCCGAGCCACTCAACGAAAAGCAGCTTGTGATGTTGCCAGAGTGTCATTTATGTAATCACTTGATGAAGATATGCACTCACCCAGTGCCCTCAGGTCATCAAAAGCATAATATCTGACCTAAAAATACATTGTATCAAATCATATATTGATCATCATCTTTCTTTCTTGTTGTTTGATATATTTCCTTTTAATCCAAATACTTGTTGTGTTTTTCTTTCTCCTTTCTGCTATAAACTCATAAACACAGAACAGTAGCAAAGCTGTGCCTTTTTTTCTTTTTTTAACATACTAAAGTTATTGTTTCTAGTGCAGAAAGAAAATGATCTATTAAACTTTTCTCAACACAGCATGCACAATTTCATTTTTTTTTGTTAAATCCCCACAAAGATGGTGAATCCTGCTTGCTATCCACACTATTTCCTGTTAGGATCCTGTTCCTTAAAATAAGCTCCTTGTCCCTGGCTGCACTTTACCGTACTTCATCCCCCTCCACTCTAGATTCTTTCTGGGGAGACTTTCTCCACAGCTCACAAACATGGTCTCCTGTTATTGATTTCAACTTCATACAGTTTGGTATTTACAGCTTTTTCTTCCTTATCTCCCCATCAGAATTTCTCCACACACGCTCCTTCCACGGTCTGTTTAATGTGGCACCGGTGTTCAGATCCACAACAATGGTGAGATGCGAATGAGTATTTTCTTCTCAAAAGGCCAGAAATCAATGCAGCCATAATATGCCAATCGATTACTATGCACCTTTTTGTGTTTATCTACACTACGGATGGCAATCATAAGAATGAAGTACATATATGATTTCAAGGGAGGAAGGCAGGAGTGCGAGAGAGAGTCATGCTGTGACGTGACATTTTCAACAGAATCCTGTATGTGGAGAACTATAGAGAATAGTGATCAGTGGGTAAAGAATGGCTGATGCGCGACGGTCTAGGATGTCAAGGGTATAAGGAATAAGTAGAGGAAAAGGAAGCAAACAAAATGAGATTGACACCTAGGAGATGGTTCCAGAATTTGGAATTGAGGATGCAAATAGAAGCAAGAGCCAGAATGAAACACATGATGCGTGAAAAGGACTAAGTGTTCATGACCCTGTTAAGAAGGCAACGGCTTTACTAAAAATGTAACAATATTTAGTTCACATGCTAAACTGGATGAGCACAGAACAATTTAAGCCGGATTTCAGCCTGACAATGAGCCTCAAGTATGTCTGGCGAGCTGTGGGGGCTTGTCCGGAGCTGTATGTCCTGCAGTGTACGGGGTGTTCAGAGGGCCGTCTAGCAGCTCTCGAACAATTGTTCCCAATACGTCAGAAGTTTTGGTTGGTTGACTCAAGCAGTCGCATATTAGAAGTAGTATCGCGACTGGATCGGCTGACGTCAGTGCCTTCTCATAAAGTGGAAAGCATGTTTTGTGAATTTCCATGGTGACATGACGCTTCGTGTGCATAATAAATAACAAGTAGTCATAAAGTAGAAAGTGTAGTTTGTGGCCGGTAGCTATGCGGTTGCTACCAGCCAAAAGAAAAATAAAGTTTCTTTCTGTTAGAGGGGTGCTATTTACTAGTTAGCCATCTATGCAGTCAAACGTAGCTAGTTTACCTCCAGTTTGCCAACTAGTGCACGTACGTCTTTTATTTAAAAGATGTTTTGGCATACTGGATGGCAAAAATCAAGATCAAAATCAAGACAGCTCGTTTTTGTCTTGCTAGCACGTTCCTAGCAGTTATTGGAACTTTCAAACAAAACTTTATTGACGATGGTCGATATCGCAACAACAGGCTGAAGGGGCTGACGGGCAGTGTGAAGACTCCAATTGTGAGCTTCTGTAAGAATTTGATTCGTACAGTATTAGTTGAAATCAAACAGCCACGACTCTTAAAACGTACAGTGTGAACCCAACTTTAAAAATACGACAATATTGTGAAAATCCTAATTTTCATACAACCACAGAAAATATCTAAAATGCTGTAGCATGTAATAAAGATGCATGAGGTGGGGTCACGTCAGCAGTTTTCACAGGAATTGCAGTTGTGATTTCCAGAGATTATAGATTGAGTTAAATACAGGTACCTAGTTTAGAGGAAAAAGAGACTTTCTTGAAAGTCATTTAAATACTAATGTGGATCTACTCTGTGGATACTTTATGTATGGCTTGATCTGACCGTGTTAGGCTTAATCTTCAAAATCAAGCTACTAATTGTTTTTTGTGTGTGTTTTTTTTTATTTCCTCTGGCCTCCATGCAGCTAATGATTTTCACCAGGCTGTTTTTGAACACTGAGGGAGCATGAAAGGGAAAACTATCAGTCTTGTCATATTATTCCTGATACCGAAGGGATACAAAGGAGCCAAAGCACACATTGACTTTTTTTAATACATTTTAGTTCCCCTCATGGCTTCCCTTTGACTTCCTAAACAAGGTCCGTTTTCCCATTTGTTATGGTTGTCTGCTCTAATAAAGTGAAGGGAGTTGCTGTTTTCCAGCAAATAGAGAAAAAATGGGAGCAAGAAATTGGAGATATGGAGCGGAATAAAAGGGGCAAAAAAACGCAAGAGGAATTACATGGATGCATTCAGATGTTGAGTGCAACACCTAATATATAGAAGATGGTGAAATAAAAAGCAAATGTGCTCTAGTACACTAGATTTACCCTTACCATTAAAATTCTCATGAATTCTTCCTGACAAGCAGTCAAGTTAATGCTTTATTGATTCCAGCAGCAAAGTCATAGTGTCTTTGAGGAAGTCAGGGGTCAGCTACTTACAATGAATTCATCTGGACTAGACTGATAGACACAGGATGTTTGTTTTCACTGTTTACGTTAAAACTCTTCAATTTCACAAATTTTTTGGATAACTCAGATCAAGGTTTGCCAGATATGTTATTGGTTTCCTTAGATTCCTAATAAATGAGAAACATGAGGCAGTTGGTGGGCGCCTTGTCAAGATCTGGTTTCATCAGTCAGACTATTTCAAATGAAACTTTTACCTGGCTACATTTGTCTTACCTCTCAAGCATGCTTTTGACTTTCCAAGACTTACGAAGTTTGTTCCCCCTGCTGGCAGATACAAACCCCAGAGATGGGCTCAGGTTGACAGGCTATTGAATTAAATTTCGGAGCTTTGTAAATCCTGCAGGCAGGTATTCTCCATTCGTTATGATTGATTGAGCGCGCTGAGAAGAGGGGGTAGGGAAATTAAAACAGAGGATAAGCAGTTCTAGCTGTGGCCTTACATGTAAGGCCAAATATTTCCTGTTTTAAATAAGAAGTCCCTGAGGAGATGGCGCTCTAAAAATTCACCCTCCGTCGTAGCGATCTGTCTGTGAGGAGACAAGACAATTTCATTACTTGGTGATGCAGCATGGGTCCCCCGAGTGTATATGTGTGTGCGTGTTCGGCGATGCACTGAGTTGCACAAGTTGCCCAGGCAATGGAAATAAATACCAATTAATATGTGCAGAAGAATTTTCCTGTGAAGAAGATGTGTGCATTAATCAAACAAGGAGGTCTCCTTCATCTTGTAAATGGTGACGCTGAAGCCAAACGGGCTGTGCCGGGATGGGTGTATTGTGCTCTTTTAATTATCTACTTATAGGGGTGAACAATAGCGTTAGACAGTGAAGTCCTGTGTCACATTGCAAGTGACACAATGGACACGACATCAGTAGAAACGTGGGCATCATAGACTTCAAACCACCTTCAAATGTAGCATTTCACCTTTTAGACTCAATAAAATCCTTCCACATATAATCAGAATTTGGTCTGGCAGTCTGAGCAAGGACTTAGCCTTCCTTGAATGTTTTATTGAAGGGACAGACGTTGGAAGACGGAAGTTTTAAGGGGAAAAAATTGTCCGTTTGTGTAAGTGTTCCCTTTCGGTGCTAACCCCAGCACCGAGCACATAAGCGCCTCAAAAGAAATGAATATGGCCTTGTGAGCCAACCTACACACTCAAAGACCTTTGTCATCATTTGTAGCACTAAGGAGAAAGTCTACACCGTTACAGAGTTTACATAATGGCTCTGCTATGATCTGAGAGGGGGGCTCAAACTGGATTTGCTTATAAGATTGAGTCAATACCATACCCAGACCTCCCTTCTAGTGAGATGATCTATTTATATAAATTCATTACTACCAGCCTTGCTGATGATAAGAATGTTTCTCTTTTATTGGAAGACTTGTTTAAAATCTTGTCCTTTCAGTGATGGCAGTGCTGAACTTCCAGTGTTCTGAAGTCAAATAAGGGATCTGTCCAGAATTAGGAGGGAAAAAATCTACTTCCTCCTGCCTACAGTCAGATGAAAGAGAGGGTACTGGAGTAATTAGCGCTAAGACGGGTAACATACAGCTGCAGAACTTTTGGATCTGCAATACTAGGTGCTTGGAGGCCTTAAGCATTTTCACATCTCACCACAAAATCACCACAATTAGGGGACGCATGCCATTTCTATCAAACTTGTGCACTTTTTCATGTACACCATAATTCCAGTGAATTCTATCCCTGAAAAAGTGAAAGTTGGGAATATAATGGAATCCTGTTACCTTGATTACTCAAAAACCATTTAATTGATAATTTTCAGTTGTTATAGCCACATAGTGCTTAGTGCGAGAAAGAACTGGATTGATTTTGGGAATGGTCGGTGGTATATTTCCATTATTAGGGAGAGCTATATCTCTGAAAGTTTTCAGGCCATAACATCCCAAAACATTGGTCAAAATTAGTCCAAATTTGGTGCATGTGTAGCGGCTTGAAGAAATATATAATGATTAATCATATTTTACTCTAATCGTTCATATTTTACTCACTACGGGGAAAGTTGTTTTTTTTTAAAACACTGTTGTCTGGACATAACTTCCTAACCATTAATCAGATTTAGCCCAGGAGATCTTTTTTTCCCCTCCTATTTAAACGAAGACATTTTGTCACGATTCATTTTCAAATAGTATATATCTTATTTAACTCCAAAAATTCACATTTTACTCACTAAGGGGAGCTATGTTTCAAGAAAAACACTGTTATTGAGACATAATTTCACATTTAATTAAAGAAGTTTAATAAGGAGGATTGAATTTTTTGGGGCTAAACCCTTGCTGTCAGGAACGCTTGGCGTCACTTTCACTAAGAGACAATAAAGATGTGATGAGGGATTGCATATGTCTAAATGTAGATTATGTATTTATCATGGAGAGTCTTATGAAAGACTCCATTTCCCTTCTTTTATTATTAAAGTTTTATTTTTCACAATGTGAGTGAAAAACCCCTAACAGCAGACACAAAGTAAAGACTGGGTGACAGATCACACAGGGTGACTGGCTGAATATATGAGCCCCTGCAGTTAATGTTGTCTTAGCTGCAAGTCTAAATAACTGAATAACTGGGTGGCTACAGCCCATGTTGTGATGCCATAAATTAATTAAGCGACAGCCATGGAAGACAGAGACAGATTGAGGAATGGGCTAAAGCAGAAAAGGGCAAGATGGCATTTACTTTGTCTACTATTTTACCTCACTATCTGTTTGAAGACATCGCTAAAGGTGTCATTGACTACCCTCGTCGTTGATTCTGTGTGTCCTTGTACATTTGCTATTTTATATTTTAAACCGTTGGGGTTGTGGTCGTACCCCCAGCCCCACACATGTATTTCTAACTCTGTTGCATTAACTAAAAATAAACACACATATGTAAAAATAATCAAATTCAAATTTACATGACGGAATAACCACCCAATTTATTTGTCTTTTATTTACTTTTTTGCCACTGACACCAATGTAACTAGTTTGATTCTGAGGGTAAAATTGTTTACATCAGTGAAATGAGGTTTGACAATGTGAAAGGAGTTTAGTGACTTCATTTTCAATTGTCTTCCAAATAGTAGCAATCAAATGTATTATTGTGGTAAAATAAAATATTTAAAGGTGAAATGTACTAAGAACGATCCAGAAATACGTTGTGCTAATAACCCTTACTTTATGGGGACATAATAATGAAATGATGAACCTGGTTCCTGTAAGTGTTGTTTGTGTTCACACAGTCAGACCAAAGTTCAAGATTTTTACTCATGATCTCTGTTTTTTCTTGTACACTGACAATCTCTGAGAGACCCTGGAGTCAGAGATTGACTCGTCCACTCCTTGACTGTCACCAGTGTGGAAGAACAGCATTATATGATTGCCGCCCATTTCTTTGCAGATGACAGAAACCGCTGTGGGTTCATGGCCTTTTTTAAACAGTTCACCACTGCATCATTCTATACCTCGGACACAATGGCAGCCAAGAGTACTGTGTGCACGCATTGGCAGCAAACACAGTGTTACAAAGGCTGGTGATAGAGAGAGAAAGAGTGAGAAGAGAGAAAGCACTCGCCGAATGATTCTCTTTGGCAAAGAGAGAGACCATGGAGGAATTTCTCCTTTCAGGAAAATGATGGGGGATATATAACATACCAATTGTCAGACATTTCTCAAATTGTTTTTGAAATGGTCTTCATTAAAGATCTGCAATGTTACATTGGGCCTAATGGGTTGTTTTTTTTAATTCATATGAAAATAAGTATATCAAAAATATTTTTACACAAAAGGGCAACAATACCAATAAAAGTAAGTTTAATATGTTTTTTTAAGTGTTTTCCATGACATTATTATTGTGATATTAACATTGTTAGATCAGTTTGAACTTACATTTAGTTACAAATGAAAAGTGATGAGTTAAAAATTAGGGATAAAGCTGTACAACAAACTTGAAGTATACCTAAATATGTTGTGACACTTAATTCTTATGGGTTGATTGCAGCCGATCAAGTTTACAGTTGTAACTTTTACATCCCAGCACATTTAACAACTTGAAAAATCAATCAAATAGCGTCAACCTCCGTCAAGGCACAGCTGTACCTTAAAATGACATTACTTTGATCATGATCAATTACATTGCTTTATGCATTTCATACAAATTCGTATTTGAATGAAATGCAAAGTCAGCACTAGAAATGGCACTTGAACTCTTTAACATGATTATAAAGCAAGGGGAAGCCCCTCACACACATACAGTACGCACGCAGATTAGGTGAGAACATTAAATGTCACAACTGTCATTGTCATTGCCCTGTAAATGCACATTTCAAATGTGATGTAAAATGAGTCATATCTCTTTACTGTTTTTTGCCGTTGGCTGCTGTTGATTCAGGGATGCTGCTTTGTTCACTGTCTTCCACTGCAGTTTCTACAAGGTTGCTAATAATATTCTCCTCCTGATCCACACTTCTCTTCCCTCTTCGCAAAGTTCCTGTTTGATGCCACGATTGCGTGGGTATTAAACCACTCTTAATTTTAGCTTCCTCCACTTATTCACTTCTTGTCGTCACAGTTTAGTTTGTAACGGCTTGGCACGCACGCCAAAACCAGACATCGTAGCAGGCTGTAGAAAATACTACAGTAAAGACTAAACTTATTTTAAAGTCCATTTAATTTATCTCATTGTTACAATATTTCCATTTAATTCATCAAAGTATTTTGCTAGTATTATAAGTGTTAGCCTTTTCCTGTTTGGGTTCCAGGCCGTGGTCGGGGAACAGGGGATATGTTGGTTTATTTACTCCAGGGCTGAAGTTTCTCCTTCGGGACTGACCCCTTCACTCTTGACCAGAGGCAGTAAAACGGCACACCGGAGACTGTTCTGTGTTCTTGGAAGCTGCAGCCTTTATTTCAGAACACTGTGCTCTGCTGTACACATACAAAATTACTTAGTTGCTTCAAACTCTTTGCTAACGCTGTCTTTTTCCTGCCACTGTCACTCATGCTTCAGCACCGATCGCCCTCTCGTTCTCGCTCAAACACCCCCTCATAGAGACACACAGGCTGCCTTAAAGGGGCCATGCACTCTTGCAACATACGTGTTTAAACTAATCTTATTTAATTAAGTAAAAATAGGACATTTCAAATGTTCCTCCACATACCACTAGAGGAAGCCTGCGTACCACTAGTGGCAGGCATACCATAGTTTGAGAAGCCCTGTACTAGATGATCCAGGTATTCCCAGGGCTACATGTACTCCACATGTAGATCATAGGGTAGTAATACTCGGTCATACTGAAATGAACAGACACAGCTACTTAATTTATCAGAATGATTCCATAGATTTCATAGTTATCCATACATTTATTTTATCTATTATGACAAGCAGGACGTTTACCTCCTACAATATACAGCCGAATACAGTACAATTAGCTACGGAATAAGAAAGACAATACATCACAGCGTCACTAAACTCTATCAATAAAGGTACAAGTCAAAACACACACAACTGCGGCCGTCTTGTGTTGACATTATGTTGACACTCTGCTGGTGAAACTCTGAATGCGCACCACAAAATTGGCCCAAAGATGGAGCCACATATACAGAGACAGATTTGTTGTCATACTGTAATGTCATGCGTTTTTAATGCAAACTAGAGTAAACATACGGCTAACCAATGCCAGCCAAAGCCAAACAAGAGAGGGAGAAAGTATGGAGAATTGGAGGAACAATATTGAGAGAGTGGAGGAGGATGGAGGCATGGAGAGAAAAGAAAACATAAGATAAACAAAAGAGTGAAGGGAAATTTATAAAAAGGCATTGACAGATGGTCAGCAGTGTTCTCCTGATAACATTTCTATCTTTGTAAAACATAACAAGCCCCTAATGTATGTAATAAACACGGCATAAAATCAAACTATCAACAGGATGGTAATCACAACAAGTGTAGCCTGTCATGATGTCATTATCACTCTGTCTGCACACACTTACAAGTTTTGCATGTGATAGCTAATGTAATGAAAAATACAGATAAAAATAGAGCGGAGGACAAAGAGAGAAGCAAACAAATATTAGTTAAGAGTGTGCTGGCGCTTACGGCAGATGAAAAGCAGACTGCAAAAAGATAATTAGAAAAGAGCGAGCGATAAACAGGACGGATATGAGGTGGCCATCTCGTTTTATGACGTTGAAAGGGAAGGTTAAAGTCAATGTTTCCCCAACGTGTGCCTTGAACATGTCATAAAATCACCAACTGCTATCAAGGTAATTACATTCACAACCAGGCCAGATCACAGAGGTATTGTTCCCGCAAAGTTGTAACTGAGCCCCGGTGAACAGTAACACAGTGCGTCTGCGTTTCCTCACACACACTGTTAGAGACGCTCGAATCTTTGTTACGATGCAGGGAATTACCAGTGGTGAACAGAAACACACACTAACACACACACACACACACACACACACTTCATTCTGATCTGTTTATGCATTTCATCATTCAATTGTACGACACAATCTGGTATAACATAAAGCTCATTAATTCAGTATTATTTCAGCATTCAGTAATTTATCACTAAGGATATGATTAACCAAACTGTCACGGTGCCATAGAGTCTCATTCATCAAACATGTGTGTGAAAATGTTTCGTTTAACATCAGTCTACAACAAAACCTTGATAAAAGATGCGTATGACTATTTTATCAGCCAGGTTGACATGTGCTTAGAATCTTACTTATACATGTGGGGATTTTTTTTTTCTTTTCGTTGCTGTATTTTTTTCCTATATAAAATAAGCTTTGATTGGCTCGTTTATTGGCAGGGTTTAAAGTTGGCCGCAACACTCTGTTATGGACATTGCTGCACTTTTGGAAAATTAATAAATACACCAATCAACCATAGCATTACAAACACTGACAAATAAAGTCAAAATAACACTGATGAACTTGTTATAATGGCAGCATGAGAACATACACCACAAATTTACCAAGGGCCAGATTATAAGGACTAGACGACGGGTCAAGAGTATCTCCAAAACCGCATATGTTCTTGTGTGTGTGTTCCTGGTCTGCAGTGGTTAATGCCGACCAAAGTGGTCCAAGGAAGGAAATTTGTGAGCCAGGGAAACGGTCATACGCATGGAGAGCGAAGGCTAACCGAGAAAGAAGAATAAGAGGAAGTGAAGAGCTACAGCAGAACAAATTGCACCACAAATAGGAAAATGGGAAATACACGACAGGTGGTTTTTAAAGTTTGGGCCGATTTCAAATTGTGGCTCGATTACACTTCAGCAGGAGTTGCAGCTGCCCACGTTCTAATAAAAAATGTTATTAGGGCCTGTACTAGTTTGCTAGTTCGAGAGTTGGATTTTTTTCATGCATTTATACATTTTTTTAGTAAAATATTACGTCTACACCAGAATTAATTTTTTTCCCCTGAATGAAAACCCTGTTAACCTGTTAATCTGACTGTGGTGACATTTGTAGTCATCTTAAACGATAAAAAAGAGCCAGTATGCCTGTTTTTTTTTTTTTTGTACAGCAGGGATAAAAAGAATAAAGCTAATAAAGCTAATAGAAACTCAAGAAGTTTCTGTAGCAGTGCATCAACTTTTGTCGACATTGGCAATGTTTTTAGGTGAACTGCAGCAGCTGCAGTAAGATAACTATGGGAATGTAAGAGTAAAATATTGCCTATTCTGTACACAACAACAGATATAAATCAAGCGTTTTTTAGTGTGCCTTCGAGTCAATCAGTCAAGAGCATCACTGCAATGAAAGATGTATTCGAGAAGCCAAAATGAAGGAAAGAGGAGCAGACTCAGAATATGAAAGGCAGTTATAACTATAAATCCGAGGTATTATTCACAGAATACACACAAATATGAAAATATCCTAATCTTACAGAAAATAATACTCTTTTAGACGTGTTTTATTTTTATGTACAGAAATTTCTCCAACATTTATGATATTACAAGTGTATTAATGAATATTTCTTTTTCACATTTTTTTATATATACCTCCTTATATTGTTCTCAGGTAGCTTGTTAATAAAGATTTTTATCCATACTAAAATGTTATCAGTTTTCCTATATTAGGATGTAAATGCCTTTAGTTTCATATCAAAAATTACTTTTAAACTAAACTTTATAATTATAAAAGTAAATTAACCTGTGATTATATTTATCAAAGAATCAGTTTGCTGACTTAATTGTCAAATTAAGAATTCCCTCAGTAATGTTGATAATTGTGTTAATTTTTGAAGATTAGACACATCATTTAGCAGAAGACCCAATAAAACCTTGACCATTTGAATAATTGCTCTCAAAGGAGGTCACTGCCAGCTCACAGACCAATGTGACTTAAAGAGACACTCATTTAAGCTTTTTTGTTGTTATCAAAATGCACCGCCATAACTACAAAATGCCCAAATGTCATTTTAACCGCCAATCATTAGAGCCTATGAGCTAGAAGCGGTTCCCTGCCGTAAGTACTGCTGTCATGACGGGTTTTATAATTACATTTAAAATTTAATGAAATAACCATTTAAATATTACAACTAACGATTAAAATTAGGGGAAAAAAAGTGTGTCCTTCTTTTCACCCAAGTGCAACAAAACTTAGATTAGTGATACTGTTCAATAGTTTAGAAAACATAAGGTAAATAATTTTTATAGTAAGTGTTATTATAATCCAGTGACCCATTCTTTTCTATCTGTTCCATGCCATCTCTGTGCAGGGAACATTGGATTTTAAGAGGCGGGCCACTGAGCATGATTTGTGAATTCACAAATAATTTGGTCTTCTCTCTGGGTTCGGTTTATAACAAATATGAGATTAATGTGGAAACGTGAAGCCTAATATAAAATATATAATTATATAATGTGGAATTGTTATTAAGGGATAAAGGTTACCATTTTCAGGACTTGAATGTGATGAATACACTTTTTACAATAACAGACATTCAGAAAAGGATTTTTTATGTATGACCTTATCCTTCATTGCCAAGCTAGGACCTCACCAACTGCTAACTGAATTAGCCAGTTAGGATGATTTCTAGAGTAATGTCATTTTGAAAGTCTTACATCATAGCAAAGAAATTAAAATGAAATCACCGTGTTACTAGTGGAACCAGTATGACCAGTACGTTGGCTGCATTCCTTTGTCACACAGGACATTACTGAATGTAGATCACACACACATCACATCAAGCACAACAGTCACAACAGAGTTATATTTCTTTTGTGCATCCAAACTAGATAAAATTCATCACATTTATCATCATTATTTAATTTCATTGAGTTCATTTCTGTTCAATTTCCTTCTTTTAATTTTTACTGCTGCAATGACCCACACAAAATCATTGTGTCTTTTTCAAGCTTATATTAATCGGAAAAATCTGTCTAATTACTATCCCAGCCGTAAAGAGGTCACAAATCCGTACTGTACCTCTAATATGTACCTCTAGTGCCGGACCCAAGCCCGAATAAAAGGGCAGGGCTGGGTCAGGAATTGCATCCGGCACACCAAACCTATATGCAGAACACAAAACCGAATTCCAAACCAGATCCATTGGGGCTAGGGTTTCGCAAATGCAGGCAACCGGCGGAAATTATGGATAGAAACCCAGATGATCCGCTGTGGCGACCCGGAAAGGGAACAGAGGAAAGAAGAAGTAGGGCTACTCACTGCCGATGTGGAGATATATTGTGTCGCGTCTCTCTCCATGCGGGTTCTGAAAGCAGCTGTAGAGTCCATTGTGACCCAGTGCCACTTCGCTCAGTACCAGTCTGGGACCTTCTAGACGGTGTGGGGCCTTCACGTCTGTCCCGTTGACCTTCCATGACACTGATGCATCGTTGTCCAGGGGGCCGCATTGCATGGTGACGTCACCGCCCATTCGCTCATACTGGTTACGGGCGACTGTAAACAGGCAGAGGAAAAAGATGAAGTGTCAGCAGAGGAAATGTGGTTACATGAGTGGCGTGTGTGCAGTCTGGCATTAATCACTGGAAGCAGACGGTTTAAATACAAGCTTTTTTGATCACATCAGATTTTACTGAACGGAAAATATTCTCAGTGGAATTTCCTAATTATTTTGTCACAACAAACAAGAAGCAGATAAAAGCACATTTTTTCAAACTACAAGTGGAGGAAAACAACAGAAAAACTACGTTACAGCATTATCAAGACACTTAAGTGACGATGCTATATCCTCGTATTAAAACTTGGTTGAAACTTACAAATGTGGTTGGGATCCCTCTCCCTGTCTTTTGTATGTCAGCCTCCTCCTTCCTCTTTTTCACTACGATGTCTCCCATTTAGCTGTTTTTCACTTTAGCTAGCTCCTTCAGACGTGTCTCAGCTGATACAGACATCAGACTTCTGTTTTGTCCAATAACATCACCATCTTTATTCAAGAGGAAAATACCCCTGTGTTTTTTTCTCCATGTGTCTCCCGCTCACTTCTAGTCAACCTCCCCAGAGTCTTAATCCACTCATCTCTCATTCATGCCACATCGCTCCTTTTTTTTATCTTAATGCATGGTCTTTTTCACTTCTGTCCACTCCGGTTTTGTCATCGCTTGCTTTCTTATTTCAAAATAATGTTTGTGCATATGCATGAAAATTGCAAGAAATGCCAATTTTTTTTTTATCTCAAGTCTCAAGTAAAGTTACTTTGAGTGCCCTTGAGCTTTATGTGACAAGGAAGAATAAGAGAGCCGAGAAACCTTCTGATACTTGTGAGACAGTGAACATGAACAGGATTACTGAAAATGTGCTCTACTGCTTTTAAACCACTTATTGTTACTTACAATATAAATCCCTATCCAATGTCATAAAACAACATCATTTATTACCAGGGGGTTTCTAAAAAAGTAAAATGCAGTATGACCCTCAGAGAGAAACCTATTTGTCTCTAGAATGTTTCTCTCTGTCCTTTCCAATATCTGTTTACCTCAACCTTCCTGGTCTGCCTTCACCCTCTGTTTTATTCCGGTCCTACAACTTTAGCTTCCTGTGTTTCTCCTGACAAATAAAAGTTAACACTCTCAGTGTTTTTTCACTCTCTAGCCGTCAGTTTCTATATTTTTATCTCCTCCTATATCCCCGTTTCCTGACTTTTCACCTTGCATATCCTGCTTTAAATCTTTAATTCTCCTGGCATCCAGTCTCCAATCCCCTTTCTCTCATCTAGTTCAGTCTGACTCTTCTTGTAACTTATGGCCTGTTTGTGATCTTCTTTTTTTTCTCCTCTACTGTCAGCTGGTTATGTGGACATACTGTAGTAAGTAAAATTTGAACATCAGGCAACAGCAGCAGCTTCACTAGATGTTATACAGACAGACAGATAGACAGATACTGATATGTATTAGAGCAGTATGACAGCGGTGAGGTGTGCAGTACGAGTGACGGATGAGTGGAGGTGGGACTGCACCGAGGATTGGCTCCGAGCCCCTATTTGTTTGCTATGGATGGACACGATGATGCAGGAGATTAGGGTCAACTCTTCACAGCAATGGGGAGTGTGGTGAAGAAGTGAGTGCAAGCAGGGTGGAGTGGGTAGAAAAAGGGTGTCAGGATTTATCTATCATAGAAGACTAGCAGCAAGAGTGAAGGAAAAGGTTAACAAGAAGATGTTTTGGAGTGATGATGATGGACTTCGTTTTAAGTGCAGTTGAAACTCATTCTAATGGATTTGGTTGAGCTCCAAATGGAGGACAGAGAGGGACTTGTAACTTGAGAGTCACAACTTGTAACATGATGATAAAACATGATAGTCTCTTGTTGGCTGATGGTTGTGCATTTATAATAAAGAAATAGATGATAAACGTCTAGTCCTAGCAACCATAATATTATCTGATGCACGCCATCTATTTGTTATTGGGACATTTGCATCAATGATAAAGCAAACTTTATTTATTCTATTCATTATTTTTTGCAGCCATTGTAAGTGCATAAACACTTTGATTCCCCTATTTTCGTTTATTCACATTTTTTAAACTGCATGTTTTTCACTAATTTTTATTGATTGATTCAATTTGACATTTGGTATATAAAAACAACAATTTTCTACATCAACAGTATATAAGATTGACTCGTCAGTTTGAGACACCACTTCTCTATTTGTGGCACTCAATTATTTCTCATGAAAATGAAAACAAATGTATCTATTTTCTTTTTTAATCACAAAGAATTAATTCCAAAAACTCTTGTATTTCTTTTCTTTTCTTTTGTTTTTAATCAAACACTACTCTAAGCGGTAAATAGTGACAATGTCAGAGATGATTCTCAGCTTGAATTGAGAATACTTAGCTGAGACTTTCATTATTTTTTGAAAACAATGGAGCTCTATAGCACAGAGTGTTAAGCTGAAGGGCAATACTGTTATTATATATTATAGTTCACTGTTACTGAAATAATTGTTTATATTATTAGGATTTGGATTTATTAACAATAATAATAAGATCAAAAACCTTATCGTAACTATATATCTGTCTGCTTTCCCTCTCCATCAAATTCTTTACCTCCCACTGAAATGATGAGTATACTGCACATACTGGACATGCATGCAAATACACCTTATAGCAACAGTGGGAACACAGGAGACACACTTACAAGTGAACTCATGTTGTTGTTTATACACAGGCCCCCACACCAGCCTGCATAATGCCCTCCTGCCTCATCAGCATACAGACAAGCAGGCCTAATAACCATAATGGCATTCAGTTCAAGTGCTATTGATCTCCTGGTAATATATAGGGTATCGTAAGCAGCGTTACAATGCTGTTATTCCTAACCACATGAGAATAAGAGTTATAAATGTCCTTCAAAAAGCTTCAACTTTGCTCTTTTAAGCTCATTATTCAACTAATTTATAGCTGATTGCAGCTGACGGGCCTCTCATGAATAAACAAGCCGGTGACCCTTCTTGAGGAGGGAGCAGGTCAGAAAATTTACTTCCAAATTCAGACAATTTTTGTGCACGATTACAATTTACATGATTTATACCAGCGACAAAAAAATGGTTTAACACTCAAATAATCACAGCATCCAGAACTCTGCATACAGCAAAAATATGTGAAAATATTATAATATATTAAAAGCATTTATTCAGCTGTAGGCAAACCACGTACGAGGATATTTCCCTCAGAATACGTCAGCATACTTATATACCACCAAAATAACTTGACATGATATTTCTTGCCTACTATAAGACTAAATTTCATAGTTATCATTAACATAAGATTTTGCACTGAATTTTGTAGAGAGAGAGAGAGAGAGAGAGAGAGAGAGAGAAAATTAACTTGATTTACTGCTGTGCTACCAAGTAAAGTATCTTTTTGTTAGAAAATATTTATTTCATTAAGTCGGTTTACATGGGAGACTTTTCTCCTTTCAGAATTAAACTTTTTCCGAATTGCAATGTCGGTCGCCTGTTTACATGACTTGTAATCTTTTCCGACCCGGTGTTTACATGCATCGACTCATCTAATCAGAAATAGCTTTCTGACATGTACAGACGTTCCAAACTCTTGTTCATAAGGTGGCGATATTGCTACAATGAGTTGGGTGCCACACTCCAACAAGCGCCGAGAAGAAGAATTCCACAAAGAGGGCATGCGCAAAGTGATTTTTCGCACATCTAACCATCCAAATATGTTAAACTATTTCAAAGTTGCAATGAATAAATCAATCACGTCACGTTACGTCACGACGCTGGGCATGTACAGAAACAACTCAAACAGAAAGCTCTCCGATTACATGCAGTGACTGGATATCGGAAAGGCTTTCCGAAAGGATTTAGACTGCCTCTTTGCAAAGGAATGAAATCTCATTCGGAAAGGTTCTTTCCATTCGGAGAGGGGTGTTTACATGCAGCATTTTCTTTCCGATTTGACGTCTTTTCCCAATCTAATCGGAATTAGGCTGTCCAAACACACTGAGTGTAGCAGTACAAGTATCCTTAAGCAAGATACTGAACCTAAACTCCCCTACGCTCCCCAAAAACAGGGTCAAATGCACAAATTTCAATACATTGTATAGCTGTACGCGTAAATAGAGGTCTGTTCTTTGTATAGTGCTATCTTTATGACAGAGCGCTATAAATTCGACTTACTATACTACAGCTAATATTCTGAATAATGAACAACCCTGCCTGAATAGGAACTTCAAAGTTCAGCAAATGTGATTCATGGTGAATATAATAATAATAATAATACTGTATGTTTCACTTTTATTTTATACCAACAAAACTTGAATCAGCTTCAATATATTTATTGTCATATCTGAAACCCAAAGCAATATGAATCCCATCTCATATGAATATCCTTAAGCATCTGTTGGAACAAGCTGAACTGTGTGACTATGCCATTGCTTTAATATAATATTGAACACTTGTTCTCATGGGGTTAGTATCTAGACGTTTGACTAAGCAGAAAAGTTGAACTTTTTTTATTCATAGTGGTATTCTGCAGGGCACAGAGGTTATTGTAGTTCTTTTGCTGCACTGTGATGTTTTCCCAGAGCAGAGCCATAAAGAGCCGAATTAATGTTATGTTATGAGGTCATGCGGTGGTGCTGCTGAAGACCTGCAGGGCAGTACAAGCACACATCTCTGCCCACAGGCTTTTTAAAGAATTATTTGCGCACACACATACACAGTTTCACAAAATCTCTAGGGAAATGTATACAAACAGCTCCATAGACATGTTACCAAACGTACATAAGTGAAAAGGCACACACACACACACACGAACACACACACACACACACACATGACTACACACAATTCTCCAACTCAAATTCCTTACATTAACACACAATTAGTTATGCTCAGACAGACATATGTATATTAAAAAATATATGCATTAAAAAATTGCATAATACATTATTAAAAATGTTATGCAGGAAAAATATCATCTTATATTATTCAAACTTTGGACAAATAAACAAACACATACCCATTAAAATACACACACGCACACACACAATCCTGTGCCGGTCAGAAGGTGAAAGGTGGGTCTGAGTGTTAGACCATGTATGTTCTATTTATCAGTGAAGGTCAAGAGAACAGACCACTGGAAAGGAGATAAATATGGTGGTGAAGAAACAGAAAAAGAGCACAGGGAGAACTCGGGAGGGGTAAGAAGGAGAGGAAAGTTAACAATGACTGTTTTAAAGTGAAAGGTCAATGAAAAAGAAGATGGAGACAATCAATGCATTGTTGTTTGCTTAAAGTGAACCAAAGGACACTTATAAATGCATCATCTTTATCCTTTGTGTCCGTCATTAACTGTAATTCAACCAGAAAGATCAATTAAGGTATATTCCCATCAAGCAGGTTTCTCAGAGGACTCTTGGATATTATTGTCAACAATCAGCCTCCACTGTTTGATTAGCTGATTAACTAGTGCAGGAATTACTTGTTCAAACATACGGAGTCATGGGGAAGGACTTTCCAATTCAGCATTAGCAAACGGCTATTGTTGAATATTGAGTGTTGACATTGAGTCAGAAAGAGAAGCTTGAATTTCACTCCAAACTCTGGACTAATGGAAACATTTCTAACTATAGAGTATATAGTAAAAGGTCCAAACCTACTGGAGAAAGAGCATAGGTTTTATAAGTCACCATAAGTCAGCTTAATGCCGGGCGTAAACTGTACAATTTTGGGCCGACGCGAGCTAGATAATGAACCTCAGGACTGCGTGGCAATGTCAGGGTTTGTCAGGCATAGTTTGTTATAGACCTTACGGGGGGGGAGTCGCGAGGGCCGATCAGCAACTCCCCGACAATCGGGTGGTTTTCTGACATGTCAGAAACTTTGGCTTTCGCACAGTTGAAGCAGTGTCACGAGTCGATCAGCTGACACGAGAGCAAATTGGCTCCTTAGTGTCTGAGTTGCCATGTTGACATGAAGCGTCATGTGGACAATAACTGATAAGCAGCAAGTTTGAGTCTGGTAGAAACTGAACAGCAAATAGAAAAAAGAAAGGTTCAGAGCTATCTGAGCGGTCAAACGTAGCTGGCTTATCTCATCTCACTACTAAATAGACCAGCTGGACTGTCAACGTCCCCCCAGCCACCTACAAGCTTAGAAATGATGTTACCCTTTTTATTCATGAATTTTAGGCACACAGGATGGCAAAAAAGATCAAGAAAGCTCGTTTCTGTCTTGTTAGCATGTTGCTAGTAATAAAACGTATTTCTCGCAGTGAGCTTTCAAACCAAACTTTACTAACAATTGACAAGAACGATAACTGGCTGTAAAGGCCGACAGGTGGTATAAAGTGAGAACTCGTGCTATGCCCAGCATTGGACTGTGCTGCGTGAGAACACCACTTATGAGCTTCCGCAGCCGTTTGATTCGTACAGCCTGAAAATGTGATCTATTGACCTTCACACACTCCGACAGGTTGCTACAGAAACGTACCTAGAAACCACATCAGAATCACAAACAATCTGGATTAGGTAGAACAAGATGGGTGAACCTGCAAGCTTTTCAATTTACAGAATATCAGCAGCTTTATTTGTGCCTTCATCATTGAACGCGTCTGATTTTGCTTGTTTATGATAGGGTGTGTGTGTGTTTCAAGGGGTGTCTGTGTGTTTCTCTGTACTTATACAGCGACACAACAGTGTTGTAAAATGAAATTGAAGCTCTGGGTTGGCATCTAGATTCACAGTCTCAGCAGTGTTGTTCCCTGAGAATGCCACAGAGACAGCTCAAGCTTGCCTGTGTCACTGTGTATAACTTTATCTGTGACAATGTGTTGTTGCGTGTCTGTGTGTGAAGGATTCACTGACTTGCAGATCGGAACAAGACGGCCTCCACCTGGCTTTAACTCAAAAGCACATATCAATGGATCGCATTTGTATGCTCGAGGCAAGCTGCACCTTTTGGAAGTCCAGCAGTATAATATTGGATTGGCTGACGCGCAGGAGAGAGCTCAAGAGATATCAGTTTAACTTTAAAAGATCGGAATTTTTTACATTGTGGATGCACATGTTGACACTGCCAAAGACTTTTATACTGGAAGAGAAAGTAAAAATTGCGAGATGCATTGAAATTTTTATAATTTCTTACATGTTTACTTTTATTCTATGTCTATTTTACATTACATTGGCAATGAAATGCCAAAAAGCTTGAAGTACCCAAATTTGATTTTACAGGCTAGTCAACCCTTTAAGGACCTGCTCAGCCATTTGGTGGAGCTCATTTTGAGTCTCTACGCCTTGTTGAAAAATGTGTGCCACCTGACTGAACCTCTTTAAAATGTGATACAGTGACAGCGTGTACTATGCTAAAAAGTAAGGAGCAAAGGTCGGAGCTCTAGAGGACACCACAAGTCAAAGGGCCACTGAGGAGGAGGCATAAAACATGGCTATTGATTAAGTCCTGTTCGACAAGTAGGAGGATTTTCTTTTTTTGACATGTTAAATTAAGGACTTACTTAACACAATTATGTAGCTTAAGGGTTGAACAGTTTTCTAAAAAAAATGCTTTACCAAAGGGTTGAGCAAATCGACTGAAGGAGATCTATACTTGTATACATCATATTTTACTGTAACAGTTCAGATTTTATGCACTTGAGGTAGATATTTGTACGAAAACAATTGTTTTTCGGTCATAATCATTTTTAGGAGATCAAACAGAGGAATTGCTTGTACAATGCTCAGGATTAGAGGCTTTTCGGGAATATGCCATTGCTGTCAGAGATGACATCATAGGCCTAGTTTTCTCTTTTCTTATATGAAAAAGAATCTGACTAATGAGCTAAGCTAAGATTTATTGGCCTACTACGGCTGGAGTGCCTTGTTAGCCACACTTCTGTAACGTCCCCGGTTTGATTTTTGTCAAAAAAATTAATTAATTAATTAATCCTTTTTGACATGTATCCTCTGTCTGCCTCTGCAGTGTCAAGAAGTCCTCTAATGAAAAAAGGGTGAAAAGAAAAAACTTTAAATATTCAAAAGTTACACTAGGGGTAGGATGAAGGTTATATGGCTATTGCATTTCTCTATTTCTGGAAGACACATTATTTATGGGATCACATTGATAGGGTTATTGTTCAGGGCCTCCGATCCACGAGCCTCTATTTCAGCCTGACTTGTCTCTTCATTGTCCCATGAGCTTTCAAAATCATTTTTAGAATTATTTTCTATCATTATTCAGCCACAGGCCATAACAAAGTTATGATTTGGTTTCCAATAATGTCCAATAGCTCACTCATCTCAACAGCGTTTTGATAGGATTTGAGTAAGCCAAGCGCTAATCGAGAAATTCAACGATACAGAGGGCAAAATTCAGGAGGATGTAAGGATGTGGTTGCAAACGTAGAGAGAGGCCAAAGACCCCTTGCATAAAGGACTCATTTTCTATGCCCAACAGCAGCTCATACCGTTTTTTGTTATTAGTAAAACATGTTTTACAAAAAGAGTAGAGGAAATGCAAGGTAAAACATTTCCAAAATGGAATCATTTGATATTAAACTACATATTTTTTCATTGTGTTATTTTAAGAAACATGAATACCTTATTTCAGGTTGAATCAAAGAAACAAATGTACTTTGTTTACTTGTTTTAATATAGATATGAAATGTTTTATTTTTATTTTAGTGTTTTGGTAAAAAGCTAAAACAAAAAAGCTAACACAAAACTCTTTAGATTTGATGCCTGTTGGAATAAGATAATACTATAGTGCAGTAATACGGTTTATGACTAAACACGCCCAGATCTGATTACTAACAGCCCTAAATCATCACTTAAATAAACTGTGTTCATAACCATGGAGTTTGCTTATAGGTCTCACCAGTAGCAAACTATGCCGAAATTAAAAGATGGAACAGATGAGGCCGAAGATAGATTGAACTTCAACAGTCAGAAAAAAAGGTTGCAAAAAAGCTTTTTTCTATGGCTCTAGGACTCCATAGATCCACAGTGAGAGAAATAGAGAAGACTTGGAACGAAAGAGGTCCATCCCGTAGGTGACCAACCTTCCAAAATGATTCCAAGTGCACAGTGAAGGCTCATTTAAGGCATTGCAAAAGATCCAAGAAAAATATCTGAGAAATGGAGGCTTCTCCCACCAAAAATAACGGTCAGGGTTCATGTCTCCTCTACTCAAAAGACTCAAATAGACTGCATCTATGTGTGGTGATGCGGAGCCACGGCTAAACCAGAAGACCGCTGGTCTGAATTTTGCAACAACACACTTTAATGACGTAAAGCCTTTTGGAGAATCTTCAATGGACTCATGAGTCATTTGAGGATGGGTGTCAGGTACCAAAAAACAGCATTCCACAAATGGTAAATGTTAGGGTATGGTAAATTTAGAGTGTCTTAATTATGAAATTAATAAATGCCCCAAAAGTACAATATGCAAATAAAATAATTTTCCGTACTTTTTTTTCTTTATGGAGGACATTCCATAAAGAGGTTTAAATGAACAACAGTTTGGTGAACATGTATTGTCCAAATTTAAATAGGATTTCATTGAGTTAAAGGGACTGTTGGTTACCTTGATGGGGGGCTGTGCTCTATTGAGTGAGCTTCTAGTTTCAACTTTTCCTGCCTAAGTCTGACTGTAGCAGGAGAGGCAGGAGCAGGTTCCTCAGTGGCTTCAGCTACGACATTACAAGAAGTCACCGCTACTGCCTAAGCAAATTCTAAGGCTGAGATCTGATGAACTGCTCTACAACATAATAAATATTGCAATAAACTGCTGCTGACACTTTTACTGTCATACACATATTAATTTGATGATACAGATGTACCAGTCTCTCTCTCTCTCTCTCTCTCTCTCTCTCTCTCTCTCACTCACACACTACTTAGGCGGCAAAACCAAACTTAGATAGAAATATGCACAAGCATTCGCACTTCTGCACCCGCCCTCACACATGCTCTTACACTTACACTTCCTCTACAATCATCTTGGAATGAAGTTATCACTTTATCCCCCTCCTGTCTCTCTTTCCCATAGAAAGATTAACATTCACACTCTCTCTGCATTCTGCCTCTCCTTTCATGTAGACACGAGGCAGCTGCAGCTGTGGAAGTGTTTGTGTGAGTGCGGGTGCTGTATGTGAATGTGTGTGCATGAGTCAGGGCACTAATGCTCATATAAATCAACTTCCTGTTTCCTGCCATCTTATCTCAGCCCAGCCGCACATGTAGATGTAAAGCATTGAGTGTGCGTGTGTGTGTGTCTGATCATTGCCCTCATCATCTGGCGTGTGGAAGCCAATGGAGGAGACGGAACGATTTGAGGCAATGGGGTTAATTGATACTTCACGTTTTAGATGTCTCTATATTGTGAGGAAAATGGAAGCGAGTAAAATAAAAGGAAGCATAAAAGAAGAGGAAGGAGTGCAAAGATGAAGAGGAGAGAGCTGTTAGACGAAAGGGGGACAGCACAGGAGGGAGGAAGAACTGTTGAGAGAGAGTGGGCAGTTAATATTTTACAAGCCTGGATTAGAAGGGTCATGAAATGAGGAATGAGAGAAGGATTCCTGAGGGCCGGGTACAGAGAAAAGAGAAAAGGAGTGGGACAGCTGGATAACGCTGCTTTGATCAGAAACATCTGCAAATTTTGCCGCCGAGAAGAAAAAAAAGGAGTAGGACGAGGAGGAGAAATGGCTGCACCCTGCTTTATATGGTGCCTGGACAGGTTTCAGACTTGTTATCTGTGTCAGGTTTCATTTACTACCTTAATCAATTGAATATTTTCTCCAAGGATATTAGTTGGTATTAAAAATATTCTTACATGTTTTTATTAAGCAAACAAACTTTTATTACACTTTTCTTTCTTGTTTTGAAAATGCAAATTCTCTTCTTTCGTAAAAGCTGGTGATTTTGTCTTTGTATAAACGTGAAAATTGCCATTCTTGTGAAAACTGTGCCACAATTCACACATAGATATTACGTTTTTAGTCTGATAATCACATATGGACAGAAATACAGCAAAACCAATGGTGAATAATACAGTCTTCTGAGCTGAAGAGCTGAGTTTATGAACCCATTGAGTATGACGGTCACTTGTCTGTTTGACAGTACCAGAAAATGAAAACAAGGCCTCTTGAAGCACTGACGTCCACTTCTGCAGAAAGTGCTGTCTTGAAATACTCTTTTAGTTTTAGCTTAGTGTCGATGGACAAATTGAAAAGGAGAAATAATGTTTTTAAGTTGATCCAAAAATCTATTTTTGCCACTACGAATACTGAAAACCTATTGCTACACTTGCTATTTTTTTGTAAATATTTGTATACAACATGATTCAACCTCAATTGTATATTTATATGTTCACATGGACGGTACCCAGGGCACAGTCTTATTCTGAAGTGTTGATGTTGAACATTTAAGCCAGCCAGTACTGGCCTATCATGCATACTAAAGCGTTTTCAGTGTTTTTTTGCGGACCAGTGTGTACGAAGATCATGATCTCTACATACTAGCATGAAAAACGGCAACAGCTAACATCAATCCATCTATTCTCTTGTCATCGCTTATCCTGTGCATGGATGCGAGGGGGAGCTGAAGCCTATCTCAGCTAACGACGAATGAGAGGCATGGTGCATCCAGGATATCATCACAGAACCCGCACATAGAGACAGGGTCATACTCATATTCACAGCTACAGACCTATGGGTTACCATTTCAAATATATTGCATGTTTTGGACTGTCGGAGGGAGTCTGTTTTTGGGTTCTTCCCCGGTTTTCCAGGAGGGAACCCACTCAAAAACATGGAGAGCAGGCAAAACCACAGAGGAAGGCCCCATGTGGATTTGAACCCAGAATTTTCTTGCTGTGGTGCAACAGCGAGTAATTTACAAAATGATTCTCCCTTATTCAACCGATGACCACAACATTTTTGTGCACCACCGATAACTTATGAAGACTCCAAGAAAAAGAAGTAGAAAAAAAGAGAAGTCGGAAATCAATTTCCCTCCATGTCACAAAAAAAAAAATCATCAGGCAAAGCTTTTGATCTACTATCTATTGACACCTCCATACTTCTAAATTTATTGATCTATAATCGAACCCCCACATCTGATTTTGAGCTGTGGGTGAGTAAAGAATCAGAGTATCTAATACAAGCAGCTGAAATTAGCTTCCTTCAAAGGGTCGCTGGACTAAGGTGGGGAGTGCGGCATATAATTAAGATGCTTCTGGGGTGGAGGTTTCCAGGCACCTCCAACTGGGTGGATACCACTGGGTAGACCTGGAATCCACTAGATGGATTATATTTATTATCTGAGCTGTGAATGTCTTGGGATCCATCAGGATTTGCTGGAAAGCATTGCTGGTGAAAAGGACAGTTGGAAATCTCTGCTACTGCGTTCTGACCCAAGTTAGTTACTTAGTTAGTGGAAGAAAATGAGTGAGTGGAAGAATGGTTGAACCACAAATATATATCATTACGGACTTAAAACATGAACTTATTTTTTCTCTTCCTACAGTGAAGTGCTTCCTGCACATGGCGTACAGTACATGCATTTCATTTGCTGACCTTTTCCATTCCTCCCACTGTATTATGAGAGACAACTTAATTCTGGTGATCACACTGGTGATCCATCTCGCAGAGCATTTCATTCCCATTTTGTCATTTCAGCAAAGAACCAACTTTAAACATCTGATTTGCATTTTTTCGACCCATCATGACATTACTGATGTTGTTTCTAATTAGTCTGCCTGTCTGAGCCTGTTTGATTTTGATAAGAGATATAAAGACATACATTAAAATCCTAAATCAAAATGGTGTTTATCCATTATTTTAAAGTAAGCACAAATGGAAAAAAAACAGATCTTTAGAGTAAATAATTTCATAAGAAAAATAAAAAAATGTTGATCAGTGGCTGTGTCCCCTCCAAAAGGGAGTGACATTGTTATTCTCTGTTTTTTTTCTGCGCTGCTTCTAATAAAAATGTTTCCTGACTCCCCTTTGGCAGGTCTGACTAATAACGATAATCAAATGAAAGCCTGCAGACACCTCCCTCACTGCACTAATCTCATTGTTTAATAACATGGCTTACATCACCCTAAGCCCTCCCAAAGAGCTAAACTCTGAAGGTCACTGCTAATTCCATGCCGATCATTTTTGAAACCAAATAGAGGCATACAGGAGGGCTTCAAATAGTGAGGGTGAAAGGGTTAAGAGATGAAGAAAGTTCTATGATTTAGGGATCAAAAAGTAAGGAGCGAGACGGAGAGATACAACTGAGGGGTGAACAAGGGCAAAAAAAGAGTAAAAGACGTAAACGTGAGGTCGTTGAGCACGTTAACGTGATAGGACAAAGGATAAAGTAACAAAAGGGTAGAACTAGGAAAGAGGAGAGGATTTCAGAGGGGGGGATGATAGGACAGGGATGATTAGAGAGATGGCCCACTAATTAATGGACTGTTATATATGACAATATTCCTGGGTTCCAGGATAATATCAGCGAAAATTACAGCCTTCATTGCGGGCACACTGTGCAAATATCCTGTGACCTTGGCAGAGATACTCAAGTGGCTGGGAAATTTGAAAAAAAAGAAGAAAAGATCATGCCCGCACTAAAACATTATGATAGCTCCAATTATGTTGAGGCTGATGAAAAACATTGAGTTCTCCGCCCTCTCCTCTAAGATCTGCTACCATGATAATGCAATCCATCCACGCAATCCAAGCAAGCTAAACGCTGCCTGTGCAATTGTTTGGTTTGCAAAGTTGAAATGACTGAAATTTAATATAAACTGACTGGAATTATTTATGACCAAAGAGTTCCCTTTCAGAATCATCAGGCCAGTTCCATCGAGAAGAAAGAGATTCTTTTTTTTAATCTATAAATTCAAATTAAAATGTCAGAGTGTTCCATCAGACATGAAGACATCCCATTCTTTTGTTTCAATACCTTGACATGAAATGACATAAATGCACAACCTAACATCTCGCAGAGGCAGCGGAATGTTCAAGTGAGAGAAGCAACAACCTCAGTAAGATCAACAAAAAAGCATGTTTACATACTAGCTGCAATTGCAAATTGTGTTTAGATGATCATAATGTGGCTGAAGCAACTAAGTGTCAAACAGGAAGCAGTAAAAAAGAAAGGATATGGAAGTTTTTTTGTTGTTTTTTTTCCCAAGAGTTGCCAGACTGCCAGTGAGTATAAACATTTTCGTCTTTTTGACTATCACTATGATCTGCTCCTGAGAGAGAATATGTACTTTACAAATAAGTTCCATTTATAATTTCAATATACCCTTGAAAAAAAATACATTATTTAAAGAAAAAGAAGCAATTTTTGTCATTTTCTGTCCTATATCAAACAATATTGACAATTTTGAATAAAGATGTTCAGAGTCAGTTCACAGGATGCCTCTCGAATTAAACTTTGTCAGTAAAGAAAATACGGTTGTTTTTTATTTGGCTAAACATTAGCCATATACAGATATGGATATAGTATCTCTTACTACATTTTACAAGTATTTGTGTGCGTTTTCAGAGAGTTAACGGATATGGGGGCCAGATGAAATAGAACAGTATCATTGGAAATTGGATTTCTCTCTGCACATGCCTTAAGGTACCTAAATACCTCGGAACAATGCCAAACTATTTGCTGCGAATAGTTCCCAATCCCATGCGTCCCCCCCCCCCCCTCATAGAAAATCAGTGTTTTTCAGAAGAAAGCTTGTCCTGGTGAGTAAAATATGAATATTTCAATAAAATATGACATACAGAAGATAGATCTTTGTGTCAATTTATATGAACTAAATTTGGATTAACTAGACTAGAATGTTGGTCTGGACTAGACCAACATTAGCAAACTTATGGCCCCAAAACCTTGGGACAAACCTCATCCTTGTGTCAGAAATATACACCTAGACTTGAATCAATCCTGTTAATCCATTCACTAAGGTCTATGTGATTATACAATTTAAAATGATCCATGGAATAATTTTTGAGTTATTGTGTTAACAATATTATCTTAGACTGATATAATGTCATCAGTTCAGTTTTGTATGAAAAAAGAAAACAGAAAAGCTGCTTTTGGTTTTAGAAAATCTCTCCCCTTGAACCGCTTTCCCATCACGACACTTTGGATATTCCTCCTCCTGACACAGAACCCAAAAACAGTTATGTTTCGGCATGAGCGTGGCATGGATGTGGTTTCCCTGACGTATCTCTCTTGCACTGACCTAACAACATTCTCTAAGACGCTCGCTGTGAACGCAGAGTCTGCTTGGCGCTCACTAGAAATAAACTCCGACCGTAGTTCCGAGTACCCTTAAATCATTTTTTATGTTGTATCAGACTTTTCGTGTAGATCAGTCTTTTAAAACTGAAACCATGAGACTTAACGTTGTTACCAAGCGAGATATGCTTAGTTAATTTGTCTCACATTGCGTTTACTTAAATGTGATTACTGCACAATTGCACAGTAATAATCACAGGCTGCAGACCTACTATGAGATTAAAGCTGATTATAATGTATTAACAGGTCAGTAAATGGAGGATTTCTACTACTTCACAAGAGAAAAGGCACAAAACAATCATATTCACCTTAAAATCTACAATCGTCATTCAGAAAAATCTGCAGCACATTCATTTCCAACGCCAAGCTGAAAAGAACTTATTGAAATGTATATCGTAAAACCGCGAATATTTGTATGTGGAAAGCATATAAGTTATTTGTGTCCTGCTGCTGAGCTCCAGTGAGCGGTAACTGCCACAGAGCTATCAATCACACAAGACTTGGAAGAGCAGTCTTAACGCTTTGCCGAGCTGCGACTGCTGTGGCAGCTAAATTAAGGGGGACAGCAACTTCACCACAAAACTATGGAGCTTGCAGCCTTATTTTCATTGTGATTTGAGCCAGTGTTCAAAGGACCACAATCCCAAACGGGACCTGAGACTATTTCCCAGTTGCTGCAGAGCATGAGAGAAGTTCAAGAAGGATTTGTTGCCACACAGTGGCGGACTTCCAGTGTGTGGTGTGTTTCAAGCACTGGTATGTAGCGGGGGACCCTCACATGAGTAGCACTGAGGCAGCAATCAATCATGTGTGACTGCAGACGTACACACGGGGCATGCACAGATTGATGCACGCAGAATCACAGGCACATTCACACATGCATGCTTGCATATGCACTTCAACCTTCGCTCTCTTGATCAGAACAAAGTGCAGAATAAGCATGATGCGGTGAAGAAAGAATGACTGTCAGTCCACTGGCTGAAAAGCACATATTTGCAGCTGAGGATGTGCAGATTACTGCCTCTTCCACTCCTTAGCGTCGGATGGCATGCTCAGGATGACCGAGGAGACGGAGTGAAAAAACAAATATCTTCTGGGGAGCCCAGTGGTGCACGCACAGATTTATTGGACCTAGAGCAAAAGTGGAGTTGCTTACTTTTTCCCACTTGTCCTTTGTCAGAAGAAAATTCATGATGCTGAAGATTATAGTCACTATGATGAAAATCTTACTACCTGACAATCCCGTCTCTCTTTCCAGCAGCAGCCCTGATGAAAAGCCTCGACTTCAAAGACAGATGTGATACAGAGTGGAGAGTAAGCTTTAAAATGGGCAATTCAAAGGAATGTAGGTTAATTCACACAACGGGCGGCAACGCTGATTAGGAATAATGACAATAACTAACAGCCTAACAATCATAAGATCAGAGTCAGGCTCTTCATGCAAAAGTAGTTTTTTGTTCATCTAATCGGATCACTTATTAAAATCAGGAAGCAATTAGGTAGGAATAAAATATGGGAAGCTGCATCCATGTGTGAGGAATACACACACACACACGCACACACACACACACACACACAATGTACCTGTTTCTAAGAATATAGACCCATTAGCCATAACATTAAAACTACCTGCCTTATAATTTGAAGGTCCAATTTTTGCCGGCAAGCCAACACTGGGATCCAGTTGTGTATTGTAACACCTTCAGCAGTTTGTGCTACAGTCGATTTTCTTCGATATTAATTAGCCTTAGGAGCCCACAAACTGGTCTGGTTATTCTTTAAACCACTTTGGTAGCTAACCACTGCAGATAATGAATGCCCAACAAGACCTACAGTTCTGGAGATGCTCTGACCCAGTCTTCAGCATTGGTCCCTGCCAAAGACACTCACTTCTTAAGAATTGCCCTTTTTTCCCCTAATCCAACACCCCGGAGCAAATATTCAATTATTACCTAATATATCCCCTGCGCGTCATTATAATGGTATAATCGCTTGTCAGTGGTTTTAATGTTATGGTTGGTTAGTCTATAAAAAGTGCATTAAATATGTGCATCAATTCAGGTAAATTCTCTGTAAACATGCAGGGCTACACAAACAGACACTGTCATTAACAGAAACACACACAAGCAGAGTTTTTCAGGGAAAATATCCATTTGTTTGCATTTTACACCACCCAAGTAGGTTTAAATCAATATGAATCCTCTCCTTCCAAGACTATGAAATGGGAGTATCACATGTTTTACATGCAGAACCCACAGACATTTAAGTCTTTGTCATCTTCAAATCCAGAAGGTCTAAAAGACCAAACAGCATTTATTTTGTCAAGACAATCACGATAAAATTCAAATATTCTCCCTGACGCGTTGAGTATTATTATTAACTGTACAGCACACAGGAAGCACTGGCTTCAGTAAAGGAGTGGAGATAGATGGTCAATAACAAGCAGAGGGAACCGGCTTGCAGGCGGAGTAGACAAAGCCAGAATCAATAGGCTTGTACCTTAATGGAGGAATAGTCAGTAATTCCTTCTTTCATTTTTCCCATTATATTTCTTTCTTGCTTTCTTTCACTCTAGACAGGTGGTCTGGGGATGAATGTGGGTGACGAAGTGAGTAACTTTTTAACTTTTTTTATATGTTTTGGCTGTTAGAAATGAAAGAGCAGGGACAGAATACCACCATTATCGTGATTACTGCCTTGACCCAAAAACACACAAAAGATCTCTTTCTCCAGCTAGCCCTTATTTCTATCCCTCACACCAACACACACACACACACACACAGGTCAGCCTTTTTGCCGTGGAGTTGAAACCACAAAAATGTCAGAGCGTTAACACCAGGACAACCAAATGGGTCAAATTAAGAGGCTTTGTTGGTGCTTAGAAGGAATGTCAAAACATATTATGCATGAGTGTGCAAAGTGAGGGCTTTCAGATCCAGAGAGAGAGACAAGAATGTCTGTGTGTTTCTTTTAGCACTGCATAAATTGAGTATATTTCATTATATATTCACACATTCCCATAATGTGAAACCCTGCTGGAAATATTAATAACACATGCAGAGTCTCTAAGTGTTAATATTTGCACGAATTAAAAACATATGCACACACAGGCAGACGTTCTGCTTTACATTGAGTTATAATGACATCCAGGTATGTTTGCTCTTCTTTTTACACGGCTCATCTCAGCTCCAACTAGGGAATCAACACATGGGGAAGTCTTTGCATGCCTTTGTACTCAACTAGTATTTGTGTACATGCAAAACAAAAAAAAGATCACTGTCCTTGTGCACATCTGTTTGGTAGTGTTTGCACGTATGATGTATTGTCCATGTGTGCATTCCCCTATATGTGTGTGTTGTATAATCATCTGTATCTGTGTGTGTGTGTGTGTGTGTGTGTGTGTGTGTGTGTGTGTGTGTGTGTGTGTGTGTGTGTGTGTGTGTTTAAGAAGGCAGAGCTTTGACCACAAGCTTAGACAGAGCTTTTTCCAGCTTGTTGACATTCCAGTAGCTGATTCTTACTGTCTCTCCACTCATTCAAAACAGACCTCTTCCCTCTCTCTCTCTCTGCCTATCTCACACAAGTTTCTCAAAAACATTCTCATACCTTATTCCACCTGCTATTTTCATACTGAAAAGACTGGTAAGACACGAGTGCATGCTTCCCTCGTCTTCCACTGGTACTTAGTGAGTTCATTCTTCGGTTTGAGGGGAGCATAGGATGGACTGAACTGTGCTCTGTGGTAGAGGTGGTAGGAAATCTGCTAAAGCCAAGGCATAGGGGAGACATGGGAGACAAAATGAGACCACTCCTGAATCCTCTGCAGTCTCTGCAGTTATGTCTGTTCTCAGCCCTTTAGCTGACTCAATGACTCAAAGGCTAACAGTCTTGTCCTACAAAATAAGATAAAATAAGATGGAGCTGTATTGATCCCAAAGGTAATTCTTATGCCAGATATCGCTCAGAATTACACTGGCAAAAGAGAAACAATAAGTGAGTAAAAGTAAAGTGTCTACAGTCATAAATTGTGAAAAATTAACGGTTCACCAATCGATTAGCCTGGAGGAGTTGTTTAATGAAATCAGAAATCTGCCAAGTAGCCTCTGACAGCCGGTTCTCTACTGGTTACACACATGCGCCGTACTTGCACACCAAGCATGAGCTACCAACACTCAAAACATTTCACAAGTAAACATTAAAACACCAGAAAACACAAAGCTTGAGAGTAAGTTAAAAAATAAGCTGCGGAGGAACAACCCCGGAAACGTTCGGCACAACAAACTTAATTGTAGACTTCAACATGAATCACCCCGGGGAACATAGCAAGTCTCAAGTAGCTAACGTTAGCAGAATGGCTATAGCGAGCGGGAGCTCCGAGACAGCCACGCGCACGCTGTATATATGTATGAAAGGGGATCCATAATTGTCACCAAAGTCCTTGAATGAAGCCAACATATAACATTTAATGGACTGAATGAGACTTCCTTAAAGTTTTATTTTAAATTTGAAATGTCATACAATTTTTGTTTAAGGAACACCGGTTAAATTAATTTCAGCAGCTCAGATTATATAAACACAAGGTACAAACTGTAATTCTTCAAAATAACAGCAATTACATTACTTATTATGATTTTATAACTTTAAAAGAAGAGAAACAATTGGAATGTGTAAATACAAAACAACAAATGTGTCAAACAACTCATCACAAGAAGTGACCTCCGGGAAATACACAACATATACCACTCTTTTCACTTTTCTGCTTCGGGTGCTATGAAGCCTGGGCATGCACCTCTGCACGCTGAAAGGTATTTGCACTTTGTAACTTTGTTTTGAAGGCATGAGCATACATGTCTTAAAACCATAACTGAAGACAGGAGCATTCGTGTCTCAGGTCCCTGTTGAAGGAAGGGATATTCAACGTTTCCATTCTTGTGAGCGCACATGGGCCTGAATGCTTTCTCTTATTGGAGGGGGTACTGTTGGTGATGGTTTGATGGAGAACAATGATGTTCATTCATTCAGTCATGATCCATAACAATCCATCATGTTCAGGGTCTCTGGGGCTGGAGCCTATCCCAGCCAACAATGGGCAAGAGTTGGGTCACATGGCCGAATCGGCAGCCCATTGCAGGGGCAACTCAGAGAGAAATACAACCACCTCTCACTCACATTCATTCATATGGGTCTATTAGGGTCGCCAAGGTTGGGGAGGACCAAAGAGACACCAGACCCACATCATTATGTCATAGAGGCATTGGAACCACATAATGATGTCATTGATGCACTAGATCCGCATCATCATGTCATAGAGGCACTAGACCAGCAGCCCTCAATAGGCGGCCCTTAATATAGCTGCCTATCTGTGAACCCCGAGCTGAACGTGTGACAGGCGGGTTTACATTAACAGCCTAATTCTGATTAGATTCGGAAAAGATGTGTAATCGGAAAGAAAATGCTGCATGTAAACCCCCCTTCTTGAATGGAAAGAACCTTTCCGAATTATATTTCATTCCTTTGCAAGGAGGTAGTCTAAATCCTTCTAAATCCTTCATAAAGCCTTACCGATAGCCATTCGCTGCATGTAAATGCTGTATCGGAAAGCTTTCTGTTTGAGTTGTATCTACGCATGCCCAGGGTCGTGTGGTAATGCTCCGTTAAGTTTTTCAGCGCCTCGACACATTTTAAATACAGCGACTTCAAAACGGTACCGGTCTGCATCGGCGAGTCATTTACTCATTGCAACTTTGAAAGAGTTTAACATATTTGGACGGTTAAATGGGCAAAAAGTCATATCCGCGCACGCCCTTTTTGTCGTTTTCTTCTTCTCGGCACCTGTTTGCGGTCGGCGCCCAACTCACCGAATTATTGCCACCATATGAACGGGAATGTGGATTGTCTGCGCATGTGTGGAAGCGTTTCCGATTAGACGAGTCAATGCATGTAAACACCAGGTTGGAAAAGGTCACAAGTCACGTAAACAGGCGACCGTCATAGCAATTCGGAAAGGTTTAATTCGGAAAGGAGAAAAGTGTCCAATGTAAACCGGTTTGGTCAGAGCGTGTAAATGGGCTGTCATGTCCATGCAAACGATGCGCTGATAGGCTGTTACTGGGTTACTGACACAACAACAAAAAAGCAACAGAGTGCTCACTCACACTGGCATGGGAGTAAGCACAAGATGCCTTCTCTCTCATTAAGTAGCAGTGTTTGACACAAAAAAAATTTTCTTCATTGCACTTTGATTCCTGAGATCCTGATATATTTGTTTACCAAAGCATTCTATGGAGGGTTTTGTTTTATTAGAGTATTTATTTGAATTTATATCAACATGGAAATGGCATTTTATTTTATTTTAGTATGTATTTTTGTTGTTGTTTTGAATGAAAAGGACATTTTACTCTGAATATAACAGTATTACGGCTTGTGGCTTGAACGACTATAACAAATGGACCTTTGACTCGCTGAAAAATGTTTTGGGGACCTTTATGATCTGTATTTGAGTACCCCTGCACTAGACCCACATCATTATGTCATAAAGACACCAAACCCACATAATAATGTCATGGATGCATTATAACCAGGTAATTAAGTCAAAGAGGTTCTGGACCAGCATTGTTATGTCATAGTGGCACTAGATCCATGCAAGTATGTCAAAGAGACACTAGAACCACATAATAATGTCATATATGGACTATAACCACTTAATTATGTCACAGAGGCAATAGACCCATGTCATTATGTCACATGCACATTAGAACCAATTATTTATGTTGAAAAGGCATGTATGACATAATACAGGCATGTATGACATAATGAGATGTAACTTAATTATGTAACAGAGGCAATGGACCCATTTCCTAATGTCACAGACTTAGAACCATTTAAAATATGTCGAAGAGTCAATAGAAGCATGTCATTATCTCATGCAGACACTAAAACCCCATAATACCGTCACATATGCACTATAACCAATTAATTATGTCAAAGAAGCCTTAGAACCACTTAATTATGTCACAGAGGCAATAGAACCACTGAATTATGTCACATAGGCAATGGATTCACTTCATTATGTCACAGAGGCAACAGAAGCCTGCCAATATGTCATACAGGCGATAAAACCACATAATTATGTCATTGATGCACTATAACCACTTAATTATGTCAGAAAGGCAATGGAAGCATGCCATTATGTTATATAGGCACTAGAACCACACACTTATGTATTAGATGCACTATAACCACATAATTATTTCACAGTGGCCATAGACCCATGTCATTATGTCATAGGTGTACTAGTACCACACAATTGTGTCATAGATGCACTATAACTACTTAATTATGTCACAGAGGCAATAGTGACAGATCATTATGTCACACATGCACTAAAGTCTCATAATTATGTCATAAAGGCAACAGAACCACATCATTATATCAGAGAGGTACTAGAACCACATCATTATGTGACAGAGGCACTAGAGCCATGTAATTATGTCGAAGAGGCATGAGAACCACATCATTGCTTCACATTGCCACTAGAATCATGTAATTAAAGCGCAAAGGCCAAATTGATACATCGCTATCTCCTTTAGCCTAACAACGCTTGCACTTTATTCCTAGTCCATTTTTGTAGCTCCACAAGATGGTAGTGACAAATTAAAAGTTTTGATGTCAACCGAAATGGCAAGGGTTGGAAGAACTAACTAAAAGTTCCCAAGTCAGGTCAAAGATTGACTGGACAGTGGTATCTGAAGACATTATATACACCAAAACATATTGATGTTTTGTTTTGTTTTTACTGTCACTTCTTCCTTGTGTCCATAGACGTTTGTTGTGTCTTGGTTGGGTTATGGCTGCACCCATGGTTATGGGTTATGAGCTGTCGTCAAACAACATGGACAAAACAGGATGTATCCTTATCCTTTAAGTGGATCAAAAATAACCCCAAGGTTTCGTTAGTTATGGCCATCCTTCCCCCAGCCAGTGATGACTGATTATTGATTTTAGACCAGAATACTTCTCTCAATCTGTTACCAGTTTTTCTGGTTTAGAGCCAATTCTTTGGCAGTTGAAAGTTAAAGAAATAACTAAGTCCAAATCAGACTGTGGACTGGCACAGCAACTGACTTGGTGGAGAAGCAGTATTAAAGCTATGGTTGATTTCGGAAAATTAAGGAGGACCTGGTAGCCTTTTGGCAGCAGGTCTGGTCATTTTAGCCTCAGTAGCCAAAAATAAGTATTTGTAATGAGCTGCTGCTGTGAGTGCACCACTGGCGTCCTTTCTAGAACCGCTCTAAAGAGTAAATAGCTCCAACTTATCGTGAAACAGTTCTTGGTCTATTTTTTTAATGGACATTGCAGTTGAATGGAGCTGTTAACCAAGAGGATGTGATTCGTGAGAGGTTATCCATAAAAAATTGTGTCCTAGGAGTGAAAAACAATAATACAATGGAGCTGTTATTTCCAAATGTCAATGGATCAATAAGAAAGCTGTGCTCCAAGGTTTTGCTTGTTGTTGTATATTTTTCTATTATTTAATTTCACCCAGATGTGAGAGTGTGTAAAAGTCAGGAATTAAGCCATGGCTCTTTTCTACTGAAGGATCTCTTGACTTTCACAAAGAAATATATGGAAACATAAGGGTGAAAGAAGGTGAGTTACCAGTGTACTGGATACAGATATTTGTGAGAGACAAAAGAGAAGGCAATGGCAGGTTAAGTTGATATTTATCAATGAAAATAGCTGAAATTGTTTCTGTTATGCCACAAACCGAATAAACAAACAGCTCTCCAAATGGAATAAAATATATAAATTGAAATGAGTTGAACTAAAAAATATATTCAAATTTCATAACAAATTTAGTAATAATAATCATTATAATAATCATCACATAATCATTATGTGCATTAAATATGTGTATCTACATAAAATATTAGCGGGGTTCATTGTTGTATGATAACCAACAGCTCGGATGAAATAGTTGGTACTAGAATAGTACAGTAAACACATAAAAACAGATTTCTCTAAAAATATATATAACGCTGACACATACTATTATTTAAAACTGTCTGAATAAGTAATTGACTCCACTTTGTACATGAATGTTTGGGCTGTTGTGAGTGTAATTTTTGTGAATAAGGAAGTGATCTTTGCACTACAGCCATCCTCACAAATAGAAAACAGACTTTATGCACAGCACAGGAAGCTGAAGAAAGAAATGAGTGGCCAGACAACATCCAGAGCAGAGTAAGAGTATCAGGCAGAGGGTAGATTTGTAAGTTTCAAATAATAATAAAATAATGTGTTGGAAAGAATCTCCTTTAAATAAAAAAAAATATTAAAATAATCTGCCTTGCAGATCCAGGAGGACCCTGTAATGTCTTGATGCATGCACATTCATAAATACACAAACTAAAACGCGCCTTCATAATTGTGCACCAACATAAAAACATGGCTGCAGACATAGGCAACAGCTCATGTGTTCAGTCCACATTAATATCACGCTATCTACTCTCTCTACCAACATGACATAATGGATCCTCCTTGGCTTCATGTGTTTGTGCGTGTGTGTGTGTGTGTGTGTGTGTGTGTGTGTGTGTGTGTGTGTGTGTGTGTGTGTGTGTGTGTGTGTGTGTGTGTGTGTGTGTGTGTGTGTGTGTGTGTGTGTGCGTGCGCGTGTGTATATATAACAGGGTAAGGCTGGACTCAGCTGGCCAGCAATGATAAGACGGCTAAATCCCTGATTCATAGTCAAATAGAATAACCAAGGCTAAAGACTTCTATAGAATCTGCAACTTCCAACAAAGGTCACAGATAAGCATTTTGGTGAAGGGAAGGATTTTAGTTTCATGTAATGGCCTTAAAGTTAATGTTGACTTTACATTATCAAGAAGTGATACAGTGTCTTGATACAGGCAAATTAAGACGTAGCTAATTTCTTCTTCCGTGGCTTTCTCTTATTAGTTAATGAATGAGTTTCAGCTGATTGCTGTCTGAGGCAGGAGCATAGCATAAACAGGGACTGAGATATGTGAGATAGACTGAGATACATACTGTGTAGGTTTTTGAATGTTTTTAAATATCAATTAGGGCTCGAATGATTCCTCAAGTAATTGGAGTAACTCAGTTACTAAAAATCAAATCTTCATTTAAATTTGGGTAACTATACAGTTTGTATGTCCAACAAACCTCAAACCACGAACGGATACTCACAATGGTGAGTATTGCAGAGCAGGTAATATTTCTTAATTGATTCCTCGATTTAATCGCCACAAGACTTGATAGAATACTCGATTACTAAAATAATTGATTACTGCAGGCCTAATATCTATATTAAATTTGATAGTCCCCTGGATAAAGAAGAAGAAAGATAATAATTTCTCTATTTTTTACTACAGCCCCCTTGTCTAAAATGATGAGTGCATTCAAAGAGATGGTGTGTGACCAATTATAAACAGAGTGCAGGGCAGCATATTTTACAAATAAAAGCATCCTATAATATGAGACTGAAAATGAATATGTGGAAAATAATCCGGACAGAATGCATCACGGGTGTTAACAGAACATATGCTGTGTGAATGCCTAATGTAATTATTTTATAATAACACTGGACCATCATTGGAGTACATGTGGATCCGACTATAATTGCCTACAATTCAAGCCAGATTTTAACATCTTGCAAAGTCCGCTGCCTGTTCGTGGAGATAAACCAGAAAATGTTTGTCCAAGGACACATTTGTCCTCACTGCTATAGTGAGGACAAAGCTTAGTCACTGCTACTATTTTACTAATGTGGATTCCACATTATTTTACTAATGTGGAACCGTTAATAACGGTTAACCGTAACCGTTATTATACCAGTATAGAGGTAGAAATTGTTGAAATATGCCTAAAAATGTTAAAGAAAAAAAACATTAAATGAAGAAACTGGTCATTAGAGCTACCTTTATGGCCCCTAAAAGGTAAAAATCTTGCTGCCTCCGCCCAGTACAACTTATCTTTTTCATTCTCAACAAGGAAGCACCACCTTTGTGTTTCATGTTATGCTAATTTATTCATCCTGCATAAATTAAGCCTGGTTAAGAATTCAGCTGCCCGTATCATTACCAGTAGTATTTCCTTTGAACTTATTACTCCTGTCCTTCATCAGCTTCATTGGCTCCATTCACTGGCTTCACTCTTCACAATTGTACACCTCTATTTCTCTCAGATCGCTCTTCTGCACCCTAAGCTCCTTTGAGGTAGCAAACGACCGCCTCAGCCTTACTTTTCCTCATGCTCGTCTGACCAACAGCAGGTTTGGAGCCTTAAGCCATGCTTTCCCCCACCTCTCAAATTCTCTCCTTAAGAAGACATCTGTGATATCATCTTCATAAGCTTAATTCCTACCACAAAACCCAAGCTGGCCTATTCAGACTGGTACTTTACCTGTTACACTGTCTTCATCTTCCTAATCCTATAGATATATATTTCTGTTTTATACACTTGTTCTCTTTATTTAATATTTTATTTTACCTGTTATTTTCTGAGTAATGCAAGGTTGTAAGGTTAATAGCAAAACTTCATGAAGACTGTTTTCAGCTTACTTCTTATGCAGCTCCAAATGAAGAAGAAAAGAAAAACAAATTCCTAACATGATGTGTTCTGCCTAATTCTTCCAAAGGGGTAAGGGGAATTAGAAATGGTGCCAAAACCATTCCCTTTGTTTTTACTGTTTTTGTTTTTAATATTACTGGCTTTTATTTTATTATTCCGGTAACTATAACTGTCATTATAACTGTTTCATCAGGATCTCTGTGTGTTCAGTGTTGTAGAAGCTGCTCAGGAATGGATGGTCAGCAGGTGCTGCCTCCTCAGGGCCAACCTCCACATGCGCTGCTTTGGTGACACAATCCTGGCACTTCATCTTGAGATGATATTACCCATTTGCTGCTGTATAAATGAGATACCTCACCAGAATCCTATGGCTGGTCACCCACTACCTCAGACCATCAAACTGCATGATAGCCTGTTGGTCCTGCTGGATATTATAATGCGTTGTCCCAAAGTGGAGCCCCAGCTGCATGTCTGACAATGATGGAGCAAGCTGGACGTCCATGTCTTGCTTAAGGATATCTGGATATTGTACAGAGCCAGTCTGTTACCTACTTATAATGAAATAAACTCCCAAACCATTAAGCCAAGTATTACACCACTTCAAAAAACATGAGGCAAAAACACTCACTACGGTGATGTAAATCTGATTATGTGTTTGAGGTAGTAAAACCCTTCCACGGAATGAGTGTTTCTTTTTCATTTCATTACCTTTATTATCATTACGAACATATAGTTATGTTAGAAACCGACTGTACATGGAGACCATGTCGCATATTTTACATCCAATGAAAGAGCCACACTTTGCACTTTGTTTTTTCTGCTGGAAAATCAGAAACTCTTTCCCAATGTGATTCACAAAAATGTAGCTCTGCATTTCAAGTACCCCTTATGCAGCGACTCAAAAGAGTTCCCCATTGGATTATATCCAATATCCTTACTACTAGAGTAGTAATTAATTCTACAAAACAAAGTGAACATGCATGTGTTTTCATGTACATTCTTTCCATGTGCAGCAGCAGTTTCTTGTCTTCGCCACAGTGTTTTAAGCCTCAGTGGGCAGTTTATATCTCCAAGCTGTAGGCACTGTTTTGTCAGCATGACAGGCAAGAAAGCTTTGGGAATTTGAATTTAAAAGGAGTGCAGGGAAGCAATTGTCCCAAGACAATATAGTGTAATGTTTTTGGACGTAATTGTTTTCCACATATATCTATTCCAGCGTACCGAATTGCGTTTCAACCGGGAGAGAGATAAATAGAGACTGTCTTTGCACAATGTCATAGACAATAAACACACACACACAGGTGCTTGAAGACAGACCCAATTATGCACAGACTTTTCCTCTACTTTACTTTTTTTCGTTCATCTCCTCCACAAGGACACGTAGCTCTGTCAGAAATCGTTCAATCCACTCAGCACAGCCTCCTATCTTTGCCTAACAGGTATTGGCTAAAAGTATTCTGTACATACTTCCCGTTTTCAAAAAGTTTAGGGAAGAAAAGTGACCAAAACACAAGAACATAATAGGAAAAATTGTCTTATTTCATCCTGCCCCCAAAATAGAAAATAAATCAAATACCACAGGCTATAAATAAAGACGGATCAGTTATCAGATATTATATTTATTTCCCTATTTTTATTGATTATGGCATTTCCTCTTTTCTGAAGCAAAAAAGCTAAATGTTTTTCATGGATATTAAATTATATGAGTGGCCAAAAAAAAAGGAGGTCTGATTCAGCAATACTATTTTTTTAATTGTCATGTTGGTGTCCTGAGACTCTTATCTTTCATGCACACAGTTATCTCTCATCTGTTTTAAGTAGGCCTATGCTGTCCCCAGCAACCAGCGTACATCCCCAAAAAGGTCCCAAATACCTTGCGCTGTACAAACAACCCCCTAATTGAACGCAAATTAAATTGCACAGTAATTTTCTGTATTTTTCATTCAAAAAAAACTCCCCCTAGTGAATAAAATATGATCTATTTGAGTAAAATATGATCTATTTGAGGAAAATATTATTCACACAAGATAGATCAAGTCGATTCACATGCCCCAAATTTGGACCGAAATAGACAAACAGCTGAGGAGTTATGGCTAGAATAATTTTGAGATAAAGCTCCTACTAGGAGGAATATACAACTAACTTTTCCCCAAATCACTCCAGTTCTTCCTGGCACTAAGCTCTATGTGGGAATAAAATATGAAAATCATCCACAACATACTTTTTGTTATCACGTTAACACAAATGATCTGCTACGGCGACTGACACAGATGCGGCAGCGCTTCCCTAACATCCCCAAATTTACAGCAATATAAATATTCCCACCAGAGTCCACATAGGAAGTGTGTCATCCCTTTGCACGGCCAACTTATTTATTTATCTTACGAATTGCATTGATGAAATGCAACACTTATTTGTCAGATTCTTAAGAGATTCATTCTGGATGTGGTATTATTGTTGTGTATAGGGTGAAGAACAAAGTGCATGCCAGTAGAGGTGGGACATTGGGGGTTTGAGGGGTGACTCCCTCAGCAAAGCCAACAGAACACTGGGATTTACAGGAGAAAGTAGGAGAAGGGCCATTATTAAACAACATGGCAGCCAAATGTTGCATCTATATGGCTGTGCGACTTGGACACAAGCCAAACTTTTATCAACCGCAGCCGGTGCAACCAGACAAGCATGTCTGTTATACGAACCGGAATACCCGATGAATCCAGGATACAATACTGATGATGGGTCCAGGCATTCACCCTACTTTTGATGCAAGGCTTCTTTTAGATTATATCTTTCCCATTTGCCTAACTAGCATCATTGCTCAGTTCTCCTTGTTGTTTTTGTTTCTACATGGTCTCCAGCTCAGCCAAGGGACTCAAGTTGAGATGAATGGCAAGAAGACTGAACTGAACTGAATTGAATTAAAGATCAATGTAATAGATGGAAATCCTTTACCCCTGCCTTTCTTCTACTTCCTCCCTACAATGAGTCACAGTGAGGCCTTTATGTTCACAATAGATCAATTGAAATTAGTGTATTTAGATCTGTTGCACTATTTAGGGCTCTGAGACCCCTTTTAAGTCTCCAGTGATTCTGTTGTGATATCTCCGAACAAACTTTTAGTGCTGATAAACATTAGCCAAAAACAGGGCTCGTACTGGCTGGAATTGCATTGGCTTCCTGGCAGCATTAACTTATTGAATAGTCTATCAGGGGCCATTGGGGGGGGGGCCTTGTAGGGGCTCAGTGAATTTAATGGCACGAGAAAACACAAATTGAGATTTAATGGGTCAGAATTAACAAAATCGTTCTGGAAACAGAGAATCTATCTTGCAAATGGTCACTTAGTTTTTTTGAACGGACGTTCTGTTCATCTACGAATGAAATACCATTTTTCTGATTGAAATTAATTAATCTGTTAAATTGATTACGTTAGAAGTGCAGGCAGCTGTTTTGGTTTCTAATACTGACTTGGTGTCCTCTCTTAGAAGTGCTATCTTTTTTCCATTTAACAACTGTAAAACATACATATGGTGGAACACATTTTGTGTGTTCCACCATAGAGTAAGAATCGCAGAATGATACAAAAATTGTCTCAGATCTTATGTGCCTACAATGTAAGGTTAAGCAAATTGAGGATACACTGCCAATACGACATTGCTTTGACTTTGAGGTGAAAGAATAGAGCAATTTTTTTTTTGCATATTACAAAGACCTTTGTGACTGTGTCCCACTATCATTGATTTTACTTTAAAAAAAATGATCTGGAACATTGTACAGCAATGTACATTGTACAGCAATGTAAGACAGCAACACAATAAACTAAGTATAAATAAAGCAACCAAAGTGCACTGCTATATTATATCAACCAACCAGGCAGCTAGAGAAAATGTCCTGATAGTTGATGTGGTCGAAACAGGTACAATGGACAAGCATAAGGATCTGAGTGACTTTGACCGGGCCAAGTAATGATGGGTAGTCAACTAGGTCAGGTGAATTGTTAACATTTATGGAGGCCCAATGATCATTGATGTGAATCAGGAGAGGAACCAATCCTGTTTTGTCTAGTACTATAGCATCAATCGCTGTTTTGGTATCAACAAGTGTCTTTTAAATTTTATACAAACAAAGGCCTGAGGGCGAGTAAGAACTGGATTGATTTCGGGAAAGGTCAGTTGGATATTTCTGACCATAGGGAGAGCTTTATAGCAAAACGTTTTTGTAATGTAATTTCTTAACTGTTGGTCTGCTTTACTCCAAATCTACTGAAGTAATTCATATTTTACCCACAGGGGGGAGTTTTTTTACGGAAAACACACTTTTCGGACATAACTTCACATTTAATTTAATTGATTGCTTGTACAACACAGGGAATTTTGAGGTGCCTGGGATATACCCTTGATGTCAGGGACGACAGCTTTAGCTTAGTTATATGGTTGCAGTAACTGGAAAGAGTTAAAGCCAATCACAGAATGTTACAACTACCACTCCCTTCCACTTCCAAAGTAAGATTAATAACTTAAATGCCTTATCGCTGCAAATATTTGACTCTATTTTCCCCCTACTTTTATTTCTCTGCGCCACTATCATGCTGTCACACAGACACAACATGGGGTGGTGGAGAGTTATCGGTGGATTACGAGCCACAGGTCAGGGAAGCATGCGACACGACATGGCAGAGCTTAAACCCAGAAACATCATTGACTCTGGCTCATCCATCAACACTGGCTTTTACAAAAGATGCAGTGGAGACAGGCAACCTTGGCCATCAGTAATAACATACTGTATGTGTTTATCCAGCCAAAAACAGACTAATGTAAGTCAGGTTTAGTTGAAAAATTCCTGATGGGATTATGAGGAGTTAGCCTCAACTGCCACTTAATATGTGGAGAAACAGATGCACTTACAAGAATGCACAGCCGGAAACAGGAAAACAGTTAAACGTCAAAGATTTATCAGCTTCTTATGACCCGTATTCATGTCTACGATTGAGCTCTGGTGGTAGTAATTATGACGGCAGAGGAAGGTAGTATTAAAGTAAAAATACTTTGTTCGAGTACATGAGTAGAGTCCGTCCTATTCACTCATTTGTTTTTAATATACTTTTTTATATTTACTGGGAATATATTTTCGTGAATACTTATTTTTGACTTTTACCCACCATATTTTAACAGAAATGAATAAACTGTTCTCTGCATACATCCTCAAATCAGAATTGTTACTTTAGTACATTATTATTTTCAGCATGATTGTGAGTTTTAACAACATCAAGACCATTTGAACCATTTTAATGCGGGGAGAGCAACAGTTAGAAGATGCATCCCCTAGCCCTAACAACAATATAAGATATACACCTTTACACTATGTGACAGGGTGTTCAGCAGAGATGCCATTCTGTCTTATGAGTAAATAATTTCAGTAAATACTTCTTTCAACCACTTCACCATGGTCTTTTTCTACAGTTCAGAGTACATAATGCATTTTACCACCGCCGCTGAAAAGTGAAATTTTCCATGGGGTACATGCTCAAAAAACATTGAAATTCAACCACGAGACCTATTTTACTTACTGAAGCCCATGATAAAAAGTTAGTAATTACATACTAAATTGAATTCAAATAACAATTTCTGCCTAAACATGTATAAACTGCAAACATTTCACAAGAAGGGCCCCCAATTGGTTAAGTCGGGCAATCAATCAATTTTTGTTTTTAGTTATAAGGAGGTTTGGAGTATGTGTGTGCATGTGTGTGTATGTGTGTTTGTGCCTGTGTGTGTATGCATGTGTTTGTGTGTATGTGTGTGTGTGTGTGTGTGTGTGTGTGTGTGTGTGTGTGTGTGTGTGTGTGTGTGTGTGTGTGTGTGTGTGTGCGTGCGTGTGTGTGTGTGTGTGTACACTGCTCACGTTAAAAGCTCTTAGTGGCAAAATTTATTGTTTCATCTCCAAAATGCTAAGTGCTGTCTGACCTGCGGACGATTTATTTGTCATTAAACAGTGGTTGGCTCTGACCTGCCGTTATCCTCATTAGAATACACTCCCATTAATGACTCACATTAGAATACACACACGCACATAAACACACACACCCACACACTCATGCATTAGCACAGTTTGGTCCTTTTAATGAAATCGGCCCGCTCTAGTGGCTGGCTAGTGGTGAGTGTTTTCAGCTGGGTGTCCACTGAGTCATGCCTCCATTTTCATATGAAGGAGAAATGTGTGGGCAGAGAGAAAAGACAGAAAAGTGGCATCCAACAAACACTCCAACTTTCTTCTCTAGGTGGTAAAAGCCAAACAAACATCAAGTGTTGTTGTCAAGAGTTTATACAAGATAATAACCAGAGAGAGTAGTACAGAGATCTTTCTGCTCATTTCGCATCCAGAACGTCCTTCATTTTCTATTTGATTTTGGATTACCACATCAGTAGTTGAGTTTGATTTGACGGGGATTTGTGGCAGATCTAGATTCTGCACCCACTCTGCCTTAAAGGAGTTAATGAGTGATGCAACAGTCAAACTGGATTTTTGCTTGCTGTATCAAAGGGAGTTCTTACCCAACTGTTTCAGTCAATGTGAGAAACATTTCCTGCTAGTCTGAATCAGCGTACAAACTCGGCTTTGAGGGTTTTTTGTGTGTTGTAACAATTATATGACAATCAATTTTCCCTCTAAACTGACTTGTTTTTGGTTTTTTCTTTCCCATAAATTTGCTTCATATACTGTAAATGGCAGAATTTAACTTGTCCTTAAATGAATATCATGTGGAAGACAAACTAAAAAAGACTACATACAACAATTTTTTTGAAATGCTACCCCTTGTAAAAGGTCTAGATTGTTCCATTTAGCATTTTTGTAAAATCAGATTGACAGTCTTGCATCTTGCAATACACCAGGTTAGGGGAGAAGATGGATGAGTTATAAAATGGAAATAATTTTAGGGTTACAAAATTAACTGATACTAATCTTTAAGGCTCCAAATATGCTTTAGTCTAAATGAAAATGTAAAGCATAGACATCAAGCCTAAGGATTTTCTGTATCTTAAGTCCTTACAAAGTTTTAATATATTCCTATTTTATCGTCAAAGGAATAAAAAGGCGTATTTCAGCAGAATAATAGTGTTATTCCAGATCGGTGGGTGAACCATTATTTGACAATTAAAGCATTTTTTCTACTTTAAGTAGCCTTAAGGGATGTGTTTGGGAGAATTGTGTAAATTTCAAGTCTCACAGCTGAGCATCCGACGAAGTTTAAAAATGTACGGTGGAGTGTTTTAATCCACTTTAGACCTGAGGAAAAAAGCCATAATTTAGACGGACAGGAGCTTGATCAAAGCTTTACTGGTAATCCCTTTTTCTTTTCTTCTTTAAATGAGAGCGTTAAAGTTGCTGAGAAAAAACATACACACGCAGACAAACACTCGTCGCTCAAACCTGCAAACGCTTTGACTCGGACATTAAGATTTTGAGATTCCATATATCAGCAAAAAGGTCTGTGATTGGTTTGAAATGGTCCATTACCAGACAGATGTTATCAGAGAGTCGGGAACCCTGCGTCTATACTGGATCAATTACATCCCAGTCACTCGCAAACAATAATGGATTCCACCATTCTTTGTTTTCTCAGATCTCACATTTGGTCTCTCACTCAGATTCATGACGTAAGGCAGACAATCAGGAGGGAAACTACAGGCTGATCCATGTTTCTGTGTGTGTGTAAAGAGGTCAAGGTTGGTTCTGACCGCCATGAGCCCAGCTCTGGGGTGATTAAATGTTCCTATTTATATTTAGTAACACCACTTATGACGTCAGTTCCAACTTCAACATGATGACGTTGAGCATAACTTCTCACTCTCTTACGCTTTTATCTCCATTCTCATTTTGTAGCAGATAGTAGTATTATTTATTCTACACTGTTAAAAGTAATATCTTTAAGTTCTGAAACAGTTTTCTTATTACGGTGAATAATTCAACCCCAAAAGCAGAAAAAGTTGAAGTATAGCCTCTTTTATTCTTTAAATCTCTTTCCAAAAACTTGTTTTTTCGTTTACCTTCAAAAACCTAAAATTCAAAACAGTTAATAAATATTTGTTTATTATTGATGCAGTAATCTGAAATATTACTGGAGCATTTCATGACAAATATCCCACACTGAAAAAAATAGAATAGTTTGTGGTTTGAAAAAAAATGACTTTGACTGGTGACAAAATTCAATGAATTACAACTTAAATTAATATGTTAGACTTAAAAACATTATAATTTAATTTAGATTACTTGTAGAAGTATTTTTTTTAAGTTCATCAACAATTCTTTTTTACAGTGCATGACTACGCCCCAAACGTATAAGAAGTGAATTCCAGCTTTGGAAATTCTTCTAATAACTTTCAAAATCAAGTTTTTCTAACTTAAATTTTGGACTCAATTATACTTAATTGAATTATGTAACCAGTGAACACATTTTTTACAGTGTACAATAAAACAAATCCATATTTTATCTGATTTTACAGTCACTTGCAATCTTTTAAAGGAGATGGAAGCAGAATCTAACTGCTTTATATAACATTAATTTGAATTTGAACTGAATGGAGGTTTAATACAGTTGGATCAGACCCAACCATGAGCCACGGATGCTTATATTTACACTTTTGTATGACATTGCGTGCATAAATTTACTACACATCGTCCAATTCTGATCTTGTTCATTGGAAAAGTATTTGAATGTTTACCAAACCCAAATAAAGCATACAATAATGAATCCTATGTGTGTATGTAACACAGTATGATGGTGACACCATATGTATATGAATGTTTGTGTGTGCGTGATAACATTTCAAATATTTACAAATCTAACTGCCTCTCTATATTTGTTCCTGTTTTAGCTAAGAACTTTTTAATGACCTCTCTTTAGTATCCTTTGTTAATAAATTATCAGTTTTCCTTCTTTCATAAGTCTGACTTCTCTTTGGTTGAATATTATGTGCTACACTTAGCTAGCCAATGAGATGCCAACAACATCACATCAATATCAGTGTTAATCAAGCACTCTGTTAGCTGCTGCATCTTCCCAGTGTCTCCATATTTTTTTACATATTCTTTTTAGCCAAAAAAAGAAGGTGTGCATTCCATTTTTCACTTACATATCAAAATGATGAATGGACGGGGCTTTCGTTACTTCGCATTGCCTCTCTGCCAGCCATCCAGTGAATCTGACTGTAATCCATCTGCCAATTCGGCCTGTCAATCAATTAGCTGGACTCCATCTTGAATCTGATTCCAACAATGTAGCAAACAGAGAACACTGATTACACTAAGTGCTACTCAGGATAATGAGAGCGACGGAGGTTCTCTGCCGCCACAAACATGGCTCACACATATGAGACATATGAACTGACGCTATTTACCCATACATCGATCTCTGTGCTTATTTATAGCAGCTGTCTGTTTCATCCGAGATCAGACATTGCCTAAATAACATGAATGATTGATAACACCCAGTTGTCTATATTTGTCTTTGTGTGTCTTCTAAGAGTTCAGACAAGCACACAAACACCAGATGGTCGTTCAAGAGTTCGGTACGTATATTTGTAAATCATTAATACTATGCATTATAGTAGATCAGTAGATTTTTATAAATGCACTAATTGGCCATAACATTATAGCCACCTGCCTACTGCCGAGAAGTTCCCCTGTTTGTCGCAAAACAACTCTGACCTCTCAGGGCAGACTCCAGAAGATTTCCTAAGGTTTTATGGTAGGTACACTTTAGCGGCAGATCCTTCAAGTATTAAAAGTTGTGAGGTGCAGCTTCCACGGCTCTAACTTGGTTGCTCGGCACAACTTAAAAATGCTCAATAGGATGGAGATCGTTTCCAAAAAACTTTTTGCAATATCCTGCGGATATAGGTTGTTATTAGGGGACATTATCTCTGCTCATAGACAGCAAAAAGGTTATGTTAGGAAGTACATGTCAAAGTCACATCCACTTAAATGGCAGAACCCAGGGTGAAATACTCACTCTGGGTGAGACACTCCATTTCACCCTAACAGCATGAATCAGCCTGGGGCGCCTGTGACACTTTCGCATGTTGTCCTTCCTGATCATTACACCTGTTCCTAAGAACACTTTGGTAGTTAATAACCAGTCCACTGCGGGGACATCTACAAACATTTGCAATCTAGCCCTAGTCAAAGTCACTCAGATCCTTTAGCTTGTGCATGACTCCAACAAATGATCCTCAATAACAAAATCTTGGCTTGCTGCTTAATATAGTCAACCCACTGATAGCTGCCATTTCAACAAGAAAACCTATGTTATTCATTTAACTATTTCAAATAGTCAATTTGAATTAGATTAGCTCAACCTTTTGACAAAGCATGTTTTTAAAAAACTTCTTATCTTTACTGAATTTATTTTGGTCGTATCAAGTTACTTAATTAAATGCTTAAATGCTGTGAAATTAGTCCTCACATGTTTAATACTACCACCAAAAAAATCATCTTTATTGAATAGGACTATATCAATAGCCATGGGTAATATCTCCTCCTTCTGCGGGGTTCCACATGGCTCCATCCTTGGCTCGGTACTCTTCAGCATTCACATGCTGCCACTGGGTCACATTATAAACAGGTTCAGAGTGTGTATTTGCTATTTCCCTTTTGGAGTGCTGTGGCATTAATAACATTTCCATGATATCTCTATGAATCTAGTTTGAACATTCAGGATATGATCTCTCCGCGCTGTGGAGCATAGCACATCAGAATGTTTTGAATGCTCAAGATACAAATGCTTCTTTGACGACTGTAATACCATGGAGTTAGACTTAGCGTTAACCCACTGCTCTCTCTCCATTTCTCATTTGCTCATCTTTATTCGTTTCCTGATCTCTGACTGTGTTCCTGATGACATGGCATCATTGTGAGGGGAAGAAATGCTTTGCAATGCAAAAAACACATGTGCCATGTGGGATAAATTTGCTGGTGTTAACTTGGTTGACAGATCGGAGAATGGGAGAGGAGGAGAGGGTCACAAGGATGGATCGAAAGGGATAATTAGTCATTCAGAAAAGGAGAGATTGAGAAAGCAGAGTAGGACTGATGAGTGAGAATAGTGTGGACCATTGAAGTGGAGGAAGTAAAGAGTGTAAGACAGCAGGAGGGAGGGGGTAAATAGAGGCATAAAGACAAAGAGGGAGGAAGAGGGAGAGATGGAGGGAAAGATTATGAGTGGAAACGTTTGTGTCTCAATCAGGATATGGACGCCCATAAATAACATACTCTCAGTGAACAGCATGATGTCATCACATTTACACTCATTCTCATACACATTAGAAGGTCAAGGTGGTCTGTGGTGTGATCATGTAGCAGCAGCATAACCCATGTTTAAAACAAAAAGAAGAGGAAATCCACTCATAATTGAAGTAAATCATCTCTGTGGCACTAGATTTTAGTTCTCCACCTCTTTTACTGGGAGCTCTTCACTTTGCTCATTGGTATTCTTGCTGTATGTGTACTTTGTATTTACTGTGTAAGCCAGTAAGCCTTGGCAGTTTTGCTTCAGAACTTTTTTTGCTATATCTCTGGACTAAAATGAGATAGAGAGAAACCCAAAGAGAGAAGGCGAAAAAAAAGAATCAGGGAAACAGAGACAGACTATTAAAGATGCAGAGAGGGCCGCAATGAGACAAAGACAAATAGGGAAAGGAAAAGGATGAAACCTTTTGGCCATGAATCGCATCAATACTTGGGTTTTAAATGCATGAAGGAGATCTCTTAGTATTTATTGTGAGCAATTCTATCAATACTGGAAAATGTATTGTGAAAACTTTGTTTTAAACAACAGAACTTGACATAAGGCACTATAACTTGTAACCTGTACTCTGAATGTGTCTGTCATCCCAATCGGCATCTATAGAACATTGCTATGTTTTTACACAGTCATAACAGGTATTGAAAGCAAAATTGAAGCATTGTTGGTGAATCTGTGCGTGCATTTGGATCCAGAGGTTGAGAAACATATCAGTTCACTAAACACTGGATCATTTAGACTGTTGTTGTCATCTCTCCTCTCTGGTCATTCTGTCTTATCACTCCATCAGCATGGCTGATGACGACATATGACTCAGAACTTGTGTATACCTTATGAATTTCCGTAGCATTTCTTACACATGGCAACAAGTTATATATGTATTTAAGGTCCAGGGTGTTAAATTTGGCCTTGACGTGGCGGCCGCGATCTCTTTCCCTCTCCTTCTCTACTTGAATTATTCCTAAACCGTCTGTCTGAGGATTCTACACCTAAGCGTTTCCTGAGTCTTCTTGTTTACTTTGTATTCTCATGCTAAAGTTATCCTTAATTTCCACAAGAAGTGGCAAAAGAATATATTAAGAAACTCATCATCCTCGCTCCCATCTGACTCTATGCTGTCCCACGCGCTCACTCTCATGTCTCTTCATCTGTCAGCTGTTCTGTCTTTTCTCGTATCTTTCGTCATATCTGTCTTGTGTCTCCTCCACCCACCAGATATCTTATATGTCGCCCTTTAAACCAAACAGCTCATCTTCTACTTCTCCCTGGCATTAAGAAACCAAATCACATTTAAGGCATCTTAATTGGCGGGACCTAAGTGTCTTCACTCCTTTTCTCTCTTTTGGTGTGTAGCTTTCAATTATTGTCTTTTTGTACCGTTGTTTCAAGTGACATTCATTATGAAACTGTCATTTTGGCTGTCAGGGTTTCCATTCACATTACAAAGCTGAAAGGAAGAACCGCATTTAATGATGTCTCCTTTGAATAACCAAGTTTCTCTTCTTGAGGGTGAAAGTCATCATGCTAACGAAACTGGTTTCTTCAGCGTGACTCCACCAAAGTTATGTTTGTGTCTATGTAATCCTTTCATGTCCTGCTTAGCAGTTTAGTCCAGCACATTTTGAGTCGCTATTACTGATTGAGAAATGTTTTCCACTTGACTGAAGACTGTTTATAATATAACCCAGTGGCAGCATGTATATGGTAAAGAGTAACGGGCCAAGGATGGAGCAATGCGGAACACCACAGGTCAGAGGTGCCACCCAGGAAGAGGCCTTAACTATGGCTATTAAGAAAGTCCTATTTATTAATAAGTAGTATTTTTTGGTAAACTAAACCATTAGATAACTTACAGGATAGAATTATGTAACTTGGATCAACCAAAAAAGGTTTAATTAGGGTCAAAGAGTTTTTTTTTTATGAAAACATGCTTTTCCAAAAGGTGGAGCTACTTAAAAATTGACTGTTTTCCATGAAAAAAAAAAATAATTTTCCGATATTTATTTTCATTGTGAGGGCATTAAAAGGTTTTAACAGAACTGGCTTATTTAGTTTATTTTCTGTTCTGAGCCCCATTTTGGATAAAAAAGGTAAAAGCAGTTCCTGGGATTGATGGTATCACGATTGCAATGGTTGCTTTCACTTTGATATCTGAAATTTAACAGCGAATACGTCCGTCGTCACGGTCACAAACTGAACAGAACAGCGTTCCTAATATTTTTCATTTCTCACAAGGGTATTTCATCATGATCGTTTCCATTCACAGCTGCTGTAGTACCTTATGTTCTGTACGTGATGAATGAGCTCTGTCTCTCCGCTCACCTTGCTCAACCCCGGTGCTCCCTGTCTCTTTCACTTCCCCTCTTTCCTGAACTCACACAGCAGAGACTTACAGTGTGTGTGTGTGTTTGTGTGTGCGTGCGTGCGTGCGTGTGTGTGTGTGTGTGTGAGTATCTGCGTTTGTAAATATGTGTTTGACTCAATCTGTAGATTTTGTCTACCTATGTCATTCCCTGTCTTTGTTCAGCAATGAACTGATGTCATCACTTAGAAACTCCCAAATTAATTTCCTGCTTAAACTCTCTCTCACACACGCACACATGCACACACACACACACACACACACACACACACACACACACACACACGCACACACGCACACACACGCACACACACACACACACACACACACACACACACACACACACACACACGCACACACGCACACACACGCACACACACACACACACGCACAAACACACACATTTAGATGGTGTTAAGCTCCCTCTGAATGAGCATTCTCTGCCAAATGTATAGCACAGAGCTATATGGACTAAAGTGTCCATGTAGCTGGTTTTACATGGACACTTTTCGTCATTCTGATTGAAATTGTTCCGAAAGATTTCAGGTGAACTTCTAACATTCTCACATGCTTGACGCATTCAATCAGAACAGCTGTGAGGAGATTTATGACAGCGCTAAAGCAACCATAAGATGAGATATTTCATCAGAAGATGGGCGTCTATCATGTGATACGCTCAGTTTTTGCTTTTTGTGATAATTTTGAAATAATAATAATGAAGAAACCGCTTGATAATAACTTGTATACTGCAGGCAAGAGGGAGAGGGAGGGATAAAAAAGGCGTTGACAACAAAGCCTTGTCGGTACCTCCGTGAGTGGTACCAACAAGGCATGGTTTCACTCCGACTAACATTAGGTCATTACGACGTCAGCATACATTAAGTTAGCTAGCAAGGCCATATTGTTTGGTAAAATCAGTAAAAATGTTACGTTAAAATGAACATCATCCAAAATAGTGTTATATGCAGAAACTCCTCATCATGCGCTTAATCAAGAAAACCCAGATCCACACCATGATCAGAAACCTTCATCAGTGGTCTTCCTCTTCTTCAATTACTCAATACATTACTCTGTTAAAAGTGTAGTTGGTGGTTCTTAGGCACTTTTCTTGTTGTGGGAAACCTCATAATCATCGTCATCAAAGTTTCCTGGTCTATCACGGCTCCTGATTGTTTTTCTTGAACGTTCTTGAAGAGTTCATTATTTCTTCCTTTCCCACTTAATCCTTAGAGTGTTTGAATCAATAACAGTCTCTCTGCTGGGGTCTATATAATGAAATGCCAGCATCACGCACATGAGTTGTGCCACCAGGCATATGCTGAGCAGAAAGTATTCCGTTCCACCGTTAACAAGCTGTCTGTCCGATCGTCATTCCAAAAGGACTTATTTTACCCCTGTGCAATGGAATGAAATTGCATTCCGAACAGGATACAGAATGGGAATGACTGTTTACAAGGAACATTTTCTTTGTGATTAGGAGTTTATTCCAATTTTATTCAGAATAAAAGGCTCCATGTAAACCGTCCTAGTGGGATGAACTTTAAGAATTGTCTTCAAAAAGAGCAAATACGTTAATACTGATATTTATGATTAAACAATGAGACAAACTTTCTTTCCTTTTTGTAATGCTGTAGCTATTGGTCATTACTCTTAATCACTGATTTCACTTGTAGTAATATGATATGAAAATACTGTTTTTGGAAGCTCTATACTTGTATTAGTCTTGTATTATATGTTTATTATGTCGTATCATGTGTTTTAAAGTTGGAATATAGTGCGTCTTATTCCTTAAAATGTCTATGTTTTATTGTTTGCCTATAGATGTATTAGCATATGTTTAGCGTGGTCTATCATGCATTTTAATGGCATTATCTGCCTTATTTGGTAAAGTGCCTAATCAGGGAAAATGACTGTGAATTAGCCAAACCTTAAAGTCCAATATTCATTGCATCAGTTTCATTTCAATGAAACCTAACAGTGGCTACAAGAATTGTATCGCCTCAATTAAACTATAGATTAAATAAAAAACTGATTACAGGTCTTTGTGTGTTTCTGTTCACAAACATTGCTCTGTGTGAGTGTAACTCATTGAATTCTGTCACTAGAAAATGGCTGGCAATTTGTGAGAGAAACAACCCCCCAACCAAAATCAACACGAGTGCGTGTGTGTGTGCGTGTGCGTGTGCGTGTGTTTGTGTGTGTTCGCTTGTTAAACCTTCTTCAGAATTCAGAACATTTCCACCTTTGTTATTATTATAATTTTTAGTAGTAACAGTAGTATTAACAGTTGTAGTAGCAGTTGGACTAGCAGTAGTTGCAGTGTTAGTGGTGTTGTTACAGGATCTACGTAGGGTAAAATGTTGAATTGCTTTTTTCAGAAAATAATATAATAATAATAATTTTCTCAATTTCTTTGACACTTTCCAATTCTTATTCTTCCTGACTTTCATTCTCCACCTTTCTGTTTCGATCTTTCTGATTACCCTCCATCACATTTGTACTTCCTGAGATATTTTTTCTTTGAGTGTGTGTGTGTGTGACCCTCGTGACAAAGTGGTGCGCGTCACTGAGACTTATTGACTTCATGGAACTCTTTCTTTGTGTCAGGTGACTTGGACTGTCTGACCTCATCGGATAATAAGCCAAGGCCATTCTTCATTTAAAGTCAAGTGACAAATTGACTCTCCTTTTCAGCAAATTCACACACACAAACACACAAACACACACACACACACACACGCCCACGCACACACACACACACACACACACACACACACACACACACACATATACACACACACAAACACATTGTTTAAACACATGGTCTAATTTATAGGAATGCATCTTGTGTGAACTCCCATTAGAGCCATCTGCACATTATGAAGGCCTCATTTGCTTCTTCTTTGCTTTCTCAACAAACAAATTATGTGAAACGCACTCATGATCACCGGATGACCTTGCTTCTTTGTTGAACTGGTGTTTGTTATTGACGTAGCCCTGGCAATGTGGCCTAAATATGAGCACCGTGGATGACTTACTAACTTGTTTCACGACAGTTCATCTGTCAGCCAGTAACAGCGCTCAAAGTGGCCCAAATGGCAATCAGTTAACAACGAGGAATTTAAGTGGATCTTACCCTGACTCCACATAGGGGCAATTAAATTGCAATAAGTAAATAAAAAGAGTTTTTGCAGCATTTTGAACAGTATAAGGGTTAATAGATAAAAGAAGAGTACTCGCTTTGTTAAAGCCATCACATATTATCTAACATCTTAAGCATTAAAGATTTAAAAGAGTGTCATAAAGCATTATGAAAGTCAAACAAAAACAAGTGAAGTCAAATTAAACTGGAGTAGGCCAGAGTTGAGAGCGAGTGGAAAGAGTACAATGTAAAAGTACAATGTAGTCGAGCATCAGTCGCACCACATATAGAAGTGCTGCAAGACCAAAGGAGAAGAGCAGAAATAATAGATTAGAGGGGGGGAAGCTGAGAGGGGAGAGTCAAACAGCTTTTACTTAGTGAGAACAGCGCAGAGGAAAGCAGGGTTTGATCAGATAGGCCACAGGAAAGAGAAACAAAAGTAGGCCTTAGAGAAGAAGTACACTATAGTGAAGAAGATGTATACTCACCAAGCTGAATGCGTCTCTGAGCGTAGGCTACCACCCCCGCCGCCAGAACTACACAGCACAACGATGTCACAAGGTTTGCCATCTGTAGACACACACACAGCAAAGTCAAGAGGGCTCTGAAGCGAGCGTGTCCGACTGTCGACCTGATTGACTGACAGACCCATAGACGCCTACAACACCATGGAGGAGATGGAGAGATTTCTGCTTCCTGTCCACTCTCTCTATCTCCCTTGAGTCACTTCTCCTCTCTCTCACTCCCTACTCGTCAAACAACTTGCTTATTTCAAATGGCATTCCTGTCTTTATTTCTCTCACTGTTGTTATCCTTATAACTGGAAGACAGTGTCTCTCCCTGTCCCTCTCTCCCCCCCCTCCACCCTCCCTGTTCATCAGCTTAATGGGTCCATCCTCCCTGGGATGGGCTACGGCCAACAGCTCTTAAAGGTATAGCACACATGAATACACTTACAGCTTCGATATAAAACAGCAAGACATAATTGGCATCCTGTCATCTCACTATTGTTGTTCTCGACGAATGGGAGGTATGGTGGAGAAGGAAATGAAGGTGGTGAAAGGTTCTTGTGTTTTTTTTTCTTCTTTCATGCTTTTTGATCATCCTTCTTCAGTGCTTCTGTCTTCAATGTCTGGGACTTATTAACTAACATGACTTATATTATTTTTCCTTTAATATCTTAAAAGGAAAAGTATTTCCTAATAATACCAATGGAAAAGTAATTTCTGCCCAACTTTATAGACCTAATATTTAGTCCCCTTCCATCGTAAGTTAAAGAGTTGATGCTACTCTCGTGTTGCTATTGCATATGTGGCAGCTACCATCGGGATTTGGATAACCAAGCTCAGCACACAGTTTCTGAGACAGGGGTACACTACCGTTCAGGTACTGACTAAAGCTGAAAAAGTTCACCTATCGTCACCTCTAAATTTTACATAATGAAAGCTAATGTTTTTAAAATGTTCCAGACAGTTCGTCTTACATACAATATATAATATAAAAGGTAGATTAAAATATTTAATCTTGAATATTGGGGGGGGGGGATACATAATGTATTCATATTCATGTGTTTTTGAATGTACTTTAAGCAGAAATCTAATGATTTAATTTTTTTTAATGTTACTTTCGAAAAAGAACATTTTATCTTCATAGAGCGAGCTTATATGGCGACTGCCAAGTTAACACAGACTTCTGGAGAGGGATTTCGCTTTTTAAGTTATTACTGTGTTTTACAAATGGAGGATCCTACTTATTATATAGAACAAGAAAAAGCCCCACAAACAAAGTGCCGAGCCTTGCCCTAAAAGCCAACAAGACTACTTTCAAAAAGGTTTATTGGGTTGAGATCGTGCCATCTGTCCACCGGGGGAGCAATCATTCCAGAAAAGGCAGCCGGCCGTGGCCCATCGAGTTGATTTCAGCTGGTGAGCTAGACGGGCCTGACCAGAATGAGCGCTTGTTCCCCGGTCACATGTCCGCTGCGGTGGTGCTCTGGGTCAGCTTTGGAAAAGCTCAGGGAGAAAAGGAGTAGGGATACAGATCGCTGCACCCGTGGCCAATTCTACACACAGGACTTTAAAGCCTCTGCATCTAATTTGAAATAGTAGTCACTCGGTAAAGGTTGAAGTCAGGATAAGTGTCACTTGGCCTTTGTTCTCATAGTTGCATAACCCACAGCCGCAATTTAGTTGACTTTTGGCAAATTTGTGGTATGGATTGCTGTTGGGTTTTTGCATGATCTCCCCCTTTGTCTGTGGGGAGCTTCCAAATGTGGCAATGTTGGTGAGTTGGTGACTCTAAATTGCTCGTAGGACTACGTAGGACTACGTAGGACTATGGTTATCTTTATGTTGGCCCTGTGATAAACTCGTGACCTGACTAGTGTGTACCCCACCTTAACACAATGTCAGTTTTGCACTAAATTACTCAATCGACTGAATGTTTTACAATCCTTTACAGAAGATTGCATATCTAAATATTGTCTTTTAGATTCAACCAGGAGGTAAACGCCAGAGATCTTGGACTCACCCCTAAGGATTCACTTGTGTTCAAGGACCCTTGAGCCGGGCAGCCGTGGCTTAAATCAAGACCCTACAGCTTTTCTGTTCAACGAAAGTTGGTAGTTGACGCTTACTAACCCTCTTACAGGCAGAGGTTTTGAGACGTGCATCGAATAAGTACTGCCTGTTTGCAAGTGGAGGACAGAGTGCAGCAAACCAAGGAAAGTGGATTTCCTTGTACAGCTGTCAAAAAATACTGTCAACGCCCAAGTCGCCCCGTCGCTACCTCTTGTCTTTTATCAGCCCCTCTGACATTGTTTTTCTTCCTTCTGCTCTCTTCCTCTTCCTCACTTTGAGAGTCACTTTCTCTGTGTCCCTCTTTCATGCTGTATCCGTTGCTCCTTCTGCCATTCTTTGTTAACATTAACCATGAACACCGCTAGACCATGTTTATGCATCTCAGGCAGAGAGAAACATCTCAACGTACATCTGAGTGGCATCCAAGAACATGAAAATGCTTTTAGGGGCTAAAACATCAGAATGCAATAAAACAGTCAAAGCATTTAAGATATGTTTTTGTTAGCGGACAAACAAATGGTACTTAAGAAGGAAAGGCTTACAGGAATCCATTTTCTTCATCTCATTCAGTCATTAAAGAATTCTGGAGTTTTCAAAGAGCATAAATTGCATTTTTTATTTATGGTAAAAGCAGCACAAACGACGCAGTGTTCTCATAAAAAGAAAATGGTAATGGAGAAAGGTTTCCCCTGCGAAAAGGCAAAAAAAAAAAAAAAAAAAAATACAATAATAATATATATTATAATAATATAATATATATTAATATATATAATAATAATATATATTATATTTATATTAAATGTGTTTGAATAAAGAGGCAAGACAAAAATGCATAAAGGCTCAGCTGACACCAGCTCACATCTGTTAAATTACAATATGCTCTGTAACCCAAAAAAAAGCACAAACTAGACTTACAAAAGTAAAATAAAAACAGTAACAATTAGATGAGTAAATTTACTGCCATTGAGGCAAGCGTGATTACAACATGATTTGTTAGTTGGTTATTAATTTCGTCATCACCCCATGTTTATTTGATCTTCATTGTGTTATTCATTCTGACAGTATTTGGTAGAACAACAGTGCATCCTAAAATCATACTCACAATAGAATTATTTTAATCCTATGGTTTTCAGGATGCTATTACATGTCTTCATACGTCAGAGTGAATATATCAGGGGAATTTGGGTGCCGTCTAGTAGTTTTTCCAACATGCATGCTGAGTGAAAAACGGAATATGTCCATGCAAATATTTTGCTTTGTGTGTAATTATTGCCGTTAAACATTTGGCTACAATATTTGAGCTGACTTTTACAAGTGGAATCCACTCTTTTGATGTTCATTGATTCTTATTTCTTCTTCATTATATCGGCAAAAGGTTATGGATGGGAATGTGTAATGATTTTACACTCACATCGATGTTATTGTAAGGAAGGCCTGGTTTGGGGTTGATTTCTTTTTAAGGAAATCGTTGTTATTCTGACCTAACTTCCCATTTAATTGGAAGAGTTCAGTCAGCGAAATTGCTTGTACAATGCAAGGGATTAGGGGGGATATACCCTTGTTGTCCGGGATGTGGGCATAGGCCAAGTTTGAAGGTCTGTGAGTGCTATTGAGGACTGAGGACAGCATCTTTACATCACATATGCAGTGTTGCTGAGGCTCCATGTATGTGTGCAGGCAAAAAAACTCTTACAGATGCAATCATTTTGTCATTATTCATAATAGCAGTGAGAATACTGGAATCTGGGGAGTTGAGATTTCAATGTATTTAAAGATGAGCCTTTGTGTGCGAGTGTGTATCTTTGACTTCAAAATGCAGAAAGAGTGAGTCAAAGTTTGCATACATGATTGAGAGATAGATGCGTTTGTGTGATTGCCTATTTCTATTTGTGAGTGATTGGCAGCTCATATGTATTTTATCTGTGTAGACATTGAGGAGAGTGACAGGGGGTGAAATCAAAATCCAAATGGGATGTTTGCATGTATTTCCTATGGTCTGGTGTGTGTGTGTGTGGCTTTATGTGTGTGTGCGTGTGCTTGAACGTGTGGGGATATTTAGCCTGTCTATCAGCGAACAATACAGTTTTGCAATCTGACAGGTTCAGCTCACTCGCATAATGACAGCCCACAGGCGGTTAGTGCTGCAATCACACAAACTCAATACAAACCCTATGCCCTCTGTCCATTACCCAGCCATGACCGTCCCAATTATTCCCTTTTTCTTCTTCTTCTTCTCCTCCTCCTCCTAGCCACTTCTTCGGCATTTATTTATTTATTCATTTATTATTCGAGGGGAAAAGGCTGAATAGGCGTGATTCTTTTGGATGCTTAATTAAAATATATAATTCATCACAGCGTCAAATGATTTTGCCTCTGCGTCTTCGTGTAGTCCGATTTGGGAACATTTGCATTTAAATTGGTAAGCCAGAGGGGAAATACAGTGGGTTGGTTGAGTGTGTAGGGAGAAAGCATTACTATCATATATAAGTGTAGGTACTGTATGTACTCGCTTTCTTTTTTCCTCACGATGTGAAACATCCAAAATCAACATGGGTAGGCCAAAATGGCACAAAAGAATGTCATGTAATGGAAAAGTTCAAAAAGTTCTCTGCCTCTAAATAATTCTGATCGCTGACAGCTTCACAGGAACATTGACAAGACCTTGAAATTGTTGGCCTTAATATGATTTTTAAGTAATTTTAACTACATACCTCTATAGACGAACTCGGGCCTCAAAACATTTCTTTAAGTTCATCAACAAGTTTGTTTTATAGTGCATGGTTAAACCCAAAATGGAAATTCCTAAAATTCAAAATTCTTCAAATATTTTTTGAAAATTAAGTGTCAATAATAATTTATTTAAATGTGTTACCCGAGAACAATTTATTTTTTACAGTGTATCTTTCTGAAAAATACAAATAACAACAACGCAGCGCAATTCCCTTTTATTTTTATGTGAAAAAATTGTTTTTAATTGAAAATAAAAAGTAGTATCATCGTGAGTAGTAAATGTACTCTCTGGTTTACAGCTTTAGAAGATGAATGATTTTATAGCCCTCATGGACATCATATCATGGGCATACATCAAATGCACAGGAGAAGCTAAAAAGGGATCTAAGTCGTAAACTTAGTTACTTTGACAACTTTGTCCTTCCTTGTGGCAAAAGTACACATGGTACTTTTTTTCTCCATGCATCACAAAGAAATAAAAGTATAAGCAGATTTTTGCAAGACCAAATACACACTACTAACTACTGACCAAATATTTCAGTGAAGGACCGAAGCATGGAATAGGAGCTTTGGCTTACAATTCCATGAGTTTGGATTACATAAGAACCTTTGGTGTACCAAAAAAGTTCATCTAAACTTGGTTGAAGTATTAAGGACAAGAAAACCCCCAAAGCAATCCAGACTTATTCTAATGATAAAAAGTGAAATGTGAAAAAAGCTAACTTTTATATATCCTCCATAGTAACTACAAACAAACTAGTATTTATCCACAACCAATAATTAGCCTATATGTCAATGACTTAAGAGTCTCTGTGACCCAGGTAGCTGTAATAACAGAGAAAAAATGGATTAATGGCATCTCATCCATCAATAACTGCCCTCAGCTGATCTTATTGTTCAGGCAAACACAAGATTTGAAAACAATTATTATTTGCCACCGTAACCTTTAATGTCAGGCTCCCCATTCAATAATACAACTTCCTCATTCCCATAAAACTTTGCTTAGCAACGCTAATTTTCTCATCAATCATGCAGGAGTGCTGCAGATTACCCACAGGCACTAAGGTGTGAAGAAGGGTCCTTCCTGATAGTCTATCTGCTGGCATTTGGTTATAACACACACATACAAAAACACACTCACGCACAAACACACATGCACACCCGCCGATGTGCACAGTTGGCATTTGGTGTGTAGTGTTGATAGCCAGACGGCTGTGACCTTTTTCCAGAGTCGTTCTGGCTATAATTGCTCACTAAAGACAGCGTCAATCGTGACTCAAGAGGTAGCAGGGGTTGCGTCTATAAACACACATGCAAACTCGCACTGACACACACCCTTGTCCAAATGCAAGTGGATGACGGCACTTGGCTCTAAGTGATAAATTCAACCATTGATCACATGTGACTGCTCTCAGCTGGCTGAGATTTAGAGGATCGGAACACGTCAAAGACCATGGATCATGTATCCTGCAGCAGTGCTGCGGCAGCGCTGCTATCTTATCTGTCAGTTTTATACTAGTATCCAGTACATAAGTGCACACCTCATGGGGCAGAGGTATGATCTCACCCAGGGCGAATGTTGTCTCTGATTACCTTTCAGCACTATTTGTGTACTTGAATCTGTATGAAGGTGCAACGTTATTAAGCTCTGGGTTGTTATCCTTCCTCCATCCAGAGGCCGCATGTGAATAAATAGCCTGAACATTACCTGAGACGAGACCGTTCATCCTGTTCCTGTCAGGTCGCTGATCTGTGATGTGCATAAATGCTTATCATGTGGAGTATTTGCGTTCGACCATGACTGTGTGTATATATAAATATGTGTGTGAGAGAGAGGGTGTTTTTGTCTCCACCCAGCCATCTGGACCTCCTTGTGTGTGTAGAAGCAGATTTAGGTGGTTAGAAAGCTCTGGAAAAACACAGTGTTACCTCCAGCCCTCTCACCTCTGAACTCTATAAGTGTATCAAAGCTAAGAAAACAGAGCGCGTTGTGTGTCTGTGCGTATGTGTCGGAGTGTGATTGAGCATGTGTGTGTGTGTCAGCATTCTTACGGACTATGAGGCTTTGAATGATGGGTGTAGACTCCCCTTCGTGAACAGGGAGCCTCCAGGAGCTGTGCAACATGTGTGTGTGTGCGTGTGTTTGTGTGTGTGTGATGGATAGTGTGATGTACGGGCTGTGATGTTCTGAACAAAGGTGTTTTTACAGGGAGTTAATCAGAACCAGAGCAGAGGCCTTTCCAACAGTGGGTAATACACACAAACACACACCAGACACACACCCACCCACCCACCCACACACACACACACAAACCCACACAGAGCTCTACCTTTCAGTGATTAATTCCAACCCACAGTTATGGAATAAGAAGTAAATGTGGTCTGGTCCGCAACCAATGATTATTGTCATTAGCAATTCGTGTCACGACAATGAAGCCATTAATCATTTTGTAAAAAAGAAAAATGGCAGTTTAAAATGCTTGCTTTGTCCAGTCAGTCCAAAAGTCATAACAGATTTTGTCCAAAGCATCAGAATTGTTGGAGATCCCTCCCTTCCAATAATCAGTATTTTTTGTCCATTGTTTTAAATCAACTATTGATGAATATAAGTGTCAAAAACCATTGACCTTTTCTGGTAGATTTTGTACTAACACTAAAACAAGCACAGTTTAGATGAATGTAATACACACCTCAGCATTTCACCTTTCTTACTGCACACTTTTTTTTATTTATTTTAAAACCCGGAGCCAATGGTTCGGTTTGAGATATCTGTCTGTTCTGTTGGCAGCAGCTAATGCAGCCTTGAGATGCTACAGGATGAGATGATGAGTGGGCTTCAGAGGAACATTCATTCCACAACATTTTTAAGTTTTAAACTCAACCAAGTGACTGCAGTGACACTTGAGATCACTTAAGGCGATTCATCAAACTTTATGCAGGTCTCTGTGGAGCCAGAAACTTTCTTTTCCTCACAACCTCATGACTTGAACACAGACTTTGATGTCTGTGTCCTAGTTTCATGTAAGAACAGCATAATTCTCCTGTATATGGATGCCTGACTGGAGAGTAAATAGCCTATCAGGGAATAGATATTATCACAAATGTAGAGTGTGTAGCTGTTTTAAGGAATTAATTTCAAACCTTAGGGGGAAAGTTCTGTGGCACTGGTGATTCCAGTTCATTCACAATTCATCTCAGTGGTACAATATTGATATTTAATGTTGACAAAACGTCTGTGAGAATCTGGACTAAAAGCTCAGTGTAGCCAAGTTCAAACATTCCTTTTGGCCAGTGTGATGAAGGGTTCTGGTCTTCCAAAACCAGTCGATGTTATATTGGGAATAATTGCCTATTGCTCACACCAGTGTGCGGGCCCTGCAACTTTATGACTGGAAATACTTATTTTCTTCAATAATGAAAAGGAAGAAAGTATCCAGCAGCTTGCTGTCCTTTGCTCGGGCAGATTTAGCCCGGAGTCTGGGAAAATATATTACAACTCTTAGTGAAGAGGAAAGGGACAAAAGATGGAGCTGAAACAGAGAAGCCTTTCAAAAGCATAAATGTAACAAATACAAATATTTTGTTACTCCTTATGTGTGTTCTGCCCTTCCTTTAAGCACCATAGCTCATGAATGCCATTTATTTTAGACATTTTAAAATTTGAGGGGTGTACCAACTGCCTACTTTCTTGCATAACTCCAACTACGATTCTGAAGTCTGACCTGCCGATAGAAGTTTTGGTTACAATTTTTTTACTAGAACTTTTTAATCACAGTTGATAGTATTAACTAATGTTTTTTCAACTTTTCTTAAATGGAAAGTTAAACCGACATATTTAAAGTCATTCATAATATTTGGAATAAACTAAGCTTACACTGTACCCGACAGCAATGGTATATACCTGGAAAGCCTTCATTCCTCTGCGTTTTACAAGCATTTACCTTGATTGAACTCCTCAAATAAAATGTGAAATTAAGTACAAAAAACAGTGTTTTTAAGCAAGAAGAATCCTTCCAGTGTGGGAAATATGAAGTACTAGAGTAAAATATGATTAATAAAATATATATAAGGTGCATAAGGTGCATTGCATCTTGAGTCGATGCAATGCACCAAATTTGGACGGAATTTGACAGAAGGTTAAGAAGTTATGTATGAAAAGCCCTTTTTTTGTTAAAACAAAAGCTACTTCTAGTGGGTAAAATGTGTACTACTAGAGTGGAATGTGATAAAATGAACATAGATCTACTAGAGCCGATTAATGTGCACCAAATTTGGACTGAATCGGACTAACTGTTGAATAATTATGCTCCCGCTGGTGTCTGAAATATACAACTAGGGCCCCGAATCACCAATCCAGATAATCCTCACTTTAAGTTCTAAGTCTGTAAAAATGATTCACGACATTGTTTTTGAGTAATCGCGTTTACACCACAAATCCGGTAGGACGCAAATGTGACAAGGATGATTCCATAATTTCCCCGACATTTTCGTGGATAAAATAACCTTATCCCAAACTGCTAGATCCTTGTTCCACTCAAAATAAAAAACGAAATCAAATTAAAGTGCATCGTTTATACTGGAGAGTATCATTGTGCAAAATAAACTACAACTAAAAATCAAGCAGTGCATAATCAATTTAATCTTTTTTTCCTTTCTCTAAAGAAACCTGCTGCAATTGATCAGAACAAAAACCTTCATGTATGTCAGATTACAGGACATCATTGTCTTTTTTCGTCTTTGTTTTTTCCATATCCCAAAATTAAAGTGCCACAAATTACAGTACATTATATTAACCTCTATCTGAAAATAAAGTGTAGTATTTATACTTTTTTATATTAATGAGTGTATATTGCACAATGTCCAACATAACCTACCTCAGATAAATCTCACATATTGAGAACTGCTAAAACATTCCCTGAAGAATGAATGTGAATTAACATTTGAGCTTTAGAAATGGTGTCCAGGCCCCAGCACTCCTGCCCTTGTCGCTGTTATTGAGAGGCAGTAACAGCCAATCTAGCGCTGATCGTAGCAGAGAAGGACTCCGTGGAAATCATATTTTCCTGAGAGCTGATCCATTATTGATTTCTTGAGCAAATCCAGTGCTTTGCGACAAAATATCCAGGCTTTCAGGGTTATATCACACATCACACCTCATAAATTTTGTCAGTTGGGTTCAGCCAAACATGAAGTTTCTTATCCTTTAACCACCTCCCATTGAACTTAGATTTAACCTCGGCTGGGCTTTCTTTCAGTTCTTCCTCAGATCCAGATCCTTCATCCAATCAGCTATAATCTTTTCCTAAGGGTCTGCTCCGACTTATTTCAATTAAAAACTTATTTCCGACTTTACACTAATGGTCTTTTGTGAGGGAAATACGTTAAAATACTAGAAATATTGAACCTGAAAAATAGAATTGCTCGTTCATTCTGCTTTTATACAATCTAATACCGCACCTCCTAAATATTCTAGAGGTATTAAGTCATCCAATTTTGGACCTTTAATACAAAAAAATTCAACTCATTATCATCCAGATTATTTCATTGATTATTTGCAAAGCACTGAACCGCAATTTATTTTGATTAATTTAAAAACAACAGCCTTAATAAAGTAAACTACTTTTGTCAGTTAGTACAAATTGCTGCTTTTCTTTGGGAGTAGGCTTCATTTACTGTGTAGTCATTGGTTCCTTATGTCAACAGCAGACAATGTATCACTTATGTCTAATTTTTTTACGTTTATGAAACCACCTTACCTGCAGAAAGATGACATTATAATGGGATCTGATACGCCATGAATAAGACTTTGTAACAGACAGAAGGGACAGTTATATACTTACAAAATACATTATTGGTCACTAGTAATATGTAACTTGGCCTATGATGTCATCCCCCAACACGGTACATGCCCAAAAAGCCCTCATATCCCCTGCTTCGTACAAGCAATTCCCTACATTGAACTAACCAAATTTTAGCGGAAGTTATATTTGAAAAAAACTGTGTTTCCCCTATCGAAGCTCCCCATAGTGATTAAAATATCAATGATTAGGGTAAAATATAGATGGATCTCCTTGAGTTGTAGCCTATCAGGGAATAGATATTATCACATTATTTTGGTCTAAATTCACCAAATTTAGACCAAAATCAGACCAACAGTTAGAAAGTTGTGTTAAAAAAACAGTGTTTTTCAAAAAGAAAGAATGCACTTAGTGACTAAAATATAGACTATTCGTTCATATACACTTGGTATAATATACAATATATAATATACAGGGTACATTGCACATACTCTGTACACACTTGTAAAGAGTGTGTACAATTTTGAGCAGTTGAGAAATTATGGCCCAAAAACTTTTGGGCCATAATTTCCAATTGGTGTCTTAAATATACAATTGAACTTTCCCCTAATCCATCCCGTTTTCCTTCGCTTCGAGGTCTATTTGGGTATGAAATTTGAAAATTATCCATCAAATTGTTTTTGAGCATTACAACGTAGAATCTAATGATTCTAAGGATAATATCCACGGCTATTCAGGGCGAAATTTGATAAGCATAATCGTTACAGCTATATTAAATCCAACTCTGTCCTAAATTTCTGCTGCCTATGCCTATGCTGCCTAGATGTAAAGTTTAAACCTTATTCTATTTGGCACTCTACAATTTTGCATACAAGGAGGGTGTTGGCTGATGCAGGACTTCCCCTTGGAGTTACAGTCTATTGATCTCTCAGACATAAGCTGCGATTGTGATAAAGGCCTTAAGTGGTAAGCGAGTGTGAGTGACAAACAAAAACTGAGTGTGGACTGAGGAGCAGCCCAGACTGTGAATTGGGAGAGAAGAGACAAATGGAAAGTGATAAAGAGACAAAAAAGAAAGACAGGGCGAAGGCTTCATGAAAGTAGAAGCGCAAATTTTCTTTTACTCTTTTTCTGTGTGTGTGTGTGTGGTTGTGTGTTTGTGTGTGGTTGTGTGTGTGTGTGTGTGTGTGTGTGTGTGTGTGTGTGTGTGTGTGTGTGTGTGTGTGTGTGTGTGTGTGTGTGTGTGTGTGAATGCATATGTGAGAGAGAGAGAGAGAGAGAGAGAGAGAGACTTTTTGTCTGAATGGAAGCTTGGGTGTTTTGCTTCATGTGTTGGAAACTAAAAACTGCGTGATTACTCAATCTGCTTGCCAAGCCTCTTTGGTAAATATAGAGGATACAGTAGCAGCATAGACCCGGTTTACACACAAATGCACACACACATTCACACACGAACACACATTCATGCACACACACAACACAGATATACTATGTGTTCAACTGTCCACTGGTCTTTACCGCAGGAGGCTATTTGAAGAGTTGATTTCCTATGGCTGTGTATTAGATGGGTGGCCTGCACGCACGCACGCACGCACGCACCGCACGCACACACACTACTTCCAGTTTTGCAAAGTAACACATATTTACTTGCATACCGAGGCAAACACAAAATAAGTTGCCGATAAAATTCTTGCAAATCCTTGAAGACACTACACTCGTTGTACACAACCACACATATGCACACATCCACATACTTCAGGTACACACAAAACCCACGTGCATGGCGGGTTGGGTGGCCTCAGAACCCCATTCACCAGATAAACAGAGTAACTATATTGGAGCATTCACAAAATTAAAGTTAAGTGTCTGGTGCTTCTTTCTGGACAAACACGTTTGAAATAGTTATTTTTGTATGCTTGTGTGTGTGTGTGTGTTTGTGTTTAAGGACATGTGTGTCATATTTCACCTAAGTTAAGAAGATGATAATATAACGTTCAATACGGAAAATCTTTTGGACCATGACACATTTATTGGAAAAATGAAACAAGACATTATGTATTTGTAGATTCTCACACATCCAGGTAATGGCAGTCTTTGTAAATTGAATCCGAAGCAACTGGACTTCTGTCTAGAACGCCAAAAGAACACTTGATGACCCTGATGAATTAAATGTAAAATTACGTCCGAAAAGTGTTTTTGGTTTAATAAAAAAAGCCCCCCTAGTGTGTAAATATGGACTTTTAGAGTAAAATATTACATATACAAGATATATCTTCTCGAGTCCCTTCAATATAATCTGGTCTAATTAGGACCAACAGTTGAGAAATGGTGGCACAAAGACTTTTGGAGATAAAGCACCCCCTAGTTTCAGAAATGTAGAATAAACTTTTTCAAATATCGATCCAGTTCTTCCTCAAACTAATAACTATGTTAGTATAAAATTTGAATATAATCCATGGAATAATTTTGAATTTTAGCGTTAACACAAAAGATCTGTGTCGGAAATGATGATTCCATACTACCCCCTACTTTTCAGGGATATAATTATAAAAGACCATCAAAAAGATTATTTTCTAATTTTCAAGTTTTTTTCAAACAACAGCACATTTGCATGTAACTTTAATATAGAGTCCCTTAATCAAGGACATTTCAGCAAATCATCTTCCATGAAGTATATGAACTTATACTACATGTACATGCACAACATGAGTGTATTCTATATAATTATTATTATTATTACTATTAATTAAACATTATGTAGATGTGCACGTAGCAAAAATCATGAATACACCTAAAAGTTGCTGATCACCCATGACATCATCAGTTATGTGCTTAGTAATCCCAGGAAGAGTCATCTACTGCTGAGCAGCATTACTGTAGAGGACAACACTTAGTCATTTCTGACTGATGTCATTACCATACAGCCCCCTGTATATGTGTGTGTGTGTGAGTGTGTGTGTTTGCATGTTTTTGTATGTGTGTCACTGAGAGTGAGAGAGTCATTCATTATCTCAGTCAACTTTCTCCGTTCCTCTCGTGCCCTATAGGCACACATTCTGTCAGCCGCTCTCTTACGTTCTGTCTCTCACAGCGACACTATAATTCAACATTTTATCTTCAGCTGTCAGGTCTTTTTCTCCCTCGATACGTGTCTCTCACCGCAACCCTTCCCACCTGCTGCTTCTTTGCCGTCTTCTTCACCTTTACTCTGCCCTTCTCTTTTCACCTTTGTCTCGGCTCTCGCCGTTGTCCTACACTGTCTGACTCATCGGTCCAAACCGTACATCCTTTTTCTATTGTTTTTTCTCTCTCTTGTTTCCTCCAGTTAAAGCTGATGACGGCATTTACTATTTCACACAGCATAGAGACTGCAAACTTCCAAAAGGAATTGCTATGACGATGAAGCACCAGTAAGTAAGCAGGGACGGTGACAACCTCTGAATGAAAATCTGTATCATGTAAAGTGGTTCATCTGTCTTCATAAAGACAGCCTTTGCTGAGCCTGGGGCTGATGGGAGCTTCAGAATAGAATGAACCAGCCACTAATACAGTAGGTATGTGTCCCCTAATATACCTTTAGATTTTTACTTTGAAAAAAGGGAAGGCAAAGACAGGAATTAGAATGCAAGGAATTTGATAGATATCTAAACATTCATGAGTCGGTTGCCTGAATGTCAACAGGACAACAAAATCAGCTCTTCCACCATTTTGCTTTAGCCCTTTTGTTGTTTATTAGTGATGCAATCTGTTACGAAAGTTTGGCTAAGAATCAGCACTGCCCGGACCCTGAGCATACATATTCGCGTCCACCCTCCTGCATCTCAATGAATGGGAAATATTGAATCGACGCTGTCGTCAGAAGGTTGCGGTCACGCTCGTCAGAATGAAATAAGAACTGGAATATAACAGCAGAAAGAGAGGTAGGTAGAAGGACAAAATAAAAACAAAAGTAGCAACATTTAGGAAAAAATCAGAGGAAGTCAGACAATAAAGGGTGAGGGGAAAAAATACTGAAAACATAAATGAGGAATAAGGAGGATATGACGAGAGTCTTAGGACCAACAGGAGTGAGATGAGATGGATGAAGTGCTGTGTGAGTAAATTAAAGGAAATCAGTGAAGAAGGAAGTAAAGTGAAAGGAGATAAAAAAATCCTCTCCTCACTCCAGACTCATGCTACCGTAAGTGTAATCACACATACACACCGGCAGCGGACAAACCATATTCATTACATATGCAAATACACACAGATGGATGCTTGTGTGTAGTTTATGTAACTGCGTTTGTCTACCGATTATAATGAACTCATTTAAGACTCTTATGTAACAGCATTTAGATTTTCAACATTCAAAATATTTTTTCTTACTTTGAATTGGGTAACAATTGCGCTGCTCCGCCAAATAACTTACAACCCAAGCTTTGAGAAGTCCCTAAACTACACTGACTGAAGAGTAAAGCTTAAAAGCAAGAGAAAGAAATCCACTTGGACCCTGAACAGTGAACAGAGCAGCGTTTACGCTCTCAGAGCAGGAGTTCAAACATCTGTGGGTGGCTATTATTCACAAGGATATGTCAAAACAAGACATAAATATGCGTATTGTTGGAATCGCTGGAGTTTATTCTTTTCCGTCTTTTCGTAAACAATTTCAAAACAGCAAGCGATAACTGTCACCTGGCATTGGAAAACATTTAATGGCTCTGGATCTGAACCAACATGCATACATGGGAGTAACTCATGACGTCAGCCGTACTCACATCCTGCCATAAATCACTTCACAGCTATAAAATGCATTTAATCGAATCCTGTTAGCAGTGACTCACTACGCATCAAAAAAAAACAGTTTACTGGTGAAATCTGTCAGATTTTGGAGGAACCGACAACAACCAGGCGGCAACACAATAGTATCAACAACTGTGTTCATCAACGAGACTTCACAGACCAAATACAGCTTTCCTACTCATCCCCCAGAATGGATGAAATTCCTCAGCAAGAATGGAAAAGGGATAAATAATGTGAATACAAAAATTATCTTCAGGTGTTGTTATATATAGTATAGTCGATTCAGAAAATTCAGCAGAGTTGAGTCCGAAGAGGTGATGAAGATTAGGGTTCTAATCAAATGCTTTTCTCTCGCACATACACATTAAAGCATGGAGGAACAGACTAAGCGTTCAAGACTTTAGTTTGGAGTCCTATGATTAAACTGATTATGGCTGTGAGATTCTACTCTGCTATTATATATATATAAATATATATATATATATATATATATATATATATATATATATATATATATATTTATATATATATATATATATATATACATATATATATATATATATATATAAAAAAATGAATATCAAATTCTAAAGAGTGTAAACTGTGGAGTGAGGTGAGGTGGGCAATGGAATGGAGGGGCTATGCAAAGATTTTTTTCTTCGGATCTTCCTCCAGCCGACATAAAAATATACACATCTTCAAATTTCACACTAGTTAACTAAAAGCGATTCCGGCTGTTGCCTTTGTCTTGCTTAATTGAGAAGAGGGCCAAGAGGAAAATAGAGTCTCAGAGAAAAAGAATGGAGACGGCTTTTTCTTTAAAAAAAAACTGACCAAGACTCCTCACTAGAGTGACTATTCAATGGAGTCAAATAATTGATTGAATTTTGAAATCACTACATCTACATAAAAACTTGTCGCCTAATCTGCTGTTGCATTTAATGGTGAGATGCCGATGAATGAGGAGAGGTGAAAACCGACACAAAAACAATCACACACCCACAGAAAACCACTTTGCTAGAGGCCAAAAGACTTCTGCCATATGGCAAAACAGGTTTCACCCCAACCCCAGACACTTTTATTGTGATTTGTACCTTGCTGCTGACACCTTTGCACCTCCCTGTCTCTCTATCTATCCACCATTCTCCAACTGACTATCTGTTGCTGCCTGTCTGCGATATGATGCTACTGCAAATGGAAAACTTGGGTTGCACTAGGTGTGAAAAGAGACTGTATTGATCTGTCTGCATGTGTGGATGTGTGTTGTACGCCTGTGAGTGAGTATGTGTGATGGTGAGATATGATGGGTTTGCCTCCATGTCATCTCCAGGCCTTTTCTACTCCCAACCAGGCCAAAATATGTCAGAATTAAAGAAGCTAGGAAACTAGGTTTACGCTGTCGTCACCGACAGCAGAGGTATGTCCCCCTGATTGAACTCCTCATATTTAATATGAGATCGGACCAACGCTAAGAACCTATATGTGGAAGAGAGTTGTTGTTTTTTTGGGTTTCTTTATAAAAAGCTCCTCCTGGTGAGGAAAATATTTGCAATTAGAGTAAAATACAAAATATACAAGTTAGTTCTCTTTGAGTCCATTCTTTTTACACCATATTTGGACTCAATCGGACCAACGGTTGAGAAATTATTGCTGGAAACCTTTTTGAGAAAAAGCTCCCACTAATGTCAGAAATGTATACCCAACCTTTCCCAAAATCAACCCAGATCTTCCTCCCACTAAGGTGTATATGGGTATAAAATTTTAAAATGATCCATGAAATAGTCATGACTGGCATGACAGTGCTGGAGACTTCCTTATGAGGAGGGTGACTAAACTACAGCAGTGAGGTGCCAACAGAAAAAAAGAAAGACTAGAAAGTTCAGTAGCTATAATATGGCAATGTGATTGCTGTCGCAGCCGCACCTGACTTACCTGCTCATCTGTTTGGTAAATAACTCCGACACCTCTCAATAAACTGCTTCAAATTCTGCCTGTGCAGTGCGTCTACATTTGGGTCCTTACACTTTACGCTATAACTGAAGTGTGTCAAATCCCTGAACAGTCTACTGGCTTAAATGTCACAATTTCACCTCTGTATGCATCCACTGTACCTCTGATCCTACTGAAAGACATCATTAAACCTTCTGCTTTCCCTCTCCCTGACTGACTTAAAGGATCAGTTGCACTGGAACGTCACAAATATAAATTAACAATGACTTAACATGATTATTCTTCCCTCATAGGAGGGTTAAGTGCACTTTTATTCTTTTTGAAAAGGGGCCAGTTTTTGCTGATATCTAACTTGTATTACTCATTGCCCACCTCCACTGACTGTTTGCTTCTTCTCAAATCTTGTTCGTTGAATCATTGATACCTAATACACATTTTCCTTCACATTCCAACCAGTTCCCTTGATTATTATTTTTTTTATCATCACAATTCTTTTTTAAGGCATCATTAATTGCTACCTGGCAATGTTCTCCTTTTTTTCGTTGTTGTCCTCCCACACCTCATTTTTCCTACAAATTTGTTCCCTTGCTTGATCAACACTGGCTTAATCAGCTCTCTTACCACATTTAGCCGCCATCCTACACTTCCCTTACTTTCTCCAGAATATTTCCTCCATCATTCTCACCTCCTCTGCTTTATATCCCTCTTCCATCCAGTCCTTCTCTTCGTCATCCCTCGTCCTTACCCAGCCCCCTTCCGTTGTAAGATAATACATTTGCAGCCTGAGTGATCTATTGATTCCCTGGATCCCAGCAACCTTCAGAAAGGTAATTTTTTAAGGAGCAAAGAAGATTAGACAGAAACGCAGCATAGTCCAAGGTGAAAAGGGGGCTCTCCCCACTTTACTCATCAATGAAAACATCTCAGCTTTGTATTGAGGGTGATATGCGACAGGTCAAAGAGCTTAATACATCTCCTTTGCCATCCTATTTCCTCTGCCTCCACCACCAATTGGATTTCCTCCTTTGGAAGTCTTTTTGTGAGAATCTCCCCCTGACGAATGAAATATGATATACACAAGAGGGGTGTCCTCGAATTGATTCATATGCACCAAATTGGACTTAATTGGGCCAATAAATAACAAATTATTGCCAGAAAACTTTGGGCGATAATGCCCCCGCTAGTGGTGGAAATATACAACCAACCGATCCAGATATTCTTCGCATCTATGAGTGTATAAAATTTGAAAATGATCCATGAAATATTTGAGTTATTGCATTAACGTGAATGATCTGTAGTAATGAGGATTCCATAGCATCCTCACCTTTTTAAGGATGTTATGATGACCTGACACGCTCCTCGAGAGTTTTTTCCGGTTGAAAGCAGGAATCCTGTTTCCTTCCGTTATGGCAAGGGGATGTCAATGAAATGTTGTCTATGTGAAATGCTATGTTTGGTTTGCGTCTTCCAAACAGTTCAACATTTGACTCAGCAGCTCATAGAAGAGTCTTCCAGAAGGTGTGTTGTAGCTTCATGGCAAGTCTTTACCATGAGGAGGAATTTCGGAATGGTGACCACCTTATAGGAAGTTTCTCTATTTGTTCCAAGTCTTCTCCATTTGTAGATAAAGTATTTCACCGTTATTCTCTGGAGTCCTAGAGCTTTAGAAATAGCTTTCTAATCCTTCCCAGACTGATGGATTTCAATCAGTGAAATGTATTTTCTTAAATTCCTTTTGATTTTGTTGTAATGTGCTACTGCTGATTTATTACTATTTAATTGATACACACACAAAAATGCAGTACTGTAAATGATCTGCAACATAATCTTACAAAAAAAAAGTTATTTTGTTGTAAAAGGTTTTTGTGACCATCATAGTTATGTTTCTACTTTGGAAACACAGCTGTTCATTAGCCTTTTAATTCCCTGAAGGGATTTTAGATTTAAAAAATGCCCTCTTTTTCTGTTTTCAGACATGAGAAGGTCACAGAGGACTATTCTGGCAGCTGCTCACAAACATGGCAGGCACCGCACTTGCATTGCTGGACAGATTTATATTCAGGACACTTTGAATGAACTATAAGGCAATGCTGACAGCAATTACATTGAAAAGAAAGTTAATCAAAATTTGTCATAAATGATTTTATATACTAATTTATGAAATAGTATATCAACATAGGAAATACACTGTACAACCCTAAATCAGTACACAGGTCATTACTTAAATGTCAGAAAGTATTCAGATTTCACTTTTTTCACACTTTATCAGGTTGCAACTCGCTGAAACTAAGACAAGCTAAGATGAGCTGTAAAAAGATGAGTTCAGTAAAATAAAATCATTCTTTGAAAAAAGGTTTTATGTTGAATTTTGTTTGAAGATTTGACAGTTTAGTCTGCGGTACAAACCGACATAGAAGAAACCAGAAGGGGGGGGGTCCAATACTTTTTTACAACAACAAATGTTAACTGATTTGTTTATTTCCAAAATAAAATAAGCTGAGATGAGATACGATGAGATAAAATAAGCTGAGATAAGATACGATGAGATAAATGGAGCTGAGGTAAGATGGGATGAGATAAAATAATGTTCTACAGTTCTGGCAACCACATTAAATAGTATATTATCGTAAATGATATATTTTGTTTTAAAGAGCAAACTTAACATGAGCTGCAGCAACACCAGTAGCAATGTTCCCTTCAAGTTCCCCCATTTTTTTTGCCATAACAGTAGGATCCCTGAAACTGTCCTCGGACCAGTGAATGTCTAGCCTGGGGAAGCCTCAACTCTGTGCCCTTTCTGTCCTTAGAAGTTCGTGTAATGCTCAGTCAGTGGGGTGACACTAAATAGTCTGCTTTAAATGAGAGGTCCCGAGGGGACAAAGAAAGCCATTCCACTGGAAGCAAGTGGCTCACTGACCGAAAACTAATGCAGGTTATTGTCAATGTTAATTTGCCATCATGTTGATTTTATGTAATGACTCAGACGGATGATGGGGCATTATTCTGGTCCATTAACCTGGGATTAATTTTATTTATTATTTATTTATGGAGACATTCATATGAATCTACTGTGAGATGTTTCATGTGTAGAAAGAAATAACTGCTGTGTCACTTCTGTGCATTGACCTCAGACACCTGGTTGGATGAGTCAATAAGTGTGATCGTGAGTGTCTGTTAATTAATTTAAGGAGGTGAGATCATCATTTTATGAGAAATTACTCACATGATAATTATGATAGTAGTAAAGTCTGAAGTGTATGAAAAAAAATTATCTCAGATTTTGAACACTTTCTCTTTCATGTAAAATGACAAGAGAACTCCAAAATCCTCTTCTACTAAAATGCCTTTATTTTATTTTTGACTTATAGTGGTAATCTATCTTGTATATATCAAAGTTAACTCACTAGAGGGGGCTTTTTTCTCTCAATAAAAACACTTTTTTCAAGTGAATTTTCTGAACTACTGCTGTCGTTTATTAATGTAAAAGCTGCTGAAATACTTTCCCTGTGGGGATAAAGTTTTTCTCCATTGTATTCTATAACTTCCTAATTGTTGGTCCGCATTAGACCAATTTTGGTGTGTATTGACTAAGATTAAGGGATTTATCTTGTATATATCATATTAAAGTCTATTAGTTCACATTTTACTCACTAGGGGGAGCTTTTCTTTTTACAAAAAACATTTTTGAACATAGCTCCTGAACATAGGAGATGGAGGGATTTTTGGGGATGACAGTATAGACTTAGTTTTTAACATTTTAACATTATTTTTATACTTTTGTATACTTATGTTCATAAATTTTCTAGAATGTCTCTAACTTCCAAAACATCTGAGGAGTTGCTGGCATTCTTCCAGATTCAAAGAAATGGATCAGAAAGTGCTCTGACAACGCTAGATTGATGTAGGGTAAATTAATTAATAGAAAAATAAGGATTGGAATTGATGCAGCTCCACTACTAAATATATACAAAGTAAAAATGCAATGTCTGGTGCAGGTTTAGTATGACTCTAAATTATACTGGCGTCTTATTAGGCCATCTATTCATTCTAGTAGTGGCTTTTAATGAATAAGTTAAACATTTTAAATAAGAGTAAGCACAGCAGAATATTATAAGTTATAATGTGGGATCAGACCGTCTACTCCTGCCTAAGTTTAAGCGGCACAGGGAGACATGGCGGATGTCTATTGGGAAGGAAAAATAATGAAAGGAAGGAGAACAAAAACATATAGCTTACAGGCATAACAAAGTTAACGAAAAATGAAGGGCGGGAAAAATACGACATTGAAGATGGGAAACAATTTTCATCCACAGATCTAATAACAATGAGAGTCCTTTCTAAAACCCTTCCACTCTTTATTAAAACTTTTTTTTCTTTCCCAGCCTTTTTTCACCTCCTTTTTGGGGAGGAGGATAGGTCTTTATCAAAACAAATGGATCTTAGTGAAAATACTTCCCTTAACTGTATCGGAGGTAATCAAGGAACCTCTGATGAAAACTAATGTTTGCTCTCGAGAGACTAGTAGCCACAATATCGGTTGATGGTTTCTCTGCTTCGAAATATTTTGACTTTTGAGAATATCTAACAAATTATATGCACAATTCTTTCCACTTCCTAAAAATCCTCTCAGGGCATTACCCTCAACCAATCATAACCTTCTTTGTGATGGATACAACTGCTGATTGGCTCCGTAGAGGTAGCTTAAAGCAGTGGTTCTCAACTGGCCTGGCTTCGGGACCCACCATCACACCTTAACGACAAGGATGTTGCAGTTTGAACCTGAGATACTATAGAATATCACCGAATGTCCTCACAAAAAAAAAACAAGTTTAATGGTAAACCAAAACAACCAGCAGGTTTTGGTATTTCTTTGTCCTCAATGATGAAAATATATATCTCATGTAGTCAGTGTCGTCAGGCGATTCGCCAGGGTCAATTAGCATATGAAAAAAGATTTGCAGGTCTTCTGTGAAATGGCGGGTGTCAATTAGCATTAAAGGGCATTATCGCCACCTACTGTTAAGGAGTCTGAACAGACGGCACTGCTGCATAAAAAGTCCCCCTTCAAAATAAAAGCAAATCATTTTTTCCTTAAAAATTTTCTCTTTTGCCAAGGCGGCAAACTGAAAACGGGTCCGCTACTTACATTTGGGTCGCGACCCACCAGTTGAGAATCGCTGGCTTAAAGGAAGCCATAGCTCACTGATATTGTTGTCACAAGTCATTTTTACTATGTGCTTAAATCTTAAAATGTTAGCATATCTGTGCTGCGATTGTGAACTACATAGTTAGAGAACATTATGCTCAATGCATTTTAAACCCAAGAAAATGTGAAAATGGGTATGATATTTATTATGGGCTAGAATAGAGAGAAAAAAACAGGAGCTGTGTCTTGGCTGTGGCTATTACTTCATGAGATGACGGTTGTTCGATTCTCCAGGTTCCAGCAGTCTATATGTCAAAATGCCCTGCAAGATATTGAAACCCTGTTTGCTCGAAATGACTGTTCCATTGATGCATGACTGGTTTACCGCTCCATGATGAGCAGGTGGAACCTTACATGGCAGACTCAGCCCCCACTTTAGAAACATGTTTGAATGTGTGTCGAGTGCTGGCTTGGGTTCTAAAGCACTTTGAGCGGATGTTGGACTGGAAAGGTGTAACATACAGGACAGTCCATTTCTCTATGATTACAGATAGTAACCGGCCTTTAACACAGTTTCTGCCTTCCATGCAATCCAATGGAAGTGGTTAAGCTACACTTCCGTCTTCAAAAATAACAAGGATTCATTGGAAGAGCTACAGTGATCACTGTAATCATGTTGCATTGAGGAAATAACGAGATACAGGGACTAAAGAAATATAATTTATGAGTATCCTACACAAAGCAAACAAGGAGGTGGGAAAGAATATAAATTGGTCCATGAGCATAAAAGACAGTAGAGATTAAGTAAGAAGTATAGACAAAAGAACAAAGGAAAGTTGACAAACATCAGGGAGAAAAAAGCACATGTCAAGACCTTGCGATATGCCACATAATGGAGTATATAGCAGATGGCTGATAATAATAAGCTACAGGAGGAGATCTACAGTGCACCAGTGAGTTTGGGTAATTCACAATATGCTGCATTGAATGCATATATTAACTCCCACAAGGTCAATAAGCTTCCATATGCCTTTTGGAGCAGCTTTTACACGACATAAAAATGTGTAGAAATATCCAAACGTAGATGACTGCCTGAGCACCATACTGCAAAAGTATATAGCTTCAAAATCCATAACCGTTGCTTCTTCCATCCTCCTCAGTCAGGTTCCACTCCTCCTGTTTGATTGACAACATTACTCTGGGTTGAAAAGACACATTCACTCTCGTTCACTCTCTTGCTATTTTATTGATCATTTTCAAAATATAGACCCCAATTAGACCTTAGTGCGAGAAGAAATGGATTGATTCTGGAAAATGTCAGTTGTACATTTCCGACACCAGGGGAAGCTTTACCTCCCCAAGTTCACAGTCCTTCATTTCTCAACCATTGGTCCAAATTTGCTGCATGTCAATTGAATTGAAGAGCTCTATTATAAATATCATGTTTTACGTTAATAGTTCATATTTTACTTTCTAAGGGGAGCTTTTTTACATAAAAAACACTTTTTCCAAGACAATACTTCCCAACCACTGCTCTTTATTAGTTCAAATTTGGTGTCATTGTGTCGACCCGACTCTTGTGTATATCATGTTTTACTCACTGTGGAGAGCTTCTCTTTTTTTTTTTTATAACTTCATATTTCATATGAGGAGTTCTATCAGGGGATTGCATTTACAACGCAAGGGATCGAAGGCTTTTCGGGAGTATACCCTTGATGTTGGGGATGTGAACATAGGTGTAGTTTATTATCCTCTGAGTATACTTTGTTTTTTTGTATTTTAAGTTTGTTTGGCAAACTTAATGGTAAATATCCATGTCTCACGACTAAAATATTCATTGCTGAGACCAAGACCTGCCGGTTGATGTCTTTTGTAATATTTCTAGAAATTAAGACATGTTTCCCTGACCAGAATAAGTGGTTGACAATGAATGATTGAATGAAGTTAGCCAGTAATTTTTTATCGTTTTCAGAGAGTTTATTCTTTAAGAAATTAGAAAACTTTATCAACATCAGACAACGTAAATGTGCTCCATGTGACGGCTATATAGCACCTTTTAGGGTTATAATGTATATACAGTATACTGTACATATAGTACGTGGATATTGTTTAAGTCAAGCACAAGACCATTCTTGGATGTTTCTTGGACTCTCCATTTATTAGGCTGTCAGAAAAAGCAGATGTTACCGAAAATGAATAACTAGAATTAGTGCGCTACATTTATTGATACCTGAGCAATAAAGCCCCAATCTCGTGTGAAACTTTTCCAAATGGATAAATTGATATCTGCCACATCGAGATAACTCTTCTGGATGTCTCTCTTTGTGAATTGGCGGCAATAAAGAAGTTCATAGCTTTACTCTGGGAAATAAATTGGCTCACACCGTGGCGAGAGATAGAAGGGTATTAAGAAAGCTTGCTGAAGAAGATGGAGAGGAATAAATTGGGAGGCAGATGAGGGAGGGAGCTGGGAGTGGAGAGAATGTCATGGAAACACAGACAGTGATCGAGGAGAGTGAAAATAAAGTAAAGAACGTATTATAATGGTGGGAAGCTGGGTAGGTCCAAGGGGCTTGACTGAAAGGAAAGTGGTAAGTGAAGCGAAGAAGCCATTTCTTGGTACAGTACTCATACTCATTCACACCCTTCTCCTCCTCCTCTTCCCCCGCCTCCTCTTCCATGGAGAGCAATAGGAGTTAGTGCCAAAACCCTGGGCATGCAGGTCAACGAATGGATTAGCGTATTTGCTGTTCTGTTATTCTCCTAGCTGGATTCTACTGTGGTTTCACACCTGAGGCAGGAGGCAAGAAGCAGGCAAGGCTATTTAATGGCAGCTTCTGTAGGATTAGACAGCAAGCAGGAGAGGGATGGTAAGGGAGGCGGGTGACACCTTTTCACCCCTTACCTCTTACCTCTTTGGTCTCCTGCTTGTCTCCGATGACTTTCTCACCTTTGGACATATTCCATTGTACTCTTGGTTTTAGTCTTTCTACCACCAGAAGATCAAACTGTTGGGTATTTTAGGTATATTAAACAAACAGTTTAATAACCCAACCAAGAAGGGGTCACAAATCAGCGTTCTTCTGGATGATGCAGACCTCCCCCTATATCTTGGATAAATGGGGAGGGTTGCATCATGAAGGGCATCTGGCCCTATGCTGAGGCAATAGGCGGAACAGGAAACTGATTTCAAAAGTGGATTGGTCGGGGCTTGGTTTATCATACCACCACTGGTACTGCAGGGTACCAGACGTAACTATGGATGGAAACAGATGATCCGCTGTGGTGTCAACAAAAGGAAGCAACCAAAAGAAGAACATGAAAAGAAAACACTTTAATTTCAATAATCAGAATGCTTATGTTATAACCTCTTTATTAAGCTGTTGCAGCCATACACGATAAATCGTAGTGGTTGTCATGTCACGGTGAGTGAATGTTGGGAAAACAGACGGATCATTAGATGCCTAAATGGATGAGATGGTTTGAGCGTTCATATTTCTGTTGAACAAACTCAGACATTTATACGCTCCCTCTATCCTTTATAAATCAGAAGAGTCTTACCTCAGACCTTGTAAGCCACAAATCTCCCTTGGCGGGGCTGTATTTCACCTTTGGCTGACTTGTACTTGTTTAACTTCCCACATGAGAGAATTTAAAATTTGAGTTCTCAACATTCACTTGGATCCCGAAACAATACAATAACATCGGAGAGAAAAGAAAGGTTGAGTTGAAATTCAGATTGTTCACATATACTGCATACTTACATGGAAACCCATGTTGACCTTGAGGCTTATGGATATTTCACATTGGTTCTTGAAAGGAAACCATTATCTTAAGTGCATAGTATTTTTCGTTGGAATGATTCAAGACGAGGCCGTAAACAATATTAACGCCGACAAGAGGCTTCTGTTGCTGCTGTTCTGCAGCACCTGTGGTGTATAATTAATTTCTTTCTGAGCTTTCCATTGCGTGATTCTCAGATTTTTTAAGTATTTACTTGCCCTAAATGAAAAGGAATGCAAAGCAAACTGCCAAGACTATGCCTTGTTTTGAAATTGCGTATGCAAAGTCATTTTGTATGTCATTTCTTTAATATAAGTTTGACATGCTACGAGGGAACAACCCTGTCACTGTTGTATCCGTTCTTCTTCTTGTTTTGTATTTTAAACAAGTTCCATCTTCTGATCTTGTGAGGACAACATGTTGTAAATGTGAGTAGACGTACCCCTAGGGGTACTCTAGGGGGTATGTGATATTTTCTTTCAATTGATAGATTTAAATATCATCAATTATTCTTTAAACAATAAACAATCCCACAAGGATTTCAAAAATGTTGCGATCGCAACAACTGCTGCAAATTCAACCAATCACTGTGAATCCTGCATGGCCTTGCAATTTTGCCCAATCACAGTAACTTTCAGGCTTTAAGCTGTGATGTATTAAATATGCAGGTTAGTGGAAGTAGAAATCATAAAGTGAAAGCGGTGTGCTTGCCTCTTTGCTTTAATGTATGTGTGATAAAGTTAGGAATAACAATTCCTAAATGAAATGTATACATGTGGTATAAAATAAAAAAATAAAATAATAATACATATATATATATAAATATACATTTCGTTTTTGGTAAGGTTACCTAGAACACCTACAAGGGTGTGTTTTTAATCTCACTGTAATTTTTTAAATAAATAATAAAAATTTAAAATAAAAACAAACATTTTTAAAAACAAAAACAAAACAAAACATAGAGGGACTGAATAAATGCTGAATTTGACATTCAATATGGGTTTGGATGTTAAATGACAAAAAAAACAACAACAATAATTTGTGGTTGAAATATAGCAGTCATACATCTGAAAACAAAAAGTGAGATATAAAAAAGAAATCTAAATGAAATCCAACAGATTTCCATTTAGCACTACTACTACCATGATTCCATTTTAGACAGGAAACTCGTGATTAAAATGGTTTAGAGAAAAATGGTTTGTCATGAATTTAGTGACGATTTAAAAGGTGAATTGTGGCTGAAATGTGGAATGTTAACTACAAATTAAACACAAGTTTGTATATTATGTATATAATGTTTTTATATACTATATGTAATTATATTTTTCAAACAAAAAAAGTTTGGCAATGTTTATTAGATACTACTTAGCAGAAAAAAAACATTAAGTTTGAGAAGCAATGGATTAGAAGAGGGCTGCAAAGCTGCAACACTGATTTGCTATGTAGATGCAGAAATGTTTTGTGAATCAAGAAGCTTCACATGCCTTTTAGTGGACACAGGAATGAATTTTCATGTCTGTGTGAGCTGCTCCTACAACACTGGATAACAAAATCGTAAAATACAAGCAAATTATATTAATGAGAGGGGGAAAAAAATTTACTTTTATACTGAATTTTTGTATGCAAGTCATTACAATAAAGAAAATTACTTCCAAAAGAAATATCATATCAACCTGGCTTTAATTAGTGACCAGTATTGTTTCGGTTCAAACCAATGGGGAGGTTCTGTATCAAATCATTATGAGCACAAATCCGCCTGCTGCGTTACAAATCCCATTACTTTGTTTTCCGAGACACAACACCATACATATATTTCATATTCTATGACCACATGATCATAAACCACACTAGCGCTCAATCTGAGTGTAGTTCCAGCGTGACGGCTCACAGCTGAGCAGCGAGGCCTCAAACAGCTTTTCCCTGTGGATAAACACACGCTTGTGTTTTGTTATGTTCTGTCGTGATTTCTTGCTCAATCTCTATAAACAGGCATCTAAAGACTGTAAAATATTACAAACACTGTCAGAATTGTGTAAGGCCAAACTCTTTTAACACATACGCACACCCATACAAATGAAAGTAAATGCACTCCATGTGCACCCTCTGACAAAATGCTCTCCTCTGAGCGACACACAACCACACCATGAGCCAAAGTCAATGATGCTATGCTGCTGGCAGCGAGCATGGAGAGATGGAAGGAGGAAAAAAAAAATCAATGTAAGACACACAACACAGCGTATTCTGTATTTATCATGTGCACATATATTTCTGACAGGCAACATTACCAGAGAACATTGACTGAAGCATTTGCATTTGTCTTATTGGGACAGAGAGCGTTGTAACATCAATGCAGACCATTAACCTGGCAGAGGATGGCCGGGGTTACCTAAGGTCACTGTCTGCCCTGTAATGGAACAGTCGTCTAAGGGTCATCCTAATGGCTATGAGTGATGACGGTGAAGTTTAAAATGATCCTCCTTGGTCTTAGCATGCGCAAGAGGGTCAGCCTGCTGTCTGGGAGCAGCTACAACTTAGGTGAGCTGATGTTGGATCAATGCCGACAGACACTCATATAGCAACAATTTACTGCTGAATCTTCTGCAGAAGAAGGAATAATTTAACCAATAATAATTTAAGGTAGCTCGAAGGCAACCTTTGACGGTTTTCGCGGACTTTATGGCTCTGTACTTATTTGTGAAGTCTAACTTTATTTAATAAGAACCATTAGAACCCAGACCTAGTACTACTTAAAAGGTCCAAACGGAACACATTTCTGATTCTATTTTTTTTTTTTAAATATGCTGCCATTAAAGTCAGAGTTGTGTAATGGTATATAATATTATATATGATGTGATTTTTTTTACGTCTAAATTTTCAATTCTGCAACATACAGTAAAGGCTATGTACAGTATACAACATATCAAAAATGTATCTATATATATATATATATATATATATATATATATATATATATATATATATCTAAATATATCTATATGTATATATATATAATTCCAATATATAATTCCAATATAGTCCAGATTTGGGGAATACAAATAGACTTGAGCATATATGACTACAAATTTCTGTTGTTCATTCAACGGATTTCAGATAATCAGGGGTTTTCTTGGGATATACTCTTGCTGTCAGGGACATCAGTGTAGGCCTAGTTTAAATATAAAAATTGTCCTTGTACATCCACCAGAGGTCTTTCAGACACTGTTCCAAGGGTTTTAGTTTAAGATGATATTTTACTTTTTAGAGAGAACATTTTTATGAAAAACACGTTTTTTCTTATATTAGTCTAAATTTGTTACATTTTAGTCATTGGAGGAGTTTTCTTTTTTAATGAAGAACCCTGTTTTTTTTTTAGAAATAACTTCACATTTCACTTTTCACTTTTCTAGTTCATGTTATATGTGTTACATTAATATTATATTTAATGAAGTGATCAGTGATTTTTAACTTCTATTAGTGCAATACATTCAAAGTTAAACAACATAATAAGTCGATGGGGAAACTGTTTCTTGTCTAATTTCACTTCTTACTTGACTTATGTCTCATCTTGTTTTGTCTCTTCTGCACTAAGGGATCATCTTTGTTTAAGTGTAATATTCCTTTAAGGTTGAAATCATTCTTGTTGTTGATAAGGCGCACAACTATTAATGAAGGGAGAGATAATAAAGGGAACACTACATTGTTTCTTTGTCACCTCCCACCCCTGTTGATGAAGTTAGGACTCTTTCACAGAAAGAACAAACACATTGTGTTGTGTTTCTGAACAAGATCTTTTCTGTATATGAAACAGCAAAAACATCCATAAAAACAAAAAACCAGAGGCGGGTCATATACACACAACATCATACGATGTCTCTCAAAAGAAGGTTTGTTTGTTTTCCCATCTACAGATTGAACTTCTTTCATTTTTGTGAGAATCCATGAACACAAAGAGCATTAAAGTCTGACCAGAAAGAGGGCAGAGCTTTGTGTCAATGTTTGCAGAACCACAAGAAACACTGTCATATGATGTGAAGCTGGGACAGGAGCCCAGGAGCCGGCAAAAGTCCAACATATTAAATGTAAGTAAGTAAATGAGGAGAAAGCTTAAGACTCTGAAACCGTAATGCTATCAGAAACATATTTCAAAATATACTGTTTCGCGGTAACTACCTGTTCTATCATCTAGTGAAGGGAGAGGTTTACAAGACGGTAGTGAGAGTGGCTCTGCTGTGTGGTTTAGCGACAGTGACTCTGACCAAAAGCAAGGCAGCAGAGCTGGATGTGGCAGAGATGAAGATGTTCAGATGTTCTTTGGAAGAGACGGTGATAGAATTGATACAAACGAGCACATCAGAAGGATGTGTACAAAAGAGGGATAGTGGATCTATTTAAAGAAGATGTTTGAGATGCACTTGTTGAAATAAGAAGAAGAAGAAAATGAAGAAGAGGAAGAAGTTGAAGAAAGAAAACTGTTTCGCAGTGGCATTGATCATTTTGGGGCCTGCTTGAAAACCTGCTATACATCGCCCACTAGCAGAGTGTTTTCTGGTTGTTGTAGTTTATCAAGTGAAAGGAAATGCTACTGCTCTTTCTCTGGTTTCTCTGGTCATGTAGCACTGATTTCTAAAAAAAAAAAAAAAAAGCATCCTCCTACAGCATGGAGAGCTCATGTTAATAACTCCAATTTCTCCGACCGTAAATTCCTTCTTTAATGGGAAATTTAGAAACCAGACATTTTTATACATTTTCAGCAATTGTATCCTATTTTCCAAGGCAACAGTGTGTTTGCGCGTGTACTTGTGTACTGTGTGTGTGTTCTGTGTGTGTGTGTGTGTGTGTATGTGTGCGTGTGTACTTGTGTACTGTGTGTGCACTGTTTGTGTGTGTGTATGTGTGCGCGTGTGCGTGTGTGTGTGTGTGTGTGTGTGTGTGTGAGCGTGGAAAGGAGGGCTGAGTTAAGAGGCTCCTGCGCTGTGGAGTGAGACGGAGGGCATTAGTCAGATTTGACCAACAAAGAGGCTGTGAGCACACAGCCAGGGGATTAGACCAACACCACAGACTTTCATTAGTCTACCCAGAGGAAGAGGAAGAGAAAAAGCAACAAAAAGGTGGAAGGGGAGAGACACAGGATTACAAAGATAGTGGGAGACTGTCTGACATTAGTCGAGGGTGAGGGAGAAACTTAACGACGGAGGATGAGTGGTGAGATACAGAGAAATAAAGCGAGGGAGACAGTGAGAACACTCCATTACTGGATTAGTCCTGCAGGCTTTCATTAAATGAGGGAGAAGTGGAGGGAGGAAATAAGAGTCAAAGGAAGAGAATAAAATAAATATGCAGACATTGAAGGAGGAAAGGACACAAAGGTGTTGAAAAGGAAGTGGTGGTGTGGAACAACAAGTAGCAAGGATTAACCCGTGGACTGTACCCCGACACTGACTACACCACAGAACACCGCTGTGCCAAACTAATTAGCAACACACTCAACTACAGCTCACACACACCAACTGCAAGATTCACCACCCCTTTGTGTGTCTGTGTGTGTGTGTTGTTTTGTGTCAGCACAAATCCAGACATAAAACAATACATACACTTTGAGGAATTAAACATATCAAATCGGCACGACAAATAAACAACTCTGAGCATTTCCTTTTTATTTTTTTGCCCAACGACAAACCCGATTTAAACACAAGAAAACACACACACACACACACACTGATACAAAAATACATACTGAAGTAATTCAAATTTTCCTACATGTCTACCCTTAAAGCCAAATTAAGGGTGACTGAAACACTCATATAATTAGTAGGGGGAGGCTCATTTTCAAAATACCGAACACGTTAACGAAGGGCTCAGAAGAGAAATCTCCACACTGATTGTTCTGTCCAACAAACAGCTCAAAACCACGCATAATATAATCAGCTAATTAATTCAAAAACAATCCCCAAAAAACAGTGTTTCTCATAAAGCATCTCCTCCGTCTGAGTAAATTATGAACTATTATGATCTGACATTAATAGTGCTACATATAACGTATGGCTTTGTGACCCATGTCAGAGGCAGCTTTTTTTAAGAATGTTTGATTTCTCAGACACATAGATTACTTTCTCGGGCAGGACTTTGCGTCTGAACTGAGTTTGATCTCTGCAGTAAGAAAGCTCAGTAGAAGATGTGGTATTTGAGTCAACACACGCAGAAGGGTGATGCCTAAAGTGGATCTTCGTTAATGATACAGCAGACATTTTTTCTACTATATCTCAAGAAGTGATATTTTTTATTTCCACTAAAACATAAAACAATACAGTATTTTTCTTCCTTTTATTTCAAGAACACTGGATTCAATTTGCTTCCTTCATGTCCATATAAGTATTACATCCACCAAATTTCCTAAACAAACTTTCCTTTGTTTCTTTGTTTGAATAGATAGATAGACATTATAAGATAGAGAACTATTTTGTTTTTTCACTAATACTAACAATAATCAATTATTAAACCATTAGGTTATAATTGGATGGATGTATCCAGGTACATGACCCACTTGAAATGAACAGAATCTCGTACTGGAAATCGGTTTTATTGTTTTAAGTTTGGTGTTTCTATATATCAACAAAAATGTAATTAAAAAAAAACAATCTGGGGTTTTTTAAACATTTAGTCAATTTATATTTGATTTTATATTCCAAATGAACGGGAAACGAGTTCACATATCACAATCATAAAATCCCTCTTGAGTTAAACTCTTGGAATCTAGGCTCAGAACTCATCACTCCCCGTAGATAATTTAGAACAAGATTTTTGGGTGAGGAAATATCTTCAGACCCCGTGGGAGCCTCGAGATGGTTTCTGGGGTAGTGGTGGGGCTTTAAACAGTAGGTAGCAATTGCTGATGCAGGGCAGTTTCGGCATAAGCAGAGAAGAGGGGGGAGATGGGAAATTTTTTGCAGTTTAAATACACCGCCAAATTCGGAGGGTGTGATTGGTAAATTGTTATGGAGGGTGTGGCATGTCATGTGATATGACATGCTAGTTCAGGCCGTCAACTCGAGCTGCTATGCTTGAGTTGACTGCCTGAACTAGCTTGCGGGCGTCGCTCCATTTAAATCCATAGGGAACTTGATTATTCAGATTCAGATTCAGTTCAGTGATTCCAAAGTATCCTAAATAAGGTGATCTACTGTAATTCTGATCACAATCATTTCTACCTTGGGTACTCTTGGGTCTTGGGGATGGTTCGCGCTCTCTGAATCCTTTGTAGTTGGACTTGTGATGAAACCTTGCATTGTAGTCTGACTGATACATCTTATTAGCTAAAAGGATGTGTGTTTGTGTTTTGACCCTCTGGAAGTCAGTTGGCATGAGCCCTAACCCTCAGCCTTTATAAATCACATTCAATAAGGTTCAAAATGCCAATGTTGGTTGTCTTTATTTCAGCAAAACTTTGCCTGTATTTCATTTCATTAACATACTGCACTAGCATAAGAAACCATAAACATGTAGAATAAGGGTTAGGGTTAAGGATCACACCATTTTGACTCCAGAGGGTTTATCATCTTGGCTAGGACAATATAAGAAGGTTTGTTTTTACAGAAATGCTTCCAGTGGTTTTGAATTGCATTCAGAGAAACCGAGTTTTAATTTAACTCAGCAGGGAGTGACACTCACCCACTGACAAGTCAAAATATGTCAAGCTTTAAAGGAAATGAATGCCACTCATTGCCATCCCCTCCTGTTTGAGGTTCTCTGACAGAAGTGTCAGAATATTTCTCAGTTATTTTATACATTTTGAATGAAACATTAATTTAAAAGCTGGATTGCAGAGATGTGGGTATCTTCTTGTGTGACAGCTTTTCATTCCCTCAAACTACTTTTTGGCTCCTCAGACTATTCTTATACATAACCTCACAGCAGTGTTTGGCGCATTCAGTTAACATCACTTTAGTGTCTATATCTGTGTATTTATTCTTTGTAGTCTTTTTTATTAGTTCTATCCATTGAGATTTAGACTGAAGCTTCAGGTGACCTTTGGCACTCTTAGTTTGATATTAGTGTGATTACCAGCATAGGAGTTATGCTCAACCACAAAGATATATACGGTATGTGGAGTCTTCATGAGCATGCAAGAATATGTGGTTAATGTGAGAAACTTTTATTTTTGATAACGTGAGAAAAAGGTTTGTCATTGAAATGGCTGCACAATCAGTGAACCACAACCTGACCTGATAAAGCGGTTCCCTGCACTGTGCTGCCGGTGCAGAACCTTCCTGGTCCAGATTAGTAATCTTAACATTGAAAGAGTTTCACTAATTTTGAAGAGATAACAAATGGTTTGGACAAAAATATCTTCATGAGCAAATTGCAACGAGCGTCTCACTCAAAGCGGATTATCATCTGTTGTTTGGAAGTATTTCTAATTTAGTCATAGTTAACAAGAACAAATAATTCACAAAGAATGATCTGTGTCTGTGCTGATACGAAACATGTGTGTAATGTGTAATCAATATAAAAAAAAACATCACAAACTGTGGCAAGATGAGTGCATGAAAGCCAGGAAAAACGTTGCTAACATGAAACGTCCATCATCAGCGACCCTGTACAGCACAGCATTATAAATTAAATGTATTATTATTATTATTATTATCAATATGTGTATATGTTTGTGTATGTATGTGTGTCTTTATGTACTGTACATATTTACATGTTTGTGTTTTGTATGTATATGTGGTATGTATGTACATATCTACATGCTTGCGTATATTGTATGTATATGTATTTATATGTATGTATGTACATATTTACAACGCATGTGTGTATTATATGTATACGTAAGTACGTGTGTATGTATTTACATATTTACATGCTTGTGTCTATTGTATGTATATGTATGTATATGTATGTACATATCTACGTTTGAGTGTATTGTATGTATATATATTTATATATGTATGTGTGTATGTATATACATATTTACAACGCATGTGTGTATTGTATGTATATGTATGTACGTGTGTATGCATTTACTTATTTACATGCTAGTGTGTATTGTAGGTATATAAGTAGAGATAGATTTACGTTTGTATATATGTATGTTAGTATATTTCCAATATGTAGTTGTATATTTCCAACACTATGGGGAGCTTTTTCTCTAAAAGTTTTCAGTAGAGAATTTCTCAACCGTTTGTCCAATTTAGTCCAAATGTGGTGCATAAGAATTGACTCAAGGAAGTTTATCTTATATTTATATATATTACTATTATTATTAGATTATATTATTACTCTAATAGTTCATACTTAAGTCATGACTCTACTTAACTCTAACCATGATACATTATCAATTTATCTAAATAATTATTAAACCATGTCATAACCGGGCAGCCTTGCTTTGAAATCCACAAACTGTGGTAACATAAGTAAGTTACCACAAAACTCCTAATCTGTACAACCTAAATTTCAAGCTGCCAGAAAATGTTATCAAGATTTAACTTGGTTCTTTCTTGCAGCATAACAGTATCTACAACATTGACCTTGCTCTATCACATGGTAGATGTGAAAATACATCATCATCAACCCTACCAACAAAAACATTTAACAAAAAACAATATAACTGACTGACTGACATTATTCCCGTGATGTATATCTGGACAGGTCAGACGTGAGACTGTGGTCCATCCTGACAGCTGACTGACCTTGACAAAGAGTCATCTGGTCCAGACTAACTCTGATCCATGTCTGTGGTGCCAGGAAAATGCTGCACTAGGTTAATAGCTCAATATTTTAGCAGCAGAACAGATGTTGACTTTTGGAATGTGCCATCAACGTAAATTGTCCCCATTTGTCATTGTTTGTTTCACTTTTAATTATCATTTCATTAAACTGTTTGCTGGAATAATTCTTGGGTTGCTAACAAAGCAAAACAAACAGAATGCTCCCCCATATGAAGACAATTCACATTTTCCAAGTTAAAAAGGTTTTGCGCTTCGAGTCTTTCAGAAATGGCAAGAAAGAATGGGTCCAGTAGAGATCGAAATAAGAGCATTACACTGAATTTAAAGTCACTTTCAGAAAAGTAAATTGCCCACTTTGCTCAATACAGCCTTTTTCTATAGGTAGAATTGTTATTCTGATCCTACACTCTTGTTGTTTTTCATTTTTCATTGGTTGTGAAGGCACACCTTGATCTTCTGTGTCTGTTAGGTTCATCTACTGTTCAGTGGACACTGAATGCACCACCAGATGTTCTCTTTGTCATAATGTGTTTTTAATCACCATTCCAAAAGTCGGATGCCAGCATACGGTTCCCAATCCGATGTGCATCACTTATTTAACCTCATCGCTCTTTAACAGCTGAGAGTGTTGAAGACATCAATAACTCTTAACTAACCCCTCTATTCAGCAGTTAGTAAATGCTGGACATTGGTAGTGTCACTAGTAAAGATCCAGCATTTAGTAAATAACGGATGCCGGTCGTGATTTCCTCTCATCTTTCAAATGAGACTATGACTCAGAGAGATACCACTGAGCGCCATCACACTGGGCTTGCTTCATCATACGGCTGTAGAGGTGCTGGCTTTACGGAAAATGTGATCACACAGAAGGTGGAGAGAAGTGTTCAGGATGGCGGCTTCATCCGTTCAATAAAATAAAATGTTCCACCTCATCTGTGCAGAAGGGAAAGCGTAACATGTGTATGTAGATGAACTGATCATGTTTTCTTGCATTGTGCTGACTATAGGGTACAAATGTTGTCCCTTTTCCTGTATCTACTTACTCTTTAGTACTTCCTTGCGATAATTGGTAGTGTTAACGTGATGTTGTAAATTGATAAAATATATGACCTTTGCATTGGAGTCTGAAAAGTAATTCATAATATTTTTTTCTGACTGAAAAATTGGTATCCAACCCAAATCTGGTCTATTAAGTGTCTCTTTTTCAAAGCCCACATATTTTATGTGCGAAGAAAGGAGCTCTTTTCTATTCTGTTTGTTAATTTGATTCATAATGGCAGCCACAGCGTATGGTCCACCGCCACAGATCCTTAGTGTTAACGTCATAACTCAAAAACAAGTACACTGATAATTTCATTCTCACAGGGACGTTCGTGAAAAAACTGGACTGACTTTGGGAAAAGTCGGTTGTACGTTTCGGACATTAGGGGGAAATTTATCTGAAAGGATTTCAATCAATAATATTTCAACCGTTGGACGATTTGGTCCAAATTTGGGGAATATGAATCCATTCGAAGAGATCCATCTTATGTTTGTCATTATTTAGTCAAAAAGTTCATATTTTACTCACTACGGAGAGCTTTGTTATGAAAAATAAACAGACAGAATTGTTCAAATTTGTTACATAATGCATGATTTGGCTAAATAAGATCTATCTTGTATTTACCATATTTTACTGTAAATGTTCACATTTTACTTATTAGGATGCATGTTTCTATCGGAAAAACACTATTTTTCAGACATTACTTCACATTTAATTCGATTCGTTGTTCAGTCAGGGGAATTGCCTTTAAATTGCAGGGAATCAGGGGCCTTTCAGGTATATATCCTTACTGCCGGGACAGACAGCATAGGCCGAGTTGAACACAAAATTGTAGTACATCCACCAGAGGTCTTTGAAATTATTCTAAGGGTTTTCTATAACAGGTGAATTACAGTAAAAGTATTTTTCTTTATCTATGAAGATGGTGGTTTTAATATTCCCATCTGTGTTCCATCCTACGCCTTTTCTAAGGAGCTCTCTTCTTCCTGCAGTATTAGTTCTAGGAGTTCTTTGTATTGATTTTTTTTAACTTGACCTTTTTTAACTCTATTACTGAGCTAATTGGCAGCCATCGAGATAGATTGTAATAAACTAGTAGCACCTTGGGGGAAATTATTGTTTCTTATTGTTCTCTCGCTGAAAGGTGAGACGACAAGTTTAAAGACTAAACAACACACCAAGGTCTGTTTACAATGATTCATGACCTCACTTAGAAAAAAGAATATACTTTAATTTCTCTCTATACAAGGTTAGCAGATGAGCAAAAAACTTGCACGTAGATTACAGATTGAATTTGCCGTCACAAGATGTTTATGTTAAATGCAGTTTTTCAGTCAGATAAGAGAAAATAATTTAAAAGAAAGCAGACCATGGACTTTATTTTCTTTCAATTAACACATTAAAGATAGTATTGAGCACTTAGAGGACCCATTGCCCATGGTCTTAATTAAATCAACATTTAAAAATTCATTTTTAAGAAAAGTTTAAATAAGATGTAAAACAGGAAAATAAATTCAGTAAAATATTCAACATTCAAACATTGAGGGGCACCAGTCTGTGTCAAGGCAAAATATAAGATGCGACAGATAATTTATTTACCGTTGGTTGTTTTGGTTTTTTTTGGTTTTCTTTTACAATTTTCCTGCTCATAAAATCTGGTACCATCTTCATCCAAATGTTAATGCACAATTGCATTTTGTTCTGTAGCTCATGCACTTTCACCATCATTTTGACCCTCACACGGTGTAGTAAGGCATCGAGTCTTCGAACCCGATATGTGCAGACCCAGCTCTAGCTTTGGAAATTTCACTGCAACTCTGCACCGAGTTGTAGCCAATTATTCCTTTAAAAAGTAAAGGCAGCAGGAACAACATTTTTTTAATTTTAAACTTGAAATGGAGGACCTCTCTGGGGGAGGAGGCCTACACCAAAAAAAAAATATCACAGGTTTGCTTACTGCTGTACCACTACTTCCTACATTTACATGAGGTCCCTCGGATGCAAGTGTGTAAACAAGATGGTGCGGATCGTTGAATAACAACAGGAAGAAAAATTTAATATACCAATTTTAATTGGTTAATTTAATTCTTTTGTATCACATACTTTATAACATTTAAGGCTTAATCAGCCACCACCCACTTAAAAGCAAACTCTGCAGTCCACATTCCACATCTGGCCTCCTCTCATTTTTCTAATGGTTATGCTTTTACTTTGTCGACTCTGTCTCGCTTCCTTCTTGCTCCTCTAATTTTTGCCCTCCTTTCCCTTCCCTACCCTGACCCCCACCTCCGCCTACCCTCCCTTTACCAACCTCTTCAAAGCTGAGAGGCCATCGGCACGACTTCAGTAGAAGAACCACACTGTGAGCAGACATGTCAGCACCTCCATCACACACACACGTGTCGGCACTTCAAGTACACACAAACACACATACACATGTCAGCACCTTCACCGTGCACACACACACACACACACGCACACACGTAAACATGTCATTAGGGAGGTCCACATGGCTCTTATAAAAGCCTGTCCAGCAATAAGGGGCAGGGGCACAGGGGAAGGGGGAGGAAGGGGAGAGTGATACAGAAGAAAGTGTAAGATCAGAAAAAAATTAGGGAGACAGTCCTGGAGGGAGGGAAGTGCGGGAACTGCCAGGGATGGATGGAAAGAGAGAAGGTGAAGAATTAAGTGAGATTAAGGGGGATGTAAGGAGTAAATTGAATGGCGGCAGAAAAAAGTGATTTGTAAGAAGAAAATGTAGTGAAGGACGAGGAACAGGACAGGAAACAAACAATGATGGATGACTTTTTTGGCCAACAGAGATAAATATGATTGATTTGGCACCTGAGATACAGAAGAGGGGTTGAAAAAACATGGCTAGCAGCAGGCAGAGGCAGAGAGACAGAGAGACAGAATGTGATAATAAAGAGAAACAGGGGGTGGTTGGATCTCAGGGAGACAAAAACTGTATGTAGGAAAGTGGAGTACAGACAAGAGAGAGTGCAGAGAAAGTGAGGGGTTGGGTGTGGGATAGCAGGGAAGAGAGGCTGAGCAGGCGAGGAGTATATACTCGGATCAATGGATGGCCTGTCCTCTGCTGTGTCTGCATTTCCTCTGGCTCACACAATAAGGCCCTCTCACTACACCAAGGAGAGAGTGTGTATGTGAATGCAAGTCTAAAGGAAAATCCGACCCCCTTGCTCTCTGGTGTTTACTTAATATTAGAGGTCAATTGTCGGTCTTCTGATGGAAATTAATCGGAACAGGGTTTCATAGAAGTGCATCTAATCTGCTCAGGGAGGCCTTTATCTATGTCGGCCTGAATGTCCATTTGTTTTTTATCTGATGAATTTGAGTTTGAGTTTTGTGATTAGAAATCTTTTTCTTTGCGTCATGCAAAGAGGCTTGTATACGGATAATGGAATTGATAAATGTGTCTGTTCCTTTTCAGAATAATCATTCCAAAACACAAGGATAATGAATCAACGATTGTTAATTGACTAACCATTTCCTGTGCTAATGGATACAATGCCTAAATGGACGGATGACGGATGAAAAGATTTCGGCTCTGGTGTTTCTGAGATTGGATGTAAGCACAATTGCAAGCACACACTTCTGCTGATTTGAATGAGCTGATGAGCAACTGCAGCCGCTGCACAATGGGACACATGCTGGAAGTGGGGCAGGAATGGAGTGAATGCAACCTCAGCAGGTAGAATCTGTGAGGGCTTCACTGATGAGGGATCACATCCTTTAACCCAAATTAACCAGTGAGTGACATGCAATAAGCTGAGATCGAATTCTATGTATCCAATTACACATGATGATAATGATGGCAATGTTAGAATAAGTGTGTGTAACGAAAATGGGAAACTATTGAGACATTTGGAGTTGATTTATCACTTTTTACCACACTAACCAAACTGATAATCAAACATGTGGTTTCCAATGTGAGGATTTGTTGTATTTTCTCAGGTCAGATTAGTGAAAAAATAGACTAATCAATAACGAAAATAATTATCATTTCCAGAACTATTAATATACACAGATCAGCCATAACAATATGACCACTGCTATGTGAAGTGAGTCACATTGATTATCTTGTTAGACTGCCACCTGACAGTGAGTGAAGATATATTAGGTATCAACATTTAATATAATGTGGTCAAAGCAACTCCAGAACTACAGATAATGATCGGTATTCACAGTTTGCAGTTGTTCATTCTTACCAGTGACACTCAGTAGTGGAGGCTAACCCGTGTTGTCTGATCACACAAGGGAGCTACTGTAGCACAATCACCAGAAAAAAGAGTTAATGCTAGTTCTGATACAAAGGTGTCAGAACATAAAGTGCATCACATCTTGCTATGTGTGGACAGGAGTGTCCACGCTGACCGCTGTCCGCTGCTGAAATAACCTACAATGGGCACATTAGCAGCAGAAGTGGACAGTGGGAAAATGGAAGAAGGTAGCCTGGTCTGATGAACCACATTTTGTTGCTCTCTGTGAGAAAAAAGCAAGCCTTGGGTGGTTGTTTGATACTTTGGGCAATGTTCTGTAGGGAAAGCCTTGCATGCTACTATTCATATGGATTTTACTTTGACAAACCAACTACTTAAGCAGACCAATTACACTCCTTCATGGAAACAGTATTCAGTGCAAAAAATAGGTTGGAGAATGGTTTGAGGAACAAAACAATGAATGTTGACTTAGCATTTGAAATTCCCAGATCTGTAAGATGTCCTGGAAAATCAAGTCTTATCCATGGAGGCCCCACTCACAACTTATAGAACTTCAAGGATCTGATACCACAGCACACTTTCTGAAGTGTTATGGATTCCACGCCTCAATGGGTCAGACTTGTTTTGATGGCAAAAGGGGGGTTCCATACAATACTAGACAGATGGTTATTAAGATATGGTTTATTGGCCTGATATTAAAAATTAAGGTATATTTTTGGCACTCAAAATCCGTGAACATGGTACATAATTTTTTTCTTGAGTGTGTACAATGAAAACACTAATATATGGGTTTCTTAAAGTGAACAAGTAGTTAATATAATACAATATCATAAAATATTCTTAAACAACTTGCCAGGATTAAATTTCCTTCCACCTATCAATTTTGTCATAATTTATTGCAGACATCTCATAACCCAGAGTTGAAATTGAAATCTGCTGAGCTAATATAATCTCAGCCTGGCCGTATGTGGTTTCAGTTTATTTTTGGAGACAAGCGATGTTTTTTCAAGAGACTTGGAGTAAAGTGTTTGTGGGATGCAGGGGCGCAGTCAAACAAGGCCAGGGTGGTTCTTGACATCCATACAAGAGTATCGGCTCACAAGGGTGTGTGTGTGTGTGTGTGTGTGTGTGTGTGTGTGTGGGCGAGTAATGGGGTGAGACAGTGAGGACACGTGTGCAGGTGTGTCTTCGTCGGCTGTGATATATTAGTGTAACCTGATCGCTCTCTATGAGCCCTAACCTTGAGAGAGATAGAGAGATGCAGGCTGTATTATGTTATAAATGAGACGAATGGACTTCATCTCTGAATGTGTCCAATATTAGATTGCCTAGCATATAACGGTGATAGATTGGATGTATCAGGCTTCTTGCAGCCTGCTTCAGTCATTTTTTTAAAAAAAGTAATCATTTATTTCACATATGTATGATATCACCCCTGGATGCCTGGACCTTAATTGTATGAGCATTTTTTTTTATTTATCATAGATATTTGGGATATGTGGGACGTAATAAAAATAAAACATGAACTTTGTTTTTGAACTGGAAATACTGGAATATGATGCCGGAGTGTTGCTACTGATACCGAAACTGATACCAAGAATAAATAGCTGACCTCTGAGCATAATTCTCCACATTTGTTTTGTTTTATTTAAATTACAGACAAGCCAGAAGTTCTCCAAAATCATCTAAACATATCCAGCGGAACTAGAACTTCATGAAAAATTAAAACAGGCAAAATTGGGGCAAAAGTTCAATACGACACCCCCCAATGTTTCAAGCAAAAAGAGACTAAATTAAATGATATCTCCTCTAGTTTTGCTGTTTTATTATGTGTGGTTGAAAGTTTCTTTTTTCTCCCAAATATACAGAATCCACTATTTGTATATAAGGATGGAGTTGTCAGATTTTACATTGGAGGTCAGTCAATTACAATAGAAGAGCTTAGTACCATTTTTCTATCTAATCACAAGACATACATAAGTTACTTTGGCATACAGTAGATCTTAAATCATGATAATGATGACAACATCGAATGTTGATCATGTCATTTGCCATCTATACTGTATTTTAATTAACTTAATTAGGGCTGCAGCAATCGATTATTTTAGAAATCAAGGATTCTATCAATTATTCTTGCGATTTAATCGAGTAATCCAATAAAAAATATTACGTTCTCTGCATTTTTTAAAAAATAAATCACTTTTGCTTTGTTCAGGAACAATAGTAATATACAAACAGGAAATACGACAGGTCTATTCAATTAACCACTAGTGCATGTTTTTAAAAAAAAAGAAAAAAACATGCTTATTGCTTGAATTTTAATAATGTCCATTCTTCAATGTGCACTGTAACAGTTATAACAACAAAAGAGATTAGCAATTTTTAAATTGTTCACACTGAAGTCTATCACAGCTCCTGATGGTTTTTCTTGGAATTGTTCCTAGAGTTCATCATTTATACTTTCCTACTTATTTTTTGAGTTTGCATTAAAAACAAACTCTCTGATGTGGTCTAAATCTCATTTGGAAAGGGCCCTCTCATTCGGACAGGGGTGTTTATGTGGAGCATTTATTTTTTCTAATAAGGCATTTTTTCTGATTTAATAGGGGATAAGGGGGATATGTTAACCTAACTAATGTCGCCGTTTATCAGAATCCAGGGAATCATAGTTAAACACCCATTCACCGACCCCCAAAGTCCCTACCTCTCCGTCAGTTTTTGTCTGACTTTTTAACAATCCAAAATTTGAGGCAGAGTGAGCATTTGTTTGCAGTCAAAGATTGGTTATCCCCCTCGGTTATGCCCCTCGTTTATCTCAGTTCACCGGATGAGGTGCCTATCCTCCTGTCTGATGGATAGAAAGTGAGAGGATATGAGGTGACTTGTAATAATAAAAATAACTTAAACTATAAAGTCCCTTGCAGAGAGATGATCGGGTTTGCAATGAGCAGCTAGCACTACACAGACTGCAACACGATGGTAGGGGTAAGCAGGCTACCAGCAGATTGCACGGGACGATCTAAGTCACTTCTTCGTTGATTGTCGTACCACTGTGAGTATCCATTTCCGTATTACTATCACGCACGACATGAAAAACTTTTACAAAGGTTAAACAAATTTACTTAGTCGAAAACAAAATTAGAAATGTAAAAGAAAGTGCGATGTATGAAACATTTTTATTAGCCCGGATACAAATTTAAAAATATATGTCTGACGGCAAAAGTTGATGCTAAACACTCAAATTCTTTATTGCTGACCTTTTTTGTCTTCAGTTTGAAAGTTTGAAAAGTTCAAACATCCTGGATCAAAATCTCATTAGCAAAACAAATCTTTTGTACCATAGTGAGGTAGACAACAAGGTACAATTTCATTTCTATCAAAACAAGCCATCCTCGGACCCGTCCGTATGAGCAGCACTGGTATCTCTGACTGCACTTAAATGCAGACCAGTTTCCTGGTTAATATCGGATTTTGAGTATCTTGACTTTGTGATTGTGCATGTCAAAGTCATATCTTGATCTGGGATAAGACATTATCCCAATTTGGAGAAACACCAATGCTATAGCTTGAGCACTACCAAAGAGACTAGGATACTGTTGCATGATTACGTCTAGTGGTTCGCAACCAATATGTGAAGATAGATATGAACTAGGCTTATGTTGTCATGTCCAACAGCAAGGCTATATCCCCCAAAAGCCCCAAATCCCCTGTGTTGTACAAACAATCCCGGTGACTGAAGTCCTCAAATTAAATGTGAAGATATTCTAAAGTATTTTTTGTATGAATGCCCCCCCAAAGTAAGTAAAATATGAAGTACAACAGGAAAATATGATATATACAAGAAAGATCTCCTTGAGTCGATATATATGCAACTAATTTGGAGTAATCAGATTAGAAATGAGGTCCCAAACAATTTTGGAGCTTGATATCCCAAAGTTTATACAGCTCTTCAATACACTAAGGTCTATTGCAAGTAAAAAAATTTAGATCGTTTTTGAGTTACCGTGTTAAACTTTTAAACTTTTCAGGGATATTATAACCGAATTTCTCTGACCCACATCTAAATGCCATATTCCCTATCAGATCAAAACCGGGATAGGCCTCAAACAGGGAAACTAATGTGCATAGAAACACAGTCTGTGTGTAACTGCCTGTCAGCCGAGTGAGCCGGGACCTTCTACAGAGTGAGTGGAAAACAGGAAGTATAAAAATGGAACAGCTTTAGGATAATCACTCTACACCATTAGCTGACTAACGGATTAGTAAAGCTACTGCACTGTTTCCACATCATACTTGCACTGACTGCATTAACACAGTGTTTATCTAAGTAATAACTAACAATTATATACAAATTTAATAACCACACTGCAATCTTAACATAATATATAAATATATATTTTTTTAAAATTGCCTTTGCCTTTCTTCCTGCGCTGTCATTAACTATCCTGTCCCAATGATTAGCATCAGATAATCGTTTTACGAAATTCTACATTAAAGCGTGAAATCCTCATTTTACAGTCATGCCATAAACCAGATAAAGCATTAGAGGGGGAGAGATGTCCTATTATGTTAGATTCCTTGTGCTTGATTGTGAAAAAGTGTTATACCTCAGAGTCATTTCTTTCATTAAGGACTCAAGGATTTCTATGATGAAAATCACAATTGAAATTCTTCATCTTGAACACATTTAATAATAATGGGGTATCATTCCCGTCTTATTGCCCCAGATTAAATAATACTATTCCTAGAGCCCATTAAGAAACTTAATCATTATGGGCTGAAATACAGTCTGGAGAGATAATTACACTTGATGATACCCACAGATAAGTTACACATGATAAGATTTTTCTTTTCTTTCTTCCTTTGAGTTTTAGATCGTGTACTTTCTTCTTGCACTTTCTGGTTCACATCTCACTGCTACATCTCTATGTTAAGAGTTTTAAAGGAATTGATAAAAATAAAAAAAGACAATGCCTGAAAAACAGAGAAGAAAAAGATAAAGAGGTGAAATGGGAGAAAAAAAATGACAAAAGGTATAAAAATAGATATGAGGGAGTCAGAACAGTAACTCTTTCAGATAGATAGGTCATCAGGGTTTAAATATTCATCATGAGTGTCAAGTCAAAGCGTTTTCAGCTTTGCTTCTCAACTCGTTTGATGTTTACATACTCGGAATTATGCATCAAAACTAATGCAATAAATACTTTCTTTGTTTTTGAATATGTTTCTATAAGGAGGAAGTCTCAAATGGCAGGAATGATGCCAAATTCAGAGGTTCAAATCCCAGTGGAGTCACCCTGTTGTAAAAGAACACGAACTGTGAGTCATGCCAGGAGCAGCTCACAGGACTGCTTTATTACACATTACAGAGATGGGAAACACAAACACGAGGAGGTGACATTTACATCCAAAGCATTTAGCCAGCGGCGTGAGACTTTAACAGGACACCTGACATTTTCGACACACTGAGTGGGAAGCATCTGATCGCTCTGATGAAAGGTGATTTCTCAGATTTAACATTTACATTGTACAGCTTTCAGCATTTAAAGGTTTACTTTACTGCTCAATGGCAGAAGATGCAAAGAATACAACAACTGTCTTCTTATGACTTAGAATGATGGAAATGTTTAACTTCAACTAATGGCACTTCAACTATCGAAGTGCCATTAGTCAAAGGTGAAAATGTGATTTATGAATGCATGATGGGGTTGGTTAAAGAAAGGTAAAAAAGTAGACTGTGTCCACATGAGAATTTTCATAGCTCTCTTCTCGAATGTAACCTCTTTAAAAACTGTGGGTTTTGTGAAGAAAGCTCCCCCTAGTGAGACATATTTAAACTATTAAAGTACAATATGACATGTACAAAAGGGAACACCTTTGGACTAAATCGGACCAGTTGAGAAATTTGGGTTAAATAATTTTGGAGATTAAGCTCTGCTTAATGTCCGAAATACATAACTGACCTTTCCAAAATTTAATCCATTTCTTTCTCACACTAAAGTCTATGTTGGTTAACATTTGAAATGAGCCAGATCTCATGTTTTTCAGTTATCGGTTTCACATGAAGGACCTAGACTTGACACGGTAATGACAATTCAATCATATCCCGACCTTTTCCTGGATATACTATAAAAGATTACTTTTCTCTTAATTTCTGTTTCGTATTTGTTATATGTGTTGCTCTGTTGTTGTTGTTATGGAAGACGCGCACACAGAGAACCAAACGCTACCCTGTATGGAGCCGTACAGAGAGAGCTCCATCTTCCACACCAATGTCATGTTGATGCCCAGCTGTGACACGTTTAAAGAATTTGAATGCTGACAGGTGGCCATATCGTAACGTTCTTACGAATAATTAATTAGACACTCATTCACTTTGAGCCATTCGTGTTCTTCACGTCAATGCATTCACTTACTGCTTTGCACGGACTGTAAGTTATCATCATGAGTAGAGGATTTTAACATTTGCTCAGGCTGTGTTTAGTTATTTCCTTATAATGTATAGCAAATGTAATCATGGAAGTTGCACTTTAACTTAATACAAGAATTTAAGGTATTTTGATATATATTTTTTTTTTACCTTTAACCTTAATCCTGTCCTTGTGGCACTGCAGATTACCTTACCTCTTAAAACATTTTTTTTAAATCTGCATTAGTATGTTCTCCCTTCCATCTTTGTTCTTTATGTACATTTTCACTTCTCCACATTCCCACCTCCATCCCAATCTATCTTTCCTCTTATTTCTCTCCTGTCCAGCCGTCTCTCCCACCCTCTTTCCCTTTCGTTCCTCTCCCACTTTCGCCGTCTCTTTACAGGGTGTCCTATTCCCTCTCTCGCTCTGGGAGTAGCAGACCTCCTGACGGCTTAGTATTGATCTCCCTCTCTTGCCATCTCTTTCTCCCCTCCTGGCTTGTGCACACGCACACACATAAATACACACACACACACATGCATTAGGGTGACAAGATAAAAGGGTTTGTATGCCCCAAGGCGAAGCCGGCTAAACATGAGACCTGAGGTTCTGTGCCTCGAGAAGATTTAGAGCAAAAACAGAAACACTTAACAAAGCCCACGGATGTGAACACATTCCTATATTTCTGACATAACCGGACCAACACATAACAGCATTATATATTTAAGTATCTTTTTTTTTTAATCTTCAAGTCCAGCTCTTTTTGAAATAATATAAAATCTTGTAGAATCACTATGGTTGAAACATTCTGCTGCTCGTGCCTCAGAGAGCTTAAGGCAACCAGCACACTCCCGTCTCTGTGAAGAAAATTTACGGATATTAGTGCTATTTATAATCTTCGCCCTGGGGGTCCTACTTGACTGTAACTAAAAGAAGTCCTTGTTTTTCTGTCAAAGAATATTCAGGCAGAGCTGTTGCGATTTGGTTTTTAAAGGGGCAGTCTGTATTTGTGAATAAACAAAAAATGAGTGAAGAGGGGGAAGTTTGGACTTGTGTCCCCATATTTTCAGCTACTTTTATCCTCTAGGATTTCAAGTTCTGAAGGAAAAAGGGAAAACAAAGCAAGGAACATTTGTTGTAAAGCTCTATTCAACAAAGCAATTCTAATATTAATTTTTTTTCCAAAATAAATAAAAATAAATATAAAGCAGCAAGATGACAACAACAAAAAAGGCCTTTAGATATTAAAATGATTTAAAATGATATACAAAATATAACAATAAATGTTACAGTGATGTGTAATAAGTGTGTAATTACGTAATACTGAATGAGTATAGTGACAAACAGAGGCTTTTAGTCTTGATGTAAAAAAGCGGAGTTGGGGTAGACCTGCAATTCGCCGGGAATTTCTTCAAAGAGAGCTGCTTGATGGGATATACATTATAGAAATGTACAAAATGTTGGTGCAGAAAAATCCTGTTATTGCAACGCAGTTGCGATTTACACCAAAAAGTTTGCAATACTCCATTTGGGCTTTTGTGAAGAGAATAAACTCCATTATAAAACAAAGAATAATACCAGAATGACCAAAAAAGTTAGATATTGGAAAAAAATATACATATACTGGACATGAAATTGTATATTTGTGCCTAGAAAACATTGCTCAACAAATCAACTTCTGTTTTGAAATGCATCGTTATTGTTAAATGCAATGTCATTTTTGAGGATATATAGGCAGACGGTACGGTACCCCCTATCACAAATGAATAAGAGTCAACTAAAACAAAAATCAATCAAATGTTCGCAAAATGGACTAAATAACTAAAGAGAAGAAACCAATTAGGAATGCAGACCTTTGGGGTTGCTATAAATCATGTGTGAAATCGAATTGAATCCTGTCCAACTTGTTTAGAGGATATGTAGACAGGCCATACTTCTATTCCATATGGACATACAGGGGTGACTATATTCCCCCCCCCCCCCCCCCCCCCCCCCCCCACTCTGATGGGGGTATATAAGGTGCAAGTTCAATTTTATAAAATATATTGCTGACAAAACAAGTCAACAGATCTAACACAGAGAGAGGAGCCACAAGGGGGCAGGACGATGTTTACAGGAAAAGTCCATAGAACTGTGTGAGAACAAGAGAAGGCAGCAGATAAAGGTATTGTTTAGTTTGTTCTAATGTTATTCTAATAATATTTAACATATTATTAGACTAAAACAACTAAAAACAATAAACCATGAAAAATAATAAAAGTAAATAAAAATAAATAATAATGAAATTGTTTGAAAATTTAAATAAGGTAATAAAATCAAGATCGAAACACTACATGAAAGCCAGACTAAATGAATGAGGGGTTTTTTTTGTAAGTTTGTTCCAGCGACTTGTAGCATAGTGGCTGAAAGCAGCATCAGCAAATGTTTCTGTTACGGTTTGCTGAACGACAAAAAGAAAGAATCAAAGGATCTGAGGTGGTTCTGGTTCTTAAACTGTAGTCATATCATTAATATAGTCTAGAACCAGGACATGCAGTGCCTGAGGAATGAATAAAATAATTTTAAAATCCTACGCACAGCGAGCTTTCGGTTCACATGATCCTGTCACCAGTTTGCCAATTCTGCTTCCTTAGACCACTTTTATTTTATGGAAAACACAGCAGTCCAGCAAAACCCTCCCAACAAGACCTGCAGTTATGGAGATGTTCTATCGTCTAGCCATTACAATTTGTCAATGTCGCTCACATCGTCATGTTTGCCCATGTGCACATTTGGTGCATGTCACTTGAAAGCAATGAAAAGTAAGGTGCGTTCTACAGAATAAATTAAATGATTAATGTTGCCTCGTGGAACCATGTTGCAGGCCTCTCTCTGTCCTTTCTAGCTCACATACTCTGAATTTAGATTTTGTTTTTGTTGTTCAATTTTCAGCAGAGCAACTGCAAACATTTCAGATGGGAATTCAACCCCTAACCGTGGCAATGTTTGTGTGATGCTGCGTCCCCTGCACCCTGAAGCTAACAAGAGGTTGTCAGGAATCGATACAGGCCATGAAAAACGATGTGACTTTCAGCTGCTGTGGCCACATCAATCACATTATTACCATTAGCTCATCTCTTGACACCAACTTGGATTTCTCTCCCCTGCCCCTCCCAAACTCTCTCCACTTCTATACACCTCTCTCTGTCTCACCCATCCTTTCACTCTCCCCCCTTCCTCCCTGCCAGCTCAGCGGATGCCCCTTGTCACAGCTCCTATTTCAGCCTTCTGAAGTTTCCTAATTGATCGCAATTAGAGCCGCAAAAGACGGTGGGGGTGGGCAGACAAACAGAGATGAGGAGAGAACGTGTGTTTGCATGTCTCTGTGTGTGTGCATGTGTGACGTGTGAGTGTGTGCGTGTGCGTGACGTGTGTGTGTGACTGTGAGACACAGACAAAAATCAATGAACCTGTTTTGAGAGTGGTTATATTAGCAACTGGACTACATTTGACCACAGACTGCTGAGGTAATAACAAAAGAGACATTTGACACAGAGACAGACAATGAGACATACAGAGCAACGGCGAGTCAATGTACGCTGCTGGACAAATCTAAACAGACTACTGATGGGTGAGAGCTCAAATCAAAATTGGTAATTGAAAGACGAATAAAATGTGTACAATCATAAATCACTAGAAATTATGAAATTGTATTATTGACCTGTATGGAGAATTCACAAATATAAACAGTCTGATTTTAGGACTTTTAGATTTCATTTGTTGGGAGGGACCGTTGTATATTTCTAGAACTAGGGGGACACATATCTCCAAAAGATTTGGGGCCAAAATGTCTCAAAATTTAGTCCAAATTTGGTGCATATGTATAGACTTGATATTTTCTCAAATAGTTTTGAATATAACTTCACATTTAACTAGAGGACTTCAATCATAGGGATTGCTTTTACAAGATACAGGGGATTAGGGTCCTTTAGGGGATATACACATCCTGTCGGTACGAAAGCGAAGGGCTAGTTTTTACAAAACCTGGCAATGGAATTTCCAGTATGTGGCACTAGCAAACAATGTTTTTAAGCACATGGCCCACATATAGTTATTTTGTGGTCGGCCATTGGATAGAAAAAGTATTGGATTTGCTTCATATTTTTCAAACTCTACTGCTTCCAAAAGAGCAGTACGTAATCTTTTAAAGGAGCAGTAGGTATTCTTTTAAAGGCGCAGTGGGGAATTGTGTTTTTTGTTTTTTTGTAGGTTGAGTCTCATTGCCATTTAATCAAATATTGGCGGAAATAATAGTCTTAGGCCAACCTAAGCTTAATTACATTATAATCAATGTAAAACATTATAGTGTGAACAATTCACAACCCTTGTGAAGCAACAGCTTCCTAAACACTCCCATGCCACCCACAGTAAACAGTGCTAGCTAGTGCAGCTGTGCAGACATAGGGGTGTATTGACCCCCACTATCTTAGAGGATGAAAAGAGGATAAGCAGAGCAGTGCAGACAGGGAGGACAGCACATATGAGTGATTGCATAAGAGAATACAATAGACAGTGATCCCATCTTGATTACTGCTAGCTGTTAGCAAATGCTAATTCATCTGATACGTTTATTTTCAAGTCTGTAATCTGTGTATCTCAGATACGTTGATGTTTAGAGGTTGTGATTTCAAAATCAACCAGTAATTCAGAACAAGTACATATTGAATTTTGGAATATTTGATTATTTCTACACTCTGTATTTTGTGCCATTGTTACTTATTGATGACGAACAGGACTCGACTACAGTAACATCATCATTTATGGCATAACATCCCCAAAAATTCAGTGCACTCCTGTCCATGCAGAACTCGGATGCTTGCGTCCTCACCAACACAACTTTAAACGCATCACCCCTGTCCTCCTGAACCTCCACTGTCCCCTCACCAACAAAGCCCTTCATAATCAGACCCCTCTTACACAGAGACCTCCTCCACCCTCACAATCCCTCCTGCTGCCTCCACTCCTCTGATGACCATCTCCTCTCTGCTCCACTCAGGATCAAGCTCCAGACCTGGGGTGTCAAAACCTTCTCGGTTGCTGCCACCTCCCTCTGGTACCCCCCACCAAAACGTTTTTTATCACTTCTCAATGCTAATCTTTTTCAGATCTGCTTTTAATGTTCAATCAATGTTGGGTGATTTGTTATCTGTTGTTATTTTAGCTGTCTATATTTAAATTTTAATATCTGATTTTGATATTTTTTTAACATGTAACACTTTTTCCTGTATCTGTATAGTCACTTAAGTACTTATGTAAAGTGCTCTTTAAATAAAATGTAAAATAATTGTCCTTATTATAATTAGCAGTATGCTTATATAGAAATACCGTGCCAGGTTATAGACACATCTTTCACTATATAAAACTATACTATATGTTTGTGATTAAAAATGAAGTTCAGTTTACAGCTATTAACTTTTGCAGATATCAGACAAAGAGTATTTCTCTGTATACCCCCAATGTTCCAAGAAAAAGTGAACGGTGGTTTAAAAGCCGTTTTTGCCACAGAAATGTGCTTTGCTGTATAACTATGTAATTTAAGATGTTGCTAAATGTTATCAAGGATCATACACCAATGTCAACGGACCTCCTCCTCATCTCCACATCAAAGTCAGTAACAGTAGGTGGGTTTACATTGACAGACTAATTCCGAATAGATTTGGAAAAGGCGCCTAGTCAGAAAGAAAATGCTGCATGTAAATATCCATTTCTGAAAGAAAAGTCCCTTTCTGATTGTGATTTCATTCTTTTGCAAGAGGGTAGTCTAAGCCCTTTCGGAGAGCCTTTCCGATAGCCAGTTGCTGCATGTTAACACTTCCGGAAAGATCTCTGTTTGAGTTGTATCTGCGCATGCCCAGCATTGTGACAAATTTTATATATGGCGACTTCAAAACAGTACTGGTCTACATCGGAGAGTCATTTACTCATCGCGACTTCGAAAGAGTTTAACATACTTGGACGGTTAGATGGACGAAAAGTCACTCCTGCCCATACCCTCTCTGTCGTATTCTTCTTCTGGCTGCAAGTTCGATGACGGCACCCAGCTCATCGTAGCATTATCGCCACCTTATTGAATGGAATGAGGATTATCTGCGCATGTCAGAAAGCTGTTTCCGATTAGATGTGTCGATGCGTGTAAACACTGTGTCGGAAAAGATCACAAGTCATGTAAACAGGCGACCGACATTACGATTCGGAAAGTTTTATTTTGGATAGGAGGAAAGTCTCCAATGTAAACCAACATACCAACATACACTAACTTTCCATCCTTTTCCAGATGATACGATGTGGAATCCTTAGATTCCACATCGTATCATCTGAGAACTTTTTTTTTAGAAATTAAAGTATCTGCTTTAGCATCTAAATTTTTATTAGTACTTCCCAACTTGTAGTGGTTCACTTTGAGAGAAAAAAAATGTGAAAAGGCGATACTTGTATACACACGGTGGAAGGACCCACAGGGAGACCTTACGGATAAAATCAAGAATGGAAGGGATTTTTTGAGAGAAATTTAGCAGCTACGAGCGAACAAGACACAGAGGGAAGGATTTGTAATAGAGAGATAGAGAGAGGCAGAATGACAAAGAAAAAGAATAACAATAGTGCCAAAGCCTGATCCATCCTCCTTGCAAGCATCCCTGATCCCCTTTTTTCACTCATTTAAATTCCTCTCCATTGTCATTGCAATCCCGGCCTAACCCCCCACTGCCTGACACAAGCACACACACACATACACACAAACACTCGTGGACATTAGAGAACACAGGCATTGACCAGGGCCATCCCAGGAAGCCCAGCTCAAACGTTGTGGTAATCCCTATCAATGGGAACACACATGCTTGCAATGTTTGCTTGAAAGATATACTAAGGTTTCCTCGGGCTGCAGATGTCAGTTTGACCCTCGCCATCCTAACACGGGTGTTGAATAGGGGGGGGGGCTTGTCACCGAGAATCCAGCGTTGTGTCAGTGAGACGAGGCTGGGCTTGCACTCATTCCTGCCTTGTTGTCTTGATTCTGCTCCTTGCATTAATATTCTCTGGTTAACACTGCTAAAGACCGCAGACAGGAACGCTATCTTACAGCGCAGACAGTAGCATTATCAGGAAATGTCTTCGGAGCTGTCTAACATCAGCATCTCGGATAGAAAATAACATCACGGCGTGGTCAGGACACGGCTGGGTAATACTATTCATTGTCAGCAATTCTAGGTCACAGATATGGCAACTGGCTCTGATCAGAACTTTGCCATGTCAATGTGCAGAGGCTACATCTGGGCTGTCAAGCAAAGCCTGGATTCATGCAAAAAGAGGCCTCGGCTGCACTGTCGAGAGATTATTCCTAGCCTCGTTGTTCCCTGAAATAATAATTAATAATAAGAATAAGAATAATAATTCTCTGACATAAATATTTGATTAAATTGATTTATATGGTATAGTCTCATATTACCCATACTTAACATCTCTTTTCCCCCTTCAAAATTAAGTTAAATATATATTGTTAAAAAGAAATCATGATATTTTTTTTTTGTCATATTTTTATATTTTTATTATTATATTTTTTATTGATGCTTTTATCTGCTTTTACTTTGTAGAACCCTTGAGATTTGATCCAAATGTAAAGTGCATTATAAATTAAATGTATTATTATTATTATTATTTATTACCATAAGAGCTGCTTTTGGGGGAAAAATGAAAAATACGAGATTTGATGAAAAATCAACAGGAACACCTGCTAAAGCCTGACATAAAGAATGAACATGGAAGACCTCTGAGGTAATTTTGAATCAATTAGGGTAGAGTAGGCTCAAGGGTAAGCACACACAGGCAAACAACACTGATGTGCTCATGCCGACAAACACATCAATAAGAGAATGTGAGTTTGGAATGACACAAATAAAGGATCACATACAGAAAAGTCCAGAAAATACATATTCATAGCGAAAAAATACAACTCAAAGTCGAACGCTATGTTGAAGTTAATCTAACATGTGTAGCTACTACTGGAGACTTACTCTCTCTGTGTGTAAAGGTGATTCCGGCGACAAGATGACCCAGAGGGATCAGAACACACAGTCTCATGTTACTTACGACCCCACTCACAGAGGCACTCAGAGGCAGGCAGGCGATGCATGTGCTTTTACAAGTGTACAAGACACTGGAGGTGTCTACAAAGCAATCTGCTGGCCTGCATGCCGATAACACCAATTGCAGCTGTCAGAGAGAGAAAGCTGAGAGAAAAGTTGTCATCTTATGCATCATGGAGCAGGTACGCTGCCTCACAGCAGCTCCTTGCAACGCGCCTAGGATGAGTATGAGGTTACATCCACAAGAGTGGATTAGCCCTTTCAGTTTCAGTCATTTTGATGCCTAGCATCCAGCAGAGCTGCATGAGGTGGGTGACGGTTCCTGTTTTGCTTGTGTTGAGTTCAGAGCTGGTCCCACCTATCATCGTGGAATGAATGTCGAGGAACACGGCTCTCGCTTTCTGATTTTTCTACACAAATAGTCATTCAGAGACTTGAGAGAGTTGTGGAAGATTTACTTATCTGTTATCAAATCTCTTTTAACTAGAGGTGAGACAATTGCAATTTTCTTAGTCGTTTCTGATACTGATTTTGGCCGTTTTTTGTTATTCTTTAAAGTTTAAAACCATAATTGACACATACATTCATACTTACAGTGGGGTAGTGTCTGGCTCTCGCTAGCTTTAGCTGTTCTGCCAATTTTAGCTTCTTTAAACCTGGTATATTCCTCGAGGTTATTCAATTTGAAGTGTCTTATAAAGTTTGTTGCCCCAAACGTTTTCGGTGGTTGTTCGTCAAAATTTTCGCCTTGATGGTGTAACAAAGTGCGAACTTTGTGCTTTCCTCATCCATTTCAAAACTGGTTAGATGTTTGTAACAATGGTAAATTAGCTTGGCTTTTATGTGTTCAATGTATACCATCGTGCTGTGCATGAGTATAACCGGCCTGGAATCGGCCATACTGAGACAGTTAAGCCGATAATCGGTCACATTCAAATAAGCCTCCCGGCGCTGACCGATCTGCTGGCTGATCAATTGGTGCACCTCTACTTTTAACCTTTACAAGCTACCGAAAAAGAGACTTTGAAAAGCTTCTGAGACTTTCCCAACATATGGCAACATCTTGCATGACCATTAACACCATTCCTCTCTCAGATATGGCACTCACAGACCAGCTGAAAGACAAACTGTTATTGCACACTAAGTTTGACAAAGCAGTACTAGTGCCTTTACATCTCATTTGAAACTTTATTATGAGGACACCTATCTACATTATAAATGGGTTATGTCTTATTTATCTTATAATGTGTGCTGGTTGTGTTGACTACTGTGTGAAAACCAATTCCCCATCAGGGACATTAAAGATTATTCATCCAATTATATTTGCTAATTTAGCGTTAAGTTTGTGAAAAATATATTCTAATAGTGTCAGTTCTACTACACATACTGTTTTCATAGTAGAAGAAGAAGTAAAAGAGTACAACTCAAATGCAAAGGAAAAAATTGATTTCAATGAAATTAAAATACTAACATACTTACTAACATACTTACTAACATACATTCATACTAAACTACTTACTAACATACATACATACTAACATATATACATACTAGCATACCTAACATATATACGTACATAATAACATACATACGTACATACTAACATACATACTAACATACATACTAACATACATACTAACATAAATTGTTAGTACGATTTACATTCAGTCGCATTAAAATACATTGAAAGACCTTCTACTCGCAAAGGTCGACTCGTTCCTTTCCTCCAGGTTGGTTAAACTAGTGCAAGCCCAAATCAAATCGTCTCTCTTCCGAACAGTCTGATTGCTTGACTCCTGTACGTCACTCCTGTACACTACTTTTAAAAAATGCACTTCCTCCAGTCCTCAGTAATACAGGCCCCAATGGTGACGACGTAAACATATGAGTAGGAAACTAGATAGGCCAACAGACAAAAAGACCATTCCATTTTGGCTGGATTTGTCTTGTGTATCTGAATCTAATTTATTTATGGTGCTTATGCGACATGATGTTACGCCTCGCTGCAAGCCAAATGTCCCAACGGGAGGACTAAATTATCAGACTTGAACTCAATTACAGTTGCAGCAAAAACAGAATCCTGTATAATTAGACTGCATTACACCTGATTGCCAGCAATTGCTGAACGCTTCTACAGGCTTGCGTCCACAGTACAAATTCAGAAACTAGCACGGAGAAATCTGGTCGGGGAAAGCAAATGAGTGTCGCTCTCCTCACCCTTATCGATTTCAGTCGAGCAGCCCTTAAGCGAGGCCCTTAACCTCCATTTTCTTTGGTGCAGCTGCTGAGTGAGCAACAATCAGCATTTGCTAATTCTATATGTAAATATCAGCAGTCATTTATCCACATAAATAAATCTGTCAAAATTGGATGCAGGCTTTATCCTTTGAGATTTAAATGAGCAGCATTAAACTTTAGATCCAGGTCTCTGGGTTAAAAACAGAGTGTACGCATTGAGTGTCAAAGCACTGCCTCCACACTCCCTTGGATGTAACCTTATAGTCCTGAGCGACAGCGGCCTGCAAGGAATCTGAATGTTTGTCTACATGTGTGTCCATTCCGTCTGCATTTTTCTTGTGCAAGTGGGACGGTCTGTGGCTGACGATCATATTGAGCCCATACTTTTCGGCCATTTCTGTATCTGACGTGTGTGTGTGTGTGTGTGAGAGACACTGGCATTTCTGGAAAGAGGAACTCTTTGCCGCTCCACCAAATCCTAATACACCTCACTCCCACAGACGCTCACAAACACACACTATACGTCATACTGCTGACACTCACATGTTACCACAGCAACCAAATACAGTGAAAGATGTGCTATTGACAGCGGAGCAGAGCTCAATATACTGGCAGGCCAAAGGTTCTTGACATTGGATTTAGGGAATCTGATGCAACACTATCTTGAAACCTACCGTCCCTTTTCCATCCGTACTCGTATAATCAAATGCAACAATAAAAAGACGCTAGTAAATTATTATAACAAATTATTTGAATCTCATTTTCATTGTGCCTTGTTGTGACATCCTAAAGCATGTGTCACAGCATTCCTGTGACTGTTTAAACACCTGTGGTTCCCATTCATGATTTCATTTCATGGCGAGCACTCAGCATTGAACTCAGCTTAAATTTAACCTGACGGTTGAGCGAATTTAAGAAATATAATGCAGCTTCACTTCCATACAAAATACAGTTAAAATAAAAATGGGAAGAATAAAGTTATAAGGGACTAAAATTTCTCTCTGTTTATACAATAAAAAAAGAAATGAAGAAATGAGTTTCAAGGACCCCTGACTTGTGAAACTTACTCAGCACAAATAACAAAAGGAGCAAATGTATTATATATTCAGCTTAATGGAAACTGAAGAGTGGAAACAATGTGCGAGATTGTTGTGAGACACCTACAGCACAACCACAGAATAGAAATTAGCTTACCTTGGACAGGATGAAACGTCAGCACGATCCTCCTCTTTGCCCTGTCAAAACAATGAAGGGTGAGTCAGTCTCAATGCAGTGAAGGATGTGAGTTATAAAGCAATCAGGGAGTTCAGATATGCCAATGTGACAATTCCTATTCATTTTAGCTTATTTACACCGCAATTGTCAATTGGACTATTTTATTATTGAAGCGTCCACTGAAGATCCTTCGTATAACGCAATAACGCAAAATGTATTTCATGGGTAATTTTTTTTCCCACATAGACCATAGTGCACGGAAGTACTGGATTGATTTTGGGTAAGGTCGGTTGTATATTTATGACACTCTGCGGGCCATAATTTTGCAATATTAGGTCCAATGTAATCCAAACTTGATGCATATGAATTCACACAATGAGACCTATCTAATAAATATTATATATAACTCTAGTAGTTCATATTTTACTCACTAGGGGGGCATTTTTGAAAAGTGAAAAAGGGTTTTCAGGACAGATTCCCGGATTATTTTAAAATTTTATAACCCAATCAATTTTAGTGTGAGAAAGAACTTGATGGATTTTGGGAAAGGTGGGTTGTATATCTCTGACACTAGTGGGAGCTTAATCACCAAAGGGCCATAATTTCCCAAAATCTGATCAGATTCAGTAAAAGTCTGTTGTACACGAATGGACTTGAAGAGATCTTTCTTTTTATATATTGTGTTTTACTTTAATAGTTCATATTTTACTCAATAGGTGGAAATATTTGAGAATAGTTTTTTGGACATAAATTCTCGGTCCGATTTACTTGTCATTTGATGCATATGAATCCAGTCAAAGAGATTTAATGTATAATGTATGTGTCCTATTTTATTCTAATGGTTCATATTTTACTCACTTCGTGCAACTTTTCTTACTTTCTTTTTTACAAAAAATAATAATTATAATAATAATATAATAATAATAATTTAATTTGTGGAGTTCAATTGACAACACAGAGGATTGGGAACTTTCCGAAGGTAAAACTCTTGCTGTTGGGGACGACAGCAAAGGCCTTGTTGCATTTTGGTGTATGTTCATCCCTACTTGTTCATGTTTCTCCTTGCTATCCATCCCCCAATGATATTTGATCACTTACATTCTTCATTCTCTCCAGCCATTCAAATTTTTTTTGTTATATTGGTGTTTATATAATCAGGCACATATATAATAAGGCACGTGTGTAGATTCATCATTTATAGCATGCTCCCTGTGGGCATTGTAAATTGCAGCCGTATCAGTTCTGTGCATTCGCTTTACCCCTTCCTCCATCAAGACATCTCTCCATCTGGTTACCATTCTCTCCACCTGCCCATCAGTCTGCAGCCAGGGACAGGTGAGACCATTACACGCTCTTCACTAAGACTGCTACACACATGCCGAAAACACACAGAAAACCACACTAAAGCTTCTTCATGGTAACTTAATGAGCCATGCACATACCGGGCAAAGACCGCTGAACAGTAAAATGGCTGTTAGCACAGCCACATCTAACTACTGATGAAGAGGTCTTAGTGCATATAAAAGCTGCAGAAAAATCCAATACTGGAGATTAAGTTCACACTGAGCGAAGAAAAAATTAAATATTAAGTGTTATTGAGCCTAAAATCCTGGTTCCAAAACATTTGGGGTTATGTGGAAAAATATGGATAAAGTAGGAAATGTACTAATTCTTTTCACATTATATTTCATTTTTGACCTCACCAATGTCCTTCAAATCATCACCTTAAAAAAAGTAAATAATCAGTATAATTTACAGTAAAATACTGTCAGTGAAAAATATAGAGAGCATACACAAGACACTATGGTAAATTACCACAAAAAACAGATTTATTGTAGGCCTCTTTAAACAGTCATTAAATAAAACGAGAAAAATTATAGTAAATAAAAAGAGAACAAGTCTGAGAGTTAGAGGTTCCACTTTATCAAAGGTGAAACTATTGCAAGTGTAAGCAAGCCATTAAACCTGAACACACAGCAAATATATTTGTTCTATACAGCATTTCTTGAAAGTGACACTAATTTTTCCGAGATGCTTATAGGTTCGTTGATTGATACTAGCGAGCAGTTATTCCACATCAACTTCTTCCTGCACTGAGATTTTAGCATATAGAGTCATCTGGGGAAAATGGTTGCTAAAGTAGATAGTAGTATGATGTTGTTTTCACAAAGAAAAGGAGTTGAATAAGGTATTATTTAGGTACTGGAGTCTCTTTCAGGTTACTGGTGTTGGTTATCATACGGGGTATCCACAATTGAAGTCACCTATTCAGCATCTGTGGAATACTGTCACATCTTCTGCTCTGAGTTATTGCAAAAGTAATGGCCAGAAAACGGTTTTTGCAGAACATTATGATGTCACAGTGACGCTGTCCTTCAACCTTTTGGTTATAAATGATTATCACTTCATCATTTCATCCCTTTAGACACTTGTTTTATATTTTGTCATAATAAGTCTATTATTTCTTGATTTATGGCCAAAAATGTGTTGTGTGAGGTCAAAGTGGCGACCTCCGTGCTTGGCTGGAGGAGAGAGATGGAGGTTTCCATTTGATTCTTTCTGCCCACGCGAACCAGCCAAGTAGCATTTTGTATTCATGTCTATCCAGTTATTTCAAGGAATTTTTTCAAATATACTATATACAACAGAAGTTTTGTTCTTTGTCAAAGAAGCACATCGAGAAAATCCATAAAATAATGGCATGTCAAGGAGGGCTAGAACCTACCTATAACTACCAAAACATCTCTAATCCAATAACATCAACTTCGACCTTTGTGTCCAATTTGAACACATCTTCAAGGTGCTGGAGATATTGCATTCAAGACAATTAGATGAAGGAATGACAGGTGTACTGACATATGGACGATGTAAAAAGTGTCACAAGCTTTTTTGACACCGAAGACCAAAGTCATCTGAAAAACCACCTTTTGGCAATCTCTCTCCAAATTTGTTCTTCTACCACTCTCCTTAAGCCTGGCTTACACCGCAGCCTGATTCACACTTCAAAATGAGCCTCAAGACTGTCGGGCTGTCTGACGGTGTCAGTCCTCCGTTGTTTGTCGCGCAGTATACGGTCAGGAGTGCCGATAAGGTGCTCCTGGAGAGGGGTCAGATGATGGAAAGGTTTCCTGGCATTTCAGAAATTTTAGCAGTGTCTGGACTTGATCAGCTGACATCAGAGCCTTCTTTTCTTACTGAACCAGTGACTTGCCATGGTGACACGATGTGTTGTAATAATAAATAAAATAAGTAATAAGTAGTCATGAAGTAGAAAGTGTAGTTTGTGGCTAATAAGAAAGGACGAATAAGAGAGGTAAACAGCTGTCCGAGTAGGCCTTGCTACAAAGTTAGCACTCTATTCAGTCAAACGTAGCTATCTTACCTCCAACTCCCTATTCAAAATAGACCAGCCAAACTGTCCATGACGTTCTACACCTACGAGTCCAGATACGCCGGTAACTTTAAAAAAAAAGAGGTTTTGTACTCCTTTGTACCCAAAAAGAGTCTCTGTTGACAATTGTAAATAGCGATAACAGTCTGCAGGAGCGGGACGGGTCAATCAAGTTTCAACCAATACAACAAAGATGTCAGTTGTCAAGATGTTATGACAATGAATCTAGGGAAATTTTATCATCTCAGTGGTTTCCTCAGTCATGTCCATAGTTAGTTGTCATGTCTTGCTTGAATTATGGCAACAATTCCTCCTTGCTCTCGAAAACGTTTGCAATCATATACAAAACTTGGTCTACACCATCGTCCCTGACAATAAGGGGAAAAACCCAAATCCCCTGAATTGTACAAGCAATACCCGTGATTGAACTCCTCAGATTAAATGTGAAGCTATGTCTGAAAAACAATTGTTATTCGGAAAAGAAAAACTCCTCTTAATGAGTAAAATATGAGATATTAGACCAAAATATGATACATACAAGAAAGATCCCATCGACTCAATTTCTGACTTATTCGGACTAACGATTAGGGGGGTTTTTTTCCCAAAAAAAAATGTTTTAAATAAAAAAAGTTCACCCTGATAAGTGAAGTATTAACCTTTCTGAGTAAAATATGATAAATACAACACAAATCTCCTTGAGTTCATATGGACCAAATTCCGACTAAATCGACAAGCGCTGAAAAATGCCAGCAACTTTTTGAAATGACACAATAACACAAAGAATCTGCAGCGGCGGATCACAAGCATTATTCCATGACTTTTCTGGGATACAGATACAATGAATGCAGATTACTGATTGAAACTCCCGACCATATTGATAATTAATGTTGACCATAAATGAGCCTTTGCTCTTCTGTGCCAATACACATACACTCTCACACACACACACAAACACACATACACAAACACACTTCTCTCCTTTTCTGCTTCTCCCAGACCATCTTTACTTTACCAATTCAGCAGTTCTTAAACTCTCCAGATGACACAGCAGGATTTCACACCAGCTAAGAAGGCACAAATAATAACAACACTTAACAGCAAAGCAAAAAAAAGCAAATAGATAAATAAAAAATAACCCCCGGCGAACAAGCAAATCAGCAATAACAAATCCCACATGCGGCAGATCCAGATAGGTAGCATGACATTCAAATAATTTATTATGACAGTCAAAGCATGGTGATGAAAAAAACAACGCTAAATACTCAGAGCCAACTGCAGAGAAAGCTATAAAAATAGAAGGGATGTGATCAGTCAGAAAATAAACTCCACCCATGTGGGTTTTTTTAACACCCCTAGAGCAAATCACTCCAATTCTGTGGCCAAAGATACAATACATGGGTGGATTTGTCACTAAAGCTGCAACCAAATCCTATTTCCATTCCATTTTCTGTAATCACTTAACCTGTTCCGTGTCAGAGGAGGGCTGGAGCCAATCCCAGTCAGCATTGGGCGAGAGGCGGGTTGCACCACATTACAGTGGCCTTGCATGTTCACATTCATACCTACAGGCAATTTGGAGACACCAAGTCCCCTTAAGTGCATGTTTTTGGACTATGGCCTATGGAAGGGAAGCCAGATAACCCGTTTAGAACCCAGCCAGAATCAGTGGAGAATAGGCAAACGTCATATTTTACACAGAAAGGCCAGAAAGGTGGATTTGAACCAAGAACCAGCTTGCTGTGAGGCAACTGTGAAACCCACTGTGCCACTAAAATCTTGGAAACACACTAAAATAATGTTGTATATCTTAATCCAGGGAGCGAACATGAGGTTCAATATGATAAAAAACACAGAGAAAGTCAGGATCATGAATACATTGCATGGGTTGAATGGTAGAAAAATGCAAATATTCTATTCAGAGCAACTTAAAATAATCCAAATTCTGTTAAATTATTTGAAATGGCCCAACTTGCTACATTCAGCTTAACGCCAACAATTATAACTGAAGACCAACTGTCTAAAAGTCAGGCCCGAGGGTCTGGCCTGTCTGGTCTGTCAGAGTCAGTCAATGTGACTTAAGTCAAACTCTAGATTATCTGTGCATCCATGTAAACACATGTACTGAAACTAAACATTGAATGAAGGGCCTTTTATTCATTAATGATTGCATCCTACTGTTTGGAAATCAGGCTCACTAGCCTTAACAATAACCTATGTGGCAGTTTGCCATTTCTACTAGCCATGCATAATTCACTTTACGAACAGATTTCTTCACAGTCTTGTCATTTCTTTCCAGGGATAAAGGATTAAAGCGAAAGAGGGGGATTTACAGCGGCCACCAGCCAAAACCTGGGATCGCATTTTCTGGAATTCAATTTGTCTCTTTCTGCCATTCCGGCATCAACAAGCTCTTAGGAATAAGGTCAAATCATATTTTTCAATGTCCTATAACATGCTCTCACATCTTATTTACTTCTTCAGCCTCACTGGCAAAATACAAAATAACATTGGTCTCACATGGCTTTATACACCACCATCTGACTGTTTTGTTTCACAAAAATAAACCTATAATGCTACTCATGTCTTTCAGCCAATTAGCTAATTAGCTTTTACTTTTAGCAATACAGAACCATATGATAAAATATACTTTACAGTCTCTGTATGGATCTTTTTCATTTTTCTTTCTTGTTGCTGGATACGCATACATTATTCCACAATTATTAATTAAACAAATAGGTAGATATAAGAACATATTTCACAAGCTAAAAGCATCATCACACAAGGCCAGAGATCATCATTACAAGGTATAGCAGTGTGGTAGCAGCAAAATGTTTAATTATGTGGGGTCTGCGGTCACACTGGCATGAAACACATTTTTATTTCCCATAAAAAACTCTAATTTATGACCTGCCCAGGTAAATTAAATCTGAATTACTTTTCTTTCTTTTTTTCAAGCAATACCTACTATTTTCATTTTATAATGCACACTAGTCTTACACACATTCTGCTCTCCCTGATTTAGCGTTCACTTTGGCAGATAAACCGTTCATAAAATGAGAGACAAAGGCTTCCAGGAGCAGTGTGAATGTTTATTACTTCACATCAATGGGGAAAAATAATAACTCTAGTGCTGGCCTGATAGCTTAATGCAATCATATACTTGGAATGACAATCTAGACGCTAACGAAATTAGCACTGCTAGGGCTACCACAATCTAACATAAACAAGTATGGACAAATTCACTTTTTCATTTAAATATATTACCAGTTAAAAGGTGGTTTTCAAAGAACAGGCTCGAATTCGTCTTGTTCGCACAAGATACGTTGTTCACATAAGGTCATTATATGGTGCACACAAGATAAATTTTCTCAAGGGACTTCAGGGGCTCCGTGGAGAACCGATGAATCCACTGCTTCAAATATTTTTCCCATCTCAACTCTAATAGTCATTTATGAACAGTTATTTATTTGAAATATGAAATGAAGTGATCATACAGATTAAGATATTTATTTTGAGTGTGTATTCATTCATTAATGGAAATTTTATTTAATGTTATTTATTTGCTTTTATTTATGTTTGAATAAGAAATTTAAAAGTAATTATTCTTCAAAAATGGTTATTAATTTCAATTTGTAAATAGTTATTTATGTTTACTTAACATAGAAGATGGTTATTCATTTGTAATGAATCGAGTAAGCTATACATTTTGTGCGACTATTTTAGTAGTGAACCCATCACTCGGACGGTGTTCTGCACGCCCCATCACCGCAAGAAAATTCTCAACCCGTGAGAAACACGGAACTAAAGATCTAAATCACCAGTTCCATCCAAATTGTATGTTATAGTGATTCTTTGGACAGCGATAAGATATTTGGCGATATCACAAGTCTGCCACGATACAATAACGATTTGATTGATTCAGGGGCAAAAAAAAATTACAAAGCCATTTTGACATGTTTTGACATTTTATGCTGAACTGTTAAACATTATTGCAATAATAATATAAATAATATTAACAAAAAGAACAGAGACCCGTGTTTCACTATAAAGTGACACATTTTTCATGTTTAGAAACAAATGTTTTTTTTCCTTATCAGTTAACATTAGGTCCCCTGATTACCTTAGAGTTAAGAACATTACGGTCTATATTTATGTGTCATGTGATAAAATGTATACTGTTCTGATCGGTGCTGTGCTCAGTGATACGGAGGTATTAAAGTCAGAATCTTTTACATCCTACATAACTAACATCATAATTATTGTGTTCCGAACAATATATTTTTTGCAGTGACTAATTTGTGTTATGTTAGAGCTCAGTGTGTCATTAACAAACACTTTTTGATAAGTTTAACTGGCAAATATATGTTTAGTGAAATACTTTATTTGTGTATAATCGTTTATTGTTTGATTATGGTCAAACCGTCAATGATAACTACATTAGCGTGTATATGGCAACTTCCACTATATGTTAGCTTTAAGCTAACGGACAATGTGCTAATTATTTTTCGACATTCTTGTGAGATAGTGAACATTCAGACTGCCCCAGGAAGCCTTTATCTCTCTTTTGAAAAAAAGGTAATCTGCCGAAGTGACCGCTTACGTTCAAGGAAAGTAAAATAAAAGAAGAGAAATTAAACTCCAGCCTCTGGCTGTTCCCATTGGTCCGTAGGTCTGTTTGTGATAGGAAAGGGAGCCTGTGTATGGAATAACTGCAGGCGCGGCCGTTAGTAATTTCAAAATAAAGGCATAACTTAAAAAAAGATGATACATCGGTATTTTGACTTTGATGGTGTGATCGTTGTTCAACAAACCAATATACTGATCCATATCCTTATTTTCCATGTTTGTTGACTGATATACGAATAACAAACCATATAGCACACGCGCGCACACAAACACACAACCACATAGCAGGGGTGTTATCTGCACACCCCTTCGGTGAACCTATCCCACATTTTTTCAGCACAACATCACCATTATGACCACTGTTTCATCATTTTAACATAGGACAATGTATTGTTCTCTAGCATACTGAACCTAAAAACATGCCCACTCAGGTTAGGGTGAGGGGTCACATTGGTGGGACTGTAGACTTCAGAAAGTTACAACAGTAAAACAGTTTCAGACCAAGGCTATGCCTGTATAATTGTTCAGGCTGTTCACAGAGACATTGTGTCTTTGCTAGTCATAGATAGATTGGTAGCAATAGCATGAGCAAAAAGAAAACTCAGAGTTGAACATGAAATTGCACAAGGAAACTAAAATTAAAGCTAAAACATTGAAATTAGCAGAGGTTATACTCTAAACCAATAAGGGTAAAGAGTCCGCTTAACTGCATTGTGCACATAATCAAATGTGAACACTGTCAAAAGCCCTCAATTCTCCCTTTCTGGTCTATTTCCCTGTCTGTTCTGTTGAAGTCAGAGTTATCATTAGAAAACAAGGAGGTCAAGTTGCAAAGATGTTGGTGGGAAGAGCTTGGAGAGGCTGAGATTTAACAGTGGTCACAGCGGGGGTCACAGTAAGTTCCTAGTTTATTTGCAGGATAACCTAGTGAGTGTTAAAAACTGGATTGATTGCATGCATTGTACCCCAGCATGAGTCTAAAAGGAGGAAGCTGTGTTAAACCGTTTGTTTTTGTCTTTTCTTCCTCTAATAAGTTAAAGATAATATTATGGGGTGGTAATGAGTCTGTCACCTAGATGAAAACAAAGAAAAAAAGATGCTTAGTTGGAGCAGGGAAAGTGTTTGAGGCAAAGACTTTTCATTTGGTCTATTAGACACATCGTCATCTCATTTAGTTCCTCAAATGAATTGCAATCTACCTTGAAATGCCATCCAGGTAACGGCTGAACCAAAACCTGCCACAACCTCAGGAGAAGACTCACACAGATCACTGGTTTAAAGTAAATATATATTAAAAGAAAAGCTGCAAACAACATATTTATAGCAAATCTCACTGATAACAGACATCAATAGAAGAAGCACTCAGTGAGTGCAAACCTCTGCCACGGCAGAACAGTACACTAGGTTACGTAAAAAGTTCATACGGATTCCTCCATTAATGTCTGAGTTATTTCTAACCTTTAAATCTACTGATAACTCCAACAAACTAGAACTCCACCTAAATTATGACTCAAATACTCAGTAGCCATTTGTCTCCTGTGCCTTCCACTTCAGCTTCTCTGTTTTGCACACTGAGCCCCAAGCTCCACCCACGAAGGAAGATTTAAGGACTCAATGAAATCTTGAAACAGCCCAAGTCCATATCCTAAGAGACATCAAAGTAATCAAAGGCAGCTTGAGCTAAATTGTGACGTCACTACTCCAATCAGGTAAATTTATTGTATTTTACTGTAAATGCTGCCAAACACGTAACATTACCAAAATTAAGTTATGTCTAGGATATGCCTAAACCTACCTTTAAGTAAAAATTCATGCAAATCTATCCTGTCGTTTTTGCATAATCCTTCTCACAACAAACAAACAGACAATGCACAGGAGTGAAAACATAAACTCCTTGTGAAGGTAAAAAAAAACAACCCTCTAACATATTTATAGCAAGTCTCCCTAAAAATAGAGTTAATGGTGGAAAAGAAAAGTGAAAGTATCAAAAAGAACATGAGGATTGTACAACGTCGGAGGTTAGGAGGGTGATACGGAGGCAGAAAGTTCAGACAGTAAGACCTTCTTCATAGCTGTGCTGTGACATCACCCCAGAAGATGCTTTATCTTAAATCCTATTCTCTAAGCCTATTTTGATTTAATGGGTGGTTTTGGGTGTGTGTGTGTGTGTGTGTGTTTGTTTGTTAGAGGGGGAGGGTGTTTATCTCCAGAGAAAACAGGACAGAGTGACGAAGAGAGCAGAAACCCCTTTTCCAAAAAAATAAAAAATAAATAACAACCAGAATTAAGACATTTGTGTCTGATGCTAAGGTTTAGTAAAATAACTGTGATAGCCTCAGCACATGCAACTAGTGGAACATAATATGCAGTATATGCATCAAGCAGCATTGTCTTGAAGTTGGTTGATAGACAGCTGTTGGACCTCTTGCTTTGCTACTACAAGCAATAGTTGATTTTTAAATATCCTAGCAATAGTTCATATACAACAAAAATCGAACCTTCAAATCCCTGCCTACCCATCCGTTTTATGCATGCACTACTATCTCTGCCCCTGGCTCAGAGGCACAGCAGTAACCCCCTTTTTGTTTTTGGAACTCACAGAATGTCAGGGTAAACAAATAAAAGATAATAGGCAGAGTTTCACGAACAGGGAAAGATAAACAGAGTTTGTGTCTTTATGAAGCTTGAAAAGCAGTTTAAGTATGGCATTTAAAGCTGGTACTATCTTGTTTCTTGTGCAATGTGGCACCATAAATTGAATCTCTTTTACGTTTATGGCTACCTGTGCTCTGCATACGTTGGACACTATGACTCATTCATTGTCTAACAATCTGTGCAAAGATTCATCAAGTTGGAAAGAGTTGGTTTAGTAAGAGTAGTAAGATGCTAGTAAGATGAGAGTTTTCAAGTTCATTCATTCACTCACTTTTCGTAAGCTTATCCTTGATCCCATGAAAGTTTGGACTCATGGCACCAGGAAAACTAAATCTGACAGTTTCTGCATCTTGCAAAATGAATTGATACACCACTAATTCAACATATTCAATGTCTTTCTTCATCAAGATTATTTTTATTTTTGTAAATGTACGAGTTTTCTGAATTTGGTTCCTGTAGCATATCTAAAGCTGTTAGGACAGAACCAAAAAAACACTGGGAAAATTGGGAAATGGGAATGCTCCAAAAATACATAAAATACCCATTTGGAGTAATTCTCAGGTGCCGTTTTGATATGAAAATGCAAATAAAGGCAGATTTAATTATTTAAATAAATGAGGGTTCTGATCCAATTAGTGAAGAAGGGGCTTTTGCAGATTCAGAGTCTGAAAAACTAACAGGTAATAGTATCATGAGCGGGAATGAAAGGGGCATCCTTGAAAACCTCTGCCAATTATAAGCAAGAACAATGTGAAACATGACAAAGGATATTATAACACAGGTTCAGGGGCTCTTTCCCCCCAATCACGCTATATAAATATTAAGTCTATAATCTCACAAATACACATTTGTGAGAAAAAGGTTTGTAAAAGCTTTGTTAAATATCACATCTAACGTTGTGGTGAAATTCACAGTAGTCAACCTACACTGTAGGAAAATAATTTGTTCACTGGTAACACAATTAAATGAAGTATTATCAAGTCTAAAATTTTCATTTAAATAATGAATTGAGTCATTGGAATTCAGTGTAGTTTTTCTAAATCACCAACAATTCTCTTTTTACAATGTGTAACATTTGTCTTAAAATGCAGATTTGTGCACCAACAACAAATAAATAATGTAATATTAACAGTTTTTTTTTTTGCTTTTTTATATTTTATGTTTTCAGAAGGTATATCATGAAAAAAAAAAAAAGGTTTTGTAAAAAAAAAATCTGAACCAATTGAACAATTTCCTTATTCGGGTGTAATCACGCACTGTAAAAAGAAAATTGTTGAAGAAATTACCTCAACTAGTGGCATAAAATAAATTAAGCTTTTTTGAGTCTATTTCATTCATTTAAGTAGTAAATACTAAATTTAACTGAGCATTAGCAGATTAATTAATTTTCATTAATTCAACAGACATTTCACTTTTTACTTGGCCTGACCTGGCATAGCACCTATCCAGCAAGACAAAGACAAATATTGACTGGATCTTTTTCTGTTTGATAAGTAATTGATCAAAAACAAAGATTGGAAGGTAGAAAGAAGAATATATATTATAAATTGATGTGAGAATCTACCATCTGACACCACGGTATAAGAATTCACTGATCTCGGACCGGATGCAGAGAACTAATGTGAAAACGTTATACAACTGTGTAACTGTATGCAATAATAAACGCTTCGTAAAAACGTTGAACCTGTTCAGCTATCTTTGCGACCATTATCCCTCAGTGCATTTCAAAGAATGTGTCCCATCCAGGACTTTAATCCTGAAAAAAGAAATTAGGAAATGTTCCACAACAAACGCTTATACTATTTGATAGACTTAAGAAATCTTTCAGTTTATCTTCAGTTGAAAGATAAACTGAAGCTGAAAATGGAGAGAAGCAGTAAGTTCTTATAATTCTTTAACCAGTGACTGGGGGAAACAGACAGTGCTGTACCTCTGTATGATTATTTTCACGTTGTCAGACACTCTTTTATCATTATGAGCCGGTAAGTGGTTTATTTGCATTCTGTCTCCCACCAGACCGAATTCCCTCACAGCAGCAGATCTGCCTTGTCTGTCAAATTTCTTCCACCACTTGTGCTTGGAGGCATCAGATGTACATATATTAATGCAAAAAATAGTCAAATTTGAAAAGTAAATGGCCCTTTTTTCACTCATGCACTGTAAAAAAAATTCCGTATTGGTCTTGTAAAAAAAAAAACTGGCACCTGAGAGGAATTCCTTTAAAAAAAAAAAAGAACTACAGTCCAAACATAAACAATTTTACAGTGCAACCAGTAAATGAATGAATTTAGGCCTACTGTATAATTTTTGAAAAATATTTTAAATCAATAAGCACCCCTTTCTGCCACATTTACATCATCAGACTGTTAAAAACAATAGTTATTTCTGTGATTGCATGTAATTGTCATTTCATGTACATTAAATCCCAATAAATTTTACGAAATAAAAGTTTTAAAAAAACTGACACTGTTTAGATGTAAAAGAATGGCTTGAAAAAAAAGCTTTAAAAAAAAACAGAAAAAGATTTTTCTTTTATCTTATACAAAAGTTGTTTATGGCATAGAATACAGTTTATTTTGCAGTATTGAAAACTATCTGATAATTGAAGCTACTGTGAATGAATCCTCTAAAATGTTTATTTACAATGTGACAGCATTAAATCCTATAGCCCATCATTGTCAAATATTAACCACGCATCCTCAATGCCTAGGATTGTGGCTCAGGGAAAAATCAAACTATATGGAAACACATATTGTATTATTTAATATAAAATGCTCTACCTGCCTGCAGATTTTTGAATTTTACGGAAAATTAAACCAAGAGTGCGCAGATTAATCATTCAATTCCACACTAGATAAATCTTGAGTTACTGAACTGAATTTCAAATAAAAGGAGATCCAACAATAACTTTACTTTCCAAGAATGTATTTATTTGCAAATTAAGTCAATATAATATAATTTGTTGACGTTCATTCATAGGATATTCTTCACAACAGAACAAACTAGTTGTTGTTATCATTTTGTATCCGAAAAATATTGAGGGTAAAAGAATGGAAGGATTTTCTTCCCAAACAAAAAAGTTCTTAGGAGAATTTTAACACACAAGATGACATTAGAATAATTTGGAGAACTAAATATTTGGCTATGTCCTTCAAATTCAAGCAAATGAGAAAGTGTAATTGTAACAATACAGTTGCATAAAAACTAACAATTTAAAAATACAATACAGATTTAGGAATGTGTCTTTCAAGGATTGAAATATAATATTCTTCATTTTTATGGTGTGCTGTTTAAAGCAAAGTATAGTTTGATTATTTATTTCTATACAGTGACTACACTTTTTAATATCTTGTTCCTCATTTTGTCCTCTTTTTTTCAAACAGGAGAAGTACAGCTGTCTTAAGTATTAAATTTGTTATCTAATTATCTAAAAATATAATAATTTATTAACTATTACAATATTTTTAGATGATTTGAAAATATCGTCCTAATAATTCTGAGCCTCATTACCAACAGCTGCTATAATTGCCTATAAAGGCCTTTATTTTGGTATTATGTCAGATATTCTGTGTTCCTCAACTAGTTTCTGTGTTTACTCTCTGCCCAAGCATGAACAAATGTCTCCTCCTTTGTTTCTTTGTGTGGATAAATCACCTCAGTCCACTCAGTGGAGAGCTCAATTTGTGCTAGACCTCAGGTTGACAGATTTATAGCTAGAAGGAGATGCATTACTTTGTCCTTGTGGTTTTCTGTGGTCATGCTCAAATTAGACCGGTTTACATTTCATCGATTTTGAAGTTAGGGTAAATAAAACCCTTAATTTGCATTGTGTAGTCCGTTGTTTCTCACAAGGATCAACACTTACACAAACAGGAACAAGGAGTTTTACAGATCGGCCCTGGAGTGACCCCTGCAAAGAGGTCAGCGAGGAGGGGTCAGCAAATGAGCGACGGAGGCTCAGTTGGTAGAGAAGTGAGGTGGTTCAATCCTCAGCCACTGCGGTCCAAATGTCGAAGTGTCCTTGTGCAAGATACTGAGCCCCAAGTTACTACCAATGGCTATATCATTGGTGTGTGCATGATGGTTTGAATGGTTATTGCTCCTGATGAGCATGTGGTGCCTTGCATGGCAGCCTCTATCATCCCTGTATTAATGTTTGTGTGAATAGGTGACTTTTGAAATTGCTTTGAGCGGTCAAGCAGACTAGAAAAGCGCTATATAAGTACAGTCCATTTACCATTTACTACTTCTACCCATCTAACAGGAAGACATGAACTTGTCAGTCCTTCAAAAACAGAACTGACAAGTCCATGTCTTCCTTTTGACAGAATTGAAAGTAATTTACTGTAGACTCCCATAAATCACCAGAATTTGATCCCAGGGATTCATTGCAAGGAAGTGACATTATAATAGAAAAATGTACCTGAGAAAAGTAAAACTTATAATATACCTCTTGAATCAAGAAACTCTTTGCATTCTTCTTTTGCTTAGAAAGTCAGCGGAAAAATGTAAATGTCAGGGAAGCTGTCGAGACAGCATTGATTGGGACTTGGAAATATTCAAGGTATTTTACATTACACTGTGTTTTAGTTAGAATAATGAATCCTGCTGTGCATAAATCAGATACAACAGGAACTCATCAAAAATGCTGAAAACTAGTTGTAAAATGTAAAAAGTGGTAGAATAAAGCTTTCATCTTAACAGCTAGGAGAGAGACAAACACAGACTAGCAAATAGAGAGGGAATAGCGAGCCCTTGAGCCAGTGAGACGGACAAAGAGGAGCGCAAAACCCCGGGGGAATGACCAGGAGACACTTCCTATCGGTCAAACCTCTGCACCACAAAATGTAAATTCAGTATAAGCAACGGGGATGGAAGAAGGCCGAACGAAAACATGAATAAAAAAATAAAAACCAGATGGCAGAGAAATACATTTATATGGTGTTTTCTCCCTGGCAGACTGATAACTATCTGACTCGGTTTGAGATGGGAATACAAGGGCAGTGGGATAGGAGAGGAGTGATATAAGGAAAAATTAATTGAAACCCGTTATTTAATTAACGAAAGAGGGAGTGTTTGACATAGCTGGCCATCTGTTGTAAGAGGAAAAATAAAGAGGGAAGGGAGTCATACTTCAAAAGGATAAACGTTGCTATGTCTTAATTATGGGATATGGGACAAGGTGGGAGAAGGGGCCATTTAATCAACTGTTTAATAATGCTTTGGAATTAAAACTAATGCAAAGGACTGTAAAAGTAAATTATTAAGGAAGTTTTTCAATAAGACATTAAACGGTAAATGTAATGTTCTTATATAGTGCTTTTTTTACTAAACATTCACAGAGTGATGATAGAGGCTGTAATTCAAGGCGCCACATGCTCATCAGGAGAAGCAACCATTCATGCCATCATGCACACACCAATGGAACAACCATGGGGAGCAACCTAGAGTTCCTTAGCTTGCTCAAGGACACTTTGACATGTGGACTGCAGTGGCTGAGGATTGAATTGCTTACCTTCAGATAGGTGGATAACTGCTCTACCAACTGAGCCACCAATTGCCCAACATTAAAGAATGTTATTTAACACGATACTAATACTAAAAATGTAAATAAAAAATAAATTAAAAGATAAATAGTAATGGCAGTACAGATGGTAATTTTGTCATTTTAGACTTATATTGAAATAGCTTAAAAATCCCCCCAAATCCATATGAATACAGTAAAGTTTGAGCGAATTTCTGAAACTAGCCCAGATTTAGTAGATTGTCAAATAAAGGTGTCCAGGCTGGTCTCCAATTTTTATCATCCCTCCTCCTTCCCTGGACTAAGCTTAGCACCATGGGTGATAGGGCCTTCTGCTCTGCTGCCCCACGTCTGTTGGATGCCCTCCCTGACCATATGAGGGCTCCACAGATTACTGAGACTTTTAAAAATGGACTTAAAACTTTCCTTTTTAACAGAACTTCCAATTTTTAACTATCATTGCTGCTTTTTGATCATATTTTTATACTATTATTATATTTTTTTTATTAACGCTTTTATCTGCTTTTGCCATGTAGCACTTTGAGATTTGTTCCAAATATGAAGTGCGTCATAAATAAAATGTATTATTATTATTATTCTTAGCAGAAGAATTTTTTTTCCTTTTTAAGGCTGTTAGTTGAGAGAAACATAAGTAAATTAAGCACAAACTGAGCAGAGCTATAGATGTAAAAGGAGGGTCAAACGACTCGACCACAAGATGTAGTGACTTGCAGGCAGATAAAAAAGGTGTTCCTCTATGCTGACCTGCAAATAACTAACTAAGTGAAGGTGTTTTGAAAAAGAGGAGAGAGAAGTGAGTGAAAGGGAGGAAACAAGTAATAAAAACGTGCAGAACATGAAGAAGATGACATGAAAAACTGAGAAACTAAGAAGCATAATTTTACTATTTGGCAAAAGGGTTTGAATCTTTTGCCTAATTGTAGCTTGATCACAAATCCGTTTAGAGGAGTCAAAGAAAAATTAAAAGGGAAAAGAAAAAAATGGAGGTATTAATGGAGAACAATGGAGCAACAAATGATTAAAATGGGCTTAGCTGCCTCTCAAAACAAAGGTGAGAGGAAATGGGGGAATAGAGGCGGGGGAATGAGGAGAGAGACAGAGTGAAAATGGTGTGAAATTGACATGAAAATGAGGGGTTGGAAAAGCTGTGACACTGTGTGAGGTTTTAGGGTAGGTTGGCTAAGCATGATAAGGTAACTGCCAACTTATCTGTGGCTGTCAGACCACTAAAACACACACTTAGACACACAAAATGACATGTCAGCAGACAGGCCTGCAGAAACATAGTTCGTTTTGCCAGGGAAAAGCAAATATAGACGAAACACTGCTGGACGATTGGCAGAGAAGTGTTTTGATCTGTGATTTGAAAAAAACTCAGTTGTCTGTTTGCTTTCATCTGTGTGAGGTTCGCCAAGTATAAAGGAACATATTAAAGAGCACTGTTTTTTTTTCTTCATTAAAGCTTGGTTTTTATTAAATGATGGTTAAAAACAATCGTTTTTATATGTGACATGTGTTTCTGTCCTTCTACTGTATATCGCTGTAGAATGACATAGTTTTGATATGAAAAGTAAAAGCCTGGACGCGATCTCCTGGTCGGCGAGTGATGACTCCACTGGATGCAAAAAATTAACTAGAAAAAGAGAGCGAAATGTGATGATGGTGAAGCAACATACGCTGGGCTCCTTTTGGTTTATCTTTTTATGCAAGGCACTGCTTGCCATGTTCAGCTGAAGTAATGTTGCAAGCATAATAAGAAACTCTTAAATGCATCCTTTTTTCTGTATTATAAATAGATTGAAAATGCTGATGGACATAAACGTGTTGATCTACTGAATACATAAAGAGACGCAGGAAATCCCACATACCATAAGCAGATGGATCTTCCCACAACCAGCGTCACCACAAAATACCCATATTCCACTTCTAAACATAAACCAAACAAATATTGTCCCAGGAGAAAACAAAGGCTGTACCCCCAAAGGGGAACAAATTAACATCATGATTTAACATCATTACTTTGGCCCAGAGTCAGGGGTGAAGATTGGGTTTTCATAACCAGATTGCTATGACAGGAAGGCTGGGACAGTAAGGCTAACAATTCACTGGTCATCTGCTGCCATAAATGTTAATTAACAGCTTCGGCTGCTGGACATTCATTTCCTGCCACAGCATCGAGGGAAGGCTCATAAAATTGCAGCATGTGGATGCAAGTGTGTGTGTGTGTGTGTGTGTGTGTGTGTGTGTGTGTGTGTGTGTGTGTGTGTGTGTGTGTGTGTGTGTGTGTGTGTGTGTGTGTGTGTGTGTGTGTGTGTGAGTGAGTGTGTGTGTGTGTGTCTGAGAGAATAAAACTGCATATCGTATGACCTTGTGTGTATGTGAGAATACTCAAGTGTTTGTTCATGAGTGTGCAGCATCATGTGTGACAATGTGTGAACGTCTGCATGTTCCAAGGACACTCAGTGATGAAAAATGTCCCAAAGGCTCTTGTGTCCTTTTCTAATACAGCAATAAGCCGTCAGCATAAACCATAACTAACTAGTCACACCATGACAACACAATAAAGCTACACACAGACAAAGTCAGGTAAAAGTCATGTATTGGCCACGTATTAGAGGTTTACAGTGTTTCACAGTAAAATTAGAGGTAGCAGTAAAGGACACGGTCACATTGAGATTGGATCCAAATGTAAAGTGCATTATAGGTTAAATGTATTATTATTATTATTATTATTATTATTATTATTATTACAGTTTCCTAGCCACTGTAAGGCTTAAGTCATGCTATCACATCATAATACTGTTAGGTAACACATGACCAAACTGAGACATGGTTGCCCTTTGAAATCATAATACATGACTACAGTAAGTCGGTGTATGATCCAAAATAAAGCATCAGAACGGCATCATTAAGATGTTCTCAAGCCTTGTATTGCAAAAATCTATACACCAAGGCCAGCGTAAACAAAGATGTATGAGGGCAAAATCCAACAAAAGGCGTCATGGTCAAGTTTTGATATATCATTAAACGTAGACTATTTTTTAGAAGTCTTTCTTCATATAGTGCCCCTGCTGTTTGATTCCAACTCACAATGTACACATCAATCATTTGCGGAAGCTCATGAATGGTGCGCTCACCTTGAACGGGACATCCGCCCCTGCAGCCTGTTGTCGCTTTGACAATTATCAAAAAATATTCATTTAAAATCTCTGAGGCAAGAAGAAGCTTGTTTTTTAGCAAGACAAGGACAATACAGCTAGTCTAATTTGAAGAGAGAACTGGTGGTAAGCTCGCTGCATTTTAATGCATATAGTGGATCACAAGCCCAACTCAGCTAAGGATCTTTGTTTTCTGCACAAAACTGTGACTTGAAATTTTATTTTCTAAAATGACCTCTTTACTCCTATGAAACTTTTTCTCACTTCCCCATCACTTGCAATTTTTGAACGTGTTGACCTTTTAAGCAAAGTGATTTGACTGTGTTTACTGAAAAGTCTTGCAAACCATATGACGACTTGCTGTCATTCTGGTCATTGATCACAGAGCCTCACCTTCCCAAAACTCTGCTATGGTAGTCTGTTTGCCTGATGCAATACTTTAGTAGTGCTACACACATTAATTAAAGCTGCAACCGGTAGTATTACATAGTCATCGACTGACCAGGCATATGCTGAGTCATGCGCTGAGTGAGAAACAGGTCAAGGAGAAAGAGGGCTGTCAGACAAGTTTTGATGATGCATTGTGTGGTAACGATTTGCATTTTCAAGATAAACTTTGCTCTTATTAAAATTTTAATTAACTCTGTGATGTCAGCAACATCATCATTAACAAAAATATTTTGTTGTAGAAGCCAGACTGTAACAGCGGCTGGGAAAGTCGGACCTGGTGGATATACTCAGACAACTGACACACTTGGACAATGACACTCACTTCACACACATTTTTTTTAAAAAGTATTTAACAACAATATGAATGAAAAATGGTAAATAAAAATTAGTAGACCTTTAATGTGTGTGGTAGCTTGTTTCTTTTTTGGCTTATTAGCGTGATAGTGTTCTATTTATCTCTATTGTATCCATGACTTTACGACTTGAACAATGCTGTGTTGCGTCAGGCTCACTGCCACCTGAGCAAATAAGATAGGCTAATGGCAAAATTATCATTTCAAAAGGGGCCAAAACTGGCTCTATGTTCCAACATAAAAAAGGATTATTCCCTGCCACCTGCTCATGATTGTTATTTCGCTGCACTCTAACAAGCCCCTTCTATCTTTAAATTCTGGAGCTGTTTGGTGAAGCTGGCTACTTAATGAAAATGAAGACCAAACAATGATTTTCCTTTAGTGTGAACACTGACTGTGAGAAATAAAGCTTATTGAGACATGTCGTATCCTCACAATTTAATTCTCACTGTCAATGCTTCCCATCCTTGACTCTCTTCTGCCCATCCATTCATTCATCACGCCCCTTCCTACAGCTCATCCTTCTCTTTTTGTACTCTCATCTATCAAACAGTATTGTAGGACGCCATCATTTCAGTCTAGTGTACTGTTGTGACCATGAAGATGTTTTACAGCCTGCCTTCCTCTCTCCTCCTCTTCAGCCTTCCCACCTTCCCAAAACAGATAGGAGAAAAGCCCCTGTGTAGGAGTCACGGTTTACTGGCTTCTAATTATGTGTTCACCGCAGGAGCCTGGTCAGAATATTTCATATAGACCCATGAGAGACAGATAAGAAAGACTGGAGGGAATGAAGGAAGGAGGAAATGGAAGCAAAAAAGAGATAAACATTAGGAAGAGTGGAAAGAGGAAAGATGATATTATTACACAAATGCATCAATTTAAGTAACTGTGAAAAAATAACTTAAGGTACTATGAAGTGTACTGGGCTGACCATCTGCTCCTTCCTTCTGTAGGCCTGATTGCACCTAAAAGTGGTTTTCCACTTCCACTCACAAGGTGAACTGCTGTCAAAGTTTAGAGGGCTGCTAGCACTTTAGCCACTTGGGAACATTCTAATACTAGCGGGTAATATTACTTCAAAAAACCCCTTTCAGTTTTCTCTGCCATTGTCGGTTTATTCCCCTCAGAATTTTTGCTCTTTAGCGCGAACAAAAAAAACAATCTGACTTGCAGAAGCGATTTAACTTGAACCTGTAACAACATATTTTTTTGTCAGCGGAAAGAACGTCCAATGAAGATAATCATCAGTAAATAGCATCCATCCCCAACTGGTGGGATGTACATAAATGTGAGACACACTGCAATTTTCTCCACTTACAGGCAACGCTCTGAAGCACACTGAAGTTAAGAAGGTTGGCTTTTAACTACTTTTCATCTATATCTGATCTAGCAGTGTAATTGAATTGGCCTTGAACTTAAAAGAGAAAACCATGGAAGATATTAAAAGCTCTTTCTGTTATCAACTCCAGGATTAAAAAAAACGTGTTTGATTGAGAATGTTACAAAGATCTCCTGCATGCAGTCTGAGGAGGTCTATAATTTCTTAATTTCTTCTGATTTCTCAGGTGTTTGTGACCTTGAATGTGAAACACCAGAATTTTTTCTTCTGGCATTGTAAGAGAGCTCAACTGCATATTTTAAGTGATTTGAAAAATGTCATAAAACGAGTCAGTTTTTTGTTAATGTAACAGATCTAACCCTCGGTCAGGAATCTTGGCAATTGAGTTTGCAATTCAAAACAGTTTATTTGCATCATCAACTTCTGTAAACAAATTCTTCCTCTATTTTAAACCCTCCAGCTCTCCAATCTTTCTTATATTCGGCACTATCCAGAAAGGCAGAGTTGATTGATAAACCCTTAATGTCCCGCTTAACTGTTTGTTTGAGCACGTTTTGATTCACTATATCTTATTGAAGAATATATGCCACTTACTGACCCTGTTTATAATATGACCCAGTTGCAGCAAGTATATCTTAAAGGGAAAGGGACCAAGGATGGAGCATGGAGGCATTAATCATGGCTATTAAGAAAGTCCAATTCGATAAGTAGGATTTTTTATTGTGGCATATTAAAGCATGTGAGGACTTACTAAATAGAAATACATCCATAGAAATGTCCAATAAGGGGGAAATTGTTTTCTAAAAACAAAATAATATATAAACTCCCATATATTGGTAGTGTTAAAACAATGGCAGTCAAGCTTTTTCACCAAAATTTAATAATTTGTGATTAACAAATGAACAACTGAATGTAACATAGTTTTAATCAATTTAAAACCATTTCTATGATATAGCTTTACACATAAATCAATCCTCACAGTCCTATCTTACTTATAGTCCAAAACAATATAGAGAACCTTGGCCTCTCACATCCATCCTCAACATTTCCGGAGCAAGTCTTGCTCAAACCTGAACCAGCAGCGTCTTCATCCCACAATGAAAGGTCAGCATGTCTCCAGGCTTTTGGTAATTAGACAATAATTAAGAAATCTTCTTGACCTTGCAAGTATAGTTAAATGTACCATGCAGAAATCCTCTGCAAGACAAGCACACAAACTCACAAGCACATACACACACAGGCTCACACACACACGCACAAGCACACACGGACACACACTCTTTTATCTGCTTTTGAAATGACTGGTGTCATGAGTGTTGGTGTGCGGTTGCCAGCTGTAACACTTCCTGTGGTCATTAGACCATCTGTCGGCCCGACTCCTCTCTTTCTCTCCGTCTCGCGTCTATCTCTGCCCGCCTGCCCTCTTATGCCGCTCAGCACTCCTCTGTACTGCTACACTCTCCATCTCTCTGTTATCTATTTTATCCTACCATTCTCTCTACATGTATTTATATAAGCTTCTTATATTTTTTGAACTTGATTTTTTTGATTATTTTAACTCACTTTCATCCAGTTACAGCAACGCAATCAGGCTGTTGCCCCTGGACCTCCATCTCTCTGTGTTGGAAACATGCTAATGTATGCAGTGACTGTGGTGACTCAATATGCCGTTGTAGATATATGGAGCCTCGTTAATGGCCCGGTCATTATCCCTTGGAATTAAATCATCATTGCTCGAATCACACTTCAAAAGTATGTAACAACTGACCCTTTCTAAATCTAAGAATGTCATCAGTTTAATCTACCTGGGTAGATATTGTAATGAGATAAGTCTCTTTAAATGTACGCTCTTCAGAAATAACATTCCTGACTGACAACTGACAAGAAAAAATTGCACCTATCAATGGAAAGGATATATGAGGCAGGAAGTGAACATTTTGTTCTGAAGTTGATGACATGGCATGAGGATTTGAAAAACGAGTTTCTGACGGCAAAAACGAGCTCGAACTCACTCTCTGACTCTCTCCATGCTAGTTGTGATTCTGTGGTTTAACTTCTCAGTATCTTTTAGTCTCCTCTCACAATACTTTGCATGCAGTTGAAGAACCAATTTGCCAAAAATGATTTATGCACGTAACAATACACAAACGAAAATCAGTGACAACACAGCATAACCACAACGGATTGAGTCGAAGCTAAGATTGTACAATACCGAGTTTATGCCTTAATTAGAACTTTTTTCTCAACTGCATCTTGATTAACATTCTCTCTTATTGTCTTTTTTCTACCAATTCCCTTTAAACTTGATTGCCTCTTTCAGTGTGCTGACGGCTGCTTCTCCATAAGTGCAGCCCTGGCAATATATTGTAATATATAAACAGATAATACGTGCATTTCCTTTCTGTAGGGAAGTATTATAGGCATCAATCTTCAATGCGGTACACTGTATAATTTTATCCCAATTTGAGCCAGATTAGGAGCCTCACGACCATCGGGGTGTGGATGGTCGTGGCTGTCATGGCTTGTCGGGCGTTGTTTGTCATGCAGTGCAGAGGAGAGCGTGTGGACGGATCAGCAGTTCCCAGACGTCCGTCAATCGATCAGATGGTTTTCTGACATGCCAGAAATTTTGGTGACCGACTCAGGTCTCCACAAACTTGAAACAGATCCATGAATCGATTGACTGGTGTTAAGAGTATTCTTTTCTCACCGCGCCTGTGCGAAGTAGCTACAGAGCGTCTGAGTTGCTGTGGCTACACAGTATATAAAATGGAGAATAAAATTAAGCAAGTAATAAAGTAGAAGGTGCAGCTTAGCTTACCTCCAATTCTCTGCTAAATAGACTAGCCATAATGTCTACGTTGTCCCAACTAGGAGCACATATATACCAGCGCCTCTTTTTTGTAGAGGGTTCGTCACACTGGATGGCAAAAATGATCAAAGAAGCTTGTTTCTTTTTTGTTGCCTTCCTTCTGCCTCGGAGAACGAAGGCAAAAAAAACTTAATTGACAATTGTCAATGGCAACAAGGAGTAGCAGGGGGCGACGGTCCACACAATGTGAGTACACAAATAATGAACTTCCAAGGCAAATGTTTTTGTACAGTTTGAGTTGAAATCAAACATTCATGACTCTAAAATTGTACAGTGTAAGCCCAACTAACGGTATGTCCCATTCATGGAGCCACACAGGTGATAACAGGGCAATCTGTCAACACCTTTGGACTTCAGTACTTAAAGTTAGATATGATAAATGAAACAATAAAACGTCTGTGCTAGTATGGCTAAACCATAACAAGACTTTGAACAATCTGAGATGCAAGAAAAGTTAAAAGAGCCAAAAATAACTATGATAGAATATGTTAACAATAATCTTACAAAGGAAATTCTTTCATAATGGAGACACTTATGAAGTGATAGCTGGGGTTCTTAAATATAAAAAGTAGAAGAAGAAAAATGATTGCTTCATTTTCATGAAAACACATACATGTTTAAATCTGCAGGACTGACATCGACGGAGAGGACAGTTTTTTCAGATGGTGCGCAGGGATAGATCTTCCTTCTTGCTTTTATGTCTAAAATCTATAACAGACATAAGGGGGGGGGTATCTCCATCAGTAGCCCATTCTTACGGAGAAAACAATAAAAATCAAAACTATCTGTCTCAGTCAGGTTCAAATATAGCAGAATAGCCCGATTGGATACTTCAAAGTTGGTGAATTATTTTCATTAAATACTTGAAATAATGTTTATTTTGCCATTACATCTCAACTATAAGTTTTCAGGATTTTAGTTTAGTTATCAGAAAGCAATTTTGTTCTTATTATAAGAAATACAGAAGTATTTGAGTCCGGCTTTAGTCAATGACAAGTATTTATAAGTGTTTTTCTAATTCATCAGGTGATTATTCATATTTCAATCAATCTAATAATGAATATATTTATCGATTTACTCTTAATTCACTCATTCCACACATTATTGATCTGATCATTATCTGATGAGAAGCAGGGTTAAATCTGCTTTACTGACTGCGTCAGATCACTTGTCAACAATTCAAGAAATGTATCCAGACATGGGTCATGTACTTATTTCCATATCTAGTATTGATCTCTGTACAGCTCCATGCGTGTGAAAACGGAGAGACAAAGCTTTTTAGAGAACCGGCTACTGGAGTTTTCCCCTAGTATTTCACCCCTATACCAAAGCTGAACAACTGATTTCCACATCAGGACAGCTGCAGTCCTCCCTCAGAGTTCACCCAGAAATACAGCTCTTCACCATTTATATGGTCTTACATGCGCTCATGCTCTACCACTGTGGGGACTGGGTATTGAACCGCCAACCCGAATGGAAAACCACTCTACCGCTTGAGCTACAGCGAGCCATTAAATAGTTTCTGGGCGAATTAAAGGTTTCAAACCAGGGTCGCACTAAAATGCCAGCTTTTCATTAAATAATGAAAAGAGCCTCCGTTTTAAATCATCAACATATTTTATGCATTGGACTGTGTGTTTTGAAAGGATTCCATATAAGCAGGAGTTATTGCTCAACAGGGGATTTTGTAATGATCCAATTCATGTGGAGTATGCATAGTACATATTTAAATGTAGCTGCGATTGTTTCAAACGTTGGGAGCGGAATACCACTGATGAGACTGAGAGGCATCTCAACTTAAAAAGACAAAGTGTACACTCTTGACGGTATATTTAGAATATTATATATTTATATTCAGGGTATTATTCGTTTATGCCTTGCAACTGCTGTCTATGCCTCTTAGAAGAAATGGGCTTGGACTCGCCATAATAAAGCTGTCAGAGCCTCGTGGCAGGGAGTGCAATGCTTTTAAAGGGAATTACAGGAGCTGATTTGATTGGTCGTGATTGATGCCAGCGTCTCACACCCACTGAAAATGCATTCCTCCCAAATACACTTTGTGTCTGGATGTGCCACAAGTGTTTTCCATCTAAAATAATAAAACCAGGTCCCCTATGTTTCCCATGTATGATTTGTGTAGTGAGATTACAAGTCAAGGAATGTGGTAAATATATCAGCGTACAGTACATGAAATCCCATTTAAAGCCATCTTTAAATGTTGCAATGTAATATTGGGAGTTCCAATACTATTCTGCACCAATGTACATTCATTTAGACCAAAAGAAGTTGCATGTACAATGAGAGGCTTTTACCTCACCATAAATATTTCACCATAAATTAGGTCTTCTACCTTGAGGAGCCATGACGCTGAATCCAGTGTAGTTTTTATACTAAGCAAACGACTTAGAGCCCGAGCTACATTGTAAGTACAATCTGCCTGTGTTGCTGCAGATGGGGACAACAAAGCTGATGTGTGTATCTAAGTTAATGCATGTACTGCATTGTGGGAATCGTATTCCTAATGGGCAGAGTCACAGCCCCATGAGAATCCCGTATGCCTTTCCTTTGAACATAAAGCTTTCCTAAAAGCCTTTTGCACATTAAAAACGATTGGGAGAGCTAATTCAAGCCTAGCCCAGAGTAAAAAGTGTGAATCATCGTCAGATATGTGTGTTTTCATTCCAATAATAATCATAATCCTCCCTGACTCAAGCTATCTGTAGTGTGTGTGTGTGTGTGTGTGTGTGTGTGTGTGTGTGTGTGTGTGTGTGTGTGTGTGTGTGTGTGTATGTGTGTGTGTGTGTGTGTGCGTGTGTTAAACAAAGCTATCATGCACTGCATGTCAGAAGGAAATTGCTGGAGCCTTGGGTGCATTAGCACTCTAATACGAACAATGTCAAGCAAATGAAAACAGAATGTGCTTAACTTTCCATTTTTGTTATTTAACCACTGATTTCAAAGATCTTTCCTGACGCAATTCTGGCGTAGCTTTTCTATTTCTCCTATGTTGTTTTTGCCAGGACTCATCACACAAATCTCCTCAAAATAGCGGCACTGATCCGAGACTGGTTTGTCCCGTAGGACAGCTAAGCTAGTTCTGTGTTGCAACCAGGAATGTCAAGTCACGTGATAGTTCTCGGCTCATAACGCATTCCAGACTACGGAGACAGACTTTGATGGAGGATGGATGATATGGTGATCATTTGAAATTTTCAAATTCATGCCTAACCAATTAGCCCCCCCCTATTTGCTTTGCTCACAGCTATTTATTAGTGGAATTAAGTCACAGCAAAAGCCATTCCTGAGCTCTGACTCAGCAATTTTTCTTACTTCTTAGTGATGTGTTCATTACTCCTAGTATTAAAACGACTACATTAAGACGGGGATTATTTCTAAACCAAGTACTACCAGTTCCGTCAGTCAGGATGCGTGCATGTTTGGTAATATTTAAGATTAATCCGTGACAGAAGTCTGAGCCGCAGAAACTGTAATGGTGTTTTGTGTTATGGGTAAAACATTACTATATCCTTCTTTAGCTGTATTGGAACTGAATTATGTTTCCTCTTGTTCTGATTAAACCATGTGCTTTATAATATTAGCCTGTTAATATTATGGTCTTATTGGATGAATTTGAAAACAGCTGTAAGCATTTCTTTAGTTTTGCAGGTGTAGTAATTGACTTAAGGTCGTCCCTCTCTAGAGCTAAAACTTAAAGTGGGCTTATTTGATCCTTAATGCAATCGCAGCATTGACACATATCCGCGCGCGCGCAGAGAGAGAGAGACACAGAGACAGAGGGAGAGACAGAGAGAGAGAGAGAGAGAGAGAGAGAGAGAGAATTATACAGTGTAACTTCAATCTTAAAGTGTCTCTCCAGTCTTAACTCCATATTCCGATTATTAAAACATAATTGTGGCGGTTAATATACATTCTCGTATTTCATTTAGTTTTTTTATTCTTTTTTTTAATGAAATATGCTAGTTTGAACCCATAGTACTTCTAAGTAGGCAATTAAAAAAAATTGCTCATAGTAATGGAGAAATATGGCTGCTTATCGTAACCACCATATGGACTTTGTTGTACATTTGGATTCTTAATTGGATTGGATTCTTAGAATTTGGATTTTTTTCTGCAATTTCCCCGTTGTTGGACTAATAAAGGTTTATGCAAAACATGGGATGGAGACGGAGTGAAAACACACATGCGGATGTACAAAAACACAACGGCTTCAATGTGGATTTCACACTTCGAAAAACCTCCTTAACTTTCCTCAACAATATATACGCCTGGAGCTATGTCACTTCCTCCCAACGCCACTGCAAACACTCGCTGCTTCGCCGACAACATTATCCTTCTGAATTCAAAAGTCCCTCTTGGCACATTTTGTATAGGGGAAGGTCTAAAGTAATATTTAAGTGTCATTATGTTACATTTGAATGTGCTTAAATGGATTTAAAAAAGAGCTATTTTACATGGCATATTTGAATAAGCTGCCTTCAGACCGACAATCTCTCTAGTATGGACCGTCTGTGTCAGCCTCTCTTCTGCTTGTAGAAGCATTTCCCCTATCTTATGTTAAATACGGCAGTGACAAAGACACCTGGCTCTATTTAACAGGAAAAAACTAAAGATTTAGAGTTCATATTAAGATTGATCAGCCATAATATTAAAACTACCAGCCACATTTTGTGTAAGTCTTTCTTATATTTCTTTTGTGTATCCCTTCCATCACAAATGAACTTTTTCAGCAATGTGTGTTAAAGCAGCTTTTCAGTGAGCCTTCAGTATCCATGACCATTCTGCCGGTTCACCAGTTGTCCTTCCTTAGACCGCTCTGGCAGGTCGGTGCAGACGAGGAACACTCACTTTGTTCAGTTCAGATCTGCAAACGCTCTGACCCACTTGTCTAGCCATCATAATTTCAATCACTCAGATCCTCATTCTTGTCCCTTTTTTCCGTCACTTTAACTCTGAGGAAAAATGTAGCACTTGCTGCCTAACATATCCAACTCACTGACAGGTGCCCTTTTAATAACATCATCAGCTGTATTCTGACATTGTCAAACTGGTTCGTGATGGAAAAGCGGCAAGAAACTGGAAGATAAAATGCTGTTTGCCTATATACTGTTCTTTCTTTCACTCGCTCCTTCTTTACAACTCGCTTTCACAAGCACGCCAGCAATCCGATACGTCCCAGACACACAGAGAGGCAGAATATGTGGGACCACAATAATGCCCATGACCAATAATGCATCAGGAATGCATTGTGAGGAAAGTCGAGGAATTTGTCATGGGGAGGGAAAACGGAACGTGTGGCAGGAAATTGACTGGCTGTTCAACATGCCTTCACAGTGAAACCTAATCCACTGCTCACACGTGCATATGTGTGCACACCCTCTTGCGCACATTTACGCCAGCCCATGTGCACATACAAGGTGTATGAGTGTTGCAGAAATGCGGTATGTGCAACACTCAGCCCACCGATGAAGGATTTTAGATGAATATTCAATAATCTTACGTACAAGCTCAAGCTTGAATGATTGCCGGAAAGAGAAAATTGTCATTCAATGTTTAACCCTTCAATGTCATGCTCAATGGTTTGGCTGAGCTCATTTTTAGTCTCTATTCCTTATTGTGAATTGTGAAGGAATCTGTTTATAATACGTCCAAGTGGAAGCATGTATATGTTAAAGAGTAAGGGACCATGGATGCAGCCCTGGAGAACACCACAGGTTAAATGTGCCATTGAGGAGGAATTAACGATGGCTTTAGAGAAACTCCTATTCTATAAACTGGATTATGCTGGCATAATAAACTATGTGAGGACGGAATTTTGTAACCATAAAATTGATTTTCTAAAACATGCTTTACAAAACAGTTGAGCTTAACTAATCAAAATCTACTATTTTCCTTTTTAAAAACATGCTGTACTGAAAGAAATGTAAAGTGCATTATAAATTAAATGTATTATTGTTATTATTATTAGATATATCATTTTACTGTAAATTTAGTGTCCCAAAGATATAAAATACGCAAAAAAACTATTTGAATTAATTAATTATATATGGATAATTATAATAATAATAATTCTTTCCTTTTCTTTTTTCTGGAAATGAAAGGGTTAAAAAAAAAAGAAGAAGAAAAAAATACATGCAGGAATTTGTACCATGCATGCATCCACAGATAAAGATAATGCCAGTGGAATTGTGGCACATGAGCCGTGATGGTCATTGATGGTCCTGCCTGTCAGCGATAACACCGCTGCAGGTGGTTGTCGAGAGTAATCATACAGTCACAGATGGAGAATGTTATGGTTGCATCAGGAGGGAGTGATGGCAGAAGGCTAGTATGACTGCCGCCTATGGGCTCTCCATTCATGGCCCCATTGGTTTCCAAATGTGGCTTCTCATGGAAAAACATCACGAACATAGCAGTGACAGAAATCTCCTAAAAGTTATTGGACACACTGTTGCAACTTTTTATGTAGTAGTTTATTGGAAATATGGCGATAATTGGGTTACTTTGAGTACTCTATGTTGCAAATTTTGCCAAAGATGTGCTGTGGTCATTTTTCATTTGAAAATTCAATGTTGAAAATCAACAATGTAATTAAAGAAAAGGCTTACCTCCTCAAAATTAGCAATAATAACTAAATGGTATAAAAAAACAACTATAACGATAGTAACAAAATGGCAGGAAATAAGTGCATGTAACATTGCTGATGAAATGACGAAGGAAATGAAAATAAATGAAAATATGTATCCCTGCTGAGGGGGATTGCAGAGAAACAGATGGTGCGTTCAATTGACGTTTGGACCAGGATTTTTATCCATCAGGCATCAATTTGTTGGCCACAGAAGTGGGGTGCTTGAGGGAGCCAGTTTACATGCTATGTCCAGGTTTTTCTTTTACAATGGTTATTATCCACAGTGTTGGTTGTTGTTGAAGGACACAGATGTTGCTACTCCAAGGTGAACTTCAGGGAGTTTTTATTGGATTATATGAATGCAATCGCCCAAAAAAATGTCATTGATTTAACAAGTGATGGTCAGAAAAAGGCACTTATCACACATGTTGAAATAATCTTTGCAAAAACAATACAATAAATATTAGTTTTGACATTGAACAGATGTAGGCAAAACGCAAATGCAAACTGCAGCACACAAAAATATGGTATATGCAAAGAGCCACAACACACACATACACAGATTGCTGCTTGTATGTGATAACACTGTTTCAGAAAATTTCTTCATGTATCATATGTTTTGACACTGATTTTTTGCAAATCGATGAGGTGTAAATTATACCGTATCCCTAAAAAGTCGGGGATATTACGGAATCGTCATCCACGCCACCGCCAATCCTTTGTGTCTATGTGAAAAACTTTTACCTGGATCATTTGCAAATGTTATACCAACATTGATAATATTATATACTCTACTCTAATACTTCATAATTGACTCAGTAAGGGTTGTTTTTTTTTTAAGAAAAATACTGTTTTGGGGACTTAAATCACAAACAGTGTACTTCTAGTGCCGGTTCCAAGATAGATGAATTGGGTTGTGTCAGGAAAGGCCTCTGGCAAAAAACGTTTACCATATCACTACGCAGAACACAAAACTGATTTCCAAATGGTTTCTGTTGGGGCTCTAACTATGGATGGAAAAAGATGATCTGCAGTGGCAACCCTGAAGGGGAACAGCCGAAAGACAAAGAAGAAGAAGAATACGGAGGATTTGCATTTGTGCAATGCAGGTGATTGAAGACCTTTCGGGGATATACCCTTGCTGTAAGGGACAACTGGACCTAGTCTTTAAATGAAGCCGATGCATTCTGTGCAAGCACTCTCTCTCATTCACACACACACATACACACACACTTGAAGATTGTCTAGGTGACAGCTTTCACGGAGTGTTAGTGGGAGACGAGGATCGGTGCTGCTCAACAATCACTGCTGTCACGTCACCTCTCTGTGGCAATGTGTGCTGCGTCGGCACGAACATGCTTTGTGCTGTGGTAAATGTTTTTCTGCATGCGTGATGTTCTTCGACAAGGGTTAAGACAATAATGTTCGATTTTTGTTTTAAATAACTGAAACCAATACGTTTGGTAAAGAAAGACTTTTGAATTTACAGGAAAATACTGGCAATTGTGGTTACCAGACTTATGCTGTATAAAATATGGTGACAATGTAAAAGACATTAATGTTAGCCATAATTTTTTTTGCTCCAGCTAAATGTTTAAAAGATTTTCATACCAGCTAAACTATACCGACAGAATAAGGCTTTTGAAGTAATGACTTGATTAGATAATTATTTTTCTGCTAATTTTACCAAAAGTTTGTTTTTTAATGTACACACATTCTGACCATACAAAGTGATGGTATTTACTGTTTCCTTATTGTAAAAATAATAATTCTCTCTATCACACAGATTTTTTAATTTTACAGTCTTTTACTGTTGTAATTTTAGTTTTTTACTGTAATTTCTCAATACCTAAATTGTTCTCCCATTCACTATGGCAGCTTATTTGTTAATTTGTTTTATACAGTATTATAATTTTAAAAAAATTATAATAATACTCTAGCAGTATTAAATGACTTGGTACGGACCATCCAGCCAAGGCTGGATGAGTGGGCAGTCTTGAATTAAGTTTCATGGCTAAACAAGGACAGAACTATCTATGTCATTAAAACCAATCTTGTCCCTAAATTTTAGCCCTCACTGCAGTTACCTCCGCCCACTATTGAAATATATTGAAAATTCATTATGTCAATTTCAATAACTTTGTTCTGTATTTAAACTGAAACTGGCAGCAGGGTAAATTCAATTTGATTTGATATTAAAGTCATGTATTATCCCGTAAGGTTCAAGTTACAGGTCAAGCAAATGTCCTTCCAAAGTGTCAGGGGCTCAGAAAGTATAGCAGCGCACTTTCAGCTGATCAGAAATTCTACACTAGGTTTATGAAAATGCTACGTGTGCATGTACACACTTATTTATTCCTTATTTTTTCTAATGGATAAACTTTCACACATTAATAATGCTTTTCTGGGATTTGTGCATTTTCAAGAGGATGCATATTTAAATAGGATACTATACTGTATATGCCCTATGTTGTTGTTTTTTGTCTGTCCCTGTCTTTTAAAGACAGAGGAACATAAAGCAGTTATGTAAAAAATCCTCTTCCATTCACATCCTGTCCTTATGTATCTCAACGGATTTAGTGTGCAGCAATTATAAGTGTGTATTAGGGAATACTGTCACAGGGTGGATGACACTTGTTCTTCTCATCTTGACTCACTATTGTCCAAAATAACAGCCGTAAATTAAATGAATAAACATTTGTGTCTGTTTGAATAGATATAACCCATAAAGTCTTTGATAATACAGTAATTGGCAACCACTGCCGCCTGTCCCCTCATCACTATTTTCTCTGACTGACTGGCTGCATATTTCAATCTTAAGACCCATAATTATCAGCACTGAGAACCAATTTCGTGTTCTGACAGTGTTTGTTTCTCTTTTGTGATTCAGATGTCAGCTCACATTATTAAATTCCTAACTTGCCTCCAAAGATCGACTCTTTTATTTTTCTGTAAACTAGATAAAACAAGAGTCATCTTGAAACAATATGCTTGGAGGTTGTTGTTTTTTTTTAAATGTGTTCAGTCACCAAATTTGATCACCATGGTATTAATGTGATTGTAAACAAATACAAAGTAAAGGAATTATCAATCAGATGAGTTTTACCTAAGTATATTCACTTAGACAAAAAACAGTGCAACATTGGAAATTTTTTGTGCATTTTATTTTTTCAAATTTCTTAGGAAAAAACCTGCTTTTCATTTGCTACCCCAACAGATCATTAAGCTAGGTTGCCTCTGCAGGTAACACTGTGTTGAGCAACTGAGTTGATGTTTGCCAAAGAAAAGTGGTTTAATACTTATAATATTGTAGCATTTAAATTAGTGCAAAGTATCACATATTTATCCTAGAATCGCCATTGACTCTGCTCCAAAACAGGTAGTAGCAGTGTAGCTTTGTTGCTGCATTTTAGTTTGTCCCCAATTTTCATTTATCATGAGTTTCACTCTATTTTTAATAATCTTTCCTCATCGTTTTTGACTCTGAGAATCATAATTTAATATTTTGAGCTTAAGTAACAAATTGTTATGCAGAGATTTTAATTGTCCACGACCGTTTTTGTCAGCAGAAAGTTTGATTGCAGCTAAAGACGCTTGACGCCTGCTAATGATCTAAAAAAGTTAAAATAAGGAGAATCATGCATTTATAATGAGCAACTGGACAGTGAAATCATCACCAAAACATTTGGCTCCATTCAAGGACAAATCAAAGACATTCAAAATACCACAATGCAAGACTATGTATCATAGTTAATAAGTGTGTTAAGTTTGGTTTGAAGGGTACTGGTTAGTAAGTTAGTGTAAAAACTTTGCAAGATCTCTTTAATATAAAATTATTTAAAAAAGTATACCAATATAAAATCACACTTAAAGCTGTCTAAAGCAGTTAATATAGCATAGTGAGAAAAAAAACAGGTCATTAACCTCAAGTGATTGAGGCTGTTGCCCAGGTCTTGCTAGAGGATGCATCGTTGGTTGTGTTAAGCTGGGCTTCCTCTGTCAACGTGTAATTTCAACTCACACTGTATGAATCAAACGTTTGCAGAAGCTCATGACATGAGTGCACACACTATACGACCTGTCTGGCTCCTACAGCCTGTTGTTGCTATTTATAAGTGTCAATAAAGTTTTGTTTGAAAGCTGCGAGTCAGAAAAGAAGTTTGTTAGGCAGAAGTAATAAATAAATTATTCGCCATCCTGTGTGCCGAAACCTCTTCACCTCTTCACCTCTTCACCTCGCGTATCTTTAATCGCGGTGTAGAATATCATCGACAGCTTGGCTTGCCTATTTTGCAGAGAGATTTGGAGGCTTGAGTGTATAGAGCAGGGGTCCCCAAACTTTTTCCTGTGAGGGCCACATAACTTTTCCCTTCTCTGATGGGGGGCCGGGTTCAGCTTGTAACAGAAAAAGTGTGAGGATCGCAGGGGTGCCTAATCGTAAAAACGTATTGTTTTCCAGAAAGCTACACAGAACCCTCTCTGGGTTCTTCAGAGAAAAATAAAAAAGTCAGGAAATAAATAATAACACTATTAATGAAATAAATAATCACCAAATAACCCTCTCTGGGTTCTTCACAGAAAAAAAGCCCGGATATAAATAACACTATTTATAAAATCAATAATAATCAAATAACCTTCTCTGGGTTCTTCACAGAAAAAGAGTCCATGGAACATTAACATGAATGTCAGGTTCCATTCTAGTCACAGCCAGTCTCAAACACTGATGCAGATGTTCATCTGTCACTCTTGATAAGAAAAAAATAAAAAATAAAAAAGCGTCTTTGGTACTGTTAAGGGGGCCGGGCCAAATGTGGGGGCGGGCCGTATCCGGCCCGCGGGCCGTAGTTTGGGGACCACTGGTATAGATCGTTAACTTTATAGCAAGCATTGCTCTGACAGCTTTGAACGCTTTCTCTTATTCGTCCTTTATAAATAGCCATAAATTATACTTTCTACTTTATGACTACTTATTTTTTTTAATTTTTATTATGGAGCGTGTTGCGTCCTCATGGCAACTCAAACGCTCCGCCACTTCTCACAGGCACAGTGAGAAAAGAAGGCGCTGACGTCAGTATCATCAGGTAGTACACCGCTAACATTTCTGACACGCCAGAAAACCTTTCGATCGTCCGACCTCTGTAGGGGGGCTGCTCATCGGCACTCTTGACCCCACTTACACTGTGGGGCAAAGGACCAACACGGTCAGACGGCCCGGCAGTCCATGGGCTCATTTGCAAGTGTGAATCGGGCTCAGATCGTACAGTGTACGGACAATTTTACTGTTTGCATTTGCCTTTATATATAAGGAGCATCCTTCTATAACTCAATGACCTAAATCTAACTTAACTCACTTCAGGAGGATGTTATGTTTTCCCTTCTGTTTTTTGTCTGCCTGGCACAAGACTTTGGAAAAACTACAAGACGGATTTGCATGAAATTTTTCCCAGAGATAAGTTTCGGCATATCCTGCAGATGATCATATGTTGGTGACGTTACGTGCTTCACAGCATTTAAAATAAAACCCAAAAAGTTTAATAATAAGCCGTTTGGAGGGACGTTACAATGTGGTGAGGTGCTCTCTTTAAACTGTGTCCAGTATTGGTGCCTTTGTTCCTTTGACCTTTCTTTTAGGTGCAGATTAGGCCTCAGTTTTAATAGTTCCTTTGATGTTCATGTGGGGGTGGAGCTGAGGGCTCAGTGGGCTGAACAGAGACGCTGAAGAGGAAGGCACAAAAAAGGAGAGGCTACATAGAGATACTCAGGGAGTTTGTCAGAGCCTGTCAATAACTCAGACATTATTGGAGAAGTCTGCATACATTTTTCCTTTAACTATGGAACTGTGGTGCCTGGTTCCTTTGATCTTTTATACTGGAGAGGTAAATGAAGTGAGGCAATAATGTGTATTTAAGGTAATGTCCCACTCAAAGTCTATGAGTGTGGAGCAGAGAATAATACAACGTGCTGAACACGTGAAGAGAATGAGAGAGGAAGTAACAAAGCAGGTTCAGAGGAAGGTTTGGCCCTTAATTGAAGCTAAAAGTTCAGGAAAAGCTTTACAATAAACATAGGTCTTAAAAAGTGACTAAAAAGAGATCACTGACTTAGCTGACTTGATCTCCTCAAGCAGATCGTTCTTAAACCGTGGGATCTTGAACACTTTGTCCCCCTTAATCTTCAGTTGACCCCTGAAAAAGATAAAAGATCTCTGGCCAAAGACCACAAGGTTTGTGTTGGAGCCCATAGTATGACAAGAATGGAGCTATAGGGAGCGAGGCAGGCTTTTAAACATAATCAGTGAAATCTAGAAATCTATCCACCTCCTAGGCACCTTTTATCTTTCTATACTTATTAGGATTCAATGTATTGGTTGAGCACAACAAACTAAAACACATCATACAGGATGTATCCGATCTTCTAATCATGAAATGATCAATTAAATACTCACGAAAGTGTGAGAACCTTCACCTGAAAACCACTGATGTTTTATTATCCCAGAAAATCACTATAAAATAACTAAACTTGACATAAATCAGCATAACAACAGGTATCATCCCAGGTGCCTTTCCCGCTCAGCTGTAAGACATTTGGCCAATTTGTACACATAGCTAGTCCCCAGTGGACCTCCATGATAGAGCCAGATGGGGTTGCTATGCAATTTACGATACGACTGCTAAGTTTTTATTAGAGGCGGCACAGAGGGATGAACTGTTCTGTAAAATAAATGAAGATGAGTGAGAATATTACGCCTCAGCGCTGTGTCTGGGTCACTTATGTAGAGATTATGCCTTGCTTACAATTTTCTCTACGCCCCCTTTCTATCGACCTCTTCCTTAATTTTTTCTTCTGGCAAAATCCCATGACTAGATAACCCCCGCGCCCTCCACATTCAGTTTGTCGATTCATCCTCAATTTTCTCTCCTCCTCCTCCTCCTCCTCTTCTTTCAAACTCCTGCCTCTTTAGCCTTCATCCATCCTCCCTCCCTCTGTCCTCCTCTCCCTCCCTCTCCCTGCAGTAGCTAACCAATAAAGGATGTTGTTAATATCATTAGGCAGACTTCCTGCGGGCCAGCACCCAGCCCACTCCCTTTCAGCCATAATCAAGCGTGCACACTAACTATCAAAGGAGACATCGCTAATAAACTATCACAGAGGAGCAGGAAAACGCACACACGCATTCACTCCGGCAAAGAAAGTACTGTTTGCTAAGTGCAGTGAAATAAATGTGTGCATGCTGGAACTGAGGGGCTGAGTGTGGTGCCAGGGGAAGGGTTGGGGGTGGGGGCGTGTGTTACCCAGAGAGCACTAAAAATGTACACTGCAAGGGCCAGCATAGGCTAATGCAAATCTGCCACTTAAGTACATTAAATTAATTGGGGTTGAGGGACATGTACACAAGTAGACATAGCTAATAAAGAAAGCTCCACAAAGAAGCAAACACTGTCAGTTTAGAGGCTTTATCCCACTTGATACTGTGGTCACAATGGCGGGATCAGATCACGTGTCTGATTCACAGCATCGACGCATGAAAACAAAGCCGCATTGAGCTTTGGTGTCAATATAAAAAATAATCATAAAGAAAGGATGTTATAAAGATTTGGGAACCATTGATGAAAAGGCTTTAGCGTAGCTACGTTTCTAATTATGTTTATAGGATATTTGGAACTACATTTTGCTTTGGTTTTGCTTTTCAGTGTTTTTTTGTCTAAATAGTCAATTATTATTACACCTCAATCTCACCTTTTTATGTTCACTTCTGCAGTCTTTATTTTCATGTCACAACTTCAAAATTTTGCCATCATTATAGAAAAAAAAATAATGTTTTGCAATTTGGATTTTATGTTTTTTGTCTGTCTTTGGGTTAAGAATGTAATGCCATGTCATAAAGTGTGGAGATCTGCTCCATAGAGGAAATGTTGTGGTGAAAAGAAAGTTACCAACCATAAGCATGTTAAACCACATGATGTGGTGTTTACGGGGGTTTATGGGGGTGCATATTGTCATGCATAACTCCAAAGCTTATTTCCTTACAACAGGACGGCACAGTTCAAATATGACCAGAATTTCTTTTTTGAACAATAATACATGTTTGAACGCCGTGTTTGAAAGGGGGAAGAATAGTTTTGAGATGAGGCTACAAAATGTGCATGTCACATGAACAGAGCAGGTTCTACTCTAGGCATCATCGATTATCTGATAAAATCAAAGGGAGGTCGTGTCCAGTATCAGATTAGTCAAGTCACATTTTATACTGCATTATTGAACATTTTGAGTAGAAAGAATGAGAATTAAACTTTGTCTCTAATAAAATAAATTAATTATAATCAGTGTCTTTTGAGTCCTTTAACTACAAGTGTGGTTAATTAAATCTTAGTGTATCATAATTGGTCATTGTTTCCACGGAATTTGATAACATTGTACATTAGAATTATTATTTCCCAGATAGTTACAAATGTGCTCAATATATAACAATATGAAACTCATACAGGTGTAAAACAATTGTAAATTTGCTATGTAACAATTATTAAGTATGCCACAGTGTAACAAGGGGTTGAGTTGAGGTTCATTTTTTTTTTTATTGTCAAATAATCTGACTGAACTGTACTAAATCGTCCTATCCTCATATCCAATGTTGTTGTTTTTTAAAGATTTCTAAGATAGTATGAGAGCAAGAAATCAATCCTCATAATGAGCCAAATGGATACCTAATTTATGAGAATAAAATATGAGTAGAAGTTGATTAGATGACCTAATGTGCGCTTTAAAATTATGTAGATGAAAAGTGTTAAATGAAGTGTAAAATAAAATTGAAAATATATCAGTGTAGTACATACAATGAATTAACCCAAAATGTGATTAGGTTCGGTGTGCCAAACGCTTTTGTTTGTAAAATAACTTCAACAACTGTCATTCATTCTCACTCCCTTTTTTGTTGGTGAGGCTGGACTAAAGGCAGGGTAGATCCAGGACAAGTTATCATTGTAATCAGAGTAATAACTACAAAATGTGTGTCCAGGGACACAGATGTTCCCACAACTGGAAAAACTATAATGTGGATGGACCAAAACCTATATCATGCGTGAAAATAAACAGACATTGAAACCATCCTACCTAATGTATCTAAAGGTTTAAAAATAAACTAATTGGGATACAAACACCTTTAGGAACCCCACAAAGCATGTGTGTCTGGGAGAAGGAAATATATCATCCATGTTAAGATGCAGACAACTGTAAGAATCCCAAATAGATTCTTCAGTTTGACAGTCATTCCAATTCTGACAAAAGATCAATAAAAATATAAACCAAAGTGCTTCATTTGAACACCAAAGGAAAACTTTTGAGGCACGATTATAAGGTGCCTCAAGGCACCCAAAACCCAGAGTCCCACAATGTCAAAATCGTAGACCACTGATGGAGGTCTCTGATAATTGTGGGAGACCACTGGTGAAGTTCTCTGACTGTGGAAGAAGACCACTGGTGAAGTTCTCTGACTGTGGAGGGAGACCTCTAGTGAAGGTCTCCGCATTTGTCCAGTCATGGTGACATAACTTCATAATTAGCCATCATCACCATCAGCTGCTGTTTTGTCAAATATAATTCACACACATTGAACTTCCTAGTCTCCGCCTAATCCTAACAGACCAATCAGCCCCATCATTCATTAGTCTCAGAAGAGTCATCAGCCACCACCACCAGTATCCAAACTCCAAAGGGAGGATAATCCATGCTGGTGCTCAGGGCAGAGACCCTTGGATCACAATCTCTTCATAGAGACTGAGCACCAAATACTTTGTGATGGACTATTTATCACATTTCATCTGTTGCTACAACTCACTTCCTGATTGAAACATATTTATTATCAAAATAATGAATTTGAATGGCTTGTTATAACAAAAGCACTCCAGCCTGTTTCTTGACACAAACAAGTTGGGCTTCTTTTTGTGCGATTGAACAAGCGTTTCAATGTTATGTGGCCAGCATTGAGCTCCACTGTCATGCTTTATTTATCCCTTTCCCTCTGCACTGTAATGGTAATATAAAAGGGTGCATTGATTAGTGTTTAAAGATCAGGCTTTAATAGATTAAAAGCCCACTGCTCTGACCGAGGCACTCTCTCACAAACACACTTGCAAACACACGCACACACATACACACTTATATGAAAGGAAGTTAATATGAATGCCAACAAGCAAATACATGGATGTTTATGGAAAGAGAAAGACATTGGCAGTAACACACATTTATAGACAGCAGCTTCACACACTTGAGTGGACAAAGATATTGGATGGACACAAGCTGTCCATCCAACACACAGACACACCCACATACATTTAGACTCAGCATTGCCAGCAGCAGAGCCCAAAGCATTTCAGCAACTTTATATTTTATAACTGAGATATCTGAAATATGCTCAAAAAAAGAATACATACATCTCAATGTCCTCATCTTAAAATCAGAGGCATAATGTTAATTTCCCATGATGGAAAACTCGTTCATTTTTAACATTGTATATTATTTATCCTATGGCACAATGCCAAAGTTGTGAACATTCTCTACACACTAGGGCGGTGATGTCACCTCTGAATCTGAGTTTAAAAAAAGGAAGTAAACATGAAAATAAATGAGCAAGACCGTGTTTCACATCCCACTGCTGATGTAATGGGAGAGCAGGCCTGAATATGAGATCAAACTGAAAACAGCAACGCAGTGGCAGAATATACAGTTGACTAATGTTATCAGGTTATTTTTGGTAAACTTATAAAAGCAGCAATAATTTCAGACTTGAGTCATGTGAAAACATCATGTTTAACTTAAATGTTTGTTGAATTACATTGTTTTTGGCGGCAGACCTGCAATCTCACCTCTTCAAAAACACAAAATTCAATTTAATTTGGAGTGTTACCTCTGATAAAAAGACAGCTAAAAGGAGGAGTCCTGTATTTTTGGTGTCTCCGAAAAAAATCGTATTTAAAATATTTGCCCCTCTCCAATCACGAGAGAGGCCTTATGGGCTCGAAATGCTCTTTTTATTCTTTCTTCTTGTTTTGCTGGACGGTCCTGTCTGCTGATATATTTTCCCAACCTCTCTTTTCATCCCCTCACCGCCATCCCCTCGCTCACCCATTTCTTGCCTTCTTCTTCTGTATTTAACCACCATAATCTTTGCTTCTACTCTCTCTGCTCCTCCTCTCATTGGCCTTTTCCTCTGCCACCTTCCTTCTAGTCCCAATCATGTCGGATGGTATTCTAGTAAAACTATCTTCTGCTCCTGCGCTCGTCTGCTCTCCTTGCTCCTTTTCTGTGACACAATCACCTGTAAGCCTCCTCCCAACCTTTCCAGTCGTCTTTCCAATCATTTTGTCTCCTCTAATCTTTTACGAAAGAATCCTATGTTGTTAACTTTGCCTAAGATTCTCCTATTTTTCACCAAGGGAGAGAATTCCTGATGTAATCAACTTTTCCTGCCACTTCTCAAGGACATTCCTCTCCTCTCCCTCGTTAAATTGTGACAACTATCTTGTCTGCCTTTATCAACACCTGACCTCTAAAATCCACTAACTTTCCTGCCACCTGCCCCCACCTGGACTATGCAGAAATTGGATTTCAGAAAAGATTTCACAGTATATATTAATGGTTACTTAAATAATACAAACAGTTGTGTTTTTTTCAGTTTAGATTTTGGGATCATTTCGGCTGTGAAAATGTAACTGGCATAAATCTTGGGAAGGTTTTTCTTTTTGGGGTGGGGAGGGGGAATGGGGTTGGACCACAGTCTTTATAGCTGGTTAGTGACAAGTTTCCCTATGGAACCCGTTGTTTCACAAATGTTTTCTATTTTTATGTTCCCTTCAAATGCATATAAAGCACTCTGGGCTGCATTTCTTGTATGAAAGTTGCTAAACAAATAAAATATAGTATAAGCTGCAAATTTTGATTGCACTGGCATCAAAGGAAGACAAAATGCATTCCATGTTGTTTATCTTTCACTCTGGCATCTTGTCTTGTAAATTATTGATTTCACAGATTTGAGATCCTAAATCCTCAAATCCTGAGGATAAATGAATGTTTGATATTCATAATCATGACTGGAAAAATCATAAAGCAGGTAGAAGTGTGAAATTATATTAATATATAATTTTGGGGGCAGTTTTAGGAAACATTTAATGTCTTATAATGAGGTGAAAGGTTTGTTTTTCTTTTTTATAAGACAAATTAAGATATAAAAATCAGTGGTGTTGTTAATCATTGACATATCGCGTGTCAGAAAATATATCAATAATTAATATTTATGACTAATGACTCATTTTGCCGCAATAAATGTGGAAAATGCTTTTAATATATAATATTTAATGTCAATTTAAAGAAGCTGACAGTTTTGTCCTGAAAGAGGATGCGAGTAAAGCTTGATAAAGTGAGGTACAAGGGGTTATTACCTTTCCTCTTCTCTTTATGTTGCCCATAGGTAACATAGCGTCAGCTTCCTAAAATAATGGCACAAGTAACTTTTTCAGAAAGCACAAAAAACTGAACCAAGCAGACTCACACGCACAAGTGCATTCTTGACAAAGGCTATTATACTACAGTGGTTGGGTATACAAGAGGTGGCCTTCATCATGAGGAGATGATTTGGGGAAAAAAAATTCAAAAAATGACTTAATGGTCATTATTTTAGGAAGGTGGTGATAAGATCCTCGATTTATGAAAACCACACCCAGAAACAAACAGACAAGGAAGGAATAACATCTTCAAAAGTTACCCTCAGCTCACCTGAAATGATTAATGGACACATCAAACTACTGATGTCTGCTTGTGGTCATGCCACAAGGTATGCATTTGTTCAAGGAGCAGGAATAATTGATTTGACTGTAAGTAGCAAAATGCCAAATTGACCTTGAATCACATGAGCTACCATGTGGGGAGAGATATTGGTAATTCCTGACAGCTATGATAACGGCTGCTTGTAAAGAAGACGTGCAGAAGCGACAAACATCCCTGTGGAAATATGGTTAAAAAGCCACAGCTGGCAGGTATATATAAACAAAATCCAATACGTGCAGCAGCCTCCTCAATTCAGTCCATTTCAAAGGAGGCAAAGCTGTAACACTTTGCAACAAATGCCTATAAATAGCAGCAATTTCTTAATCTAAGTTTTTTGATATTACCACAAACCAGCGCCACTGGCAACAAACTTTGAGTAGGAAAATTGCATCCCATTATCTATTCTTTCTATACTGCCTGCAATAATGGATGGAGGGAAGTGGATAGTGATTTCTTTAACTAAAAGTAAACCATAAACTACTTTGAAGACTTGATCTGAAAGGGAAAAACGGGGACCTTTGGGCGGGAAGGGTGGTTTGGGGATACATTTTTATACACAACATTTCGATAATGCAGCAGATCTAAGATTTTACTTTCTGATACAAGCTGCAAATGTTATAAGGATTCAGACTAATATCTTTATACCAAAAAAAGAGAATTGGAAACAGTTCCTTTCTAATTTCTTTATGTATTCATGTCTTGCATGCATGCTGTCCATTCTTACTTACTTTTTCACATCCTCAAGATGCCCTTAAATATTATATAGTGAGCTGGAGTCTTCGGAAATTCTGTCTGTATATGGAAAGTAAGCACGTTATGTTTCAGAAAGCCAAAAAAAAGAGTATGCCTGTTTATGGCATATGTGATTTAAAGGGTCTGCTATCAGGTGCATGTTGGTCAGTTTGTAGACTGTTCCTCAGACGTCAATTAACTGTGGTGGAAAATAATCTTTAAAGGATGTTCTCCCCCTACTAGAATAAGCCATTTTCTGTGTGTAGGTGTATGTCCATACATAGGGGCTGGTATGATTGTGACTTTATGTACATTTCTATATATGGATTTATCTATTTTCATATCCCCGAAAGTCCGGGTATCCTAAGCAGATCCATCTTAAAAACGATGTCATGTGTCATTTTCAATATTTTATACCCACATAGGACATAGGAAAATCTGGATTGATTTCGGGAAAGGTCGGTTGTAACCACATACAAACACACTGACCCAATAACATACACATAACTTACAGACTAAGAGGCAGACAGGCTACAAAGAATACCATTTCAAGTCAAGTCAAGAAATGTATTTCTTGACTTCCTCTTTTCACAAATGTCCCTAAATTAAAGTGTTGATCTATAGTTACAAGGCACGGTATGAGTTCTGGCACGGGTGTCTTTTAGTATCTGCATGTCCTCGTCTCTATTAAATATGTACAAAGAAAGCACAAGAGTTATTTTAGATTACCGAAATAATTACACACAACGTTCCCCTCCGAGCCAGATCTTCCAGCTCAGAGTGTAGGGAGGAAACTGCTTTGAAATCTGAATCTCTAAAATGAACATGATGCTGCTTAGTTGGGGCCAAATCTTGTCATGTTCTCACACCCTCAGGTGATTTTAGATAAAAGCACGCAGCATGTGGCATATCTAACTAAAAGAGAGGGAGAGGGTAGATGGAGAAAGCGTGGGAGCGATTTGCGTGGAGAGCGCTCTCTCCAAGTCTTTACTGCTGTTTGGAGGCTTGTTGCACACAAAGCTCTTGCCTCCATTTGTTTCACAGAAAAAGTAAAATCTCTGATGGGTGTACGTACAGAAAAATACAAAATCTGGCGTTTGTTTTTGCCCTAGATGATGCACTAACCTCTGTTTCCTCCCGCCCAGCTTTAGGGTTGGTGACTAAACATTTTTGTCAAATCCAGTCTTAAGTCTGAAAATCTTTAACCTTAACAGTAACTTAAGTAAGAAGGCTTTAAACTACAGAGATCCAGTTGTTACATCAAACTAGGCAAAACTTTTTACTCTTAACAGTAACTAATGCAGGAATGATGTGAGTCACAGAAATCCAGTTATTATACCGAACTAGGGACAGTTTTTGACATTCAACTGTAACTAAAGTAAGAATGACGTAAACCACATATATCCAGTTATTATACCAAACTAGGTGCAGCTTTTGACCTTTAACAGTAACTAAAGTAAGAACGATGTCAACAAAATACTAAACTACGTCCAGCTTCTGACCTTTAAACGGAACTAAAGTAAGTAAGAAGTTTATTATTGTGTAATTTGATAATCTACAGCATGTGATTGCTTACTGTAATGCTCTACCATATATAATTATTTATTGTTATTTTCCACAGTACATCATCAGGTATTGTAATTCTCTGCTTTACATTGTCAGCTACTGTGAATCTCTGCGGTATGTGATCACATATTTGTATTGCCAACAGCATTTATTAATAATAATAATAATAATCTTTCCTTTATATATCAAATGTTACACAGTAAATACATACAGTACAATGTTGGTAAATTTATCTCTTCATTTAACCATGTCCTTAAGGGGAGCAGTTGGTTACCACTGTAAAGCTAAGTTTTCAGGGTCTTGCTGAAGGACCCACTGCTTGTGTCAGGGGCTGGGCTTGAACCCTGGTCTCCTGGTTGAGGGAGGACTGCTTTACCCACTGAGCTAAAGCTGACCTGTTTATGGGGATGTTTTACAGTAGTGATTCATTACGTTGATTTATGTGAACCTGATAACATCAAATTTGTCTACTATGAGGCGAATCGGAAAGTGAGGTTGGTCATTTCAACAGTTAATTGGGACACTACCTGCTAAATAATTTTCACATTGCTAACAAACGCTCTGGAATCCTTCTCTCCGAACAATGTTTAGTTTTAAAGGAAACAAACTTAACTTTAACTTCCTATAACACAGCTTTCCCAACCCATACACCCATTCAAACACACACACCAGCTTCCAATTTGTAGCCTTTGCATATACGTGCAGAGCGAGATTCCCCGCCCCCGTCTGATCGGGCGCATGCTCAGACATCTGTCCGAGGATGTTTACCCAGGCAGTGAGTATGTTAGGAGAAATATTATCCTAGGTTTGGCATCCCTTTCTTCTGTCAGAAGCATAAACATCATGGTTGTGAAGTGGCGATGAGAGAGGAGAGGCATTGAGAAAAAGGGAGCGTGGAGAGCAGTCCACCTGAGAGGAACGCTGAGGAGTAGGTATCAGTGGAGGAGGGTAAGAAGGTCAGGAAAAGAGAAGAAAATTGGAAAGCTGATGAGTGAAGGCGAAGAAAGAAAAATCACCAAAGGAATGGAAAGTGTGAAGAAAAGGTAGGAGGAAATAGGACAGTGGAGAGAAGAAGTGAAGCTCTGAAAGACTGTTTGTGTCATAAGTTTAGCAAAATGCACATATTCTGATATCTTTAAGATGGGTTGAATAACCAAGGCATCCCTTTTCATTAAATTGATGCTTTTCACATCCTTTTAAAAAGTCATCACCATCTTATTTTGCTCAGCCGTCATAGACTTCTAAGCGAGATGTCAGTCCAACTAAAGTAGGTTTTTGTTTTTCAAGATGAGCAACTTTTGCTCTTCAGAAAAAATGCATTTGTTTTTTCGTCACATATCTTAAAGAAATTGAACTATGAATTGCATTGTAATTTTGAAGAAGTCTAGACAGCCCTTTATGGCATGGTAAAAATCAATAAAAAGTTTTATGCATGTGTGGGTCATGTACGCAGATGGGCGCACATATGCTTTTTATTTTTGTTCTCTCTCTCATATACATATATTCATACATACATATATACATACACATACATACATACATATATACATACACATATATATATATATATATATATATATATATATATATATATATATATATATATATATATATATATATATATATATATATATATATATATATATAAACCAAACCATGTGTGGGAGCTATCCTATGCTAGCCAGAAAGTGCTGGCCCGTCCAGTGGAGATGAGTCCAAAAGTTGTTTTATGCCCCTCTCTCCATCTTCCTGTATCTATGCGTGTTCTACTGACAGCAAATGTCTTTTCTCATGCTTGCCTGTCTTGCCCTGCTATTATTTTTGCCTGTTTTAATTTTTCACCCTTCATCTCTTGTCTATTCCCCTTATTAATCATTACTGTCTCCCTCACTCTGCGTGTTTTCCCTCTTCTAATTTATACCCCTTTCCCGTTTACCCTCCAGTCTGCCTTTTTGAGCTGTCTCCCTCCCTTGAACTCTTTCTGTTGGACTTTCTGTTCGCCCCCAATACACCCAAGCCTCCCGTCTCTCCGTCCCTCCCTCTCCACCACCAACTAGGCATGAAAACGATGCTCCATTAGGAGTGCCTGGCCTAAGCCCAGTCTGACACACACTGCTTTGATCAGCCGTGAGCTGGGCTAAACACGCCGCTAAACTCCCAGTCAGAGGAGGGGGTTCTGAAGGAGAGGAAAAGTAGCCAGTGTTAGTGAGGAATGAGTCTCTGAGATCAAAACAGAGAAAAGAGATTTAGACACAATAAAGAGAAATTCAAAGACTGAAGAGACTAGCTCGATTTCCCAAGCTGTCCTATGATACATGTTCACGCTGTCTTGTCTTTTCTTACATTTTTCTTTGCATTTCTTTTCCAATCTGAACATTTAGTTTTTATCTCGTTAAAACCTATAAGCAGTTCTCTGACATGGAAAAGGAACAACTTCTGCAGGTGCAGCTCAGAGAATAGTGAGTGTTAGATCACATAACTGTAAAGTAAAAAAGTCTTTCAACAATGGACTGGTTGCTTGGATAAAAACTTTACCCACTCAACACACAAACGTACATGTTAAAAAATGATAATCCCACAAACTGATGATATATTGATACAAGACCTCCATAACTGACAACAGTATAAAAAATTTAAAAAAAGAGCCGGCACTTTCCTCATTCAGGCATGCAGATACTAAACCAACCATAGCAAAAGGACAAAAAGCTCCGGTCTTTTTCTCCCAAGGAGAGAAGAGAAAAGGGATTTCCGCTCATTGCTAATCAATCAGGCCGTGATAATGGCTCCCATGCTTAGCTGTCGACTGGAGGGGTCAAGGCATCCCGTGACCCAGCGCCCAGGGCCCAGGGGCCAAAGCCCCTCTCAGAAAAGCACCCCAGGACGGACTCCCCGGGCTAATTGTCCAAGCCAGTGTCAGCCTTTTCATAGCCACACCACCCTCCCCTCCTTCCATTTTCTCCTTCATTCCTCTGTCTGTCTTTCTTCTCCCTTTCCCTCCACTCCCTGTTCACAACTCTGCGATCCTCTCTCCTTCCACGCATCTGTGGAATCTACTATGTATACCAGCATGTACTAACGTGGGGGGAAAAAAAAAAAGAGATGGACAACGGGAAGTTAGATAACAAAAAGGGGCATGTAGGCGCATCTTAGGCATGGAAAAATAGAGGGGGCTGCAGACAGGGAGAAAAGTTGGTGAGGAGACACAGACAGGAGTGCCAAAGAGAGGAAAGTGAGAAGTAGGAGAGCGTGTCAGATAAGGAGATCGGTGGCGACAGCAAAAGCAAACGGGGAGGGAAATGAGATGGGAGGATGAAAGTATCAGAAACAGCAAGTCAGGAGGACAGAGAGGGAGAAACAGAAACAGTTGGACAGAGGAAATGCAGAGGAGAAGAAGCAGAGATACCCCCAACACATCATTCATCTCATTGCAGAAGAGTGCAGCGTTCCATCCCCTACCATCTGCATATGAATGGGTTTCTATTAATCACGGCCGTAGCAGCGTGTGTCTCAGTGAAACTGCTCAACATCAGTCTGGCTGACCACCACAATGAAGCCCAGCAGATTACACAAAAAGACTTACACAAAGAGACAGAGGGGACATACGCGCACACACACGCACAGGAGTCCGAAGCAAACCCCGCTCCTGCTCTGTGCAATGGCATTCCTCTCATTCCAAGCGCACAACGCTAATTAACATTAGATCCCAAAGACGGAGAGACAGATTGATGGAGAGGTATCCCGACGTTGCACCAGCACCACATCACTGATCTCCTCCTTCTCGGTCACCTCTCCTTTTATCATTCCATCTCTGTTCCTCTCTCAGTCCCTGACAGGTCCCAGGTCAGGTGGTGCTGAAGAGGCGCAAAGACCCCCCAAAAAATCAAAATGAGACAAATATGAAATTCAGTTGGCTACTCACTGGAAACCTCCTCTTTTTCTGTATTTCTTTTTTTTTTCCTGATCTGTCACTCCTTATTCTCTTCTCCACTGTAGCGAGATCAGTGGGGCTATCCCGGCGCGTGTGTTGTGTCAGTCCGATAGAGGAAAGTTGCCGTCAGCGTGCATGGACATGTGTGTGTGCGCGTGAGAGAGAGAGGGAAGGTGTGCGTCTGTCTCTGTGGCTCGCACTGCTCTGAGTGAGGGAGCTGAGGCTGTTTTAAACAGGCTTCCCTCCCCATGTGACCAGCCCAGCCACAGGCAGGAATACATTACTGAGACACACAGTCTCTCTCCCCCTCTTCTCTCTCTCTCTCTCTCTCTCTCTCTCTCTTGCTTAAACACACCGTGTCCACACTGCACCCCCTAGCCACCACTCGGGGTACTGAAGAGAACGGGCCACAGACGTACAGCGATATGCACCCAACTCACCTTGACAGGAGAAAATAGATGATGCATGTGTGCAAGTTGCGCAAACTTAAAGAGCATCCCAGTGAAAACAACAAAATGTAAATGAACATTATAGTCAATTCATCCAATTAAATATTTCTCAGTGTTTTAGGCTTTTGAATCCATGCTGTTTTGGTGTTTTCATGCCTGGGAGCACTGACCTTTTCTGTAATGGAAACCTTTTAAGTTGACCTTCAGTTGCAAGGCTGATACAATCACATTATAGCTATTACATCGTAAGCAACAACACAACAACAGGCAAGGTGTTTTAAGTAGAATGTACATCTAGACTTACAAAGAAATGCTTTTTCAAAAAGCCATGTGTATTTAGAGTGCATGCATGAATAATGTGGATGGAAGTCTATCTCTTAAGAACATTTTTTCAGGAGATGCATAAATAGATCTCCGAAGCTATAAAACACCAAAGATGCTAAGTTATTCTTTACAGGCAATGCAGGACTCAGAATGTACGGGCAAGACACATTTATCATTCAACGTTCAGGAACATTCAGCACCTATTACTGGTCTTCAGAACTTTGAATTCAAACAAATGGCTGCTGAAAGTCATTTATTATCACAATAATACCCAAGAGGGCAGTCTTTTCAGTGATTACAAGCACTATTTGCAACAGCAGTTTAACACAAAACCTCCTAATGTCGACAAATCCAGGCCTGAGTCGTGTTTGTGCAAGAGCCCCTATAAAGTATTTTGACTAAGTGTTTTAATATGAACTGGATATGTGAGCTGCATGGGTAACTGAACCTTTTTTTCCCTGGTAAATCTTCATTTTTAAATTAGTAAATTAGCTTTCATAGGTACGGTTAAAGGGAAAATTTTGTTTCTTACAATTTTAGTGTTATTTCTGTAGCTTGTGTCCTAATACCTGTTGGAAATAATAGCTGAGATCTGGGTCAGATATAAAGTTGGACAAAGAAAAGATGCAGACACACAATTATTAAGATTTTAAACAATAGAAACCAAACAATTCAGATCTGATCACAATGGCTGTTCACTGTGATGGTTTGATAACCAATTTTTGCTCACTTAATGTGCACAACGGTTTAAACTCAAATTTAAGTTTTCCACAATAACTTCAGTGAGAATAACTATCATGAGTAAAACTTTCCCTTTAAAGCATCAAATACTCCATCTAAGTTGAATACGTATGGAGAAACCCAAAAAAACATTACAAGTTTCCAAATCTCTTTCTTTAACATCTGAAATTCTAAACAAGGATTTCGGCCTTTGTTACAATACACACATTTGATCCCACTTTGGTTTCATACTGCAATTTAAGGTCTTGTCATCACATACCTATGTCCATACTGTGACTTCCTGCAGTTTAACCAAAAGTCCAAACTGCCTTCTCTTCAAACAAACTGCTCCATGGTTCAATTGGATCTTTACCCAGACCTCAGGTCACTTTTTATTGAACAAACTGCTAGATCCATAAAATGGGTTTTGACGATTTCACTCCTGCATTTTGGTCCAGATCAAATTAAAAAGTTTGAAAGTACGGAATAAACAAGATGCATGAGAAAGTGACCTCTATCACCTAATTTCCGTATTACCAAGCACGGCCATGGCAACAACTTTTTACATATCCGTGACTCAAGAATGCATGTGAATGTATGATAAGAATCTGTGTAAGCATAGCTTATTATAAATTGTCATAAAAAATAACTTTATCATACTTTTATCATATCATCATTTAGAGTGTACACCAATCAGTCTAAACATTATAATCACTGACATGTTCGGTCGAAATAAGAATGATTGACTCATGGCAGTGACACATGTCACTGGGTGGGAGATATAAAGCAGCCAGTAAAAGTTCCCTCCTTGAAGTAAATGCATTGTAACTAAAAAAAAAATTGTTAAATGAAAGTATCTGAGCGACTTCAAAAAGGGCCAAATTGTTATGTTTAAACAACTGGGTCAGACCATCTGCAGAACTGCAGTTCTTGTTGGGTGTTCCTGATCTGCAGAGATTGCATCCTACCAAAGTGATCAAACAAAAGATTTTAACTGGCAGCGGAGTCATGGCTAAGGGTAATTGACATGCAAGGGGATTTAAGGTATAGTCTGTGCCCACAGAAGAGCTACTCTAGCACACATTGCTGGAAAAGATTGAATCTGATAGAAAGGTGTCAGAACACACAGTGAATCACAGAGCTGTTTTGTTTGCGAAAATTTGACTTTTAAGGAGGTTGGTTGTAATGTAATGGCTGATTGGTATATTTCTAGTATTAATAGAAAAATAATTTATTTACTAGACCTAGACTATTGTTCCCATCAGCAAAGGTATATCCCCGAAAAGCCCACAATCCCCTTTGTTATTCAAGCAAATCCCCAGATTGAACTCTCCAAATAGTTTTTCGTGAATAAGCTTCCCCTAGTGAGTAAAATAATAATGCTTGAACTAAAACATATATATATCAGATCTCCTGAAGTCGATTCATACACTGCAAAACTAAAATTGGCCAACTAAATTGGCCAACGGTGAGCAAGTTATGTCTTAAAAACATAGCTTTCCTTTAAAAAAAACCCTCAAATTGAGATAAAATATATTGAAGATACATCTCCTTAGTCGATTCATATGCACCCAATTGGAGCAAAATTGGACCTACAGTTGTGAAATTATGATCCAAATGTTTTTGGAGAAAAAGCTCTCTTTAGTTACAGAAATATGCAACCAACCTTTCCAAAAATCAATTACCTTCTTCCTCACACTAAGGTCTTTGTGGCTATAAAATTTGAAAATGATCGATGGAATGGCTTTTTTAGTTTCCGGATTCGGCAGACATGGCAGCGGCAATTACAACTCCATAATATCCCTGACTTTTTGGGGAATTAATTAGAGCATTTTTACTGACAGTTATATTTCGACTCACATCTTAAAGTTCTTGTAATATCCAATTGTCTGGATGGACCTACAGCTGTGGCCATCTGTCCAAATTCAAAAATATAGGTGAGGCGGTGGAGGATCTATGACGGTGTTGACTGGCAAGATAGACTGAGGAAGGCCAAAGAGAAGACGTGTATGTACCGAGAGAAGACATAGGCGTGGCTTGAGAACGGGCGAGAAATGGAGAAAAAAAAGTCCATTGTGACGACTAATAGGATGCAACCAAAACAACAAATAGAGGTTGGGGTAGTGGAATGAGATGACATCATTATTGATCACCAGTCAAAAATCAAACAATGAAATATGTTAGTGATAGACATGTGACATATCTGTTTCATCTAGAAGTTCGTACAGATGAGAGGAAGACAGTCGATTAGTCGACTAATATGCACCAAATTCTGGCCCGAAAACATTTGGAATTAAAGCCCCCCCTTGAGTTAGAAATATAAAACCCACCTCTCCCAATATCATTCCAGTTCATCCTTGCACTGCGGTTTATTGGGTATAAAATTTAAAATGACCCACAAAATACTTTTATACTATATTACTATGCTATAATGTATAACAAACCATAGTAATACTTAATACTCCCTTACTTACAAACGGTGTACAGCTATGACACATATAGACAGGTGCTATTCATTATTTCAACTTGAAGATGTTTCCTCACTTGAAGCAACTTAGTCTTAATGATTATTGTACTTGTGATAGAAAAAACTGCACTCAGTTGTTCCAAAGAGAATGGCTTTCTATTTCTGTGCTATTCTTGGAAAGTTGTCATCCTTAACAGTCACCAGGCAGACTGACATAATAAGGCGTGACAAGTGAAACTCAGATTTGAGGACAAACAAGGACAGGTAGCCATAAAGTGGATTATATTTGATATTAATAAACACAGAGGAATAAGCAAAAAGATCGGTGATAAGGACACTGAAGCCAGACCTTGGCACTAGTCAAAAAACAATCTCCACTCCAATGTGGTCATGTTCAAAACAAAGCTAAGATACAAAGCTGTTACAGTTACTCACGGTTTATCTGGCGCAGGGGTTGAAGGCGTCAACATGCTGTCTTTCCCGTCTCTCCAAATCTTCAGCTGCACATTATGGCCTTGGATTGTGAAGTACAGCTCGACTTTCTCCCGTAAAATGATGTCCTTTAAAGAAAAAATTATGTTGAAAGGAATGTGTGAGCCATATGGTCAACGAGTTCACTCCACTAATTCCCTGGGCAACTGTAACCAAAGTTCACGAAATACTTTATCTCTCCAATTCATACCTGTCCGTTCATCTCGACCTCACACAGTTCAATTTTCAAATTTTGTGACAAAAAAGGTTACATTAAGCAGGCCAGCGATGTGGAGAAGGGAAGGCTTTGATGAAATAAGAACAGGCTTCATCTATGATGAATATATGATAAGATGTTAGCGGATAAGATATTAAACGTTAAGATATAAGCCAATATAAGATATTTGCTGTTAAGACATTAGCCAATACAATTAATTAACCGTTAAAATAATAGCCAATATAAGATATCAGCCATTATAGGATTTTAGCTGTCACATTATTAGCTGTTATATCTTAGCCATTAATGTTTAAGCCGATAAGAAGTTAGCCGTTATTAGCCGTTAATGTATTAGCCGTTTAGACATTAGCCAATATAAGATATAAGCCTTTATGATATGTGAATAAATGATATTAGCCATTAAGATTTCAGCCAATATAAGATATTAGCCGTTAAGAAATTAGCCACTATAAGATATTAGCCGTTAAGATATTAGCCAATATAAAGTGTTAGCTGTTACAATAGTAGCCAATAAAATGATATTAGCCTATAAGACGTATCGATAAGTTATTGGCCGTTAACATATAAGCCGTTAAGATGATAGCCGATATCTTATCTGTTAAAGTAATAACAAAAAAGATTTTGGCCGATAAGATGTTGGCTGAAAAGCTAGTTTTTGAGGATGAGATGTCAGTGTGTGAACGTGTGGTGGTTTTTTCCTTACCTTCTCCTGTACTCCACAAAATGTTGCTGCGCAGATAAAACTAGAAGCATGCAGTAATTCTACAGATAAATTAAAAGTCCGGCTTTAAAGTGAAATAAAACAACAACAATGAACGATATGAAATGCCAAGTGCTAAACACAATATAGAATTAAATATAGGTTTTCTTTCTAGATAAGTAGACTCACCTGGGTTGAGTTGGCAATGCCCCGCCCCCAAACATGTGGGCAAGGATCTCTATTTTCTAATGTGATTACAGGGCAGCCATGTAGCTGGAAAACTTCCAGGCATAAGAAAAGATGTTTTTTCAATTTTTACAAACTGGTGTAAGCGCAACGCTAACCTGCTCCTGTCTACTTTACTACCAAAGTGGAGAAAATTCTTAAATACAGATGCTAGGTTGTCTCTGATGTGTTGGATAAGTGATAAGCCTGACCTTGAATAATATCAGGCTTGGGAAATTCCATTTCATTAAAATATGATTTTTGCACATTATGGAAGCCGAAAGACTTCCATAAGTCGCAACTTTATCTGTTTCTGTTATCATGAGATCATGAGTTAGTTATTTTGAACTGAACTCCTGAAGTAAGTCTGGAGAAAGCTACTTCTGCACCTCTCCTGCATCCTTTTGTAACCTTGGAGACAATCTGGTGCCCTTATTTGGTTACTCATGAGGTTAACAGTCTGAGTTCACTCCCCTGTAAAGTTGTGTGTGAGCTATAGCCTTCTTCATAAATGATCAGGACTTTTCCGAACATGTGTAACAAAAAGACACATATTCTAATTTCTTCCAATGTAAGATGTTGATTGAAGCAGCATTGATAATGGATATTATTGATATATCATTATCATATCATTTACTACATTTGTCAGGATAACCCCTATGAACAAAACAATGAGAATGCTGATCTCTAATAAAAACGAAAAATAAAGAATAAAAAAAAAGTAATCAACCTTTTGTTTTCTCATAATAACGGCTCAATTATCTCAGTATCCTATGAAACCCTTACTCTGCCATCCGGAGATTGCCAGATTGCTTACACTGGAAAGTAAATATCAACAGGTGTCAAGTTGAATTTACTACATTTGCTGAGCTGGAGGCTACAGTTAAATTAAGCAGCCAAAAGCTGCTGTGATGAGCAACCCAGAATCAAGTCGGATGCGACGGAGTGACAGCAAATAAAGAGCACTAGGCTGAGAGTTTTTTGCTTCTTAGTCGCAAAGAAGAAACAAAAGCTCGGCCTGCAGGCTGAGCTGAAGTGCACTGACTGATTTCTAATACTCTCCTGTGAACAGACAGAAATTATGACAGGTCTCACCTTTCATCCATATTCACCCACTTTAAAAAGCTTCAGCTTCAGTACTGTAATATAAAGAGTTAAGTGGGGCATGGAATAAAAAGTTCGCTTAGAGTTTGTAGGACACAGTCTTTACTGACCTATCTCTCCATACCTCAAATCCTTCATGTTAACGCAATAACTCAAAAACTATTTCATAAATCATTTTCAAATGTTATACCCAAATACGAGTTTTTTCTCCAAAGGTTTGATTTGGTCCAAATTTCGTGCATTTAAATCGATATGTCATATTTTGCTCTGACTAATTGTTTGATAAAGAGTGTTTTTCAGACATGATTTCCTAATAATTTCTGATTTATTACAAATTTGGTGCATGTGAATCGACTTGAGCACATCTTTCTTGTATATGTCATATTTTTCTCCATTAGTTCATTGACTGAACTATTTCGTTCAATGGGGAGAGGTTTTTTAATTTGAGAGATTCGAATTGTGTTTTATGACCGTTATATAGTATATCTATAGTCCAGTTTAATGATTTTATGATAGGTTGTTCTGAGAGGTTGAATATAGACAGAAACATTTTGATATTGTTGCAAAAGCAGTAGGAGGTTCACTGCAAAATGACAAAACTACACGAGGATAAACCCTTAGATTCACAATGTACCAGACGTGTGATAACATTTATTTTTGACACCAAACCCCTGTAATTTAATAATAATATATATAATATACAATCCATCACATACACCTTATGTATAAATTATTGCAAAATACAAATAAACTTGTTTTGCATGAAATAATGAGGAGGGGCAAGACATTATATAGCAATTACATGATAGCTCTGTTCAAGCAACAACATCATCTTCAACAGATACTGGTATCACCACAGTATTCACTCAACTGTAATAATTAGGTTTAGTTGATAGGCCTTTAATTTCAGGCATTGAAATACAGCTGTACAGACAATGGAATAATGAGAGAAAGGTTTAATGAGAGCATGAAATGGTACTTGAATGTCTGCAAACTCAGCAGGATGGCAAAGGATGCATGCAGGATTAGGTACTGAATGTGGGGAAAATGGCGCTTGAAGTATCAGGATAACTGGGTCTTAAAGAACCCAGTCATCATTTCATTGTGTGCAGCTCTATCATTATTCCATCAACATGAAGACGAGAATGGATCAGCATAATAAAGCAGTGGTTAATGCATCACAGCAAGAAGGTTTTGGGATTGAATCCTGAGCCGGGACCTCTCTAGGTAGGGTTTGCACGTTTGTTCCATGACTGAGAGGGTTCTCTCTGTTTTATCAGAGGGAACCCCACAGTCCAAAGACATGTTATATAGGTGAGTTTGATTTTGTACTTGTTTGATTCCTAGCTTCCTTTGTCAGCCTGTGTTGACCTGGTAATCTGTCCGGGGTGTACCCTGCCTCATGACCAATGTCATTTAGGATTGAATCCAGAACCATGCAAACCTGTGGTACTATTTGTGTTACTTTCCTACGTATTATGTTTTTTCGGAGAAACAGAAGAGCAGAACAACTGAACCTTAGAGGCGCAACTGCTTTGCAACGGTTCAAATCCTAGTTTTGGAATAAGACTTTATCTATGTCCTTGGGTAATGCCTCCTCCTCTGTTGTACTCTTGATCCTTGGTGTCCCCCAGTGCAACTTCCTTGGCCCCATTCTGCTTGGCACATACATGCTGCCACTGGGTCATATCATAAGCAAACATAAAAGTATTATCAAGTATCATTGTTCTGATAATGATACACTGATATACAGTATGTCCCAATGAATCCTTTGAACAGGACATTTTCACTTCTAATTTAACTTGAATTGTCTTTTCTTCTTCTCAAACTTAATGAAAAGTCAGAAATAGATCTCTTTGCTTCCCTGAGGTCTATCCCTATTTTAAAGAAATGTCTTGTACCCTGTTCTCAAAACTGATTTTTTTCTACGCTGCACCATGACTTACTTATGAAGTGACCTGTAAAATAGGATTCACTTATAATAACTGAAAACTTAAAAGTATCATAAAGAATGATCTGAAAGAGTTTGTTTTTCTTTAGAAAACACTACGGATGTACACTTTTGCTGTTTGTTTCGTTTTTTTTGGTATACCATGTTGTATTTGTTGTTATTTTAAATGCGTTATTGAATCCTAACTTGGGGAGGTCTTTCATGTAAAATAGATTTTTAATGTCAATGAAACTTAAATACTAAAACTAAAATAAAAAACTGAAGTCACAGGAAACACTGGCTGTGATATTTGACAGTTTGACTTTAGAGGCTCTTCATGGATCAGCTCCCAACTCTATCACTTAGCTAGAGGTGATAACATTTTGGTGACATCACTACTCTAAACAACATTACACTGCCTGGATTAGTGATGTCATAATGCGGCTATTGCTGCCGTTTTTCCTTTGATACCTTTGTTGTTCACGTGGGGATGGAGCTGGGGGCGCAGTTTGAAAAGTTCTTTTGATTTCTATGATGTTCCTTTGGGGGTCGAACTGGGTGCTCAGTGGGCTAAACGGAGACACTGAAGTGGAAGGCGCAGGAGATGACCGGTCGTCACCTGTCAGTGATGTGGAGGTGTTGGAGTTGTCGGTAGATTTAAAGGCCGGCAATAACTTAATCATTGATTGAGAAATCCACACGAATGTTCCCTTTTCTGACATCATAAAGTTTTCACTGACTGTTTCAAAGATTTCTCAATCGCCGGATAATTTCCTTTCAAAACAAAAAAAACTGAGTTATAAAGTTTGAAATGGTTCGAACAGTTTGACCGCATTATCATTTAGAGTCCACACAAAATCACAAATATTTACTCACATTATATATGCAAATAGAACTCATCCCGTGTAAACCTCCGATTAAACAAGGGATGTGATGCCCTTAGATAGCGCATTGTCATCAATCAGCAAGGTTTATTTATTCACTTAAGCTTAATCTGGAATGGTTAGAGTTTTCTTTTTCATTTTGATAGCACATACAATGTATCTACACAAATAGATGGCAGAAGCGATGCCTGCAAAAAAAAAGGACCAGGGTACAATCCCGTTTCTTTTCTCTCTTCAGAGGAGAGCTTGACCATTGTTCAGGGATTGATTTAGTTGTGTTAGGAAGGTAGTTGCCAACACTCTTAAGTTACAATACATTTGACATGTCATTTATGAATCATTCTTTGGATTTTGCATGAAATACACCTTTAAATTATACATTTATCCTTCCCATAGTTCCTATTTCAATCCCAACTTGTTTACACTGAATAGATAATTCACATTAACTGTGTGCTGGTCAAAATCCTCGGGACAAGAAATCGTTGGGTTTGAGTTCAATAATGTTAATCACAGGTCATGAGTTTATTCTTGGCCATTGCCCTAATCCTGCCTGGAGATAATATGAATGTTTATACAAAACTGATTCAGTTATTCTCTCTGAGGCTAAAATTCTCAGAAGACAAACTCAACCTCGGGCTTGGTCTCTCATGGAAAAAAAACGCAGTGAAGGTATTACTAATGAATGTTAAAATTCTTTTGGAGTTGAAAGAAATCAAATCAGATTTCCACACAAATAATTCATCTGAAACAAAATTGAGTTTCATACTGTTTAAAATATGAGACTTTACACACTTATCAAGTAGAACAGGCAAAAATATGGTATTTTGTGGGTCGCGGCAGAGGGGTCATCTACCAAAAAGTCTTCTGCTGCTATGGCGCCAAACTAGCAGGAAGACGATCATTTTGATTTAAATGTGCGATTTCAAGACGTTTTTTGCCCTTTCCAGGTGTTGTATTTTAACAAACTAGTCCTAAAGTTTTGACCAGATTTTATATACAATTTTTTTTATAAGGAATAGATAGATTAAAGATGTAGCCCTAAAAATTTTTCTTTTTTTCTTTTGGCTCAACCTACCGGCAATAGGAAGTGATAAACTTCATCCTTTGATTAATTAATAATAAGACAAGTTTAATTAGTTCAAGACAAGTTAATGCACTGTTATTTATATATTGCCTTTTTGGTTAGTCGTGTTGAAAGCCTGAAACTCGCACTTTCATGTGCACTTAGTGCCCATAAATGAAAAATTCCGCTTCCTTGTCACACGAAATATTCAAAGAAAATACTGTAAAACTAAAAGATATATTCACACAGGCTGCAGAGAGTTTGTTAAGCCCGCTTCTTGAAATACCCCCCTGTCTGAGTAGCACCGTGTCACTATCACAACAGACAACGGCATGCACACCGTTACAAATTTCTTAATTAAAAAATGTATTATTTATTTAATTTATTTGGTTGTATGACTGAATGTTTGCAAAGTGCCTTTATTTTCAAAAAAATCTATCAAAATCTTTTCAATACGTGCATACTATGTTTTTGTTTTGTTTAGCTTTGTATTTTTGTAATGAGAAATACACATTTCCAAAATTCTCACTGATGTTTGTATTTTCGTTGATAACCATTATAACGCAATAAAATCACAAATCTCAATACTTTACATTATCATCGCAATAGGACTTTTTCACCGAATCGTGAAATTACAACCGCTTATCCATCCAACATGCTACAATACAAAAGTAAATCCAGCTTATATTATTTTAATCATTCACTTGAGTAATTACCAACTCAACTCTAGAGTGTTATTAATTTATTAAAGAGTGTCCCTGTTTAAAGTATATATTTTTAAATTGAATCAACAATGCCCTTTTTACAGACTTAATCAATTATTGCTTCTTAGGTTCCTAACAAGCCTACAATAGTTTGAAAAAGCCGAAAGTATCATCGCCAATCCTCACTAATACAAAAATAAAGGTGGCAATAAAAGTTTCAGCAGATATATTGTCCTAGGGACGAAGCTTTACATCAGCAATGGAAAAATCCTGCTACAGTAATACATAATTAACCAATCCTGCCTTCAGGGAGACACACTGGACAATATTTAACCATGGACTGTGCAAACATGATATTGATTAGAGAGACTGAAAACATTATTCATATTATGTCAAGGCGGTAGAGATTCCCTTCGGGCATCAGCATAAAATCAGTAATAAAACAGACTTTTTTTGTCACTATATCTAATCTATATTAGTACCATTCTTGCTAAATACATATTAAGGGAAGAAATATACCATTAGTTTAAGCATAGCAGCAAAGTAAACCATATTAACTTGCACTGAGATGTGCTTTTCTCAAAGGAGACAAATTAATTGAAGTAAATCATAATGAAGTGGCTAATTAAGTCTGAACCAGCATATGAGTATCAGTCTGATTGAGCCACGAGAAATGAAAACTGTGGACAATAATCCACATTCAATGAAAACACAAGCTGACGCCGGGTCGACTTTTTTTCTGCCATAAACTTTCATAGCTACTTTGATATTGGTAATGACCAAAACAGGAATGTTATGAATCTAAATATAAAACAAAAGAAACATTGGATTCCTCGGTGACACATACACCGGTAAGTTCTTTATTTTGGCATCGATACGTCCGAAGCGCGACGATTGTCAACATTATTTTTTCTTTGGAATTTAGATAGATAGATAAGTATTCTCATTAATAATATTGTTTAGAGCTGCTGTAAATTAAATGAATTGTAAATTACAATATTTAAAGAACGCAATATTTTTCCTGATGTTTCTCAATATGTAGTTTGAAGTGAACAAAATCCGAAAAAAAAATCAATATTCAATTCACCCTAATGTCTGTGTAAATTATGTGACAACATTATAAATGATCTGAAGTCCGTGTCAACCGGTGAAGAACTATGAGTAATGAATTATTGCATTTCATTTGAGAAAATTCAATAAATAATTAGTCCCAGAGAAATAAATTGCTATTTGTTTGTGTTGATTTTTGCTTGAATGAACTGGAATCACCAAGAAGATTTTTATAGTTTCTGCAAAACAAAGGAAGCATCGCTCTTGAAACTTTGGCGACAGGAAAACACAACTAATGTCCATCTTTTGTTGCAGTCCTTGACGGCAGCACTTCAGCACACTTATATCATCGCTTGCATGCGTGTGTGTTTGCTGCGTAAGGGGAGATGGAGAGCGTTTCTGTCCTACACTGCTTTTGTGTCTTTCATCGACAAAACGGCGAGTGTTGGCGAGGCTGACAATGAGCACATTTTTTGGATTTACGTGGGAGATGTAAGCGTGCGGGGGGTGTGTGTGTGTGTGTGTGAGACAGAGCAAAGAGTATGATAAATATTCAGTGTTTATCAGCGTGTCTGGGGGTGTTAGCTGAGGTCAGGCTGATGGATTCCTCCTCATTGGGAGACTGCAGACAAAAAAAAACACAACAACACATCTTTGGGCCATTCGGTACTCCATTCCCAGAATCGTAAACAGCATCCGGCCCACAAGCCTCCATCAGCGCTCTGGCAATATTTATTTGCTCTGATAAGATGAGCATTAAATGTCCTTGTTTGCCAAACAGGGTGTGCTTGCCAGCTGAATTGTTTTCCTTCCTAAAATTGGAACTCTTTAGGAGTGATATTGTCTGCATCTTCATATCAGCTTACAGGTCAACCCACAGAGGGCATGCAGGAGACGGGAGGATAGGGGGAAGATTCATTTTTGCTCCAGAAAACAAAAGAATAAATCGTGCTTCATCAGTCCATGCATTTCATTGGATAAATGGAAAATTCCACCATCAGTCAAAGGTCAGCCTGATGGAAGGGTTGAAACGTGATCTCCAACTTTAATTTCATGTATGCAGAGGAGACCAACTCATCTCCAACAAGGATGAGCTCTCATCACTAGAGGTGAAGATCCTGGAAACATGATGCCAAGACAACAACGTCTCTCTGTGTTTCAGCAATACTAAAGAGGTGGTCATGGAAGTCAGGAAGCGCCAGTTGGGCATCACCACCCCCATTTTGACTACTAATGGTTTAGACTGGCGGCGTCAAACTCAATTTGATCTCTGGCCACAACAGCATTAAGGTTTCCTTCAATGGGCTGGTTGCAAGTGTAAGGACTCTATAAATGCATGTAGTCTTTATTTTATCGCATGACTTCCCCTGCATATTGGTTTTAGTATTTATTCATGACAAGCTGTGGAACCAGAAGTGTAGAAAAATTGGAAAGTAAGAAAAATAATAACAATAACAACAATAAGAATTTATTGAGAAAACTCGTTTGCTGTCAAGAACACATGCTTATGAATCGACATGTGTGCAAGTAGGTCCTACATGCAAACCCTCATCATTATTCAGCCATCATAGATCATCAAAATGTTCAAGTGATAACCACTTAACCCTTCCACAGATATTATTAAGCACTATTTATTATTTTAACTCTTTTTTTTTATCTTCAAACAGTCCAACCAAGCCAGTTCTCTCGCCACACATTGCACGTCTTTTATTCTTGTGAGTCATCTTGTAGTTCGCCCCACCAACTTTATTACTTATGGACTTATCCACCGCCATGATGACATCACTCCCCGTCATTGTACATTCAGCACAAACATGTATTCGCTGTGCCTAGTCATACTTTTTGTAGGACTCCATCACTTGGCTTAAGCACCGCTGCTGAGAGCGGTTAATACTGAGATGCTAATACCTAGCGTAGAAATGACTTAAGTGAGCAGGTGACAAAATGGAGATGCATTCTGGGGAATGTAGTTTATGGAGACTTTACTCCTGTAAAGCGACATAGAATTGTTCTATAAGCAAATTGTCTTTCTAAGCTCTCACGGGCCAAATAAAAGGCTGGGCTGGATTTGGCATGTATGGTCATGGCAAACAGAGTTGGCTGTAGTAACTGGCAAGAAGTGCCTGTACTTTCCAAAGTGACCCAAGCAGTATTGTTCAACAACAAATAATCTCACAAGCTTCTACAGGTGCAACATTACCACCTGGTAAGTCAAATGTTCTGCTGCTGATGGGTGGGCCCCACCCCGAGGGTGGTGCAAACAGCAGGCCGCAGTGGAGTTTCTCTGAGCAAAGCATCAACCACAAACAATGTTTCAGAACAGCAGTGAAGCTGTTTCATGACTACAGGCATCCCGGTCATCAGGCCTCTCAACCAGTAACATTCATTTAGTGGGACAGTCAGTGTATTTGCAGGAACATTGAAAGTGTGTTTTACATATCCTTCCAGCATATTTCACATTTAGTCTACTGTTTACAGTTAAACATTTACATTCCCTACATGCGGCCCATCTCCCTTTGTGCGGCTTGGACTGTGTTAGTGCTCAATGTTTATATTGTACTGGTTTTTATTTTGTTCATATACTGCAGGTATGTTTATTTTTCTGCTTTAGGGGTTCTGCATAATTGATGCTGCTATCATAAGAACTTTGTGATTGTGTTACTGTATGACTCAGTTTGTCTGGTCAATTTGCTTTCTCCCTTCTTTTTCCACGCATCACTATTCTCTTTGAATGTTTTATTTCATTTGTCTTCCACTTTACAACCTGCTGAATTTATTTCTATTTCTTTTTCTTTCCCTCATTTTCTGCTCCTCTTGCTATCCGTTCTTTGCTCTGATGGTTTTTGATGCCTCCTCTGTTGCTCCCAGCAGACATGTGGAGCAGGGGAGTTCCTCTGAAACATTTCATATTGTATCTAATGAGACGATTGTCAAAATGTATCATCTTTCTTTTTTTTTTTAAAATCTTGCTAACTATCAACCAACCAAAAAGTAAATAGACATATTCAGCGACATAAACTTTGTGGAGGAGACAGCTCAAGACTCCACTTTTGACAAAGTTGGGTTCTTTGGATATGTCAATCTTCAATCAATCTTTTATCTTCATTTTTATGTTTCTTTGTCTGGTTGTTCATTGTAAAGAGTATGTTTTATATAAATTTACAAAGACACACTTCCTTCAATCCAACAGTAGAACCTGAACATTTTAAGCGACAGAAAGGTTGTGTTTTTAGTCTGAAACGAAGTTACTTTTAATGTCAAGCATGAATACCTTATTTATACATAGACAAAAAAAATATAGAAAACACATACAGCACCATATACGCATACATTTATATGTAAACAATGTATATTTAGAAATACACCTGTGAGCAGTCACACATTTGTCTGTATTTAGTCCGAAGTTGTGGAATATGAATCGACCCAAGGAGATCTGTCTTGTATATATTATAAGATAAGATAAACCTTTATATATTACACTCTAATAGTTCATATTTCACTCACAAGGTGGAGCTTCTTTTCATTAAAAGCACTGTTTTTCAATTGAAATAAAATATAAATTGTTGCGAAATTTTGTAGATTTTTTCCAGAGGATAAATGAACCCCTTTATTTCACATATCAAATCTATCAAATCTAAAATTTGATGTTTAATGATGATCATTTGAATGTTTCGGTGGCGCCCTCTTATTCCCAACTGAGCAAAATCAATCTTTGTGCGAACAAGCGGTAAAATGATATCGTTGTATGTTCCATATCTTATGTGATTAACTCAACGTCTATAATTGCCTAGAGAAAACTTTTGCCACTGTTAATGAAATGATTTACTCAATGGCAAAACCAGATTCCAACATTCAGCGTGAAACATGAACTTGACCTTCAAACAGTCTAAGACTTAACAAAGATGTCCTTCCTCTTAAGGTCTAATCTCTATGAGCTCTAAACCTTGAGAGATGATCGAATTGAGGACATAAAACTATAAGAACATGAGCACACAACCCTTAATCACGGGGTCTTTTACGATCCTAACCCACACAGAGGAACAGGAAAAAAAAGGTCCAATCCATATTAACTTCTACAGCAGCCGTCTTTACATCATGTCTAAGTAATCTGGTGTTTACAATTCAATTCAGCACCTTATAATTGTGGATTTGCTGCCTTGTTCTTCTTGTAGTCTTGTTGCTGTGTTGACATGTATCTCCTGTTGGCCAACAGCAGTGATTTCTCAATCAGATATCCGCGTAATTATCGTTTTTCTTTAACTGGATTAAGAATAATGCTTGATTGCCAAATCCCTGAGCGTTCTGTGAACCATCATTGCATCTGACATGATTAGAAGTCAACACGACTTTCAGCACTTAGGTCCATTTACACGAGGATTTACATGCAATCAAGTCCTCCTCTGATTGCAACGGCAGAACATGTAACAACACAGTCCTAGAGTTATCAGTAAGGTCCAAACTGCATCAGAGGCATGAAAGAAACCCATCATATAACAGTGATGTGCAGCGCACCGTATTAGGAAGGAAGTTTGTCCTTTGCAAACTTTGATTTGAGTGACAGAAACACTGGAGTTGTGGTTAATTGGGTCTAAATTCCAAATGATATTCCTGATGGAACATTTTTCAATCTGTTTTCTGACTAAGATGATTACTGCTAATCAGAGAGACGACAAAAACAGGTGCCCCATCAGGGATGTGGGGTACGAAAACCTGTGAGACACATCAAGCTACCACGATTCTATTCTTAATTAATGGAATGATTTGTCTTTTTTTAAATGTGAGCCTGAGACTGAATCCGGAGTTCAATACTCTTGCCTCAGCAGCATTGTTAGCTTTTCTTTTGCTTTGAACCCAATTTTCATATTCATGAACCACGACTGGTAAATAATGATCATTGTGACTCCCTGTCCAGAGGAATACCAAGCCCAGGAAGAAGAGATGATGTGACAGTATCTCTAAAGTGAATAAATTGGATGCAAATTAGCCGCCAAATGTTTTCTTCTTTTTTGTGTCGAGTATTCTTTTTCTCTTTCTTTTCAAACGGATAAAATACAGCAGATAATTTCAAGCAATTGCCAAAACCTGAGGGTTGGCAACATTTAGATTTGACCGTGGTTCTGTGACATCCTTCTAACTCTGAAACACATCATTCAACTAAGCCCTCGCTGACGTTCCCAACAACGTCAACAACGTATATCCCTGAAAAGGGACTAAGTAATGAGTAAAACATTAACTATTAGAGTAAGATTTGATTATGCAAGATAGATCTACCTCAGTTGATTCATATGTAACAAATTTGGATTAAATAAGACAGAGAGTTGAGAAATTATGGCCTGAAAACTTTTGGGGATAAAGCTCCTCCTAGTCTCGAAAATGCACAACCAACCTATCCCAAAATCCTCCCAATTCTTCCTCGCACTGAGATCTATGTGGGAATAAAATTTCAATGTTAACCATTAGAAAAGATTTGTCGCATACGACATGAATAATCTGCGATGGATTTGGCATCGATGACAACTCCATACTATCCTTGACTTTTAGGGATAATGAATATCGGGTCGTTACATCAATTGATTATGTTTTATTTTGCATCACTGCGATATCGTTACAGATTAAAGCTAGAAAAGGCAATGAAACAAAGAAAAATCATCCCTAGTTAATCCATCAGTGCATGTCAAGCTCAACAGACAAAACAATATGACGGACATGAAACATGTAAGAAGAAACAGACAGAAAGACATTTAAAGCCATCTCAACCATGAAGACAATGCATTTTATTTCTGTCCACCTCTTTTTCACGTTTTATTTATAATGTTATTTATTGTTGCAGACATGTTCTTAATTGTTTTTATTAATACAATATGATGTTCAGGGTGCACAAGAGCAACTGGCTAAAATTATCTTTCAAGAGCTACTTTTTCTTTTTTTTTCTCTTTTTTTAACCTTTTTAAATGTTATATATGTATGTTTGCAAGCACAACGGTAAGTTTTCTTTCATTTGGGGGATTCCAACGGCGGATAATCTGTTTCCGTCGTCTTCCGTCCTTTGCATCTTCCTCTATCACACCAACCAATTGCATGTTCTCTCTCACCACATCAAGAAACTTCTTCTTTTGTCATCCACTTTTTTTCCTTCCTGGCAGCTCCATCTTCAGCATCCTTCTACCAACAGGTCCACTATCCTTCCTTTTCACAAGTCCAAACCATCTCATCTGGCCCTTCTTACTTTCTCTCCAAAACATCAAACCTGGGCTGTCCCTCTGATGTGCTCGTTTCTAATCCTGTCTATCCTCGTCACTCCCTCAGATCATTTGAACACCTTCAGCTCTGTGTCCTGTATTCCGGTCAGAACCACTGTCTTTAAACCATCCAGCAGAACTGCTCTCACCAACATCTTTCCCTTCACTCCTGCTGCTACGCTTCTGTCACAGATAACTCCTGACACTCTTCTTCACCCACTCCACCCTGCATGTATTCACTTCTTCAGCTCTTTTCTACATTCGCTGTTGTTCAGAATAGTTTACCCTGAGAACTACGGCACCTTCTTCACCTCTACTTCTTGCATCTTGACCGTTCCATTCATTCGCACACATGTATTCTGTTTTGCTGCGACTGACCTTCATTCCTCTTCTCTCCTGTGCATACCTCCACCTCTGTAGGTTTTTATACCAAGAACAACCTGCTCTCACTAAAGATAACAATATCATCTGTGAACATCATAGTAACAGACATGATACGAAACTCCTGCCTGACCTCATCAGTCAGCCTGTCCATCAACTTAATAAACAAAGAAGGGGCTCAGAGCTGATCCTTGGTGCATTCCCTACTCCAATTTGAACCCAGACATCGCTCCTATTGCACACCTCACTGCTGTCATACTGCTCTCATAAATATGCTGAGCCCCTCCAACATTCTGATCTGTCACCCCAGACTTCCTCATGCAATGCCCCAATTCCTCCCTTGTGTCTCTGTCGTACGCTTTCCTTTAAGTCCAAAAAGACAAAATGCAACTCCCTCTGACCTTCTCTGTACTTCTCCATCAGCATTCTCAAAGCAAACATCTCATCTGTATTCTTTCTTGGCATGAAACCAGAGTCACCTCTTGTCCATATCTTCATTGTGTGGCTCCTTAGGTTAATACCTCTGTAGTTCCCACAGCTCTCAATGTTACCCTGCTTGACATCACCACCAGTACATTTTTACTCCATTCCTCAGGCATCCTCTCGCTTACCGAAATCCGTCTGTAACGGTTTTCTTTAAAGTCTATTGTTGAACAAGTCCTTTTCATGTACACAGGTCTCTCTTTAAAAAGGGATCCAAGTAGATACAATTTTCATTCCCTCATGAAGAATTTAAATGAACATAGGCCACACCGACCAACAATGTTTCACTCATCTTCGTACCGTCCAAACTGACCAATGTAAGACCCCCGCTGTTGGGTTACTTTCACTTTCCTCACAGATAATAAAAGGAAACCTGCAGATTTTTTACTTGTTTTTCTGTTGTTGGGGAAGACAGCATAGCAAAGTTATGATTTTAATTTCCCATTAAGACCTAAATACTTCTCACATGTAGACTTGAAGTCCTGGAAAGTATACATTCACAAAAAAAAAATTCAGCATTTGTCATTGAGCTAACTAGCGGCATAAGAAAAAGTATACTTTATTATTTGATACATTCTCCATATTGCCCTCTAAACAGATACATGAGGGAAGCTTTTTGTGAATATTCAACTGTGGTGCAGAAACTGTTGATGTAACTGAGCTGCAGGTCTCCAGCAGCAAGGATGTGGGTGGAGCTCACACCCTGATGGATGTGGAGGTTTGAGTGACTGTTGACTGTTGTTGCCAACTTCAATTTTGACCACTGAGGTAAGTTGATGGACAAGATTGTTTCATTTGTTTGTCTGATTGTGGCAAATGCGGGCCCTGGTGATGAAAGAAATTGGTCAGGTGATTTTTGGGAACTTTTTATCACTTGATTGGATTCCCAGGTATATCGAGAAGATGGTTTCTCACATAGTTGTAATTCTTTGAAATATTCCATCTCCATGCAAACTCAATGAGAGCAACAGTCGGCCAAGTCTTGGCATTGCTCTGTAGGATTTTTATATTTGCTTGTTAGAGTTATACACGATCTGACAGCAGTTTACTTTTCTGTCCAATATTGTTTAAAACACTTTAATGTCCTGCTCAACTTTTCGGTTATTGAATCACTATTCCCTTATTAAAAATGTGTGACACTTGATTATGATATTTTATATTGTGACTATAATATGACCCAGTGGCAGCATGTATACACTAAAGAGTAAGGGGCCAAGGATGGAGCTCTGTGAGACACCACAGGTCAAAGGGGCCATCGAGAAGGAGGCATTAACCGTGACTATTGAGAAAGTCCTACACGATAGACATGATCTTTTTTTTGGAGTATTGAAACAAGGTCTTACTGAACATAACTGTGTAAATTGATCCATCAAAAAAGTCTAATCAGGGTCAAATAGTTATCAAAAGGTTTAACTAATCTCATTAAAATCATTAATAGACTATTTTTCCATGAAATATAAAATTTTATCCTGAAAATAATAATAATATTATTATAAGTCAGATTTCTTTTCTTGTTAAAGACATGCTTGACCAAACAAATTGTCATATTATGGTTAATTTAGAACATCTAAGATATTAAAATTAATAAATGTAACAAAGTAAGAAAGAAATATTATTTTCCATAGTTTCTTTTCTTAGCGGGACGTTAAAAGGTTAGTCTAAGACAGCTTGACACTTTAATAAAAATGTTTTAGTTCTCCTGCATCTTCTATACAGATTACAGAAAGCTAAAGGACTGATCTCAGACAAACTAGAATCCAGTCACAGAAACCTGGCTATGCAGTTGAAGATCTGTCATCAACAAATCCTCTCTGACATTTTCACAGACTGTACAGAAGTTAATTATAGAACACACCAACATTTGCAGTTCCATAAAGATGAGAAGATAATGTTGTAGGATACACCACACTGTGACATCACAGAGCTGCATATATCAATTCTATCCAAGTTTTAATAAACCAGTATTTGCACAAATCCATCCACATTCGGCCAGAATATTCATGGATGTCTATGTCACTTTAATTTCCCCAACAAATCCCACGTAACAGTACATAACTCCCTCACTCATAAAAGTTTCTCTTTTATTGATTTTTAATGAGTGAAAAATATCACACTGACTGCAGATTCCTTCAAACATTGTAAAACTAAAGATAAGATAAATCCGTCACAAGGCCATCCCTAATAGATTCAGCTACACCAAAAATACAATCCACACCAAATGTGTCTGCTTGTGAGCTAAGAGTGGATTGAATGTCTCAATATCTCTCTTTTTTCAGACTATTGACATTATACATAGATCGTCTTCACATTAAGAGAAACAAAGTAAGTCACACCAGGGCTATGACATAAGTCACATGATCTCTACAAAGGACGTCACATGGCTGCTTCACAGGAAAACACTTGTGTAATGCGCACAATGGGATTGAAATTACAACTCATCACGTCTGATGTGTAATAAACAGACCCATACCACTGTGACAGCTACAGTTGTGCAGTAGCATGATAGTTATCTTTTACCATCTTAAGTGCAATAGTGAATACTGTCCCAGTGCAATAGTGTGAATGTTTACACAACAGTTCACGTTCAGAGCAATTTTCCCTGCAGTATTCTCTGTGCCTGTTTTGTTCTCTTGTGTTTTTCTGTTTTACTTATTTTGCCTGCCCTTCTTGCTCTTAAATGCCGCCATTCCAAGAGTTATGAACCAACTTTTAACGTTCTGCAACAGTGACAATAAAGTTCTACTCTAGTCTGTTCTATTCAAATTAAATCATTAAAGACAAAGGTTAATCTTGAATGACAAATAGGTAATGAAATAAGCATTCAACAAGCTTTACATTTTAAATATGTAAGCTTGAAAAAGTGCTCAGAGAGCTAAAACCTCCACCAAGGCACAACTGTACCTTTGTACCAGACTCAATTTGATTGCTTTTTTTTTAGGAACATTTCATGCAGATTCATCCAATTTATGTACGGGTAATTGCCAAGCCCTGAATCTACCAAAACTAAAACAAACTCTCCCGGTATCTGTGAAATACTCTGGAACAGTACGTCTCTTCTCAGTCTCTTGCTCCATCCGCTTCAGCATCTCTGCTCAGAGCCACCACCCACCTCCACCCAGTCCACTGCATGGCGCTCCTGAGTACAGGGAAAAAAAGTTTTTTCGAATGGATCACGAACAAACGTAGCGAGAGTTTCTAAGTTTCAGGAACTACTCTTTTGACCTAAAGGCTTCCACGTACACTCTTGGATAATCTGGTGATGAACCGGGGGGAAGCCAGGTCTGATATGCAGCGGCAGAAGAGGTGATGACCAACAGGTGTGCAGCTCAACCAGTACTCAGTTGTATATTGTCACTCCTCCAGCCAATAGACAGCCACTGAGAGAGAGAGAGAGAGAGAGAGAGAGAGAGAGAGAGTGAGAGAGAGAGAGAGAGAGAGAGAGAGAGAGAGAGAGCGGGCGCGAGAGCGTGGAGGCACAGACAGCGTACAAAAGGAAGAGAAAGAGTCTGAGCGTTTCCTCCGTGACATAGACACGCAGGTAAAAATATAATCTCCTTAGTGGAGGTAATAAAGCTGATTGAAGCATGAATGGAATAAATACCTAACTTAGCTCACGGTGCAATACAGCGGCCGTAGATGGGAGACACAGAGATGTTAATTGCTCCAGTGGCTTTTTGCATGCTTTCAGGTTTTGTTTTGTACTTTTCCTCAGTATTGACATCACATGCATATAAATGTCAGGAACCCTGATTTCTGACCACTCAGTGAAGTGTTTGGATGATCAGTTTCATGGAAAAGATGTAATGTTCTCTTTCTTTAATTTAAGAAGATATTCATTTACTAAAATCTTAATGTCCTGGTTTCTGCGAAGTACTAGTTATGCATGAAGTTGTGCTGCCTCACCGAGATAAAAGTTAACATCAGTGTACTCCCTCTTTTGGAAGTCATTCCCCTATAAGACAACTGACAGAACGCAACTGGTTTTATCCTAAGATGTCAAATGAAGGATGAAATTTAACCTTCCCTCTGCAACAAAGTCCAGATTTGCAGAATGCATGGCTACGATTGGGTGAGATCAAAGAATCTTTAACATTGAACATGTGACTCTGTTTCATCGATTTCTTTTCTTCCATTTTTGCACAGTACTCTCTGTTATTGTAATTGTTCCTGCATTTCAGAGGGGAACTCGCCGCACAGTCATACTTTGAAGCAGCAATCTAACGAGGCGCCTCTCCACAATCTCCATTCTCACTGCCGCTGAAACCACTAAAGATTAAAACCTCTTATTAGAACTAAATACTGAATATGTCTCCATAAATTAGGCCCACTGAAATTTAAGCAGGGTAGAAGATTAGTCCAGCGTCTGTCGAATGCTGCGTGCGCTGTTTGTCAGCTTCAATTATCCATAACACTCAGGCTTAATCCTCATTGCAATTAAATTTCCAATTAGAATGGAAAAAACATCCAGATGCATAAAGCAAGACGAGGGCTTGGCCTGCAACAGTGTCACTAGGAAGAAATACAGTAAGATACTGTGCGCAATAAGGCGATGTCATGTTAAGTATAAAATGCTCACTGCATATATAATTGCCATTACTGGCATAATGTTGAATAAATAACGGTACATTGATTTCATAAAAGAAATGATTGGATAAGGCTGATTGCATTAGCATATTTCAGATATTTCGAAACAGTGGCTGCAAATCATTTTTCCTTCTATTATCTGGCATTGATAACTTAGCTGATGACGAAACACCGAATACTTGTGTTTTCTTCATAGCTTTCTCTTCAGCCTTGTCAGAAAGGCAGAGCACAGCAGGTCGTGTTTTGAGGTACCGAGTATCTTTAAATGTTAGTGGAAATCCATCACGCATAATTGGCTTAAAGCCAATAAATCATATTTTATTTCATGAAGTAAATTCTTTTTATATATATATATATAACTATGATCATACTCATGAGCTATATTTTTTGGATATTCAATAATAGCATATAACAAAAATCTATAGGATTTCGGTTGAAAAGTTGCAATACAAGTTACAAGCAATCCTGCTAATATAACTCCTCGAATAAAAAAAAAATGGTAGAAATCTTTTTCATGAAAAAGCTTACCATAGTGAGTTAAATATGAACTATTGCAGTGATATATATTATGTGGATCTTCTTGGGTTGATTAATAAGCACCACATTTGGACTACAACAGACCAACAGTTGAGAAATTATGGCCCAAAAGCCTTTGGAGATAAATGCCTCCTAGTGTCAAATATATGCAACCGACCATTCCCAAAATATTGCCAAAACATTTTATACTTCGCAATAAGATCTATGTTGCTCTAAAATTTAAAAGTAATGTCTGAAATGGGTCTGTGTAGGTTCTCATTCATCCAGGTCATGGTAATACTTATGGCTTGTGCTTAACTGGATTTCTGTTTATTCTTGAAGGCGTTTAACCTCTCGTCCATCTTAAGCTTGGTTAGGTATATGGAATATACCCAACTTTTCACAGATATTCCACAATAACTCCCAATATTCAGGGACAATATGGATTTGTCATTGCCGCCGCGTCCGTAGCCGCCACAGATCCTCCGCATTAACTCAAAAACGAATTCATGGATAATTTTCAAACGTTGTCAGCAAATAGATCTCAGTGCAAGGAAGAACTGGGTTGATTTTGGTAAAAATCATTTGCATATTTCTGACAGTAAGGGAGCTTTATGTCCAAAGAATTTCAGGCCATCATTTCTCAACTGTTGGTTCAGTTTAGCCCATCTTGGTGCATATGAATTGACTTGAGGAGATATATTTCATATTTTACTCCCATAATTCATAGATAACATATTAGGGGAGTTCTTTTCACGATATCACTTTTTTAAGACATAACTTCACGTTTTATTTGAAGACTTATTTGGGGGCTTTTCTGGAATATACCCTTACTGTCGGGAACGACAGCGTAGGCCTAGTTAACGAATATAATGTGTTAATAAACATCCTTTTTTACTTCATTCACTCGTTTCTCCTGATTAAAATTAAATGGTGCGTTGAGGACTTCTGCATCCAAACTGTTGGAACTCAACTGTTCTGCCCGTCAGTGACAGGAAGAAAGTTTCAAGGAGAAACAAAAGAACTGTCCTGTTCTGATATAGTTGCAGGCACTGCAGCAGTTCTCCAAAAACCCAGAAACCACTGTGTTGAAGTTTTCATAAGAATTAAAGTGTCCGCTCACCGTCAAACAAAATAAAAAAAATCTGACTGGGCAAGACAAGCTTTAAAACTTATCGCACAAACTTTATATTTTTGAACGTCGAGCTACTTTGAAAGCAGTCATTGAGATCAGAGGTTGCTGTGACTTCTGCTGTCGGCGTGGTGGAGGCAGTACCCAGCGTGTTGGCGGCAGCCCAGCAGCTGTGTTTTGGCGCTGAAGTGCCTCAAATACTGAATTTGTCATTTTTCTATAACTGGTCACCACATTTATCTCAATGTCCTTGTCTGCTCAACAGCTTTCATATCGTTGTGATGCTGACGGGAGACACTGTTGCTGGAATGCTGGCCAACTCTGTCTGTTATCATCCAACCGCACCAAAATAACACATCATCAAGAAGCTGAATGCAAAGTAAGACTCATTTAAGGCCTGTTTTCTCCTAACGAGCTGCACAGACTTCATCATCATCCGACATCCTTAAATATAGGCAGCGGTGGATCTAGGATTTCAAAATCTTTGTTTTGTTTTTTTAATGCACAGCATTCTTGCATACCTTGCCATTGGATCTATAGCGTTCTACAAACACATAATAAGAAGATAATTACACGCTTTTTCGTGACATTATGGAATTGTCATCGTTGCCGCCGCCTCTGCTACAAATCCTTCTCGTTTACATGATATCTCAAAAACTATTTTTTGGGTCATTTTAGAATATTATACCCACAAAGACCTTAATGCAAGGAAGAGCTGGTTAGATGGTGGGAAAAGTCATTTGTATACTTCTGACACTAGGGGGAGCTTTATCTCCAAATGTGTTTGTGTCATAATTTCTCAACATTTCGTCAAGTTGAGTCCAAATTCAGTGCATATGAATGGTCTCAATGAGCTACATCTTGTTTTTCTTAAATACTATTTTACTAACTAGAGGGAGCTTTTTTTTAAATGAAAAACATTGTTTTTTGGACCCAACAAACCGTTGCTCAAATTTGATTTGCATATGAAGTGGCTATAGGAGATAAATCTTGTGCATATATGTGATATTTTATATATCATATCTAAATATCAGATTTTATATGATGCTTTCCTGAGCAAAACAGAAAAAATAACAATAGCAGCTATTGTTAGCGATTTCATAAATGTGCTCAATGTGGTCTTTTTTGTCTATTGTGTATCCCATGTAATTTTTCCTTTAACGACAACGGGGTCAGGACTGCTGCAGTAACAGCTGTACTAGAATAGCAACACTGTATGAAATGAAAATGACAGCAAATTTGCTTAAATTTCTCTAAAACACGCCCATGAAAAAATGAAAGAATAACATTATTATTATTACACTAGGACAAACAGCCCACTATTATCAGCCCATCTGCTTCAAAGGACTCTAGTTCTCATAAGATTTCATAGTTCGGGGCCTAAGAAAGTGTCTGTTTTCTATATTTATCCCAAATGGATATCAGTTTGCTTGCACTCTAAGCCAGCAACACACTTCAATATCCTGTTGTGTGCTGAGGGACGGATCTGAGACGAGGAGGACACAGAGGAACAATGTTAGAGATACATAGAGAAGAACACACACACACACAAACACACACACACACACACACACACACACACACACACACACACACACACACACACACACACACACACACACACACACACACACACACACACACACACACACATTCAGATGCGTACATACTCAACGAACAACCCCTTAGGAGCGCACACAAAGACGCACAATGAGACACACCAGAGACACTCAGATGAAAAGCTTTAAGAAAAAAAAAAGGAGCCCTTTCATTAGAGAAAAGAGGATGAGAAAAATAGTAAAGTGAAGAAACAGCCCAGAGTCAACCGCATCTTCAGAGCTTCACACATGCCAGGGTGAGATCTTGGCTGCCGGGGGAATCTGTCAAAGTGAAACCCCTGTCCAATGAGATTTAGGCCTCAGCCGGAGATGAAACAAAGCCTGACCTCAACACAGAGCCTTGTGGTCTTCTGCATTACTGTGCCTGACATTATGAGTGTGTGTATGTGTGTGTGCGTGCATACATTTTGTCCCCGCGGGCCTTTGGGGAGCGATCCTAATGTGAGCATGCATGTGGATAAAACAATGCTTTTGTATGGAAATTTGAATGAGCTCGGTAGCATATGTGTTCATCCGCAGAATCTTTCATGCCTGTGTGTTTGTGTGAACCGACCTATATGAGTTTGTGTGTGTCTCACCACACTTCCCTCCCCTCAGATCCCTCAGCCTCGGTTCTGCGGTCCAGATTTCATTAGCAGCCAGACGGCTTCCCATCCAGCATCTGAATCTAATTCTCTGGCTTCCTTTGACATGCATCTGACTAATGAATGTCAATATTTTGGTTAGAGCAAACCAGGGGGCAAAGACAGAGAGCTTTGGTGATGACGAAAAGAGCACCAGTTGTGGTAAAAGTGTGATTTTATTTCAGCATGTGTGTGTTTTTGTTTTTTGGCTATAATGAAAAAATAGTTCACTGTTAAAAGAAAGAGAAATTGAAGCCCTACAGGAATTTTCAATTTCACCATCCTGATATCTTAAACCCTTCAGTCTGATTGCTTTATGCTTCACGAGGGCTTTTGGTTAAAATTCCTGTGATAGTTTAAAACATTCTCAAATCAATGGAATGCTTGTAACTCTGAGTAATTAAACACCACAATGGAGTCCGCTGTTCAAACATCCACGGCAATCAGCTTTAGACTTAGACTGTCAAACTGGAGATGAACGACTTCCCAACAAGGGGAAATTAATGGAATAAATTTAGAATGTTATGGTGTAACTCTCTCAAACCACCGCTCAAACACCAGTTGAGTCATGCTTAGACTAATTAGTATTAATAATAGTTTGTATTAATGATAATAAAATGTTAAAACAGAAACCATTCGTCTCTTCGAGTCCTCTTGGAGCTTTCTTGCTGCTTCAGGTCATTCATGGGGAAGGTTCTTGTGCTTCAGGCAGACCAGAGAGCTTATTTTTAAGGTTAAAACACTTTTTTTGTGACATAATTTCTTAAATGTTGCATATGAATCCACTCTAGGAAACGTATTTTGTATTTCGTATAAAACATATAAAACATATTTTAATCCAATAGTTCATATTTTACTCATCAGACGGGGGCTTTATCTTTCTTTTTTCGTAAAAACAAACACTGCTCCTTTGACTTAACTTCCTAACCCTTGGATTGATTTAGTCCAAATTTGGTGAAGAAATAATTTCACATTTAACTTGAGGGGTTGAATTAGGCTGGATTGCTTGTGCAACACAGTGGAATAAGGGCAAAATATTATTATTATAATTATAATAATGATGACGATGAGAGAGAGGTTTCATACAATCAAGAGCATCAATAACTAAAGTTATTGATCATCATTCCTTGGTGTTTTATTGTTTGTTATGAAAATTTATGTCCGAAAAACAGTGTTTTACGTAAAAAAAATCTTCTAAAAGTGAGTAAAATAAAACTATTGAGAAATTATGGCCCAAAATTTATTAGAGATTAAGTTCTTCCTGTGTGTGAAAAATATACAACGGACCTTGCACGAAATCAATCAAAGTCTTCCTCCCACTAAGGTGTGTATCAGTATAAAATTTGAAAATTATTTATTTTTAACATGACACATCTAAACTGCATCCAGGAAGTTTTTGATTGGTCAGGCAGTGTTTTAGGGAGCGCTTGATATGCTCTGCAGCAGAAAATGGGCAGAGCTCAATTTTAAATCACGACCTACATTGATTACTTGCATTTACTTGTGATAATCCAAAAACTTGATCATGATTAGAATTTATTTTTTGCACAGCTCTATGTGGATATGATCAAATGTAATCTTATGTAAAACAAAATATATTTATTTTTTCAATTTTTCAATGGTAAAGAAATGAGCAGTCTTTAAATTTTAGATCATTGTTGTAAAATCATATTTTCTCACAGGTCCCCCCCTTATAAGGTAAAGAATTCCGTAACAAACATGTGCTGTATAATAAATTTGTCTATGTTGGAAGAGGTACCCTATTATCAGACCAATTCACGCAGCCCTAGTTCATGCTCAGTGCAAGCATTTAAAGACAAATTTGGGTTATTTTGAGGTCCCTGCTTTGGCTTGATGTCCTCAGCAGCAAAAGGTAAAAGCTGTGGAAAAACTTACATTACAGTTAACAAAAAAGTGAAAGTCGTTTGAAACAACCTCCTCTGGTCTCCTGCAGTAAAAGTCATGGGTACAACACCCAATCATTAGCCAGACCTCCATGCCCTTACTTCCTATCTTGATACGTTTAATAAGCACTTCCTCTTGGACTGGCAAAGGAAGAGAATGAGCCAAAATGGATGAATGTTGTGCTGTATGCGGCTGCAGTTTCAGGCAGGCGGCGGCGGTTTTCTGCTAGTTTTAGGAAATGTTTTTACTAGTTTGAGTCCAAAACACTTTTCTGCATAAATTTGATTTCTTTCATTCATTTGTCTAACAGGCCTATGAGTACCAGATAAAATACATAAATCCTTCCTTTATCCTTTCCTCATCTACTGTGGTGCTTCTCTGGATCACATTGTTTATCCTAATAACTCGTCCTTTTTCCTGCCGCCTCTGCTTGCGCAGCTGAACATTTGGTTTCATTCAGCCTTGTGATTTGTTGGTGGAAAAAAATAAATTAGGAATGCTCAATACCCCCAAAACAAATCTCCCTTCTGATTCAAATATGCCAGCATGGCTGTCATGGAAGAAGAGACTTTGTCTGATGAGTTGTGAGCAGAAAATCTAGAGCAGTTTGTGCAGGAAGTCTGACCGCTGGCTGAATGTGGATGTGTGCGTGTCAGAAGAGAGAGGGAAAATAAAATAAACTCTTGACACTCGCAAGTGAGAAGAGTACATCTTCTTTCTTTTTTTTTTTAAACTTCTCCTCGCCTTGAGAAGATGAGCTGGTTTTCAGGAACCCATTCAAAATCAACTTGTTCACATTTTTCAAACCTGGAAGAAACCGAGCACAGCCACGGCATTACACTTTTGGCTCTAAATGGTTCCAGTTAGGGATTAAGCACTTTCCTCAAGAGCCGCTTACTGGTAAAATGAAGGAAGAAAGCTCTTTCTCTCCACTTATAGCCAGATTCTCTCAGTCACCCCACAGATTAGAGACCATCTTGTCAAAAACCGGTTTCTCACCAGTTTCGCCCTCAAGTGCACGATATGGTATTACCACCCTAGATTCTATTATGCAGGCAGAATACTGCCTCATTAAATATTATCCTGCAGCGGCGGCCCAGGCTAGAAAATTAGATTTAAGTGGGGAACTAGCCAATTCATGCAGATTTCTCAATGAATTTGTGATTTTATGCCAGCCTTTATATCTGGTAATTCTCTCTGAGTATCGATCCCTATATAATTATAAACTATAGACTATGAAAGTGCAAACCTTCCGTCACAGAACAACAGAACACTAGGTTACAGGAAAATTCATGCAGACGTCTCTATTAATATCTGAGTTATTGCGAGCCTCTAAATCTACCGACAACTTAAACATCAATCTGAATATCTTTCAAATACTCAAATACTTTCAAATACTTTCAATTACTTTCAAATACTATTGCAATATTTCATCGTCTCCTGTGCCTTCCACTTCAGCGTCTCTGTTCAAAGGATCAAAGGATCAAAGGCAGCAATTGCCACATAGTGACATTACTCCAAAAGGTTTATTATTTTATTTTAAATGCTTTTATGTAATCCTGCTTACAAACAGACAAACAGACAAACATACAAACAAACATACAAACATACAAACAAACAGACAAACAGACAAACAGACAAACAGACACACAGACAAACAAACATACAAACAAACAGACAAACTCACAAGATTGAAAACTTGAAATTTTCATCTTTGATATCAATCCATTAGTTTTTCCATAATCTTCTTCATAAACAAAGAAACAAAGAAACAGACAAACAAACACGGGTGAAAACATAACTTCCTTCCTTGGCGGAGGTAATAACCAGACTAAGTCCTTAGATCTTGCGACCCTCTTGGGCTGCTGGTTAATTCTCCTCCAGTGGAAAGACAGGAATCCACACCAGCTGATGTAGCTGCACATCGAAGCCGAGGTGCTATTAAAAAATGCCGCACTCTATGGTGTGTTTTGATGATCTGATGGAACAGAGCATTGTGCACTGTAAAATTATTTTGTATTTCCTACTGCACCTTTCTTTCCCCTGACCTTTTTTTTTGTTCATAAGAAAAAGGAAATCGATAAAAATCATTTTAAAAACATAAATTTTGAATGGAAGGACTGTCATTTTCACACGTATTTGTTTTATCAAACATTTGATGAAAGTAATACCGGGAAGGAGAACTTTGACCCATAAATACACTGTGATGCATTTCTGCAAACTCTAGAACAGTCTTATTGATCCCTGAATGTCAGCTTACATTGTAAAGCCTGTGGTGTAAATATCAGCTGTGGATTCTGAGAGACGTTTAGGCTTAAACCATTATTAGCTGTCAGGCTCCAGCTGGACTTAATTGGGCCGTGACAGGCTTGAGCCAAACTCTCAGTCCTATCCAGTCAAATGTACGGCAGCATCCTGCAGCACACATCTTAAATCTTATTTCTTTGCTCTGTAAAGCCAGCTTACATCTGCTCATTGGGCTCCGGAGAGGATCAAGAGTGATCTAGAGACAGGTCTGATCCCAAACAGACTGTAGAATAAATGATCGACACGTGCTCTCCTCTTCTGGGACATAATGGGAACCTTTCCTGCATCTGATTGAATGAATGTGTCGTTCACTAGATTCTCACTTATCTCTACTGGAGGAGAATGATTGATCAATGTGGAACAACAGCAAAAGTATATTAGAAAAGTTCCTGAAGAAAGAATGGGCAAAATAATGGGATTGCACTATAATGGTATTATTACTTTACTACTGCCTTATTACTGCTTCATTACATTTGGAATAGTGTCTAAATAAATAATAAATCTCCTATTTCTCCATTCACTTGAAGCAATACAGACAGTCCGGCCAGAAGCCACATTTACTCAACTAATTATTATCAGTCATGGGTTAACGTTAAAAAAGTAACGATTGGCCTGATAATTATTGAGCTTTAAATATGGATGTTTATAGTATTAATTTCAAAGATGTGCAGCATGGTTAACCATTTTAGAAAATGATTATTATAAAAAAATCAATGTATCAGTTTTAATTGCGATACTTATATCATTACTACATCTATTTGTGATCATTTTGTAACTGTTATTTGTTTTGGTTTTGATTTAGAAAAAAAATGGCTCCATTGAATTAGAGCTAAGATAAACTCAGAACCATACTCGTCCTCAGACCCAAGCATGAATGTTTGCACACCATGACGGCTTCACTTAGAACATCTTTATACTCTGTTATTTAATTATATTAATTGCAGTGGAAGCGGAAGAGATAAAGGGAAAAAAAGGGCATCAAATTAGAGTTCAGACCTCGCCGGTAGGTCACACTGTATCGAGTGAGTAGAGGCAATGTATTTTTAAAAGGTAAATATTAAGTCATTTTTTGTCAGAATTCCAATGCAGCTGAATATATTAGTAGCTCACATTATTTCTATCTTGTTTCCTACATGTATTTGTACAGGAAGGAGGACAGGAGATGGGATGCTGTGTCGTATTAAGAGCAAATATTAAATGTATTTCATGTTATTATCAGGGGTGACATGGTGTTCCAGTGGGAAGCAAAACTGCCAGAAGGTTACATGTATGCATGGGTTCCCTCTGGGAGCTCCCTCTTCCTCCCACAGTCCAAAGACATTCTATGGAGGTCAATTGAGGTCTGTAAATCCCCGTAAGCGTGAATGAGAGCCTGAATAGTTGTATTCTATTTGTTTCGTCCCTGTGATGATCTGTCAAGGATCTACCTCGCCTTTTGCTCAATTGCAGCACGAGTTAGTGCCCCTCAACAGGACAATTCTATATCAGAGTTTTCCTTAACTTTGACAAATTTTCCCCAACAACATTTTATCATAAATCCCAGATGACGGAAGACTGATAACTGAAGACTGATTCTGTAAACCAATACTGTGTTTGATCCCTGTTTTCCAAACAGTTCAATTTTCTACTCATCAACTTATTGAATATTCTGCCAAAATCTTTGAGGGTTATCAAGTTGTGTTGTGGCAAAATCCAGATGAGCCTTAATTTTGATCGGGATTAGAAAATGTCTCTTTGCTTACCAAACTACCATGGGTGGCATTTTTGTCCAGTGTCTTTCAAACAATGACGCTATGATGACTGTTGATGGGTTGAGAGAAGGTTGCACTTCCTTAGATGTTTTCTTTGTTTCTTTTTAGGCTTCCTTCAAGAGCCTTTGGAGGACTCATGGAAGGTCAGCCACTTCTGGGAAGGTTCCCTATTGTTCCAAGTATTCTCCACCTGCAGATGATGTGTCCTACTGTGGATCTGTGGAGTCCAAGAACTGTAGAAACAGCTTTGCAACTCTTCCCAAACAGAAGCTTTTCAACTATCTTTCCCATTTCTTCTGTAATTTCTTTGATTGTGGCATATTGTGCTACTGTTGAGATCTCTAAACCAACATCCTCCATCTGAATATGGTCTTAATGTGATTGAACAAAGGTGGTTGTAGCCGGGTCTAGGTGAGTCCGGCGCAGTTATTGATGCAATTTGGTAGTTTCTTGAGAGTATGTTTCTTCACCCTACGCCCTCTCATGCCCAGTCGGTATTAGAAAACCTTTTCACTTCAACTATCCACGAATGTCAACATCCTGGTTCATTCTGAAATTTATACTTTCATAGACCTTAGTTGGAGGAAGGACTGGAATATTTTGAAAAAGGTTGGTTATATATTGCTGACACAAGGGGGAGCTTTACCTCCAAAGGTTTTCTGGCCATAATTTCTTAACATTTTGTCCGATTTAGTCCAAATTGGTTGCAAACACAAGTTGGAGACCTTTCTTAATGTTAAACCCTATTTTCTGCAAGTAGCTTCACAATTGTGGATCTGATTTTGTCCAAATTCAGTGCATATGAGTCGAGACACAGAGATCTATGTTGTATATACCTTATTTTACTATAGTACTTTTAATTACTAATTTTATTTTTAATTTTTAATTTTTCACTGTTTCTAGGACAGAACCAAAAAAAATATTTAAAAGGTCATTTTCAAATTCAAATAATCTCATAGACCTTATTATGAGTTGGAACAGGTTTAATTTAGGCAAAGATTGTTTGTAAATTTAGTGTCAAAAAAATATACAAATGTTATACTATGCTGTAAAGGGAGCTTTATTTCCAAAAGTTATTGGGCCATAATTTCCCAGGCATCGGTCCGATTTAGTCCAAATTTAGTGGATATTAATCAACTCCCAGAGATCTATCTTATTTAATCAGAATTTACAATCATAGTTCATATTTTACTCACTAGGGGTAATATTCTTTTTTCCTTTTTGCAAAAATCCCTTTTTTTTGGTCATAACTTCATAGCCATCAGTCTGATTTAGTCCATGTGTAATAGATATGAATCATATCGAAGAGATATGTTTTGTTAATGTCATATATCACTGTAATAGTTTATACTTAACTCAATTCAGGGAGGTTTTCGGAGTCCAATCAGGGGCTTTCTCGGACAACACGGGGGATTGTGGAATTTTCAGGGAAAAACCCTTGCTGTCAGGGACGACAGCATAGCCCTTCTTTTAAAAATTGCATTTTGTGTTTACTGTTGTCTCTTTTGTTTTATGTTAAACTCAGTTTGAAGATCCGACACAACTTACTTTTTGATACACACAAAGATAGAAGCAACAATACAGAATCCAACCCTTTTTTTTTACAACACAGTTTACAATCTCAGCAGAGAATGAGGCAGACTGCAAACTCATTTTCTGTTCAACCATGTATTTTAGAAGGACCAATAAATTAGACATGCACTATTGAGTTTACAGGAGGGTAAAGGTGCATTAGAGGGGAGTGACATCAGGAGCAGGGTGGGCTGAGGCATTAAGAACATATGAAAGAAATGTCAGACACCTAGACAAGGAGAGAGAAAAACTAAAGCACAGAGATTATAAAAGAAAAATGGAAAGAGGAAACAGAAATGTAGACTGTGTGTGTGTGTGTGTGTGTGTGTGTTAAAGTGGCGTTTAAGTGCATGCGTCACATGCCATTCTTAGCAAGCCCTCAATCAAGATGTGATTTACGAGCCTGGGTTTCTGTTACCACATTTTAGAGCCTACAGGCCTGTGAGCAGGGGCTTTTATTTGGCAGGGGCTTACAATCTAAGAGTAACAAGTTGGGTTTTTTTATTTGGCAGCGGTTTCCAGCTGCAATGGTTTTCTTCAGCTTTCCTGACCACAGAGCGGACGAAGAAAAGAGGGAGGGGGGCAGAGGAGGAGGAAAATAAAGCAGTTGGAAGCGGCGCAGAGTAGAAAAATAAAGAAGGAGAAGCCGGTGGGATGTGATGATAGGTACTTTGGCATAGAGGTTATGGAGAAACGTGGGGTACGCTTCCCTGCTGTCAGTCAATGCATTGTTCTCCAAAGCAACAGAAGTACAATGTGTTCATACAGACAGAACGAGCAGAATTGAAACAAAGTGTGTGAAAAGGCATCTTGGAGGTACTTCAGTCTGACAGCAGTTCCACAGAAGCAGCATCCATCTCAGTTCGGCACGGTAAGTTTAGTGTATTATTCGAAAAGTGTATTTCACTCGTCATTGTGATGGGGTGGATCCACTGCTGATCCAAACCCACCACCAACGTTTGGGTTGCTCAGTGCAAGAGAAAGCCTGGTGCAACATAAAGAGTTTTTCGCTTCACTATTCTGTTTTGCACGTAGCTATGAAGCAAACTAAATGCTGCCCTAAAAAAAATGCTCGATAGATGGAGGGTTTCAACTAGTAACACTAGTCCTATGCTGTCATCCCGGACATCAAGCGTATGTCCCTGAAAAGCCCCCAATCCCCTTTGTTGTACAAGCAAAACCCCTGATTGAACTAAAAAAAGCGAATATGAACTATTAGATGCAGGATAGATCTCCTCGAGTCGATTCATATGCACCAAGTTGGGACTAAATCAGACCAACGGTCAGGAAGTTATTTCTGAAACATTATTTTCGGAAAAGAAACCTTGCTTGGCGAGTAAAATACATTCATATGTACCAAATTTGGATAAAATTATGGCCCGAAAACATTTGGAGAAAATAAGTTAGCGATCTTTCAAAAAAATGTATTCTGTTCTTCCTTGAACTAAAGTCGTATGTGCATATAAAATCTGTGAAAATGATCCATGAAATGGTTTTGGAGTTGTTGACTCAAAACATAGGATTTGCGGCATTAAATGATAATATCCCTTAGTTTTTACGGATATAATTAAGAAATTCTAAGTCCAGTCGTTAAATCTAATTTATGTGAAGGAATGCAAAGTAAATTAATGTATTCACTAATTTTTGCACTAAACTGTCTTCATTCATTCGATAGACTAAAAAAACAAACATTCTTCAAAGTCATTTTGTAGCAGGAGGGAAATATTTAAATGGACATCACAGTTAAATTAATTCTTTTTACGACCTACCTATAAGTATTTCTGACCTTTTATTTAATATCTCACAAATTTTAGACTTTTAAAAACATACTGCAACACGGACCGTACAATACCAGAGCTGGATTTCTGCTTCTTAAAACAGAATCCACTCATAAGTCTGTGTGATCTGTAAACAAAAAAATATGCTTACAGATAATAGCTCTTGACAAGTCTAACAAAGCAGACCGAGGAGGATGGTGGCAGAGGCATCTTCCCCAGGGGTGTTGTCTGTCAAAAATAGTGAATGTGTGCGTGAACTGCATGTGAAGAAGGCCAAAAGATGAACTGAGCCCAGTCTCAGTCTCAGGGCATCGGACTCTGATGTTCTGGTATGTTCAACGCCATCTCATCCAGAGACAGAAGGGACCCTCAGGAGACTGGAGTGGTGTCATTATGAGCAGTGATGAGAACCTGCTGATGTCTGCACACGTGTGGAACAGTATATAAGTATCTAACAATATGAATACCATGTTATGAGTAGGTAATATGAACAGACACAAAGCAGTCTTTACTAAATGGGCTCATGAACTCATGAAAACTCTTACTCTAACTCATGGATTCTATGAAACAAAAAGGATCTGTCAAGGTATGGATCCATCATGTATCCCCCATAATGCTTAGGAATATAAATTTAAAAAGACGCAAACATAAAACCAAAATGTGTGACCGGCTTTTTTTATTATGTACCTGAAAAGTTTTGGCGAATGTGGAATATAACTACAACTCAAAACTGTTTGATGGATCAAATAGACCTTAGTTCGAGAAAGAACTGGATTGATTTTGGGAAATGTTGGTTGTATATATCCGATAATAGGGAGTGCTTTATCTCCAAAAGTTTTATCAAATGTTGGTCCGATTTAGTCTGAATCTGGTGCATCACCTCGAGGAGATCTATCTAGAATGCCTTGTCTTTGACCATAGTAGTTAAAATTTTATTTCATAGTAGGAGGCGCTTTTTCCAAGAAACCCTGTCTTTTGGACAAAACTTCCTTTGGTTCAAAATTTGGTGCATATGAATCAATTCTTTATAACAAACGCTCTTATTCAGACATTACTTCACATCTAATCTGAGGAGTTCATCACGGGGATTGCTTGTACAGCGCAGGGGATTGAGGGGTTTTCAGTGCTATATCTTTGCTGTTGGGAATGACGGCGTAGGTCTAGTTGAAAAGCGTTTAACCTAGAGAATTAGCATTACTTTTAAAATTTTGCATACTTTTGAAGGCAACATGAATACCTGCTTGAAGGTGACGGTATAGTTAAAGGGTGTCCTTGCTATTCTGGTAAGGACATTTTTATAAGATGTGCTCTGAAGAAACCCATTCTTTCCGTGGATATTTTCACTCATAAGATCTAGCTCAGAAATGGAACGCATCATATTTTTGCTCAGAACAGGGTGGTCCGGCGTATCATCCCTCCACTGCGAAGGAAGACGAAGAGGATATTCAGCAGAGGGAGAAGATGGAGAGAGCGAGAGAGAATGAAAATGTTAGAAAAAGACTGAGCCGAAGGACATCGACAATGGACTGACAAACCTTGAGAGCAGGTGAAAGAGGATCAGAAACATGTGGGTGAGGATGAGGATGAGGTTTTGGGAGAGGAAAAACAAGACAAAGGAGGCCAGCTCGCTCTCAGCACACAGATATACCGTCACACCTTTGTGCAGCTCATCCAGATTTACAAGGTATCCTTTGGTGTCTGTGGCAGTCGGGCAGAGCGTTCACAAACAATTCTGACATGAAAGTGAGCTTTTGTTAGGCCAAGGTACAAAAACTATTTGGTCAGGATGAGGAAATAAATCTATGTTTGCTTTCACACAGGATGTAGGCACTGGTCTTTTGACTGAAAGTCTTCTGTGTGCATCTGTTTAACCTTGACCTCAAGCTCACTTAGGACCTTCTCATTTTGTGGAATACATCCTGTAGTCAGGCTGTGCTGATCGTCTTACACTGACACAGAAGTGTTTTCATTGGAGCTACATTAAAGCGTGGTGTGTCTGATACAGGCAGCACAGGGGTCCTCTCCGAGACTGAGGGTGACGTCAAGAGGATGCACCAAAATGGCAGCAGTAAATGACACCCTGGGATTGAGACAGGAGCAGAAATAGATGTGAAGGAGAGAAGGACAAATGGATAATAGAAATAGAAATGACATTTAAAGAGACGGCAGTGAGGTGAAATGTCGGTCTGAGGATCAGCTGACACTATACCATCCTGTTTGAAAGATTTAAACTTCAGGAACTTCCTCACTATCAAAATGCAGGATGGAGGTTTACAATGAGGTGGATCTGTCTGAAATGTAAATAAAGAAACTCAACGTGGACCACAAGGGGGTCTCTGCTTCTTCCTTTCCCTCCCTTCCCTCATTCATCTTTGCCTCCTGGTTATTTTTGCTCTCTGCATTGTTATGATTCCCTCTTGACCGTCTCATCCTCTTCCTTACAAATACACAGTAGCTGGCCATGTACTCAATTTTATATCCAGGCCTTCAGTGCTTTATTTTTACATTCAAACCATCCAAGAATAATGAAACTATTACACTCTGGCAAAACACGTTGCATCACAAATAGACACTGCATAGTCCCAATCAGTGCCATTAAAGAAACTAGGCCTTGACAACAAGAGTATATCCTTGAACAGTCCACAATCCCTTGAGTTGTGCAAGCCATTCAGATTGCAGTCCTCAAATTAAATGATAAGGTATGTCAGAAAAAAAGTTTTTTGTAATAAAAGCTCCACCTAGTGAGTAAAATATGTTGTTTGTGTATATATAAAAATATATAAATTTATATCAGAGAAAACAGTGTTTTTAAAAAAAAAAGAAGCCCCCCTGGAGAGTAAAGTACGAACTATTATAGTAAAATATGATGCACAATAAGGAGAGCTCCTTGAGTCGATTTATATGTTCGACTAAATTAGACCAACTCTTTTGGAGATAAAGCTCCCCCTTAATGTCAGAAATATACAACTAGTCAAAATCAAAATCAATCAGTTTTTCCTCGCACTCAGGTTTATGTTGATATAAAGTTTGAAAATGATCCATGAAATAGAGTTTGAGTTATCGTATTAACACAAACACACCATCACAAACTGTCTGTTCCTACAATTCAGACGGTTGAACACATTGATAATCAGAAATGTTTCGAATCTGAAAGCTTAATCTCACTAAAACCAGCTAAATAGCTACATGCAAACACCTTATATGGACCATTAATACAAATGTGGCAATGCGTTTTTTTTATTTTATTTACAATATTCCCTCAAACATAAGGATCTCTTCCACAGCACTGAGCCCATGCATAACAAAACAACAACCCAGACTCCTTTGCAGTGGTGTGGGCTTGTGTGAAATTACTTTCTAATTTGTTGAGTGAGTATTTTCCCACAACTGGCTTGGCAATATTAAGTGACACACTACCAATTGGTTTCATTCATTTACTTAGGGTGTAATTAGAATTACAACTGGGCTCAAACAAAAAGAGAGCGCAGAGATCCACGCAAGAACAAGCACAGAGAAAACTTTGACTCGGGATGTAAGAATTCACGTACGGGAGGGGCTGTTATAGAAAGACGTGCGGGCCATTCAAGGTTCTGTAGCTGTGCTCTCTCATAAATAAGGTAGATAAGAGAGACATGCTTATCTGGATGTTCCCAGAAACTCTGTATGGGGAAGAAGCCAGCTTCCACATTCCTCCTCCTCTAACCGCAGGAAGACAACAAGTCACTCACAGTTCACTGTTTTTCCTCCGTACAGCAAATTAATGTTATTGTTGGAATCAAGTGTGACAAAGTCATCTGATTGCTAATCACACATGGAGACAGATCAAACACTAAGGGGTATTATCTGCCATAAGAACGAATTAATTGATAAGTTTCAATCTGTTACACCATCATGCCTTTGCACAGTAAAATCCTCTGAAGCGCATGGCACCACATTATAGTGAGACTGCCCTTACAATGGATTATGTATTTATTGTACATAATTTATTCAGTAGTTTGTGAACACAGCACAACAGTGAGTGGTTGTTCACCACATGATGAACCCACTTCTGTCCGTACAGCTAAGCCGGATGTTTGTAACTGGTATTTTTGTGTTTTTCATCAGCTAGCATCCTTACTAATGCCCAATTTGCATGGGAAACCAACCCCGAACCCAACCGGTCATGGCGGCAGGCCGGTCATCCTGAGTCATGGTCTCTCCAGAAACCTTGAGTTTCAGGTCTCCGTATGATAATGAACAAAGAGATTGGTGTAATCCTGCTCTTTTTGGAAAGCACCTTGATTCAACAGTTGTTTCAGAATTGGCACTTTAAGGCACCACAACCAAATTCTGCTTAAGGCACCAAGGTTCACCCTGGCTGGTGTGTTAAGGGTCCAGAGGGTGGGCTCAGGTACGGTTCGGGGATGCCTGCGCCCCCGTTCATTTCCGCCTGCCTGACAGTCCGACTTCCACAACCCCAGATGGACCCCTGGATGTTGACAACTGACCTGGTTGCATTAACTTTGCTGCAGTGTCCAGTCTTGCCAAATAGTGAACCAAAGTCAGCTGTTGAATTCCGTGGTTTAATTTGTTTATAATCCTTTATTAATGATTTGTAAAGTATTTATACCCTTTAATTAAATACCAACTTATACGCAGCTATACATCCTTTATAAAGGAAGTGTTTTTATAACGCAGTAGATGGCACATAATTGAATTTAGAGTAGTATGAAGTAACGGGTTCGCTTGAGAAGATGAGCTTGTCAGGAGATTTAACCCTAGTGTAATCTGCCAAATGCTCATTGAAATCAGTCCACAAATACGTAGAAGGTCTTCTCTATAAAAAGGAAATGTAAAAACCATTACCTTTTTTTGTACTGACAGTTGCATATTTAATCTCTGAATTGAGGGATCATTTGTATTAACCTCAGCGTCTGAATGTACATGTCACTCCGACCTTGTTCTTTTGAAAATGTCTTCCCACAAGCTTCACTTTACGTCTACCTTGGAATTCCTGCAAATACCATCGGCTGCCGAGGCAGCAAAACTGTCAGCGTGTCTGAATAAAGTGTGCACTTCGTCTTGTTTGCTGGATCCTTTTTCAGAGAGCACTTTCATCATTTGACAAATCCTGTCAGATCCTGTCACAATGAAAAATTCATTTGAATATGCTTCCGTTTCGTATAATCTTTCCAGACGCTAAGAAGCCTACAAAACAGGCAAATTATTTCCGTAACATTAAATATTAATCCAAACAATGCTTTACCGTGTGTGGTGCAGACAATAGTTTCCTGATTTCATCTTGTTATTGCTGAAGCTTTTGAGTGTCTGTATTAACTCTATGGATTTTTTTTTCCCGCAACAGCAGCGAGGCAAAACTAGGCCAATGGCTGGTACACATTTTCTTTCTCTCTCTCTGACTGATTTGGAGCTTATTTATTTTGAAAGGTGTGACTGAGAGGAAAAACAAGCTTTTTGAAATCATCCTTAAAATTCTACCTCAGCTGTGACCCAAAAAAAGGAAAAATTCAAATTCTCCCCTCATCCAATTGATGAGTGGAAGAAGCAAAAAAGGCCCGCTGTGGTGTAGAACCCAAACGTCTAAAGAAACGCAATGGATATCAGTCCGTCACAATGGTTTCGACTTCTCAGCAGCAGATAAGCATTTCTATTCCTAAATGGCGGTAGGTTTGGTCCCTCTTTTAACAAGCTTTGGTGCGGGATAAGACATGTGTTCACGCTTGTGCCATGTTAGATAAAGAGAGGTTTGCTGGGAAGCATAATGTGGAGAGAGAATGTGGTTCATAATCAGTGTGACCATCTGCCCTGCCCATGAACACAGACAGCTTTATCCAACATTTGATTATCCATCCATTTTCTGTAACCATCTACACTTTGCAGGGTTGTGGATGGGAGATTTGAACCTACTCCAGCTGACATTGGACAAAAGATGGGGTACAACTTGGTAGGGGAACATTAAGGTATAACAACAGGCTATTTAGTCTCAATGATTCATCTATTTTTTTTTGTTTTTATGGGCTGTGAGATGAGGCCAGATTACCAGGAAGCCACAAAGAAACGTCACAGATTCCAAGATGGATTTGAATCAGATAGGGGACAATTCAGGCCAAGTTTATGTATGGAAATATGCTCTACATATAAAGAGATGGAGATAATTATGTTTTTTGTATTTAAAAAAAAAATTAATGGCAGATCGGGCTTCATGAAACCATACATTTGTACTAATTAAGTTACTCAAGATACTTAATTTTACATGTAATCACAACCTATTTCATGCTTTTTATGAGTTACATTTTATACCATCCACACTAAAACTCTTCTGTTTCCTTTCAGGTGGGAAACTAGCCATAAATACTTGGATAAAGACTTGGAAAGTCCGCACATGAAGGGGGAAAACACAGGAACTTAACCCAGGAGAGCAGTCTTTGTGTTTCCATGGTTGCTGTGGCTTTAATAGTGAAGGGTCCTCCATTGAAGTCTAAATGTTGAGGTGTCATTGCTCCATCATCTTAGTCTCAGTCACCACGTTATGAACTTGTGTGTAAACTCTGGATTGCGTTGTAAAATACCTTGAGTGGTCCATCAGATTAGAAATGTGCTGCAAAATGAGTACAGTCCTTATACTTCTGCAAAATTAAAAGCCAGCTTTCGCTTATAAACATCATATAACAGTACCATATGTTATAACGGTGTATGACATATTTAACTTATAATTGTAATGCCTTAATGTATTACATAGTCATAAAAGTCTATAAAGTACATTTACACTGCATGATAAGCATGCCAGACAAGTAGGGGCAGCCTAATGTCAAAATTGGGTTTCAGAATCTTGCGCGAGAATTATTATGTAGACTGCGAGCACAGGCCTTAATTGAACTTTCCCCATCCTTCCAAGCTTGGGACCGGCTCTAGATGTAGACATACTTATCACCCTTTCATGGACGGGGTTATTTTTAGTTTCATGCTAACTTCATCCCTCAAAAGTCAGGGATATTACAGAATCACCATGACAGTTGTCAATACAGATTGGTCATCTTAACAATGACTCAAAAACGATTTCATTCCCATTTCATATTTGATAAGCCGGTAAATCTTTGTGGAGGGTAAAACTATATCAAAATAAATCATAATTTCTCAACCTTTTCGCAGATTCAGCTTTCTCAGGAAATCTTTTGATTTCGGACACTTCACATTTAATTTTTTTCCCAATTCAATCAGGGGGATTACTTGAACAACGCAGTGGATTTGGGGCGTTTAGGTGATATAACCTTGCATTCCTTATACTTTTTACAGAGAAGATATTGACTGGATAATAATTGCTATTTGTATGTATAGTACTCTTACCTTTGGTTCCTCCCGATGGTCTGGCTGTTAACAAAGATTGATTATTCATTCATTAAAATGCAAAAATAATCAATTAAAGGAATTAAGTTTAATGTGCATTCCAGTCAACCTTTCTGTTTTGGCAGCATTTTTCCTTGAGTTTAAATTTGCCCATCATTCAGAGGAAAGAGCGAGCACTACTTCCAGCGAGAGGACACACTCTGAAGTCGGATAAAAGATTTTAATCGGGAGAGCTACAGGGAGGGTAACCAATGAGACTAGCAGATAAAACGATAGGGGTGTAGATTTTATGGCTGGAGTGAGAATTGAGCTGGGAAAGTGAAAATACGACATTGAGTTTCTAACAAATGTAGAGAGAGAGAGAGACAGCCAGATGGAGAACCATCTAGCCAGAAAAATGTTAAATGCTCTCTCTGAAGAGGGGCGGAGAGAGGTTTTCTGACCATTAGAGGACTGGCTTTAATTTCAACAACTTTTAAAACTTTTAAAATATTCAATGAAGTTGTTATGTCTTGTCTCTATGCAGCCTGAATGATAACTTACATTTCTGTTGTTGCTCACAGACTTTGTACTCGACATGTTTTATTTGGATAAATTTAATTAAAACATGTAATACATTTCCTCATCATTAAATGGGTTTCTTTTAGCACAAGGCAATTATGTTGGACAAACTTGTTTTTTGGGGTTAAATGCACACATTTTTTAGGGTAGTTTTACTATTGCAAAAATAATTGGATAAAACCTATAAAATAAAACTTTACCTAATCCAAGTGACTAAATTGAATCAACCCCGATAAATAAGTTGGACCTAATGCAAGTAAAAGACTTGAATCAACCCCTCGTCTTTGTCGTGTTTTGGCTGTTAACTTTCGGGTCGCCACAGTGGAAGATGTTTTTCCAGCCATACCTCTCATACCACGCCCTACAGAAAAAGCTTGGTTTCGTACTCTTACAATCTCATGGTTTATGACACTACAGCTCTTGACTGTAGGCGAGGTTTGTAACACACAGGTTAATGGGACCGCTTCACTTCTGGCTCAACTCTGCGTGATGCAACACTTGCATTACTGCTGATGTTGACCTTTCGTTGACCATCGATACATCTCACACTCCATTTTCTTAAGACCCTCGAACAAGACCCAAATCTAGTTAAATTCCCCAACACAAGGCAGAAACTCACCCCAAACCAAGAGGGAGCAGTCCACCAGTTTCTGGCTGAGACCCATAGCCTCAGACCTGAAGGTGTTGACTCTCTGACCAACCTCTTCACAGCCAGCTCCAAGCTGCTGCAATACGTGCTGAAGCTCACGGATTGATGAAGCCGCCGGAACCACATCAAAGAAGAGACAACACCCTTGCTTCACCGCGACTGTGCCCTGAAACGCTGCCCTTGAATTTCATAGTCTGTAGGAATATTTGCCAGTAGAAGGAAAGGTAGTACGTTGTGTTATGCTTGTATATTTTTCCACATCGACACATAATCAAGTATGCAGGATTTATGGGATTGGAAAGAATGACCTTTTGGAGGATGCTGACTGAATACATTTAGCAGTAAAGCCCACATTGAGCGCTATGGGAGGTCTGTATGATCTAGGCTTGGATTGTTAGGAAAAAAAAATGTTCCTGGAGGATAGAGGGGCTGAATATATTGTAGAATCAAACAGAGGGATTTTGATTTTGTACCTTTAACATTTCACACATGAGACTTTTGTTATCTTCTTATTCCTATTCTTTCAGCTGTTCCCTTTAGGGGTTGCCACTGTGGATCGTTAGGCATCCATAGGCCGTAGCATTGCTTGCTAACTGTACCAGTGACAGTGTTTGTTAACCCGACCCCCAACAAGTCTAGTTTGGAAATCAGTTTTGTGTTCCCCATATGGATCTGGCATAGGTTTTACGCTGGATGACCTTCCAGACAAAACCCTACCCATTTTAATGGGCTTGGGACCGACACTAGGAATACACTGGCCTGTGACCCCTTTTGGGCTGGGTTACATTGGGCTTTTATTATAAAAATAGCAATACAGAAAATGAACTTATCAGCCACAATGGTCAATACAGTTGTAAAGTTGTATTGAAATAAATTGCACCCCCCATCAATTACATAACTTTAATATTGTGATGTTTCTTTATTTTGATGTCTTTCTTAATACATTTCAACAGTATATCAGTATTATTTTGAAAATACCGAAAACCGATTAGCTATCTTAACAACTAACTAACTACCTACCTAGCTTACTAACTACATAACTAACTAACCATAACCCAACATTGAATCCATTAACTATGGCTGATTAAGCTGGATCATGTATGCCTACAAAGAAACAATATATCCCCTGAGGGTGAACTAATCCTTCGCTGCTGTCCCTCAGTTCAAGGATAAATCACCGTAAAGTCCCCAATCCCTGTGTTGTGCTCAATACCTCAAATCAAAGTGTGTGTGAAGATATTTCTGGAAAACAGTGTTTTCCATAACATAGCTCCCCTCCTGGATCTCCAGGTGGAACAGATACTTAAAATGTGACCCCAATAAAAAACTGTTTATTAATAACTTTCACTGCATTTACTGTAAATGAAGTTAGAAACTAAAACTATATTGAGGGAACACTCATTTTTATAAATTTTGTGATAAGAACATCCAGATTCTGAGAATACTTTTGTAAAATTAAATCCAACATGCAGTCATTTCAACACACCGACCTTCGTTATGTAGCTAATTTGCAAAGCTACCATAATTATAAATACTAACTTAAATTTCATGAATTCACTCTACATTCACTTGTAGTCCTTGGGATTCAGCAGAAGTGAAAGAGCCAGAAGGAACTACTCCTTCAGTGAGCAGGTGGCATTTATTATGAAATTTGTGTGTGGGTTTATATGCGTGTGTGTGTGTGTGTGTGTGTGCGTGTTACTCGTCCTTATATTTATTCTTGCAAAAGAAAATGTGGAAGAAGAGAATCTGTCACAATTTGATTCATAGTTGTGGCCTGTGTGTCATTACATACACACACGCACAAATACGCACACACACACACACACACACACACACACACACACACACACACACACACACACGCGCACACACACACACACACACACACACACACACACACACACACACACACACACACACACACACACACACACACACACACACAGCACTTAGTGCCGAGTCCTAGGCTGTCAGTGTTGCAGTGTCATAAAGCACCGAGACAGATGAGATGATGGATTAAAGTGTAAATCAGTCATGTCCCAACTGTTCCATAACGGGCCGTGTTGCTGCAAGTTTTTCTCCCAGCCAATCCAGAGCACACCTGATCCCACTAATATTTATCCCTACATATATTAATTAAAATATATATTTAAATGGCTCCTTATTTCATTTCTACTCCTAAATTCTATTAATATCATCGAAAGACAAGAAAAATAAATTATAACATAAGGCCTCCATCTCTCCCTGACAGCAAGGGTATATATAAGAAAAATACACAATCTCCTGGATTGTACAAGTGAACCCCCGATTGAAGTATTTTTTAAGTAAAATATGAGCTTGTTGAGTAAAATACGATATAGTCAAGATATATGACCAGACAAAGCTGAGAATTTATTTTTTCATTCATTGTCATAATGCACTGTACCAAATCCAACCAATAAATCTACTTTGGACAGGACGGGGATTTTTTTAATGCTTGTCTGTCCATAGAGTAAAGAGGAGGGAACAAAGGGACTACAATAATATTCAAACTGAAACAAAGGATGTTTTAGCTTGACTTGTTGGTGTAGTCAAGCTAAATTTTGTATATTTACATGTACTATCCACCTAACGATGTAAAACTGGTTGAAAATGTGCATTTTCCCTTTAATGCATCCATGGTGCATCATCTTAAGATATGCTACTTACTCCGGTCCACCTGTCATGTGGTCCATCAGCCTTTCATACCTTTAAAAAAAATAAAATAAAGGAAGAAACTGTTATCTAGAACAGTGTTTTCTTTGAGGATAAGGGATCAGAATAGGGATTGGACATGGCAGATTAACATTTTCCGTGAGGTTCTTCTGCCCCGGCTGCTTCCATGGCGTTGCTTAATTGCCACCAGAACACGAGCGGTGCGCTCCCATGTGTCAGCGAGAGTGTTAAGTGGAGCTTTGCTGAAAAGGAACATGTGTGTTCAGACGACTTCCTCTGAGAGAATAAAAGTTAAAAAAGAATTCTCCTTGGACAGTTTTTCATTTTGAGAGTGATCTCTGTAAATGACAGGCGACACCGCGGTTTCCACACTGAAGCCATTCATTAGAGGTGGCTCCCTCACACCAGCCTATGGTTGGGTTCAAAGCTCAAGACACCTTTAGTTCGCGCCTCTGCCTCCCCACGGTTCGACTTGTCCGTTAACACATGTAAATCATTACACATTGTTGGCACCAAAACACATTCTTCACCACATGTAAACCGGATTAGATTTAACTTTGTGATTTGGGCATTTTCAAAGACAAAAAAAATGTTTTCCAGTGTTGGTCTTTTAGCACTTGGAAACCAGTGCCATATGTTTATGGCTCCACTTTTAGCTTTTAATACTCAGTTGTGTTACAAGGAGCAGGGAGGAACCAAAATAAAACGAGCAACCGACAGTAAAACTGACGTTTAGATGTCTTTGATTTAGTGTGACAATGTTAAAAACCCAAAAAGATTTAGAACATAAAATACATCCCTGTAAAACACATCAGCTCATTTTGATTCTACAGGACTGGGTTTTTCTCAACGGCGTATTTTGGTCCGCTAATCATTGAATATAGTATTGATTTAATACATATATAATTTGTATGCGACATCTGCAACCACATAATGTTAATCTCTTAATCTCTTATAGGGAACTCAATTACACAAGTGTGTTTATAGGGGAACCGCCGAACATGTAAAAAAATGTCAAACAAAGCTTTTTGTAGCGCTGAGTGGAGTTGACTCATGTCTGCACCATGAGTGCGAGATTCTGACTAGGTAAGCAAAACTAGGCCTACGCTGTCGTCGCTGACATCAATGATATGCCCCCAAAATCCCCCACTTCCATACATTTTTTATGCTAGTGAGTAAAATATGATACAAGATAGATCTCCTCAAGTTGATTCATGTGCACTGACTTTGCACTATATCAGACCAACGGTCATGAAAATGTGTCGGAAAAAACGTGGTTTTCGTAAAAAGGTCACCCTAGTGAGTAAAATATGAATTATTAAAGTATAAAACTATGCATACAAGCTTTTCTAGCCGATTTATATGCACATAATTTGGACTAAATCAGATACTGTTGGGAAATTATTATGGTCCAAAAACCTTTGGAGATAAAGCTAACCCTGGTGTTGGAAAAATGTAATCAAACCTTTCTCCAAATCAATCCAGTTCTTCCTCGCACTAAGGTCGATGTGGGTATACAATTTGAAAATGTTCTATGAAACAGTTATTCAGCTATGACTAGAAAACAGTGTTTTTTGTGAAAAAACAAACAAAAACAAAACAAAAAGTTCTCTATAGTGAGTAAAATACGGACTACTTGAGTATTAGGTAATATATACATGATAGATCTCCTTGAGTGGATTGAAATGCATCAAATTTGGACTAAATCGCCCCAACGGTTGGGAAGTTTATGTCTGAGAAGCAGAGTTGTGTCATAAATACTTACCCATAGTGAGTAAAATATAAACTATGAGAGTAAAATGTGTATGTATGTGTGAATGTAAGTATTAAAGATATATCTTCTTGAGTCGAAGTATATGCAACAAATTTGGACGGAATCGGATCAACAATTGAGAAATTATGGCCAGAAAATATTTAGAGCTGAAAGCTCCCCCTATTATCAGAAATATACAACAGGCCCTCCACAAAATCAACCCAGTTCTTCCTCGAACTACGCTCCGTGTGGGTATAAAATCCCTAATCACCCAGATTTCTGGGTCTTTGGCAAAGATAAGATGTCTATCAGCTGACTTCTTTCTAATTTGATCGGTTGATTAAAACAGATATCGCTCATCCTTCACAAATAGAATGTATTTTTGCAGCGATATCATGGTGTCATCAGTGCACTAACCTTTAAAGGAACAAACCATCGTAGATAAAAGATTACATATTTTGTGGTCACATTGCAGGAAGAGACTGTTGGTAAATTCTGAACGACTGAATATGCTGTTTCCATCCTCCGGGGGCCATCTCATTAGTGACTAATTATTGGTACAAGGTGCTGTCTGAAGTGCTGAGTGGGACACTTTGTGCCTGCGAGGTCAGCTGCCATACGTACACTGTATTTCAGATTGACGTTAAATCGCAGTTCTATTTCTAGCCTTTTCCTTCAAAGGTTCCAAGAACCAAAGGGGCCGGTTCCCTGTTGTTTGGGATAAGAGCTTTATTACTACACCTTTCCACTTAAATCCAAATTTACTACATGAGTAGATAGTTCCAGAATGTTTGGCGTCAGATTAAGAAAATTAATCACATTTGTGGCTCAATACCAGAAAATTCAGTGATACGTTAATTTTAATGACAATATTAAATCTACGTCATGCAGCTAAGACCAACAGAGAGAACTTTCCTGTTTCTCTCCTCAGGGCCGGTCTTATGTCATCCATGTCTGAAGGATCAAAGACTGTTTAATGATCTAAAACAGCTTGTAACATTAATTCCAATCAGCTCGGCCGGCAAGTGTGTTTTCAAACGGTTGGGATGTAACTGCAGTTTCATAAATGTTGATTCTAATTTCTCTCTAATCACATTACTTTCACCAGAAGAGTTGGATCCATATTTCTTCAGTTTGTTCAAAACATTTCAAGAGGCCGGACTTCAATAGAAGCGTCTATAGCCAGAAACACCTTTTTTTCTTCTATTCTTCTTTTTTCTGTGCTTGGTTTGTCTCTGAACATTTTTGATATCAAGGTTCAAGGCTAATTTATTTTCATTCCACATGTACACATGAAACAAAAATTTGTACTCTAATTTCAGCAGTGTATTATATAACGATGTGTAAATGAATAAAATAAGTGGATATTTCTAAGATAAAAATAAATAATAAAAAATACATCGATCAAAAACAGAGCAGCGTGGCAGGGTAATAAAGTCCACAAATTCATCGGCGGGGCACAGAGTTCATGATCCTTACAGCCTCTGGGTTGAAGTTGTATTTAAGACACGATGTTTTGCCTCGAATACTCTGCAGTCTCCTGTCGGAGCTCAAACAGTTGCAAAGTTGGGTGGGTTGGGTCTTCCATAATGCAGGACTCTCTGCTTCTGCACCTGCTGATGTACGTGTCCTCAACGGAAGGAACGCTGCTGTGTGTGATTTTTTAAAACAGAGTTAAGCACCCTCTGCAGCACCTTCCTCTCAGCAGCAGAGCAGTTCCCTTACCAGCTGGTGATGAAGGAGGTGAGGGTGAAAGGCTGTCAGGACCGGCGTCCTGAGGCCAGCCTGCATTAGCCATCTGAGGGATTAAAGGCATTGGCGGGCCTTCTTCACGATGCTGCCTGTGTTGCTGGCCCACGTAAGGTCAATGGAGAAGTGCACCCTGAGGTATTTGAGGCTGGAGAGCATTCCGCACCTCCTATGAAGAAGGGAGAGAGGTTGTAGGCTCTCCTCCTAATATGCTCTTGTTCATGCAATTATGGAAAATGCTGCATATCTTGGTTAAACTTTGGGTGGCTGTAGCTCAGTGGGTAAAGCAGCTGTCTCCCAATCAGAAGATCAAAAGGTAGCCGGTTCGAGTCCCACTGGGATCAACTTGTCGTAGGGACCGTGAAACCCTACCTCCCCGGGTACTTCAAAGGACCTGCCCCCTACTCCCTCAGGGTTGGGTTCAATCCAGAGTAATTTTCACTGTTGTACTGTGTATGGCTATATTTCATCAATAAAGGATTTCTTCTTCTTAATATTAATAATATAATCAATTTTCTCAAGTAATAATTAGCCAGGAGTAGTTCTCTTATTAGGGTGGGATGGTGGCGCAGATTTAAGCGCTGCTGCCTCAAGGCAGTAAAGTACTGCCGTCTAATCCAACTGCTGGCCTTTCTTTGCAGTTTACATGTTCTCTGTGTGGGTCCTCTCTGGGAACTCTGGCGTCCTCCAACAGTCCAAAGACATGCAGAAGAGGAGAATCAGTGACACTGAATTGTCTTTCTCTCCATTCGCCCTGTGATGTACTGGTGACTTGTACTGTGTGCACCCCACCTCTTGCTCAATGTCAGCTGGCATAGGCCCCCGCGACCCTGAGCAGGTCAATGTTGATTTATTAGTGGTTTGTGTTGCAATATAACAATCATTAAAGTCCTAGTGTGTAAACATTTGGAAATCGAAATAGAGTTGTTGTTTTTTTTGGAGCAGTGTCTTCTTGTTCAGTTGAGCCAGAAGGTACGTGTTTACTTGTTTTGTTATCTGTCATCTTTTCTTCCACAGACATTCTGAAGTTGACCCAACACAATGCTTTTATCTCAACATTATTTATCAACTGATTCTGTTGCGTTCAATGGATATCCAGGTCATAGCCTGGCCCGACCAGCTTTATATCAACCTGTTTTATATGTCATGGGTTGAAATTGTGTATTTAGGAAATGCAGAGTTTTTTGTTTTCTTTACTGTGTCAATATGGAAATAAATACTTTTCTTATCTCCACAGTGTGAAAATAAAGGTCAAACTAGAAAAAGCAATCATAGAGAGCAAACCCTCCCCCACTGGTAAACAGCACCAAAGTTGTACTTACTGTAATAAGAATAGCTCCTTTAATTACTTTTTAATTACTGAACCCATCAAAATACTAAAATTCCTTCTCAATTGCAATTTATATCTTTAAAGGTAATGTGTCCTTCCGTTTATAATTATGGAAACGGAAGGACACACCAGCATTGGTCAGTTACACCTACAAACTAAGTTTTATTATGTTTTTAAAACCAAATCTTTTTATTCCTTTGGAATATAAAATAAATTGTGTAAATGGACTAACTGGGAAAGGAATTTAGCTTTATATTTTGAAATAAGTTTTATTGGCAATTTAAAAAAAAAGAAGAAGTCCCTAAAAAACAACAAAATCCATCATAGAATCCACACCCGGATCCAGATCTGGTTCATTCCTAGTGGGTTTATATTGGGTACCAGGTTAGATACACCGGTGAAAAGTGAAGCAAACCAGTTAATCATTGATGGGAATTATTAACGGAAAACCGAAAAAGGGCAGAGAATCTTGCAATGGTCGAAAAAACATTATTTAACATTATTACGTTATGTTGCGAGGTCATGACGTTATATCTCTAAATTTAATAATCAATAGGATATATGAAGGTAAAAACATAACCTCCTTGTGGAGCTAATAACATGCCTCCATAACAGCCCATCCCTTTCAAATTGGGCCTGGTGCCCGTCCCTCGGTTCTATGCTATGCAGCGTTTTCAATCTTAAATGTAATTGTTATCCACTGCAAACTGCAAACAACAAATGCAATCAGGGTGACTGATAAGGAGAGAACAGGGAGAAAGAGTTCAAAAATGAAACCGGGTCAACAGAACTCTGTCAGGGGAAACTAAAATGCAATGATGTCATTGTTATTGCATGATGACAATAAATGACCTGTCATGAATTCAGTGATGGATTGTTTAACATTTGTGTTTTAAATGTCAGTCTGTGTTATCTTTATAATGTGTCAAAGGGCTGCATTATTGAAAAAAGCCAATGACAGACCAATGTCGGTAACATAAAAACCGATACCACTGCAAAGTCAGTGGTTTTATGGAATGGTCACGGCTGTTACCTAGTCCACCACAGATCCTTCGCATAAGTGCAATAACTGAAAAATTATAATCTAGATTATTCTCAAATTCTATATCCATGTAGAGCTTATTACAAGGAAGAACTGGATAGATTTTGGGCAAGGTCGGTTGTATATTTTCAATATGGCGATGTACATCTCAAAAGTTTTTTGGGACATAATTAAGTAACCATCCATCTGATTTAGTCCAAAGTTGATGCATATGAATCAAATCGAGGAGTTCTATCGTATATAGGTTGTGTTTTACTTTAATATGTCATATTAATTACACTAGCCGGAGCTTTTTTTAATTATTTTTTTTTATTATTATGGATTCAACCAAAAAACACCCCACACAAATGTACTACAAGAGTAACCCCAATAAAACAGCTGTTAAAAAGAAGAGCGATTATAAGCATTCTAATTGCACTCAGGTGAAACCAAACAACACAAAAACAGAAATTCATGAATCATGAACAGAACTGCCTTCTTTGTTTTCATATTTTTTGGGGCTTTTTCCAGCTTCTTTGCTGCTCCCTGGGAGTCAACATGTCCCCAAAACAAGATGAAACCTGTGCTGAAATCTAAACAGAACATTAGCACCGGTACCAATAGGGAGAGAACGATGGGGAGTAAGGAAAACTCATCCAACATTCATTTGTTGGCCACCGCAGCCAAAACTCTCATTTACTGTATAAACTGCGGGCTGCCAAGAGCTTGTGTCCAAATCAACTAGGCTGGCCCAGCAGACACTAAAAACGCTTCCTCTAGTGGACTCTTTCCCTAATTCATATTTAGTCAAAAATGAGCACAGATGGGAGAAGATTGTCCCCCCTCCTTGTGTGCTCTGACTTATCACTTCTTAAATTGCCCTGAACCGAGGAGAGAGACGTTTGCATTCGGAAAAGGACTCAGTAATGGAAATTGCACCTATGATTGTTCTCAGCGTCATGAATAAAATTTGAGGAAGATGCAGAGCAAAGAGATACACAGCTGGCTGGTGAAAGTAGGGGATTTCTGGATTATATTTGTGTGTGTGGGAGAAATATTGCATTTAATCCTAAAGTCTTGAGTTATTTCATATATTTGAGATGCAGCTCGGATTCTAGATTCTGCTCGGATTTTTGGTCCAAATGCAAATTAAAGTAGGCCTGGAGTATGCTATCTTCCCACACGGCAAAGTTATATCCCAGAAAGTCCCCTTCCCTGCGTATTTACCCTAACTTAACTTTTCTAAATTAAATGTGAAGTTCTCTCTAAAGGGTTTTTCTAAAAGATAGATCTCCTTGAGTTACCAATGTTCAGGAAAAAAGCTCCCCCTTGTGAGTAAAATATGATCTATTAGAAAAAAATGGATATATACAAGATAGATCTCCTTGAGTTGATTCATATGCACAGATTTGGACAAAATATACAAATAGTTACAATGTTATGTCAGAACAAAGTTTTTGTCATAAGATATATTTGAGATATGTCCTCAATTCATAAGTATAAAATTTGGATTAAATCAGACAAAAGGTTGAGAAGTTAGTGACCTCTGACTTTCAAACAAAATGCTCTCTCTAGTCTCTTTTTAAGGCCTCTAAAATCTATGGGTCTAAAATTTATAAAATCAAGCATGAAATAGTTTGAGAATTATGCAAATGAAAAGTTGCATAACTTGCCCTGAACCGAGGAAAGAGCATTTTGTGATAATTAGTCTATTAGAATAGTCTTTGGCGCTCAGGGTAGATAAACTTTTGGAGATTGAAGCTCCCCCTAGTGCTAAAAAATACAACCGACCTTTCCAAAAACCCAATCCAGTTCTTCTTTGTACTAAGGTCTACTCTGGGTATGAAATTTGAAAAGGACTAATTTAATAGTTTTTGAATTACTGTGTTAACTCAAAAGATGTGCGGCAGACGATGACGATTCCATAATATCCCCAACTTTTCAGGGATAATAATAAAATTACAGAAGAAAGTTTTTCAAATCTCACAGAATGCCATCCAGCATCTTTTGAAAAGGCATTATCCTGTTAAAATTACCTCTTAAAGGATTAAGTTCTCTGTAATGGATAGCATTGAAGTAAATTACAAGGCTGATTGACCCAAATTAAAATTAGTGTTCTGTTTTAAACCATAGCATACTTTTGAATTTGCAGACATAATAGTCCATAGTTGCTTGTAATTTATGATTTTAAAAAGTACGGTCAAGGTCGAGGTTTCTTTATTAGTACATAAAAGGTACATTTGTTGAGCAAACGGGAGCTTTGGCAATCCAAAGATAAAAAAACAAGGCAGTATAATTTCAATATACAAGGGACATCCAGGATAAAAACACATGAAACAACCATCAACAATGACAACAGGTTCTGGTAAAGTGCTTTAAGGGACCTCTTGGCAGGATAAGAATACATGAAACAAGCATCAGTGATAAAACAGATCATGATAAAGTGCCTTCCACAGATGCACATGCACACCTTATCATGTGATAGCCTCGTTAAGAAATGCAACAGCTGTTGGAACAAACGTGTTTCAACGGCGGCCAGAGGGAAGGAGCTGAAACTCCGTGTTTAAGGGATGTAAGGTTTCATGAAGGCTACGGTCGGCCTTACGCTGCAGCTGTAGGGAAAAAATATCTGCCAGGCTGATTTGAGACCCAACTATAAGATGCTCCCCGCTTTGACAATGTATGTCTGACAATGGGAGTGTCTGAGGTTGTCTGTCCTCTGTCAAGTTGATGAACCTAATGACATTTCTGGCAAGGAATTACTTTAGTAGTGGCCCTTTCTGAACAGGGGTGGGCGTCTACGCTGCCAACTATCACCCACATACAATGCTGCTGTAATCCTGTACCTTTTAAACCCCTACTAATGGTTACATTCCTGACTCCCAACTAGTCAGTTAGAAATGAGGAAGCCTCTTGGAAGAGAGTCTGTTCGTTTGTCTGTTTGTTTATATGAGCAGAATTATGGAAAAAAACTGTTTGCATGAATCTACCTAGAGGTAGGTTTTGCCGTTTCCTAGGTGATTAAATTGTGGGGATGCTACGTGTTTCGCAGCATTATAAGCAAAAATAAAATAAAATAGAAATGATAGCCCTCCTCAGTAGTCATATTGTGGCTATTGCCGACTTTGTTCCTTTGATCGCTTTGATGTTTTTTTGGGGTGGAGTTAGGGGCTCAATTTTAAGATTTCCTTTGATTCCTTTCATAATACTCTCGGGGCGGACCTGGGGGCTGAACAGAGACAATGAGGTGGAATGTGAGGAGCCGAACGGCTACAGAGCATATGAGTGAGTTGTTTGAGCTGTCAGTAGATTTGCAGGGTGTCGATACCTCAGACATTAATGGAGAAATCTGTATGATTTTTTTCTAAACCTAGGGTACTGTTGTGCCTTGGTGAATGTTTGTGCTCTCTGAGTGCTTTTTCTAGTTTAATTTGTATTTCATTAAATTCTTTCCAGTCAGGAGTAGCTCTAGAAATGTAAATCTACTTCAAAATATAATGGCAATATATATATATATATATATGAAATCCTTTCCATTCTATGCTCTTCTATTAGAGCATTTAGTCTTGCTTCTGACCTACCACTGTACTTGACAGTGTTTAATTAAAATGGGAGAGAAACATGGCAACCACACAGCAATGCCACACTTCAAAACACTGTGATTATGAAATGACGCCAGAGTCCCAGACAGCCTTGTGAAGGAAAACAAACACATGTAGTGAGGGATCAGCAGGCAGGGAAAAAAAAAGATTGAAGACAAAGTAGCATGAGCCTTCTGTGAAGAGACAGGGAATGAAAGGGAATGGGTTGTAGATACCGTCAGATTAATGAGGAAGGTCTGTGGGTGGATGGAGGGTGGTCAAGAACACAGGAGTTGCTGCCTCACCAGAGGGATTGGATCTGAGAGATCTGTGTGGTCCAAGCATAGAATTGAAGATAAAAGTGACACAACAACAACGGATTCTATATTTCGTATTGACCATGATTATTTATCATACATATAATACAAACTTGACACGGGTCAAGTTCATCGCTGCCCTTTATCACAAATAATTTCTCAAAATAGTAGAATCATCAACAACCTCAAAAGAACATAAGGTTTTATGAATATCATCACGGTCATCCCGGTCAGTATTCAGAACCTTCTTATGTTCACAGAGGACAAATCAAAGCATTATGTGCAGGATCGGATGTCAGTGATGGCTTTGGTTATCTGTGGACTGACGAAAGCCACTGCTTTTCTATTGGGCTTCTTTTTTTGCCATGTCCTGCGCTCTTTAACAAGTGGCAAATGACTTTGTCCTGACTTTGCCTCATCAGTTGGAATGGTCCGTACATGTAGAGTATAATAGCTCTTGAAACATATTCAAGTTGTTAGGAAGCTTGTGTTACCCAGCTAAACAAATCTGGCACTTGACTGACGTGACTGGTAACTACATGCAACGCCCTTTTATCTTTTACGCAGCAACTAATACTGAACACAAGTGGTCAGGATGAGACATTGAGAGACGCATGATAGACACAGGTGTTAACGCCCACGTGTGTCACTGACCAAATGGGCAAAACGCATTTTCAAGCCAAGCCTGAACAGACTTGGTTTGAAACTCACACCTCGTATGAGCAATGATTAGGAAGTTATGATAACAAAAAGTTTTTTCAGAAGAATACCCCCGCTGGTGATTAAATATGAACTATTAGACTAAAATATGAGATATAAAAGATAGATCTCCTTGAGTCGATTCATGTGCTCCAAATTTGGACTTGAACTGGAAAGCAGGTAAAAACGTTGGCCCAGAAGATATTGGAGGGAAAGCTCCCCCTAGTGGCAGAAATATGCAACCATCTTTTCCCAAGTTCACACCAGTTCTTCCTTACACTAAAGTCTACGTGGGTATAGAAATTGATAAATTGTCCATGAAATAGCTTTTGAGTTATCACGTTAACAAGAAGGATATAGGGCAGGGGATGCGGCGGGGATATAATTATTCATATAATAAGCAGGATCCAAAGTCACAAATCAGTGTACTTCTAGTGCCAGTCCCAGGCCGGGATAATGTGGGATGGTTGCATGAGGAATGTAATCCGGCATAAAATCTGTGCCTTATGGACTGACAAAAAGCCACTGCTTTTCAAATCGGATCCATTAGGGCTCCGGCTAACAAAAGCTGTCATTGGTACTGTTAGCCAACAGAGTGCCAGGGTAACTATGGTTGGAAACAGTTGATCCACTGCGGTGACCCAGAAAAGGAACAGCCAGAAGAAGAAGAAGACAAAGAATTAGCAGTTTCAGTATTGGGATTAGAAGGCTGACCTTCCAATTGGTAAACCACCATCTTACTCCTGAGCTGCAGACGCCCAAATGTACATGATAAGCTTGCAGATACAGGTAGGAAATATTAACCCTGTGATATGATATTATTTTATGTTATTTACAGAACCTCAAAAAGAAATGGGATTTCACTTAATTTATCATAATAGTTGTTCAAAACATACTTGTTTAAAACAGTGAGAGTGTGTTATGCCGTCATAAAATGTTGTGGAAAAATTGCACTCTTAGACACTGACGGAAACGCAATGACATGGAACAATCTTCTATTCATTGAAAAGAATTCCAAGACTGTGTTTTAAATAGAATAGACTGAAGCAATTATAATAATACAAGCCGGCACTGCATTGTAGCATTCATTGGAATTATTTAGTCTAATCTAAAGTCTGTGAAAAGCGGAGGGTGAGAAGGGAAAATGATAAAAATGGAAAAACGCTGAGAAGATTCTGCCCTGTCTTTAAGCCGAATGACCCAAAATGGCTGCATCCCAAGACTCTTATCAAGCTGGCTGCTCTGCTTGTAAGACTGTCTGGCTCACACGGCTCCCCCATAATGGATTGCACAGTAAATTTCATTTTAATTCAATCTCTATTCAGCCAGGATAAACCCATGAGATAAAATGTTTCTTTTTCTACCGAGATCTGCAGCCATCCAAGCAGCCTATTATTACAGAACAAAAAGTAAATACTGCATAGACAGAGGCAATAATGAAAATCCTGTCAGGATGCCGGAGCGCACATTTTTAATTATTATTCAAATCACATTCCGAAAAGAATAAGCCATCTACTGAGCCTTTTACACACTCTGTGTCATAAATGTTATCACTGAGAGGATTACAAAAATATTCAAAGTCTGGAGACGGTATGAGTAGGAAAATACTTGAAATGATAAAGTAATGCAAAGTTAAACTGCTCTTTCCAATTCAACCTTTCTTATAGATACGAGACTCAATAATGCTTCATGAAATTTGGAATTTTTAAACTCTTTTAATTGAGCATATTGTTTAACATAACATTAACATTCGTACATGTAATAACCCAGGTTTACAACCTGCAATATGGTTGGGGTTAATTTAGAGGATTAACAAATTATTCCATACAGCAATTTTTTTTTTTTCAGTTTAGAATCCATTCATCCATACAGGCATTTTGATGAAAATGAAAAGTAAGTGTGATAATTAGTCCAATAGAAAGTTTTAGGTGCTCAGACTATTCAGGGAGATTAAAAAAAGCAGCATGAACAGCAGCATGGAATATTCCTTCTTTGGAGTCCTGATACTGGTGGTGGTGGCTGATGACTCAGAATGATTGAATGATGAGAACAAGAAGTCTTCATTGTCACATACGAACTTACCTATAGTACAAAACGTAGGTAAGTTTGTACGTATAAAAACGTTGGTTATCTGCATTTTACCCATCCCTGAGGCTGATGGATCTGTGTGGACTATGTGGAAAGGGGAGGGGTTCAGAAACCAGTAGAATGCTAGAACTAGATGAATGGAAAGCCAAAGAGTTTTCCATATGTGAACTACACTTTAATTTCAATCAGGGGGAAATAATGAAAGCTACAAATGATAATGTCAGAACTGAAATAAAGTTAAAGTTATTGTCAAGACAAGGGATAGTCTTTGGTTCTTGGATGCTGGCAGTAAGCAGAGGTAAGGAAGACATCCTATGAGTTAGCTGCTTCCACTGTGGGGGAGATTTCCAACCTTAGCCCTATGAGATAAGGAGCTCGATGTTGCTATGACTTCATGAAAGAAAAACTTCCAATCACAGGGTTGCATTTGAGACAGTGAGGTGTTCCATGGTTGGGTGGAGGAGGTGGGACCGAAATCTAACTCTACTGAAATGACAGCTGACACAGAGTTATTTAAAGTTTGACAGCTTACAAAGGATTGTTTGAAGGAGAAGCGACAGAATGTGCTTTGATGAAAAGGGGAATGGTTTGAAGAAGCATAAATATAGCAGGTAACTGCTTGTGATGAAGAGAGCATGAGCAGAGAGTTAAATTGAACTTTTTCTGAACTTTTGGAGTTGTTAAAGGTTAACACTGGAGAGGATTGGATTCTTACACGTAAAAAGTTTCTTTTAACTTTTATTTGAGAATAAAACACCGCTATTTGCATTATTTAAAAATGTCTGCATAAATCAGCAAAAGGTCAGTGGGTAGAAGGTATGAAGGCCAAAGCCTACATTTTATTAAAAGTCCCACACAACCAAATTTTGCTGATTTAAACATAGATAGCGGGATTACATGTAAAGTCCTCTGGAAACCAAAGCATGAGCTGAATGATGTTGCTAGGGAGAGCGATGTTTGCAATGTCATGCATGACCTGCTGCCAGCATGACCTGACCTCAGATAAGCAGAAGAAAACGGATGGATGCATGGATGGAATGAATGAATGGAACATTTTACTCACTATGGGGAGCCTTTTATGAAAAAAAAACATAGTTTTTGGACAGAACTTTCTAACCATTGAACTTAGTCCCAATCGGGTGCGCATGAATCGACTGGAGGCCATCTATCTTGTATATGTCATCTTTTACTCTAGTAGTTCCTATTTGATTCACAAGAGAGTGCTATTTTAAAAAAAAAAAACACTGTTTTCGGGAATGGTTGGTTGTATATTTCTGACACTAGGGAGATCTTTATCTCCAAAAGTTTTGACGCCTTAATTTCTCAACAATTGATCTGACATATTCCAAATTGGGTTCATTTGAATCAACTCAAGAGATCTATCTTGTATACACAATTTTTTACTCTAATATTTCTTATTTTACTGACTAGAACTTTTTTAAGGACAAACACTGTTTTTAGACATAAATGGCCCAAATTGGTCCGGATATAGTGTGAATGAATCACATCAGTAGAACTACCAAGTATATAAAATATTTTTCTGTAATGGTTAATATTTTTACTCACTTCGTGGAGCGTTTTGAAAAACAAATACTGTGGACATAAAATCACATTTAATTTGGATGAGTTCAATCAGGGAGATTGCCCATTCAATGCAGGGGACCGGGGACTTCTCGTGGATAAATCCTAGCTGTTTGGCACGGCGACATTGGCCTGTTTAACATATCTGAACATATATAACATATATTCATACACTGTAATGATTTACCTTTTGTTTGTTTGGACACTAGTAAGCAAGAGGTAGTAGCCTGAACAGGGATTGTTTGTTTAAAAGAAAACCATATAAAACAGGTGTTGCATGGATATTTCTGATTTCAGTAGTGCAAAGTGGAAAAAAAAAATCAGATGAAACAACAGTTGTGTTTATTACGTATTAATATAGGAACTTAGGTTTCAGCCGAAAGGCAAGAGTTCCTATTCCAGAGTAAGTTTTCAGAGATCTGATACCCGCTCGAGACTTTGTATGTTAATTTTCATGACATACGTACATTCATGCTGTCGCGTGCATAGACGGTAGTGTGGAATGGAAACTTTGGTGAGCTGTAAAGAAACATAGATAAATTCTTAATTCAATAGCTAGCTAAAGGGTTTGTGGTTATCACCTTAGTCAGGAATGGATTGTGAAACTTGACAACTGAACATGAAGTTTCTTCTTTCAGTATGGTTTCATGATTAATGGACTTCAGAAGTGTCAGGGGTTTCAGTCTGTCACAGCAAGATACCAAATGGAGAATGAATAATGTGCCAATTTCATGTAACGTCGTTTTCTGTTTCTATCACATTGCTTACACACTGAACACATAAGTCATGTCAAAAAAGGGGTCGGACATTTCATGCTCATCCAAAAACGAATGAGTAAAATGGAGACGATGTGAAATGACACGCAAAAATATTAAATGTGTGAGATTTAATGGTCTTAAATTGGTCCACAGGAAACATTTAATTTACAAGATTTTATTCCAGTTATATATGGTATGGATTTTGAATGTTAATTCCAAATAATAAAATATGCTTTTATAAGATAATGAACTGAACTCATTAATCATTAGTCATTATATCAATCCTCACCTGATTTATGAATTATTTTTTAGCTTAAAAAAATGCTATAAGAGTAACACCATGAAGCAAAATCAATCAATTTGAATTCAATTCCAATCGAGTCAATTCCAATCGAGTGTGCATATTTTCAGAAACTACTGCAAACAAACAAACTACTGCAAATAACTACTGCATCAAAGTTGATAGAAATAGCACAAAGTTCATATTATTTTACACAGTTTACAGTACCTTTTTTAGATTTTAAATTTTTTGGGGGGATAGGACCAGGAGGACGCTCCATGTTGACATAGAAGGAATGGACACCACAGAATAGATACACTAGGGTAAAGAGACAATGAGACGGCTGAAGGGAGAACAGAGATAAACATGATTGACAATCACACAGGAGGAGAGAAAAATGAAGACAGGAAAAGGCAGACACTCACTGAGAGAGAGAGAGAGAGAGAGAGAGAGAGAGAGAGAGAGAGAGAGAGAAGGAGCATGATTGAAAAAACAAAGAATACACACAGGAGACAGGAGGGATAAGGAATAAAACGCAATAAATGGAATAAATGTGTGAAAAAGATCAAAGAAAGGACGGGAAGTGTAATTTTAAGTAAACAACACGGAGAACACTTTCAAAAGAAATCAGAGAATTGAACCAGGATGATGAAAATAAACCTTCAGAATAGAATCCCAGAACCGATACCAAATGAGTCAAGAAAGACTATATAAAAACACATTTGGCACAGTTGGACAGACAATGGCCTGAAAAAGTGCCAAAATCATGATTTTGACCCCAGAGAGGGATTTTGGCTGCAAAATACCAATGATGTCCACTAGGGGAAGCAGTATAGGCACATACTACAAACTTTGGCTGTGATATAAACAGCCAAAGCCTGATTCTAAGGTATTTAGCTGAGAAGGAAAACACTGAGGGGCTGAGGACATTTGTTGTTTTGAAAAAGCTGTGTTTGGGGTTGAGTCCCTGGGTATAGATGGTACCAATCACCACTCGTTCAAGGGCAGGGGTCGAATTGAATCTTTCATCAAATAGCCGACTGGCTCGGCACCCTGCTGGTCCTCCATTTATTTTGGTGAATGTTTTTTTTTAAATGTACTTCTAAACAAACATTATCTTCCATTAAGATAACATTTCTTAAATAAATTGCTTAGTTCAATGTACCTATATTCTTAACAAGACAATTATTTTCTATCTTATCCCTGCTTCAAGGACAAAAACAACAATTCTGAAAGGGGCAGAATTTAGTATTCTTTAGCATTCTTTTAGGATCTAAGGGTGCAGATGGAGAAGAATGTTGAGAAGAATAATGTGATCTTCAGGGTTTCTGGCTGATCACCTTGTCCAGACATGTTTGATAAAACTATTTACATTCAACTGGCATAATTGTACATCCTTATGTAGTAAGGAAATGACTGTTATCATTGTCTCAAACCTCAAGTCATGTAAGCCGCGACTTTTCCATTTATAAAATTTTAAGCAAATAGATTGTATGGGAATGTTTAGATGTAGATGAAGATGTGAGGACCAAATAAAAAAAAACCTCCATCACTGATCAATAATAAGACAGAAGGTCGCCAGTGACATATTACAACCGATAATTCATAAATAATAAATATGACAGGAATTACATTGTGTAGTGCATATGCGTCCCTCATTTTCCCTTCATTGATATATCAATCCTGTTTTGGTCGTGACCAAACAGAATTACCTGTTATTACCTGTGCCAGGCTGATTGTAAACGATGACGGATTCAGGGAGATGCTAGCACCAGCGCTGTTACCAGACGGGGCTCATGAATCACACAGCAAGGCTACAATATAACATAAAGGACTCCATTACAAAGACAAATTAATATGCATGGGATTGATTTTACGTATGTGGTTGTATGTGTGTGTGTGAGCGTGTGTGTTGCCTCTTTGAACAATCCATAACATTTTATGTGGAGTGTAAATATGAACTTAATTTGTATCGAATACTCTTGTAAAGTACCTCAGATTTGTGCGATATACAACATCATTACTCTCTGATCTCTGATGTCTTTTAATAGTTTTCAACATGATTGGACTGTTATTCTTTTTCTTAATCATTAGTTACTTCTGACATCATGTTTTTACCTTGGTCTGTTTGTTTTTAGCAAGATTGCAGAAAAACTAACAAACAGATTTGTATGCAATTTTACCCAGAGCTAGGTTTTGGGAGAGTTAAGGACATTTTGGTGACTCTTCGCCATGACTTAACAATGTGACGACAGAATAACATTTTCTTAATCATTGCAACATAAGGCACTGGTTTTTCTGTTGCTATAAATCATATATTAAACCTTGCAGTCTGACGATCGCTGGTATGATCAAATCACTTGTCTGATTGATGGTGTCGCAGCATTTTAAATAAGAAAGCCGGTTGGAGCGGTGATGTCATCTTGTGGCGAAAGGGTTGTTTTGACACTCTGCCAGCTTTGGTTTGTTGTCAATAGAAGGATTTCAAAGTGAGAGATTATGAATTATAAAGTTCATCAAAAAAACAGTTGGGATCCAAATGTTTGTTTGGATGAACTTTTATAATAAGAATAATATTACATTTTATTTATAAGGCGCTTTTCAACATGTGTGTCTCAGCAACCCTAGAAATCATTAAAAATCCTTCAGACTCGTAGCCTTCAAAAATTGTTTTACAAATCATTCTCTAGAAATTCAAAAGCGAATTGACTATTTTTAAGTTGGTATTATTATTATTAATTAATATTATTATTATATTATTCCGAAGTGTCACACCAACAACAGAAACACAACACCTCTTTATCCCCTTTGTTGCTTTTTCTTATAGAACATTTATTAATAACTCTCATATCATATTTGCTGTCTTGTATCGACAGAAACTTTTGTATGCAGTCTTGAAGTGACATACGTTTTACTCTGAACATTTTTTGCATTACTTTGTAGTAAAACAAATCATTAAATTTTATCACGAGCCTTGAGGAACAGTAGATTAGTGTGGTCACAATAACCAGCTTTGTAGATAATTCTTTTGGCCTGTTTTAGCATTAGCCCTGTTGAGTTTGTTGCTGTTTTATTGGATCCCCGCAACTCCTCACAGTAAGACATGTAAGGTCGTATGAGGGAATTATAATTATAATTTTATGAAGGATGCTATTGAATTTGAGACTTTGCCTTTAACACTTTGCCATGTTGTTTCCATGTTATATTTAGGATCGATCACAACCCCTAAAAATGTTGTACTTCTTTATTTTTCTGTTTATTATATTTAAGTATTTATTTATTTTTTTACATTTTACTTAATCATTATTTTTTTAGAAACAGGTTCAATGTTTAATTGGATTCACTTATGGGGTTTTAAATGTCAAAAAGGAAATAAAGACACTGTTTGAAAAAAAAGGATAGTGTATGTTACATCTTTTCATAGCATAGTTGAATTTTAGCCACTTCATAGGATTTTAGAGAGTCATTGGAAAAATCTTTAGCTCAACAGGGGATGCAGGCAGGGAGGGGCTGTAGAGTCAAGAACAATGAGAGATTGCGAGAGGGAGGGAGGGAGTCATGATGGACGACATATTTTTTAAAAACATTTAGTTCATACATACAGAGCATTCAGAAAATATTTAGACTCATTCACTTCACATTTTGTTACGTTGCAGACTCATGCTTAAATCCAAGGAACTCAGAAGCCACCAGAATTCTTAAATAGAGGGATTTCAGAACAAGCAGGACTCCTCCTAGAGCTGGCTGCCCAGCCAACCCCACAATCAGGGGAGATTTGGTAATAGAGGTGACCAAGAACCTGATATTCAGTCTGGCTTAGATCCAGAAATACTGTGTGGAGACAGTTTGGAAACAAAAGCACATCGCCAAAACACAGATGATAAGAAAGTCTATTTACTGAAGTAGAGGCAGGCAAACAATACCCAAGGGGGAAGGCGGAATAGAAAGTCCGATAAACATGCAGAAGTCAGAACCATTAATCACAGGGAAAACACTGGAATAAATTCTGGAAAGTTTGACACAAGGGAACAACGCAATGTGGCACAGGTGGACGGAGGAGCACGGATCAAATTCACTAGGAAGCAGGGATGAACAAGACACAGGTGCTGACAATCAGACAGGACATGACAAAACCAGAGTGCAGGAGCAACATCAGGAACCAGAAGAAAGTCTCTCCTCAGTGAAAGACACAGGTCTGATCAGACCAAGTTTGAACTGTTTGGTGAATGTCTATAGCTGACCCAACCAGAAACCTGACTTGAACCCAATGGAACATCTCTGGTGAGACCTCAAACTGTCTATCCATCGATGGTGCCCATCTGACCTGACAGAGCCTGAGTGGATCTGCAGAGAAAAGCGACAGAAAATCCCCAGATCCAGATGTGCGAGGCTTTTCAGGTCTTCCACAAGAAGACCGGAGGCTGTAAGCGCTGCCAAAGGTGCTTCCACTAAGCACTGAGTAAAACATCAGAATACTTATGTATAAAACATTTGCATATCTTTCAAAAATCTGTTTTGACTTTGTTATGATGTGATATGAAGTGTAGGCAGTGGAGTGACTATCACCAATGTAGACACGTGTGTGAACGGGGGAACGCTGGTTCCTGTTGTAAAACGCTTTGATTGGTGATGCAGACTAGAAAGGCTCTCTATAACTACAGTAGGGTTTGATTATTTATAGACCAAACTGAAACATTCGTCCATGGACGTCTTAACAAGTGCAAAGATAACAAGTTATTTTACAACAAAATGTAAAATGGCAGGTATGCAACAGTATATATAGGGCAACATATAAAAAAAAACAGTGAAAGACAGGAAAATTTGTAGAATACAATGACATAAATAGTAGTATCTGAAGTAGCATTGATGTGCGTGGGGAGTGAAAGTCAGACAAAATAGCAGCACAAATTCTTGAAAAAGATCATATTAGAAATTTTTTCACATAGACACATCCATTTGCCATCTCTTCAATTATTCCCTTATCCTTTCGTAGATTCCATGTGATATTGCAGACATCTGCATCGGGTTCAAGGGGATTGAAACCAGCTCCCTGCGACGACTGGCTGGTGCTGTTTTATAAACTCCTCAGATTACGCAACGCTTCAGTTTAAAGAGAGGAGCATCATTTCAGTGAAGGTGCTGCTAATTTGCATACATAGCTCCCCATCTGCACATGCATACACGCACACACACACATGCACACACACGTACACACACACACAGACACACACACACACGCACACCCACGCGCACACAGACCCACTGAAACAAAGCTTCCCTCCTGTTTCTCCCTGTCACACCTCGCATCCCACCACTCTTGATTTCCCTCCTTCTCTCTCCATCCCACCAACCCAACAAATGTTTAAATTACACGACCAAGTAAGCAAGATTAATTAAAATGATAATCTACAGGCTGAATATATTTCACAGTTAGCTAGGCGGCTGTATGAAATTAGTGCGGAGTTTTGAAGTTAAAGTGGGGTGCTGACCTTTTCATCTGCTTTAGTGAAACAGTCATTAGCCCAATTAAGAACACGTAGACAATGAAATCCCATTAAATGTAAAACACTTACTGCTATTATATACTTCATTAATGCAATGCATGCATAATGTATGCTTATGATGAAAATTAAAGTAAGTTTGGAGCTTTAGACAATTTATACATATCTCTTAAAACAAAATATTTGGAGAGCTAACATCTGTGCAAATGAGGCTGTTAGACTGCAAATTATTCCCGTAAAGGCTCAAGAAGTATGTCAATACCTATCTTTCTTTAATCCTGCAGTCCTCTGAGGCCCATTACGTCATCAGATATAAAACTTTAGATTTTAGAGTTCTTCAATTCTATTCTATTATGTCTGGAAAAAGTTGGATTCATTTCGTTATATCTATGAAAAAGTCGTTGGTTTATGTAATCGTCATATGTTGTGTCGACCCCACGGCCTCAAAACCTATTTACATGGATCTTTTTCAAAATTACATACACATAGACCTTTATGTGAGGAAGAACTGGATTGATTTTGAAAAGGTTGGTTGTATATTTCCTACACTAGGGGGAGCATTATAAGCAAAAGTTTTGTCGGCAACAATATCTCTACCATTGGTCCGATTTTATCCAAAGTCGGTGAATATGAACCGACTGAAGGAGATCAACTTTGTTCATATCACATTTTGGTCTAATAGTTAATATTGTATTCTCTAGTGCGAGATTTTCTGCGAAAAGCACAGTTTTCCGTACATAAATTCACATTTAATGTGAAGAGATCAATCTCGGGGGGACTGCTTGTACAATGCAGGGGATCGGAGGCTTTTCCTGGACGTAACCTGCCTGTCGGGGGATGAAAGCGTAAGCCTTGTTTTTCCTTTAGTCTCTTTTTGACTGTTTAAACCAGCTGCTGGTGCATGAGGTTTGAGGACGCTGCAACAATGCCTGCTGTTTCTCAGCAGCTCTCTCTCTCTGCACCGAGCCTCATCAACGTGTTCGTTAGATCCTCTATTCCACGGACGTCGGATAATCCTCTTATGAAGTAACTGTAAACCCAAACTCGGTAATGTCTCTCATCAATCTCCAATTCACCATTAGACAACATACTTAAGCAGCACACAGCCTTTTGTGTAAGATAAGCCTCTCACCCTGACACGGGTGACATGGAGAAACTATTTTAGGGAGATGGTCGTCAATCAAAGTCAATTAGCCGCCTTGACTTCTGTGCGTGTTTGTACTTTTAGATGTATATATGTGTACGTGACTGCCTGTGCACACTCGTATGTATGATAATGTGTGTGTGTGTCTAATCCTCCGCGCTCAGCCCCCTCATCTCCATGCTTCATTTATGTGCCATTAGCAGAATTAATGAATGTGGGTTCACGCCAGGGGGAGAATATGGCGCCTTTCCAAAACAAGAGAGCAACTCTGGAGTCTCAGCAACTTCAGCATACACAAATAAGCCTTAACATTATAACCACCGACAGGAGAGATGTTTAACATTGATTATCTTGTTACAGTGGTATCTGTCAGTGGGTGGGATCTATTAGGCAGTAAGTAAACATCCTGTAATCAAGAGTTGATGTGTTGTAAGCTGGAAAAATGGTCAAGCTTTTTGAGCAACTGTGACAGGAACCAAATTCTGATCGCAAGATGACTTTATAAAGCTTTTATAAAGTATTTAATATATATTGTGCCTTTATTAAATACTTTACAGATATGGCGGGGTGTGTTATCTCATTGCCTTAATCTTGTCTTATCCAAATATAAACATTTTATTCTAAGGTACTATATAAATGAGAAAATGCATTGAGTCGGAGTGAACAGCCTCTCTTTGAAAGACGTTCACAAGTTTATGTGAGAAAGTAAGAGAATCCCAACTTAGTAATCGAAAACACGTCCGTGAAACAATGTACACCTTTAACTACCTGATAGCCGGAAAAATCGAAATAGAAAGACATGCAAATATAACAACACAAAATGTACTCAGCAGTAAGACAAAACACATTTGAACTATCTCATTTACGATAAATTAATGTATTTTGTGTTATTAAAGACTCGTTCTCATCAATAAAACAAGAAGAATATAGGCAACACTGGATTTTCATATAAGTGGGTTCAGTGGTGTAACTATGTCTATGCTGCCGTCCCCAGCATAAAGGGTATAATCCCTGAAAAGTGCCCAATCCCTTGCCTTGTACGAGTAATCCCACTGATTGAACAAGTTGTGTCTGAGAAACTGCGTTTTTCATAAAACCTCCCCCTAGTGAGTCAAAATGGGCCCATGGCCCCATTTTTTCAACTTATCTGACAGTTGATGGTGCGTCGATGTGCTGGACAAACAAGTCAGAACCATTGAGGCTCAACCTCACAACTTAGAAAGTTGGAAGGATCTCTCTGACGCCCAGAAAACACTCCTACCTGAAGTCTTGTGGAGTCTATGCTGTCTTAGCCGGGGATGTAAATGAAATAAAGCAGGTGAGAGTATTGGCTACATTGCTTATGGCAAATCAAATTAAATATCCTGCTAGAAAAATATATCCTGTATTGTAATGAAGGTTTATTGAGGAGGATGAAAAAAGTTAAACATTTACACTTTGGGGCGGGTGTGGCTCAGTGGGTAGAGCGGCCGTCTCCCGATCGGAAGGTAGCCGGTTCAAATCCCACCAGGGTCTACTTGTCGTAGGGTCCTTGAGCAAGACCCTGAATCCTTAGCTCCCCGGGCGCTCCACGAGGGGCTGCCCACTGCTCCCTCAGGGATGGGTCAAATGCAGAGAAGTAATTTCACTATGTTGTACTGTATGACTATGTGACTAATAAAGGAATCTTTCTTCTTCTTCTTCTTTCCAAAAGCTCCGATACGTAGCTGTCACTTTCACGGAGATTCAATTCAATATATTTCAATCACGGAAAAAAGTGCTGCCAACGACATTTCACACCCCTAACGTGACTGTATCCGCCGAGTATGCTCAAACAGTCCTAACTTCCGTATCAACTACTCACCAAGACTGAATATCAGAAGTAGTTTATTTCGTGTCTGAGTCAGATAGGAAGTCCACCATCTTCTAATTACAGTGCAGTGCGGCCTTCATGGAGCAGAAGATAGTCCTGTGCTCGCAACTAAACACGCCAACACAATGCTGCTACAATCAACTGCAGATTCTGAAAAGGCAGAAGATGGTAAGGAAATTACAACAACCACAGCATGAATAGAGTAAGGAGCATGATGGGTAATCCTCGAGGAGTCGAAGGAGAGAAAATACATAATTGTTATAAACCAGGAAAAAAATTTAATAGGCTTGCTAGCAAGGTTAACGCTCGCTAACTGTGCTCTATACATAATGTGGCCCACTAGCTGAGCCGAAAATGAAACACTCTAACCTTGTGGAGGTCAGTACTTCACTGTGATGCTTACCATAAGGGTTATTTTCTGCAGAAATGAAGATAGGGGAAGTGGATACAGATGGTCAGGGGATGGGAAATATCCCTTTTAGTAGAATGGATGGAAATAAGGATGACTGGGGGGGATAACAATAAACAGGTGCAGGTATAGAATTAACTTATTATATAATTATGAATTATATGATCGTACAAAATAACAGTTATACTATGTCCTCACGTTAGCATAGTTTTTTAGACAAAACCTAAACAGCATCTAGAAGGACGGCTCTCATGTCAATCAAAGAAAAAAAGAAAAAGAAAAATGATGACAGCTGTTTTGAAATGACAATGAGTGAAAACTGTAAAAAAAAAGGAGAACTTTGAATAATTGCCCAAAATATGATTGTATCCTCAAAAGTCGGGAACATTTTGGAAACGTTGCGACCGCCGCGTATCCTTCGTTTTAACGTAATAACTCATAGATCGCTCTCATCTATACCTGCAGTATCTCATCTCAGTATCTATATCTCATTTATACCTCTGTAGACCTTAGGGAGAGGAAGAACTGCATTGACTTTGGTAAAAGGGAGTATTTTTCAGACACTAAGGGGAGCTTAATCGCCAAAAGTTTTCGGACCAAAATTTTGCAACTGTTGGTAACGTTTAATCTTAATTTGGTGAGTATGAATCGACTTGAGGAGATCTATCTCGCCTTTATCAAATTTTACTCTAATAGTTATTGTAGTAAGTAGTTGGAGCTCTTTTTAGAAAAAGACACTTTATATAATATTTCTGTTATGTTGTTGGCTTGATGAAGTCCAGATTCGGTACATAAGTACATATGTACGTTTCGTGTATAAAGCTGACCTCAATGGTAGAAAAATGCAACACTTACAGCAATTTCATCAGACTAATATTAATATTAATGATTAATATTATTAATATTTCCTTGAATTAAAATAGCACCTTTCAAGAGATCAGATTTTTTATATAGCACCCAATTATCCACGCACTTTGGTTTAAATCAGATCAGTGCATGAGAAATTTTGGCCCAAAAACATTCGGAGATAAAGTCTCCCCCAGTGTTAGAAAATTACACCTTTGCGAAAATCAATCCATTTCTCCCTTGGACAAATGTCTATGGATAAAAATCGAGAATCATCCATGAAATAGTTTTTAAGTTAACATATTACATGGACAATCTTTGGTGGCAATGAAGATTCTATAATAAACCAGACTTTTCGAGGATATAATAGTAAGAAAAGTAGCAAAAGACAAGAGCTGAAATTATGAAAAAAACAATGGATGGGCGGGTTGGCGAAATTAGCTGAGTTGATATTACAGGCGGTGTTTGAGGTGTTTTTCTGAAAATGGAGATGAATCATTGCAGATTTCATGAGGGAAAGAGTTCCAGAGGGTGGGGGCTGCAACACTGAAGGCTCTCTCAACAAAAGGACCACAGCTTGAGGGACAGAGTATAAGGACAGAGGAGGTCAGATAGGTATTGAGGGGCAAGGGCATGGAGGGGTTTTAAGGTGAGAAGGTTTTTGTAGACTTGATTGGGAGCCATTGAAGATGGATCAGGGATGAGGATGATGGCAGGAGTTGAGCGGGGGACAAACGTGGCAGCTTAGTTCTGCACTTACAAGAGTCTGTCGAGAACTTGTCTGAGAATCCCGTACAGGACTGTATTGCATAGTTCAGAGTAAAACCACTATTCAAAATGTAATATGTACATACGAAGGACACATTCATTTATTCAAATTAGCTTAAAAATAATAATTTGGTACGACTATATGTGTCACATCTGGTGCAATAAGTTCCCTTGAAAATTTTAGTTTTCATAATCTTTTCATTTTTTATAATATTAGGCTTTAAGGAGCGTCCAACACAGTACTTGTGACAAAAACATGGCTGCAGTAACCTTCATGTGGGTAAAAGAGCGTTCAAAAGAGTTCACTTCAAAAGAAGAAATTGAAAGGTTTCCTCAGGGGTTTAACTAAATTCGCTCAACCTAACAATATAATTTTATCCAAGACTACATCTGTAAGATAAAATTATATTCAGTCCTTGCTGACATCATGAGAAAAGCATTAAAACACGTTTATGCTTATTATCAAGGTATCAACGTGGGTACAGAGGTTTAAGGCTGTACCTCACTACATTTCTCTAGGCTGACATTGCAGCATGTGCCACATTCAAACAGTGGTGGAGGCCACCATACAAGGCGCCATCTGCTCATGGGGAGCAATAACCATTCACACAATCCCTCTCACATCAGTGATCCACACACTGCCATTTCAAAGCAATTCAGGACAACATGTACACTGTAGACTGCAGGGGCTGGAGATTGAACCACAAGCCATCCGATAAGTGGCTGAATGCTCCGGCTCCTCAGCCACCCTGCTGGGACACTCTTGTTCTCTCCTTTCTAGTTGAATACGTGAAGAGGGGGAGGAAATTAAGCCCTTTTACAAAGATATACCTCTATATATAACAATGTCTTTTACAACAGCACCCGCAACCTCCTGACCTCAATGCTAAAACATAATATCTTAAATAATTAACACCACTGTGGCAGTGACAGTGTGAAAAATGTGTATTAAGGCATCACAAAAGAGGATTTTACGGATTAGATCACATTCGATCGTAAAAGTGAAGGAAGTAAAAGCTAAGCTTAGAATCCCATAATAGCTCAGGTAGACTGTACCTGTGGTATTATCAACAACAGGCAGTAATAGTCTTTGAGAGGCTCATTATGCTGAAAGGAGACCAGTAGTTATATGTGGGTCGTGGTACACTGTTTGTGTATTCCCACCAATGTGTCACTGCCTCATGTGTGTATGTGTACGTATGTGGATCTGCATTCTTAAGTGTGTATGCTGGAGGGGAGTTCAAGCAGACAGGGCTGCAGAGGCAGCCATTACTGAAGCAGCTGTAATTTAAGATTTTTTTTAATTGGCTTAATTGGTGTTATTATCATATTGAGGGTCAGGCTGCTGACACACACTAGCTCACAATTATTTTTAGCAGTAGGACACGTTTGAAGTTGCTCTTAGAGGAATAGCAAACACTCTAGTAAAGGCTCTTCCACAGCCCTGTCACTGTTGAAAACTCCGTAAGCTAGAAGTTATTAAATTTTGATGAAGTAAAACACATCTTTAGTGTAGAGATAAGTTAAATCAATATATTTGTATCCCTGAAAAGGAAAAGGATATTATCATCATCATCATCGCAACATTTGCATCCGCCGCCGCAGAGCCATCATATTATCTCATCAACTATTTCATGGATCATTTTCACATTTCATACCCACCATAGATGCTAGTGCGAGGAAGAACTGGATTGAATTTTTGGACAGGTTGATTGTATCTTTCCAACACTAGGTGGAGCTTTATCTCCAAAGGCTATGGGGCCGTAATTTCTCAACAGTTAGTCAGATTTTGTCCAAATTTGGTGCATATGAATCGAATTCAATATCATATTTTACTTTAATAGTTCATATTTTTCAAACTATGGTGATCGCTTTTACGAAAACATATTCTTTTGGACATTACTTCCTAACTGTTAGTCCGATCAAGTCCAAAGGTGGTGCACATTAATCAGCCCAAAGAGATCTCCTAGTATATGTCTTCTTTTTTTTTTAATTCTAGTTCTTCATAGTTTCCTAAGAAGATGGACCTCTTTATGTAAAAAACACACAACTTCCTAACTGTTGGTCCGATTTAATCTAAATCTGTCGCATGTGAATCAATTTGAGGAACCATGTCTTTTAAATGTAATATTTTAATCTAATAATCAATATTTTACTCATTAGTGGGCTCTTTCTTACAAAGAACACGGTTTTCCAGACAAAGCTTCACATTTAATGTGAGCTCACTCTTTTGAATTGCTTAAACAAGGCAGATAATTGGGGGCTTCTCATGAGTATACTTTTGTATGACTAGTTGTAACTGGTATTCTGTAAGTAAAAACTAATTAAATGCTCACACTAGTATCCCTCCAGTTAACTAGTGGTTAATTAGATCCTTAGGATCCTGTTGCTTAAATGCATTGTTAATACTGGAAAGAAACACCTTGGGATCCCACAGGATGAGCTGGATAGTGTTGGAGATGGGCGTCTACAAAGCCCTTCTTAGCCTGCTGCCGCTGCGACCCGACCCTGGATAAGTGGAAGAACATTGAACAAGGGTCAGGTTTTACCAAATAAAATTTACAATCTCATAAAAAATGACATCTCAACCAACATAAGCCGAGGAAATCTTGAAAATGAACCATGCACATATTTACTGAACTTTAATCATCATTCTGTTACCATTACCATTACCATTATCAGCCTTTCCATCTTTTAACTTTTCATTTTGACACTTCTCACAGAGAGTGGTGGTTGCATTGACTTTTCATGCTTGCTGCATTTGACAAGCCAGTGTGAAACTTGGTTGATGCGAAGATCATCTGGAACTCTGATCATCTGGAGCTCTGATGGTTGTTGAGATGTGGTAGGTCAGTAGATATAACTCCCTTAGTTAGTTAAAAATCAAGAATAAGGCCGTAAAAGAAATTTCGATGACATTTACAGCGGTTGTGTCACGTGGGCTCTTATGGATTAACGATATGGTTTACAGAATGCTATGAAATACATATTTATCAGTGAAAAATGTACATTATACTTTACTGTGTCACCACACCACCAACAACAACTCCTTTGTGATACCTCATACAGCAAAGTACTGTATAGTCTCAAACCTGAAATACTTAGTCCAGGCCTATAGTCATTTAATGTCTGCTATAATCCGTTTAACTAGCTACTAGAGAATACTGATGAATCATTGAGGTGTGGGAAGAATCTTAAAACTCTCTTGTTGATGAAACTGTAGCAGCCCTTGGCACCAAAGAACGACGGCAGAGAGTCTCTAACGGGTGCCACAATTTATTAACTGTCTCAACATAGGAGCATTGGACAAATGCACCAAAGCACGATGAAAGCTTTAAGGTTAACACTAAAGAAAATGTTGCTCATTAGCATTGACAATACAGCAAATCAAAACAGATTCATAAAGACAATACAGGAAGTAATAATAATAATAATAATAATAATACATTTAATTTATAATGCACTTTACATTTGGATCAAGATATATACTTTTCAGTTAACATATTGCCTTTAAATGTCACAAAACAAACTCATCTTATCAAAACCACATGAGAGTCTGACAGAATGCTTTATAATATAATACTTTTAATGTAAAACAAGGGTAACACCCTAAGAATTAAGTCTTTATGCGCGTATGATTTTATTTCAGAAAATACAATGAAACATCAACGTGTGGAACAGGAAATCAGAGTCGGCAAAAAAGTTGCCAGTGCATTCTCCTATAATTGTTAAAAAAGAAGGCATTATTGAAGGTGCAGCATGAGCTGATCCTGCCACAACACATGCTGAAAACAAGACAGATGGGGAGTCATGCAGATGTTGACTGAAAGGGTACTTGAGCAAAAAAAAAGCCATCACGCAGGTCCTCTTGATGATATTCCATCTGATTCCATCTTCGGCTGACCAGGATGTCTTAGAGGCTGTCAACAAAGCTCTCTCACCACCGATGGAGTTCACAAATTCCTGTCCTACACATCCTCCATTCAGCACTGGCTGAGGAGGAAGATGACATGGAGCTGACCAAAACAATCAAAACCTGATCCCATGAGTATATTAAGGAGAAACACAGCCAGTTTTATTGATCCCAGATTTAAAATAGCATACATGCGCCCACCATTCAGGAGAAAGTGAAAACAGAGCTGGAGTCAGCAGTATTATTCCACAGTGGAAGTACCGCACGTCTTCCGCACAAACAAAAAAGGCAAGGAGGTCATTATGGAGTTTTTGGTCAAAGGAAGTGAGTCAACTCCTTCAACCCCAATTTCACTTCGGGAAACATTAGAAGCAGAGCTGGGCAGGTACTTGGTGTCTCCCATACAGGATAGTGTGAAAAATTACTCTGGAATGGTGGAAAAACATCAGGAACACTTTCCAGATTTAAGTAAGGTGGCAAAAAAAGGTATATGTACATACCAGCCACTGGCCGCCCATCTGGGCGGATTTTCAGGTCAGGAGGAACATTTTTTAGATGACTTTAAAAGTAAAGCGTAGCTTTGTTAAAGGGATGCAATATATTTTCTACTTTTCAAGTGGCATTATTTAAAATATATTATTTATCTACAAGAGATTCAAGTTATTTTCTACTTTTCACAATGTAAGATTTAGATAAGGTATTTTGTTGGCAACAAATCCAAGTTATTTATTTTCTACGATTTCATGGGAACTTGCTTTTTTACCATGAAACTAAAATGTGACCTTTTTCAACAAGACATTTAAATTTTATGCGATGTGTGCTTTGATTTCAATACGAAATATACAATAAATAACCTATATATTATTTATATATTTACGTTACATTTGGGATGACCATTTCTTGCTCTGAGGATCATATCACATGCCGATTTACATTTATAAGATGATACTCTAACATGCAATACAATGACAATATAGTTCACCATTTTTTTCTGAGGTCAGTAATAAAACATCACCGATTTCATATCAATTCATATGAAATTTTATGCACAAACGGACCTGCTGTTGGGAATTTACAGATGAGAAACTGTTGTCCACAAGAAGCTCCCCAATAGTAAAATATCAACTATTATTGTGAAATATTATTTATACATGACAGATCTTCATGTGTAGATTCATATGAGCCAATTTGGATATAATCAAACATATGGTCAAAAAACTGTTCTTTTGGGAGGAGAAGCTTATACTATGGTATAAAATATGAACTATTCGAGTATAATTTGATTCAAACAAGTTAAACCTTCTTCAGTCGATTCATATGTACCAAATTTGGACTTAATCAGAACATGGGATGAGAAATTAAAACTTTTGGAAAGAAAGATTCCTCAAGTGGAGGCAGACTTTTCACAAAATTAATCCAGTTCTTAGACACCAAGTATCATGGGGGAATACAATTTGAATTTGTGACACGGAAGATTTGCAATAGAGACATCACCAACTTTTCAGTGATATAATAAGACTTCAACTTAGGCCTTAATCCACTCGATCTCTTCACAGAACACAGTCATCTTTGACAGGTGACTTTTAAAATGCTGAGGAGGTTATAATGGTGAGCATGTCAGACGTTGGATGGTTGACTGATTTTTAATAGTGACCAAGATGAATACTAACAAAAGATTTGTGTTACATGTAATGTCCAGGGTGCAAAACAGGAATCTCCGCTAGCTTAATTAATAGGCACAAAGCAAGGGTCGTGTTGCGTTCCAAGAGAGGAACAAAATGGTAATTTACAGAAACCATACATATACATCATTCTATACGGAACCAGTCTCATCACTTAAAGCTCTATTGCTGCATATCCGCTTTTAAAAATGTTTGTTCAAAGGAAGAAATCGTTATATATTCAGGTTTCTGCTCTGCTTTTGCTTGGTATGAAGTTGAATTTTTCGGGGTAACCCTCCACCTGTCTGTCTTTGTTTTGACATGGGAGGTGCTTTTGGCTTTAATAAACCTTAAAATTATAATTTGTTTTCCCTGTGTGGCATGCATTAATATTTAAATTGTCTCAACCTACTAAAGTATTCACTCATCAACCCATAGAAACCAAGTGAGTAAAAACCCGTCCTGTATGACATATTAGCCAATTATGATAAACATATTTGTAAAAATTTGATTTCAAAAGCTATTTTGTAACAATTTGATTTCAAAAAAGCTTTTTTGTAATCAATATTGTTCTAGTTTAATTTTGGCAAACCTAAACCACAAGTTTATAAATTGATATATGTTGTGGAATTACAAATAAAAAAAGAGAGAGCTCTGTTCCTAAGTTAAAAATTAAGAAGACAAGAAATGATGGAAGGAAATGTTTTTGCTAAAAGCCAGATGTAACTTTAGGGATCCATACAGATATGGCCGCATTTCAAAATTAACATAAGAAATGTGTCATAGCTTGTCTATTTTATTTTTTTCATCCACATATTTTTTTATTTAATGGGATTTGGTATTTAAATAACATACACCCACCCTCTACATGTGTATGAAAAAAAAATCTCAATCTTCATTTATTTTTTCTACATCAATTTGACAAGCCTATTTCAACTGTTTGGTCTTTTTTTGTTATACATATCTTTAATGAATATACATTGTAACAAAGTCTTAGCACTATCAGCACTATTTTATTTATCGTAACATTTTTTTACAGTTTATTTAGCACAAGCGTATTTTGTAAATACGCATTTATGATATTTATTTCTTTTAGTTCTTTTTGTTGTTGTTTACAGCCCGGAAATCTGCGGTAGATGTGGATCTTATTAGGGGTGTAATTGCAGAACAATAACACATTTTTTACTTCTCTCTCTGGAAAGAGAAGAGACGGAAAGAGAGTTTCAGAGGGAGAAAAAATGTGCTACATGCACATTTCTATAATTCTCTGCTCATTGACCCATGACCATGTCAGCTAACATAGTTCATCATCCCCAGTCTCCATGTTTAAACAGCAGTGTTCACTTTGGTGAGAACACTGAACTAAAACACATGGATTTTATGTGACGAGCGGATTTCTTAGACCTTTGTGAAAAACACTTGCTAAAGGTGTAGGAGCTATGATAAAATGTGTGACTTGGCCTACGCTGTCATTCCTGACAGCAAGTGTATATCCCCCGAAAAGCCCCAAATCACATGCTATATGCAAGCAATATAACCCGATTGAACTCCTCAAATTAAATGTGAAGTCTTGTGTGGAACACTATTTTCCGTAAAAGGAAAGCTCTACCTAACGAGTAAAATATGAGCCTATAGAGTAAAATATGATGTATACATGATGCATCCCTTCGAGTCGATTCCTTTGGACCCAATATAGACTAAATTGGACCAATGGCTGAGAAATGATGGCCTTTAAAAATGTTTGGAGATATATTGTCAAGTTAAGCTGTCATCTGTCCCAATTTATGCAATAGTGTATTTTTAGGAAATATTTGAAACTAATTTCCTCAACAAATAACTAGGAAACGTGTGAACACATCAGAGAAGATCGTTGAGAAGATCAACCAGCACATGTATACCTTATGACTAATGATAGAATTTGAGATTTTTCAGGTACTTTTTGAAACAAACAAAACATTCAAAACAGTGAAGATAGATTTTTTTTCCATTGCTGATGTGCTTGATGAACATGTTTTAGAAATATCTAGTCTATGGCCATGAACGGGTTAGTTTTAGACGCCATAAATATTTCCAAACAAAACAGTTAATCAATCCATATCAGTGACTTATTTCCACAACATATTCTGTTCTCCACTTCCTGCCTCACTTTCCACGGCTCCAACATTCTCGTTCCAATATGCCTCACTCAATCCATTGATTTCCCCGTGAAGGACGAGGAGAGGTCAAGTTTTGATGATTATAAGCAGTGGATCGCCAAGCAGTAAATAACATCAGCATCATTAGTGCGTGTTTGAGCCATTAGAAAAGCATCTGTCTTTAATCACAGCTTGCAAAAACAGAATTATGCCGGCAGCATCTCTTTTCAAGGCAAGGATTTGAGATGGACTTTTCCCCCTTTTACAATAATCTGTTACACATATTCTCAATGTGGTGCTCTCAAATGTATTTCGTTACAAAATCTACCTCTAACCATTGTCAAGATTTAAAACTCGAGTGTCTTCATGTGCTTATCAGTTGAGTGGATGTCTCTGTGTTTCAACAAAACATGAACATCATCAACTTTTCAAATCGAGAATTCAGGATAAAGCTGTTGTAATGGACTTTATGGTCTAACAGGAAGGAAAAAGGCCGACATGTTCCAACTTACATACTGTATATAGCTCCAGCTGAACATCTCATCATGTTATTTTAAGTGAAGCAGCCATACAGGGTGCAACAATGCTCAATGATTCAGCAATGACCACACTAGTGAAGATATCGCTCAGGGATCTACCAACAGAAGGATACCGGTACTAACAGCTGAGAAAAGACTTGGATCCTTTACATGTACAGTCTTCTGCTAGCTGCATAATCCACTGTCTTTGGTGAACTACTTGGGGTTCATTTAAGGACTTTCAGGCATCTTTCCTAGGTTGGGTATGGAAGGTTGGGTGAAGGGGTTAGTCACTTGGGTCTTGGATTTGTTTTCAAAAAGATACTGGCAATATGTCCACTTTACCTTTTTCCCTTATTCATTATTCTGCTTAATGTAGAACTGTGGTCTGCTCATTAGGTAGTTTACATAATACGCTAACTACCTTGAAGGTAAGCAATGTCATTTATATGGCTTACCGCGGCTGTCAAGAGACAGTGTAAGATAAGAATTAAACCTTAAACAGTATTATATTTTTCTGCTGTTCTAGCTAGATAGGGCATATGGCTCATAAACAACACTAATGGGCACACAAGATAAGCGGTAACAGAAAATGGATGGATGTAAATATATTGATGAAAAGTCAAGGATATTATGTAATCGTCATCACCATTGTGTCTGCTGCGACATATCCTTTGTGTTAACATGATAACCTAAAAAAATTATTTAACCGATCATTATCAATTTGTATACCGCCATAGAGCTTAGTTTGAGGAAGAATTGCAATTATTTTTAGAAAAGTCATTCCCAATAATTTCCTACCCTAATTCTCGGGTCTGGTTCTACCTCTGGAACTACACTAGGAACTACAAATAACCTTGCATCTTAGAAGCATAATGTTGGACAGTAGAAAACTATAAAATATTTAAGATCAGTCTATTCCACACGAAGAAGGGCTTTGTACGTGAGGAGAATATCCATGTCCATATTCATGTGAATAATTACTTTGCAGAATTCTGCATAGCCTTTCGGGTAAGATACTAAACAGCCTTTACTTGTTCGGTACTTGTATTCAGCTCAATGTCAATAGAGTTTAATCTGATCTAATCTTACTTCTACAGGCCAAAAGTAAAATACACGTGAATGCAGAGACTGAGGACATAATCACATCGTCATCACAGTGTAGGAAAGAAAAATCCTAACCAGAATCAGTAGCCCTCCTGTGGTCTAATCTCCTGAATATCAGGCACACCTCTGACGGATCATGATGGTGGGATGTGAGCAGATGGCTGGAGGTGAAGGTGTGAAGTGGATGGTTGAGGGGTTAGCCAGTACCGGATACTGCCCGCAGAGCTGCAGCTCAATCAGCTTGTTGTTCAAATGGAGGCGCGCTCAGCAGAAAGCTGATTATTTGAGTAGCAGAGGATTTATTTTAACAGAAATGTTTTTACCCAAAACTAGTGACCCATAATAACCCAGTGTTTAGCGACTTGTCCCAATGTTTTTAAAGATTGACTGTATTCGTTGAAGTGGTGGGTAAAAAATAGATAATGGATACTATTTAAATGTTTTATATTGTAATATTTGTATCAATTAATGGTAGCCAAAGGTAACAGTCAGCATAAAAGAGGAAGGTGATTAAACAAAGATGAAGGCAGGAGAAAGCCCCATCCACATTTAAACTAAACTGGACTGTTAACAGGGACAGGAAGGAGATGGATGTCACACATAACGCGTTTGCAAGGAAATGAAAGACCACAGAAAAATACTACAAGTCTGCGGGTTCACTTCACTCGCGGCCATCCAGAGATAGCGTGAGTGCTTACTAGGCACCAATCCATTTAACTTTCAGAGAGATTATTACTGTCTTCCAGGTAAGCCAGGCATACTTTGTACAATTGTAGCCCAATCATGAGCCTCACAACCGTCGGTATGTTTTGACACATAAGTTTGACACATAAGTTGGCAAAAGTAATCGAGAAACGCTCTTTCGGTCTTGATTGCAAGTTGATGGCAAACAAACCTCTTCCTGCCTCATAGTTTTCAAATGAAAATTGATAAGACAATTGTCAATAGCGTCAATGGGCTATAGGGGCCGATGGGCTTTATCTTTTGAGCACTATATGTTGTGCACAACAATTGAATCGTACAGTGTGTACACCAATCGACAATTTTTTTCGTACTGTATGAGTTGACATCAGATAGCCACAACTCTAAAGTTGTACGGTATAAGCCCTGCTTTGGGGCTGCCTGCTTGATTCTAGTTACATCATTTAAGAATTTAAGGGGAAAAAATCACATATTCAAAAAGAATTAATGCAGATCAAAAGAGTATTTATTTCTTACAGTGAGGTGGATATACTACTTGATAAATTCAAACACCAAATCAGTAATATTAGCATCTGTGTCAGCAGAAAATACTTTAGCGAGGTTCATGTCTGTTAAATGCTGAAAGCCTTGAGCAAAATCTTCATGTTTACATTTTAATTTTCTGGCAGGATGACCTCGCTATGAGTCGATGAGCAGTGAAATCCTGGCAGCACCTGCTCCAATGTGCTCTTTCTGTTTCAGGAACTCCTTACATCCAGGTAGTCAGATCAGGGAACACTGGCAGCTGGCTGTTCATGAACACACACACAGAAATAGGCAAGACAGAAACCAGAACTGGTGCAGTGGGGAAAATAATGGAATTGTATGAAGGGGTGATAAATCACCTAAGTAAGAATGATAAGCTGAATTATGACATTTGATAGAGAAAAGAGACAGAGAAAAGGAAGAAAAAAAGGGACCGACGTAATTATTATGAGTATGGGGCTAATTACCATCCAATGAGACGTCCTAGAGTGATTACAGAATCATGAAAATATCGCTCAAAACACTTACATTTTCATTAGCACTCAAAGTGCTCCTCTTCTCCACTCATTTATCACTACTTAAAGCTCTGAACACTTTCATTCTCTTAATATTCAAAGACTGATTGGATTAAGTATTAAACTTTGGGTGGCGGAATGAATCCGAATGCCTGCTGTGGTAAAGGGAGTATAATTATAGGATGAACTGAGTAAACGTAAGAGGAGACAAATAGATTAATAAGTGAATTAAACGTGAGAAAGAAAGGGGATTTTCAAAGTCAAACATGAGGTGTGAAGCCACACAAGACGGGTAAAAAAGGTAAAACAACATGAGTGTAGTCATATAGCAGCGGCATGAGGCACTGAAAAAACTGTGAAGAATATTACATGCTATTATACTTAAAATGAGTGTCTTTAGGGAGTTTTTAAAATCTTAAGTTACAAAATAGTTATTTTTCTTTGTAGACAGCGAGATATGTCGTTTTTTTGACGTAACTGACAAATCTCAAACTTTGACCGCATTTAACTCAGTGTTTTCATGAAAAGCTGTTGAGGAAAGATAATGCATTTCAGTGGATATCAGACATATGTCGAACATCAGTCCATACTTAATCAGGACCAGGAGAGTCCGTGTGTTTGTTTGTCAATTTGTTGGATTCAAGGTGTTCTTGTGATGCTCTATGATTAAGCACAATTCCTGATAGGAAACTGTACAAGCATTTCCCCTGATTGAACTTCTCAAATGAAATTATGTCCAAAAAAGTGTGTTTATTGTAAAACAGCTCTCCTTAGGGAGTTAAATATAAACTAATAATGTAAATTATGATGCATAAAGTTATATCTCTTCGGATCAGGTTATATGATTGTATATAAGTCGGACCTACGGTTGAGGCATTATGGTCCAAAAACTTTTGAAGATAAAGCTCCCCCTAGGGTTGTGCATTTAGAAATAACCTTTCCAAAATTCAATCCAGTTCATCCTCGCTCTAGGTTCTATGTGGGTATAACATTTGAAAATGATCCATGGAATAGATTTTGACGCATTGCGTGAACATGAAAGGTCTGCAGAAGGGGATGCTGCGGCGGCGATTGCTCAATAATATCCCAAAATTTTCAGGGATGTAATTCGTATTCCAAACTAGAACCTGATTGTTAGCTATGCTAAAACTTCAAACTAATAAATGCAGTTATGTTGCCTGAAGACTGGACTGAAATCTACAGAAATTCTTGGTTGGTGAGAGAGATGAAAGAAGAGAATAATAAAGCTAAAACAGTTGAACATTGAACTCTTTCTCAGTTCAATGTTGTATGATAACAGAATATTTATATGTAACAATTTATTGATGGATTGTTCACAAGTATTGTTTCTAAGTGTGTGTAACGACTTTATTGTTGTTAAATCAGAAATGTAATTCTGAATTCTTTATAAAAGTTTCTGTTTTTCCTACCGAAATGTTTTGTGCTGATCAAAGGGGAACAGGCTAAAAAACATAATTCAGAAGGATTTCATCATTGTAAAACATTTATCCTCAGTATTACATTTGCATCTGACTACAGCTGCTCTATCTGCTGGAACTGGTGTAAAATCATTAAAATATTGGTCTATCAGGTGGAATATTGTAAAACACATGGCTGGCATGATCACTGTGGCAGCAGACACCCCTCTTCCATGCCTCTGAGGAATGTTAATCAACCTTGTAGGTCGCACCTGCCCGGGTTGACAGTGCCAATAAATTCTATTTAAACGAGGAGCTGGCGCAGCGGAAGTCTAGGTTTTCACTTACTTGGAATTTCAGACATTAATATCAAAAAAGTGGACGGACGTTTTTGCGATGACTTATTCAAGGTCTATAATTGTATGCCGTCAAGCTATATCCCTCCGACAAATCAATTATTTTCTTTTCAAACGTCAGAGACCTGTTACCTGCAGAGACTAACATCTTCGGGTTGATATAGGCCAATTCTGAAGATGTCAAAGCTTGACATGCAGCATGTGACTACATTTTTGACCCATATCATAAAAGGATGGCGAATAATCCTTTTTTTTTTTACCTCGGCCAAGGAAGGAGGTTATGTTTGTACGTTTGTCTGTTTGACTGTTGATTCGTTAACTCCGCCAAGGAGGTCATGTTTTAACATCTGTGTGTTTGTTTGTTAGTTTGAGGATTACTGAAAAGCTGCAGGACAGATTTGCATAAAACTTTACAAAGAGGTAAGGTTTTGGCATATCCTAGAGGTGATTACATATGTGACGATGAGTGTTTAGCACCTTATAAAAAATACAAAAACAAAATAGGCCGTTTGGAGCAGTGACGTCAGAAAGTGGCTATTGCCGCCTTTGTTCCTGTGTTTCCTCTGATGTTTCTTTTGCAATAGACTTTGGGCTGTTACAAGAGCTCCTTGGATTCCTTTGATGTTCCTTTGGGGGTGGAGCTCGGTGCTCAGTTTAAGGAGTTCCTTATGTACCTTTCAATGTTCTTTGGGGTGGAGCTGGGGGCAGATTTAGAGGCTGGCAATAACTCAAGACATTGAGAAGTCTGCATGAATTTTTACGTAACCTACGGTACTGTTGTGCCTTGGCAGAGGTTTGCTTAAATTATGTGGATCTTATTTTTAAAAAAAAATAGCAATAATGTTGAATCTCCACCGCTGTTCCCATGCTATTTCCCATCTTTAATAATATTGCTCAAAAACAAATGTTAGTAGATAAGTTATAAAGGTTTGTTAACGAGGTTTAATGAGATTAATAAGGAGTTGTTGAAAGGCTAGCTTTTCTTTCTGCCAGCAAAATCCCACTTCTAACACTGAGAGGGAAGTAAATGAATTCATTAATGCAGATTGGCTGTGTTTGGAAGTTATTCACAGGAGAACGGCTTGAAAGAGAGCAGCTGACAACGGTAGGAGTTGATTTGAAGTTCTGAAAAGCCCAAGAAGAAGAGAACATTCTTTCAGAAACTAGATAAGTGCTTTTGCATGTTCTATTTTCATTGGCTTTTGACTATCATCTCTACAGAGCGATTCACGTCCATTACTGTGTTGGCAAAGTTTAAATGTCTCCACTATGTGTTGAATTTTTATTCCAGTTTTGCTTTAAGTGCTGTCCTGAGACTGAGGACACTCTATTTTGAAAAATTAAACTTTGACATCTTTTGACGGCTTGAAACACTGGAGGGAGACTAGATGAATGCCTGTGTGTGCGTGTAAAAGAGGTTGTTTCCCCGGCTCCTGGCAGACTTCCAGGCACATCTCAATGATTAAACCTCAGCAGGTGTGGGCATATGTGCATGCCTCACTATGTTCGAGCCTCTTTACATTCGGTTCTAATTAAGAGCTGAGGGGAGGAAGCCGAGTCAGACTAGTCTCTTTCTTTCTGTCTAACACTTTCAGGCAAATAGACACGCTCTGTCCCTCTGAGATTGAGGGGATAATTAGTTGGCATTCAGTAGACATTGGATCTTGATAGACACTTTAGCCCGTGTAGTGTTAGAACATTATTAGTCTACCACCTTCTTTTAACTGACACCTGTCATCTGACTGGCGGCTCAGGATTTTGCTTCAAATAACTTTTTACACAGAAGTGATTTTTTAAATTTCTGTTCTTTGATGTTGATGATAATTAAAAAAACACTTATTACTTTATGTTTGCTGAATGGATTGTATTATTAATGAGAAATTGGTCACTTGTGACAAACCTCGTATGAATTTTCGTTGCTAACTGACTGCAATCTGGAGATTCAGCTTAATGCCCTACATACAGAGGTAGCTATTGAGATCCCATGTGAGACCCAAATTCACCTTTTTTGCATAATTTAACGCTTGTAAGACACTAAACCTTTATCGTGTGTAAGGTAACATCACCTACATTGATTTACCCAAGGTCTAACACTGTGAGTTAACTTATAGTACTTACTACAAACAACACACTGCTTAGTGTAATGTAGTCAACCAGTTGAGTTTATTAAATCTAACCAAACTATCGCCATTTCAAAACTAGGCCTAGCTGTTGTCCTCGACAGCAAGGGTACATCCCCGAAATGCCCGAATCCGTTGTACAAGCAGTTCCGCTGATTGAACTCCTCAAATTAAATGTGAACTTACCTCCAAAACATTCCCCCTAATGAGTAGTGAGTATGAACTACTAGAGTAAAATATGATTTAGAAGAGATTTATATGCATCAGCATTTGGACTAAAATGGATCATTGTTTTGGAAGTTCATTCATTCATTTGTTATCTGAAACTGCATATCAAGTTCAGGGTCGCGGGGGCTGGAGCATATCCCAGCTGACATTGAGCAAAAACACCCAGCACGAGTCGCCAGACGAGTTGCCAGTTCATCACTGGGCTGAACAGAGACAGACAACCACCCACGATTACATTCACTCCTACGGGCAAATTAGAATCCCCAAGTCACCTACATTCATGTTTTTGGACTGTTGGAGGAAGTCGGAGTTCCGGGAGAGAACCCAGGCAGACAAAGGGAGAACATTCAAACTTCAGACAGAAAGGCCTCCAGAGGTGGATTTTGTCAGGAAGTTATGTCTGAAAAACAGTGCTCTTCTCAAAAGGCTCCCCTTAGTGAGTTAAATATTAACTATTGAAAATGATCCATGAAATAGCTTTGGAGTTATCCTGTTATCATGAAGGATCTGCGGTGTCGAATGTGTCGGTCGCAATGACGATGCCATAGTATTCCCTACTTTTCAGGGATATAAATATAGCACAGAAACACAGAATTGGAAACGGCTTTCTGCAGATTATTTGTCATGTGGGTTCTGTTGGCTTCATCAGTCCGTGATCTTCAACACACACCGTGTCAGTTCGCAGCCAAGAATATAGCGGCTGGCTTGGGAGTCAGCACATTCAAATCTGACGCCCATGATTCTCTGCTGGAAAATGATGGATTGCTCCCTCCAGTTTGCATGAGGGGAGTAGCCGCCCAAAGCAATGGAGTGTAAGTATCTTGGACTGGTGTTCACAAGTGATAGAATTGAGATGGGCAGGAGATTTGCAGTATGGCGGGAATTGTATCAGGCCATCGTGGTGAAGAAAGAGCTGTGAAATAAGGTCAAGCTCTCAGTTTATCAGTCAATCTAAATTCTAACACTGACATAAAGTAATGATCTCTAGGTAGTGACTGAAAGAACGAGGTCAAGGATTCAAGTGGCTGGAATGAGCTTCCTTCTCCTTGCTGGAAGAATTGCATATTTCATCTGTCCTGATAATGCCTCAGGAAACCTCAGAAGGAGCTGGAGAGATTTGCTAGGGAGAGGGTTTCCAGAAATGCTCTGCTTGGCTTCCGCCATGACCCGAACCCTACTGAGTTGGTTAAAAATAAGTACAATAGCGAGTTCTTTTTTAGTTCTGGCAGCAAAGCTGTAATTATGTTTTTGGTTTTAATGGATGAAGTAACTTTGACCTGCTGTATACATGTGAAGCTCTACTGAAGTTACAGTCAGGAAGACTTTCTCATGTGGCACTCAGGACGTAGTTTTTTTTCACACCATTCATCGTGAAGTGAAAACAGCCCTCATTATTCTCTTCATCTCTCTCCTAGATTCTGCAGTTAGACATCCCCCATTTACCTTTCCATTGCCACCAAATTCACACAAATCAATCAAGTCATCATTTATCAGTGTCAGTAGAGTCATCAGCCACCACCACCAGTCACCAGACTCTGAGGGGGATACATCTGCTACTCAATTTCAGGCTCCCTTAATAGACTGAGATTCAAAGACTTTCTGACAGACTAATTATCTGATATCATCTGTTGTTATAACCTTTCAGCTTCACTTTATTTCTCCTGGATGAAATACAACATTGAAACTAAGAGTCACTTGTCCTTAGTGAAAGTTTAAACACAACAAAAAGGTTGTCTATACTGATTTTTCCAAATGACTGCCTCTAATCAATGTGGAAAAACATTCCCTTAAGTTTCATTCCCCTTATTCTTAGTGTTGGGCTGAAGAATTAACTTATCTCCAGTCATCCAGCTAATTGGCAGCCTGATTTGGCTGCAAACAATAGGATGGTGTTTGAGGCTGCTAAAAGATTTAATTCTCTGCTTTATAGTCTCTTTCACGCTCACCAATTAACAGACATCAGCACAAGGTACACCTAACTCATCCCTATGACACCTAAATTGGGGGAAAAAAAAGCTTTAAGGGAAAATGTTGGAACTGCAGCTCGTTTTCTCTTTGTTTTCCTTCAATTTGACACCCCCTTGCCTTCCTGGCAGGCCGACTCTCTAACTGGCTTGTGCTTGATCTCGCATAAAATATAAATTTGCTTCCGACTTGCTTCCACTTTTTCTGTATGTACAGATACAGGCTTTTCTCGTGGCACCACACCGGTCAACAAACCTGGTCGCAAGTTAATGGTGGATGAAATATAAAAAATATGACTACAAAGTCTGAAAGGCTATAAAGTGATATGGTCAGTTCTAGAAAAAGAAAGCCACACACACATATCGCGGCTGAATAGGAGCTAAAGTGAATGTGTTCTGAAGCGGCAGTACAAAGCAGATGGTGGGGCCTAGATTTGGCAAAGTGAGACCAAGTTCCAATCAGCATGATGTGCTAGCGCCAGTGCCAGTTTCCCACCCTGCCATATTTTATGGTGAACCGAAGCTGCTCAGCATGTGAACACATAGTGGGAAGTATTGCCTTTTAGTAACACTTAATCCTTACATTTATACTATTTTGAACAGCCACTGTTCGACTATAATTTTCAATACATAGAGATAAATATTTAAAAGCTTACATTGGGTGGTGTGAATACAATTTTGCCTGTACTATAATTGTATGCCTTCTTATGCAAACCATATAAAAAGCTCAGGCTTTATATACACGCTGCTACTTTAATGGTTGAACTGAAATGCTTTCTAAGCCTTGGTTTTGTTTTGTGCCAAGAGTTTGCTAGTTTAATTTGGATGAAATTATCTCTACTGAGAATGCTTGATGTCCACAATATAGACTTGCCTCTCCTTTTGTCATATACTTCAAGTCTGAGCTAGTGCTAATTAGCTATCAAGCGCTCATTTAGTAGCTGTCTGATGATTTCTACGGTTCAGCGAATGTGTCATACACTGTGAATGTGGATTTGTTATGTGCTTCTGGTCCATTCTTTCTTGAGCATTTGAAACATGGGCACCAGGGAATGTTAGCCACAGCAAGGGAAGACAAATAGATATAAAGGATAAAAATGCTAATAAATAAATTGATATGTGTCAATTGTAAGTAGGTCGAACGCTCAGATGTGGATTTATTCCTGACCTGGATTGTTTCCTGAATCTGGCTCACTCTCTCACAAATCTCTTAATATCCTATCGTCGCTTCTCATAAAGCACATCTAGGTTAAAAGGAAGGAAATTGAGGCCATGGGCTATATTGCATATTTACATATACAGCTGGCACACCATTCACCTCATGGCCCACATGCAGGTCTCTGACTACAGGTCTCATTCAGAACAACCTGAAAGCTCAAGTTGACCCCAGGGAAGCCCAAAGCTTATTCAGGTGCTCTTAACAATCTCACTATTACACATTACCATCAGCCCCCTGCACCGGCTGTTTGTCTGCGAGGGGTTGACTGAGGATGCCAAAGCAGCTTCCTCTGCCTGGTTGGGGGGCATGCCACCTCTCGAGCTCAATTGGTATGTGTGGTCCAAAGCATATGCCCACTTAAGGATGAAAATTTGACATGCTAAAGCTGCTGTGAGACCGTCTTTTCTTATTGCATGGTTATGCTTGCTGATAGAATATGTCGGAGACATTTAATCTAGATGGTAATAGAGAGTAACTATATAGTAAATATCATAAGTATAAAGTAAAATGACAGTAAACTGCATTTTCTGTTTTTTGTTATCATCACACAAACAATTACAAAAAGTACTGAAAAGGAAAAGGGATTTTACAATAGAACAACTAAGTATGGTATATGTGCAGACCAATTTCCGTAATGTTTCTCCTTTGGGTAGTACCAACAGATGTTCGGCTGAGAGGCACACTCACTACTGAACAATAATACAAACAGAAGTAATGCCCATTCGATGCAGAGAGTCGCTGGAGTGTTGAACAAACCCCAACAGGCTATATCTGATTCGTCTCAGACTTTCTATCATCAGAGTCATTGAATCCCTAAGCTATCTATCTTTCTCTAAATTTAAAGTTGCTTTGTTGCTGGGTTTTATACCAACCTGGCTTGTATAGGTGCGCAGATGATAACAGATGGATGTTAATGTTATAAATGTTTTGCTAGTACTAGGTGACATTGTTAATGTTGTTTGGGCCGTCAATGTTGGGCGTTCCATTCCATATCTGGCTGAGCAGTCTGAGGAAGGTATTCAACGCACCCCTCTTCCCAGCAACAGTCTTCAGCTCATCCTGGGGGATCTCAAGGCATTCTCAGGGCAAATGAAATATGTAATACCTGAGCGAATTGTGGGTTGACCCTAGTTTGACATGCCAGGATCACCTTCAAAGGGAGGACGCCTGATCAGATAGCTGAACCACCTTAACGGACTCCTTTACCTGAAGGAGCTGCGTCTCCACTCCCAGCTCCCTCTGGATGTCTGAGCTCCTGCCTTTATCTTCAAGGCTGAGCCCAGTCACCCTATGAAAGAAGCTAATTTTAGCCTCATTCTTTCGGTCAGGACTCAGAGTTCATGACCATAGGTGAGGATTGGAACATAAATCAATTGACAAATTGAGAGCTTTGCGTTACAACTCAGCTGATTCTTCACCAAAACGGACCATTTCAAAACCATCATTACTCACCAAACTGCCTCTCCATTACACAGTCCATTTCCCCATCAATTGAGAAAAAGACATAAAATATTTAAACTCTATTACTTGAGGAAGTAATTCACACTCAATCAGTTTGGGGCAGTAAAATGATAATGTCATCGAATACATTGATTCCCCTTTTTCATATTTAGAATGAAACATTCAATTCAGATGGGAACCAGTGGCAGAACCTGGATTTTTCAAAATCAAATATCCAAATGTTTTTGGGTCACATTTTCTCAACTGTTTTGTCTGATATCTGTCCAAATTTGGTCCATATGAATCTGAAGGAGTCAGTCCATATTTATCCTGTATATATCATCTTTTACTCTAATAGTAATATTTCATTCTCAGTACAGAGAATTATTATTTTGTGCATGACGTCCCATGCATTGATCCGATTCAGTCCAAATTTTGGTACATGTGAATCAAGTCGAGGAGATCTAACATCACATTTAATTTGAGGAGTTTGATCCCGGGGTATTGCCACCAAAGACCGCTGCCGTCATTATGGGGTAGCATCTGTGTGTTAATCCATAACCTCCTCTCCATAAATCTCGAACGGCATCCTCACAGCCAATCCATGTTTCTTTCATAAACCGACATCTAAACATAGAAAGAACATAGATTGGCAGATTTTCAGGAATATACCTTTTTTCTGTTGGGGACGACAGTGTAGGGCTAGTTACAGAACCTGCTTGAGGTGCTACAAAGAAAACATGTGACAGGATGGTGCCACCATCAGGCACCAGTTGAATTTTGGCGAGGGCAAGTGCCTTTCTAAACCCTAGACTGGACAAATTCCACTGACCACAGTGAACTCAACAGTGACTCAGTTGTTTTCTAATAGCAGCATTGTTTCCCCTGACCCCCTTTATTACGGAGGAGAGCTCGTTATTAGAAAGAGCTAAAAGTATCCATTTAATGTTCTTCTCATTAATGGTTGAACTTGCATTTAAACATACACCGGATCCTCAGGGTAAATATACGGCTAATTACATCTCTTATGTAATGTCTTAATTGCTTGAGCACAAAGAGAAACGCTTGATTGCAGGTTCACATTAAGGTAAAATAAGCACATTAAATGTTTAATAAAAGTGAAAATTAAGGGAAGCCTTAATGCTGGACTGCAAATATGTTGACAGAAATTACTTTTGTCTGAGGTGATTAATTAGTGTTAAATGAAGGTTAGGTCTGGCTTGTTTTGTTTTTTTGTTTTTAGACTTTTCTTTCAATCACTGCCAGTTAGATGAATCAGAATGTATCCCATCTGTCGGCCAGACTCAGTTAAAGAAGCAAAAAGTTGATGGAAATGAGGAGCAAGTGAGAAGATGAAGAGGATAGTTGGCAAAGAGAAAGATGAAAGAGTGTGAGTGAAGAGATATTCATGCAAAAAAAAAAAAAAAAAGCTCTTCTGGTTAATGATACGTTTTCACTAAGAACCCCAAAACACAACCTGTTCAAAACTTTACAGGAGGTACTGCTTCAGTTTCAAAACCCTCATCCCAGAGTGGGGGGTAGTAAACGTTCAAAAAGGTCAAAATTCATTAGGTATGAAAATAGCTTGCTCCTGTATCACATATTCACTCTCTCTCTTTCCCTTCAAAGCTCAACTGAAATAATGAGCTGATAACAGAGTCTGTTTGGCAAATGCAAAAACGCTCACTGATTTTTATAAAAAAGATTTTCTCGGGGGAGATGCTGGCTTTGCCTGAGGTATTTTTTAAGATGTCAGTAGTCCAGGGGTAGGTGATGGATGTGGAGCATTTATGTGGTTGTTAAGTATTTCTAATTGCTGCAGTTGTAATTTTGCCACTTGTGTAGCAGATCTGTGCACTAAATGGAAGGATGCAGTGAAGCATACATGGCAAAACACAAACACATCAACTGATCCTGTGTGGTCCACGGGTTTCAACCTCAATGACAGGCGACTCCAGCATAGGCCACAAAATAAGGGAACCGCAGGCAGAACCACACGCACATGCACATGTGGCCACCAAAGACCGCCGCCGTCATTATGGGGTAGCATCTGTGTGTGAATCCGTAACCTCCTCTCCATAACTCTCCAACTGCATCCTCATAGTCAATCCATGTTTCTTTCATAAACCGACATCTAAACATAGAAGGAACATAAAAAATAACAATTTCTCCAGGGCGGAACAAAGACGTCATGTTTGATTTAATGACTTCCTTTCACTTACACAAAATAAAGCGCTCTGTGGCGATTTTAGTTTTAGCTGTATAAACAAGGTTTACTTGACAAGTAGTTCTTTCAAAAGATGCAAAACTAAAATAATTTTCACTGAAGGGGGAACCAGCCAGATGTTGTTTGTATTGGTCTTTTAGTTTGGAAAAAAAACAAAAGACTTTTTGGTCTTGCAGTGTGTTTAACATTCATTGTATGATCACAACATAGATATTGAAAAGTGTTGGTGTACTTAATGGCAGAATAACGTCATGTTGGGTCACGACCCAAAATCCTCCCCAGATTGCTAAAGATTATTTTGCTCAACCCATTAACTCAAAATATTCACTTGTGCTGCTGAGATCTCTACGGAAGATTATTAGGTCCACATATGTCTTTGTGAAAATTCTTTTTGGAATTCTGACTTCATTCTCAGAATTCTTACTTCAAACTCAGAATTCCAAAAATATTCATCATTAAGCTTTATTATGAAAATAAAATCAAACATTTGAGTTTAAAGTCAGAATTCTGAAAATAAAGACAATTCCAAGAAAAGGTTTTTCACGCAGACATATGTGGCCTTAATCTTCTTCCGTATATCTCGGTCTAAGTTTATGTGGAGGAGCCAGAGCCCGAAAATGCAGGACTTTAACAATGAAACGGAAGCTGGAAATGAGCTCAAGTCCAAAAAATGACTTGCATGAGACAAAAATCAAAACAGTAGAGTTTGGATGTGATGTTCTGCATCCGAACAGATTTTTTTTAACTAGTAAGGGACGTGGTTGTGATGGTGGTGTTGCTGGTTGTGGAGATAAACACGCTTATCTGCAGAGCTGGCCCGAGGAATGAATGAACTAAGTGTCATTTAGGTGCCCCAAAGCCACCAGGGCTATATAGCTGTCTAAAGATATACACAAACATCTACAAAGCAATAAATATATCGATAGATGGATACATGAAGATAGCTAGTGGATAAGACACAGATATCTAAATCTGGATACAAATATTGAAAGTTGGATACTGATATATAGCGCAGGTAACAAATATTGAGAGGTAAATACAGATATCTAGAGCTGGATAATAATGTTGAGAGGTTGATGCAGATATGTAATGATAGATAACCTATAGATATCTGGAGAAGGCTACATTAAGGCAGCTATACATATATAGGATACATTCAAATACTAAGAAATGGATACAGACATTAAGGGACACGTACAGATATCTAGATATATACATATCTACAGATGTATAGACATATATATATATATATACATATCTACAGATGTATAGACATATATATATATATACATATCTACAGATGTATAGACATATATATATATATCTAGAGACATGTCTTGTTGGGAATGCCCACCTATTGAATAGAATTCCTCTGATAGTGAATGCCGCACCAGGTTTGGCCACTCCCCCTCTCCATTCCTCCAATCAGGAGAAGGCTATTTAAACCACTGATTCCTGTGTCCTTCCTCACCTGCCATGTGCTTTGATCAGAGGAAGAGCACCTTTCATCAGGGGAACTATGACATGAGGTTGTTGTCACAAAACGTTGATCAGTGTCAGCTGCCTGTCTTCTCCTCCTTGATTAGAACTGCTGCTACATTGTTGCCGTGATCCATTACGTTAATCGGTTATTTCTAATCTCATGGGGCTGAATATCAGTTTATCCATTTGTTGTTGGTTTTGTAAAGATGAGCTGACGTCAGTCTGTTGGAGAGGGTAGTCACACTAGGCGAGGTCTCCTCACTAGCCGGGTTTACATGGGAGACTTTTCACCTTTCCGAATTAAACCTTTCCGAATTGCAATGTCAGTCGCCTGTTACGTGACTTGTGATCTTTTCCGACCCGGTGTTTACATGCATCGACTCACCTAATCGGAAAAACTTTCAGACATGCGCAGACGATCCACATTCCCATTCATAAGGTGGCGCTAATACTGCGATGAGCTCGGTGCTGACCACCAACAAACCCTCAGAAGAAGAATATGACAAAGAGGCCTTGCGCGGAAATGACTTTTCGCCCATTTTACCGTCGACAAATGTTAAAAGTTGCAATGAATAAATTACTCTGTAAGGCAGACTGTTACTGTTTTGAAGTCGCCGTATTTAAAATGTGTTGCGGCGCTGAAAGAACTCAGCGGAGCATCACGTCACGATGCTGGGCATGTACAGACACAACTCAAACCCAAAGCTTTCTGAAACAGCGTTTACATGCAGCGACTGGATAGTGGAAAAGATTTCCGGAAGGATTTTGACAACCTCCTTGCAAAAGAATGAAATCTAATTCGGAAAAGTTCTTTCCATTCTGAAAGGAGTGTTTACATGCAGCATTTTCTTTCCGATTACAGGGTTTTTTTACGAATCTAATCGGAATTAGTCTGTCCATGTAAACCAAACTACTGTTTGCCTCATCTGGCAATGGAACTTAGTGTGAGGGTTTAGGTTGCCTTGTTTTCATGAGGTGAATATATACTACAACACCTGTGTGTAGTTTGCAACCCCTTTTATTGGTCTCAGCCATTTAGGTTTTCCCCTTCCCCTCGGGAAACATTTAATGATTTTTATCTAATACATGTTTGGATGGAGCCATATTTCATATTTGATGTATTTATATAATAAAGAGACTTGTTTATAATTATTTTTGTTCTTTATTTTACAATGGTAAATTTGTTTAGACTGTTGTATGTGTTTTATGTAAATACATTTTGTTTTTTTGTGAAACATGAGTCTGTCCTGTAAGCTTACAAACTTACATGCTTTGTTGGGTATTTGAAGTAATCGAGAACTACTAATCCATATTCTGATCCATATATATCCTGGTGGTGAAATTCCCCATGTAGCCTTGTTGGTTCCCATTCGAACATAATCAAAAATTAACCTTAACGTCACACATATATGATAAAGCTATTAAGTTATGGATATGATACTTTCAGATATCTAGCTAAAGTGACCATATTAAGAGATATGTAAAGATATATATATGTTACATATAGATGAATACAGATATTCTACAGATACGAAAATACAGATAGATTGTGAGGTCAAGGTAAACAATTGAAGTAGATTACAAAATCAATAATCACAAGTAAATTAAAGATGTTTATTTTAGATTTCGTTCCATTCATGTGTACACAGTGTTGATACTGTAAGCTGAAATATACATTGCCAATAATAAATACATTGTGATTCCCCACCATATTGACAATGGGGGCCACCATAAAGGCTAGTGTCGACTGTCTATCAGCAATACAAAAGTTAGCAAATGTTTGGTTAATCCTTACTATAAAAAAAAGAGGTGTATACTATTTCTTTGACAGGTACGTTTCTTCCAGGAGCCTTGTCATCACTGTGCCAAACAACCGGTGAGGGCTCTTAAGTATCAAACTACAATATCCTTAATCTCAGAACACTCTCATTTTAGAGATTTACTTATCTCTTGCTTTTATTCTGAACTATGTTTTGATTTACCTTGTCATATGAAATGCAACAGATTTGTTTTTTGTCTTCCATTGTTTTTTCATTCCTGTGTAGTACAGATCAGGTTCTTGCGGACTATGCAACTCTTTTATATTGCTAAACTTCGTCACGCTAAAACATTGCGACGTGTGCTGAAATAAATCACATTTCCCTGCGCTATAAATCCCGACAGGAAACTGTCCATACTGTCAAGAGAATATTGAGAAAATCTTCTGTGGTCGCCTATATCGCTGTGAGTCTATCCCTGGCTTTGGCAACGCGCTGCAGCATGCTGCTGGCCATATGTCCAAGCGATGGCTGCAGCCAAGCCCTTCTGTCTAGGTGATAGACTCGGCCCAATTAAAACTAACGAGATTCAGACCGGGTAAAGCCCTGTGCTGAAACCACTCATCAGAAAAGTGTCCAACTCGTTCATTATTCTGATTCTAAGGTTTTTCTTCTTTTGTCTTCACTCATGTTCTTAATCTTGATTATATCGGCTTTTCCTTCCTCATCTATTTTTGTCACTTAGTGTCATCGTTCAGCCGGGTTTGGTTATCTCGTTCCTTCATGTCCTCTCGTGCCTTTCTTCATCTACCTGATTGTGCTTTATTCATCCCTGCTGTCCGTTTTTCCATTCTTCCCCTGATGTCACTTTTTTCAGCGAGCTCAAACATCCATAAATAGCGACTATTTCAAGCGTTCTTTTTGCTCCTGCTCTCTTCTCCCCTCCCTTACGGCCACAACATTAGGCCCATCTCTATTATATTTCACTCTACCCTTTATGGCTCCCATCTTTCTTTCTCCTCATATTATGCCTTATGGCCCACATTCACACCTACTTGGACACCACCTAATCTTCTGTAGCAACCCTTTGTGGGTGTCAAAATCTTGGTACATGCAATTTCAGCCTGTGAATAAATTTGAATATATTTCGCCTCTATTTACCTGTATTCATTAGTTAATTGATTGATGCCCTTTTGGGTTGATTACAGCATTACGTCTAACATTTAATCTGCTCCAATTTCATAATGTGCAGTGACAGCAGGCTTTGTAGTTGTTTTTCTTATTTCACCCAGTCACAGTAACGATGACAACCATATCCCAAACTTTTGACAGTTATGCATTAATGTGGCATTAAAACAGTAAGAGTGGGCTAATTAAATGTAATATTCTTTGGCCGTGATGACCTAGCAAAACAATCAAAACCGGTCCTCAAGGAAAAAACATAAAATCTGCAGTCGAAAAACCCCCCAACTCTAAACCACATGTTAATAATCTCACTAAATCCTGCTAATTCCACCCAGGAAATATCCCTGAAATCAGATCTGCATTGTTTCTTTTTTTACTGATTTAAAAATGCTTTTCCAATCATTTGTCTTTTCACAGCTGGACCGCACTGCAATAGATTGTTGCCTAAGTCTGTTTTCAGTATCTCGGCTGCAGCAACAGCATAGCTTTCCACGTAGTCCATTAATAGGCTCCACATCACCTCAAACCCTGTTGTCTTTAGATTTTGACTGTAACTTTTAAATTTGGTTGTGATATTTTTTCTTTTTCTTTCTTCTTCCGGCTCATCCTTATAAGGGTCGCCATAGCAGATCATCCGGGCTTGGGACCGGCACTAGAAGTGTCCTGGCTTGTGACCTGTATGTGGCTTGGTTGGTTTTCGTTTTATTCTTATGCATTTATTGAAGCACTCAGTAACTTTGTGTAGGTAAACAATGTACAAAGAAAAGTAAACCTATGCTGTCATCGCTGAAAGCAAGGGTTTATCCCCGAAAAGTCCCTAACCCCTTGTACTGGCAGCTCCCCCGGCTGAAGACCTCAAATGAATGCAAACAGTTTTTTTCATGAAAAAAGGTGCCCCTAGAAAATAAAATATGAACCTTTAGAGTAGAACTTGATACATAAAAGATAGGACTCCTTGAGTTGACCTTTTTCCAAAATCAATCGGTTTGTTCCTTGTGTGAAAGACTATGGTGGTACATAACTTTTAAATTATCCGTGAACGTTTTTTTTTGAGTAATGGTGGTAACACGAAGGATCTACGCCTGATGCGGCCACGGCGATAACGATTCAATAACATCCCCAACTTTTCACGCATATGATGATACAGCTAATTATTTGCCTTATGCATGGAAATAATGTGTAAAATACAATGTTATTTTAACACTGTCAAATATGACTATTAATATAAATGAAATCCGTTTTTTGCTGCTTTTGCCGTCCAATAAACTGCAACAGCAGAAAGTGCAGTAGAGTGGTATACTGTAACAACCATGTTGATGATGATGTTGTCCTACAGGGAGCGACATAATAACAAATACTAGGCACACAATTAGCAGTTAGTAATGAATCTCAATATATATGGCAATGCACGGTATACTGTATAATGTTTAAAATCACAATATTTATATCCCCGAAAAGTCGGGGATTTCGTCATTGTCTCCGTAGCGTCGCTCGTTGAAGATCACTCGTCTTTACGCGTTAACTCTAACATTGTTTCATGGATATTTCCAGATTATATTCCCCCCCCCAAAAAAAACTGGATTGATTTTGGTAAAGGTTGGTTACATATTTCTGGCACTAAGAGATCTATTTTTTGATTTTACTCCAATAGTTCATGTTTTACTCACTATGCAGATCTTATTTATGAAAATACTATTTTTCGGGCAAGACGTCTAATTGAGTGCATATTTCCTGATTGTGAATCGACTCGAGGACATTTATCTACATTCATTCATTATCTGTACCCCTTTATCTAGTTCATGGTTGCAGGGTTTGCTTGTATATATTCTATTTTATTCCAACGGTTCATGCTTTATAAGAGCTTTTTTTTTTTTTTTTTACAAAAATACTGTTCTTCGGACATAATTTAATTTTTAATTTGTGGAGTTTAATCAGCGGGATTGCTAGTACAACAAAGGGGATTGGTGGTTATTCCAGCATACGCCCTTGCTGTTGACATCGTATAGCTTTTGTATTGTGATTATACCATATTGTGAGTTCTCTGTTGATGGTAACCCCTATGAGGTAACAGTCAAGAACAAATATTGGTGTCATTAAGGATAAAAGAAGAAGAATAAACTGTTTGATGGCTTGGTTGGAATCTAAATGTATAGACTAAAAAGAATCAGCAGAACCCTACCAGTCAGTCAGAGTCAGTTCATGTATCTTGTCAAGTTGAAGTTAGCGATGAAATTACAAATTAAAATAAAATGTGGTTGTGGGTGCTAAGTATAAGATGCAAAGAACTTGTGTGAACATGCTAATGAAATATAAATCAGACCTACAAAATATGTTTGTATATTGGGGAAATGTAATGAGCGTGAAATAACTGTTGTCAAGCTCCGCCACCAGCGACCACGAGGCTGAGGACGGGGGCTATATTAAGACGGCTTCAATATTGCACATCACTTAGCATGGCTTGTCTTTTAAGCTGTAGCCTGAAGCAGTGCTCTTATCATTCACTGAGACTAATGAGCTGTCTTTGCTGATGTAATTTACCTCATTTTGTGCCAACTCATATGAAAAATGGAACTGCTAGCAAAAAAAAAAAAATAGCTATGTTTTAGTCCCTAATTATGTGCATATCTCTGCCAGTCAGAAACTGTTGATGCCCTCACACTCTCTTTGAACCTCAGCTTTCATTTAGGTTTGTTTTTGACTGGGGAATATAGAGACAGAGATATACAGATATACAATGTGAAGATTACCCAGCATCTCAATTATGTGAGTAGACTCCAAATGCACTACCCAGAGGGATACGCTGGTGCCACACTCAAAATACGGGGTAATATCTATCTGAGCCATGTAATATTAGGTTGCTTGTTATTGCTTTATTTGATAAAGAAAAAGAAGTATAAATACCTTCCTTTCCTTTTAATCATTTTGCATTGTTCTTTATTTCAATCCACTTACAAGCATGAACAATGTTCAAATGAAACTCTTTACTTAATTCGATATTAAAGGACTTGGAGGAAGTGAGTCTCTTATTTGCTGTTGCTGCTCACCAGTATGCTCTCAGTCAAATACATTTGTAATACCAGGTTTATTACGTTAAATTCAATACAGCCTCATTTTACTTGGTTATGCATACATTTTGTTGCTCCTGTACTTGTGAAAGCCCTAACTTAGCACTTGTCCTACCATATTATTATGCTGTCGTACGCTTTACGCACATTTTTTTTGCCTTTTAAGCTAAAAGCTTTGATTTTTGACTTTGGTATTTTTTTAAGTTGTTGCATGAGGTAATTGGGTTATTTTGGTACATAAAGTAGAAGCTTTCCCAGTGTGTACTTGGTAAGTTTAAAACTGTGAACTACAGGATTATTCAAAATCGATGGTGGTTGTGTGGGTGTGTGTGCTTTAATAATGTCATAAAAGTAAGTGAACATCAGTTTATGTCAACAACAAACAATCTAATAAATAAACAAACATATGCATGTGTCTAGATATGAATATGCAGAACCCATGCAATCATCAAAACAAATCCACAATTGCACTTTTAAGTATGTTGTAACAGTTTCCAACCTACTATTATTATTATTATTATTATTATTATTATTACTATTATTATTATTATTATTATTATTTTTATAATTAATATTACTATTATTAACTTACCATTATTATTACCAGTGCCACTAGCTCTCGGAGGTGGTAGGATGGGGGCGGTTGTAGTGGAGGTGGCAGTGATGGTGTCGTTTGGTCCCCCCCCTGTCCATTGCCCCTGGTGGGGTGGCCTGTGACTTTGTGTTTTGGTGGCGCTGCTCGGGGTACTTCCTGGGCCATGGATGTGTTGTACCGTGGCCCCTATGGTGATGTTGACTCTGCGTCCTGGATGTTTTGCAGCTTGGAGGACATACTAGACTATCTTGCATCTATTTGACTCTGAGGGTGGCCCCCTGTACTTGGGGGCTTGCTTCAGGACCATGGCCTAACACACCAGCATCTACCATGACCAAATCTCCAGGGGCCACCAGTGGCTGTTGCTACTTTTTCTGTCCTTGATGGTCTTATTTTGTTTTAATGTGTCACATAAGGTGGATCTTTAGGAACCCTCTTTGATGGGTAATATAGGGATTATTTCCGAATAAAAATATGATGGACTAGTCTTTCAAAGAGGACCGGTCTAAGTCACATGCACACACTCAGACGCACATAAATAGTTATTATGGGTTGCAAGATCAAACTACATGTATTTAAAGAAATGGTTAACGGCACTAAGGCTAATGGTGCCTTTAGAAGACTACACATGAGGTTGGGGAGCAATAATCATCTTAAACAGAGACCAAAATCGATGTCTCCAGGGTTGTTGTGCAGAACACTCTCTTATATGCTCTGAATCTTTGGTCACCGACCGTTGTCACATTCGCCTCCTGGACAGATTCCACCAACGCTACCTGCAGACCATCCTTAAAATCCAATGGGGTGACTATGTCACCAATGTAGAGGATCAATATCATGTAGGGATCAATATCATAGAGGCCACCATCCTGATCACACAGCTGCACAGGACAGGAATGGAGGACCAGCAAATGAAAAGGATGGCTGTCTGTGGTGAACTGAAGTCTGGACAATTAAATGTTTCACACCATCCATCAAATCTGTATTGCAAAGGAAAACGATAAGGTTTTGTTTTTATGTAATCAAGCTGTTGATTTCTACTTATTGTTCATTTTTGGAGCTTGTTATTTTCAAAGTTTTGGGATAGAATTGAACATTTTTTTTATATATATTATAATTATTAATTAAACTTGGTTTTAGCAATGACACAATTAGTAAGAGTCAATTTTCTGACAGAGCCAGTAATAACCTATAATTCTCCCTATGGCCATAAATTATGCTGTTCTTGCTTTGTCTGTTGGCTTAGAGGCATTGTTTTGTTGCATTATTTCACGATTGGGGGCCAGTTGAAATTATTACCTCACCAGTCACTCAGTACAAATGTCCACATCCTGAAAGCTCAGGTCAGCACTAAAGTAAGCACTTCAATCTCGATTATTAATACATTTCAGATCCTGCTTTTGTCCAGAGCCAAAACAATGATAAATGTTGTTGCTCTCCTACTTCACTGGGTCAGAGACAATGAGTTGAACCAGTGCTCGATCGCAGGTAGGATCTGATCATTTATATTTCTTACCAGAGAAACGTCAAAAGATCTTTAAAGTAATGTTCTACACTGTAAATAAAAACGCATCCTTCTCGACCATAGCTTTGGGAAATCAGGCAGCTTTTAAATTTAATTAAAAACGTTTCTATAATTACATAAATTAAAAGCTACCTTATAAAAAAGGAAAATGAAACCCATTCGCATCTGAAAAGTTAAGAGGTGGAGAAGCGGGTGAGGTTTCCTGAGAGGAACCGTCAGATTCTGTTCAAAGATTGCGAGATTTGAAAAAGTTATCCCAGCTCTGAGCCGGGTTCCCTATCTTAGAGAAACAACCATTAAATAAGCAGGAAAGTAGATGATAGACAAAAAGAGGGACATTTGACAAAAAAAGTACAGAGATGTGCTGATTTTGTTCTTCCCAGGCTTCCTGTACAGTAAGTATTAGGATGGAAGATCCTTTTTTCCACCCCGTTACTTGGCGATATATTCTGTTTTTGTCAAACTCCGACTGTGCTTCATTCAAATCAGACCAACCTCCTCAAGAACACTGTTTTATGAAAATTAGGCTCTACATAATGTTAAATCAGGGAAGACTATCCCCTTGCACACATATTATATCTATCTAATATCATGGTGACACACTTTCATGGTTAGCATATCATCTTTCTTCTGATCAACATATTTTTAAATATGACTTTATCCATTCATCTAGCTCCTTTATGTTGCAGGTAGCCCCCCCCCTTCTGGTCCTAAAAGCTCTATATTCATTTTAGGATTCATCAATGTCAGCAGAGTCATCAGCCACCACCACCATTATCCTGACTCCAACGGGGCATATAACTGATGCTTCTTAGGCATCCATCAAATGTAATATAATAAATTGCAATGCATTGATTTTTGATATTTTGAAAACTATTTGCATCTACCACAACTTAAATGCTCACTAGCTCTACATTGTTGTAAATCTAAATCAAGGGTAACAATAATTGTATCCCAAAAAAAGGGGGGTGGGGGGGGTGGGGGTGGGGGTGGGTATTATGGAATTGTGCAGGTGCGCCGCTGCTGCCCAAGATTATTTGTGTTAACGCGATAACTCAAAAACTATAAAATAATTCTATTTTAAATTTTAAAGCTGTACATACCTCACACCTGCAAAAAAAGAACTGGAAGAATTTAAGGAAAGGTTGATGGTCTTTTTCCAACACTATAGGGGCTCTATCTCCAAAAGATTACGGGCCATGATTTCTAAATAGTTGGTAAGACAAAATTTGTCCATATGTATCACCTCAAGGATATCTTCTTGTATAAATCGTATTGTAAGCTAATATTCCATAATTTACTCACTAGGGAGAGGTTTTTTTAATAAAAAACATTGTTTTTTGGACATAATGTCCTAACCCTTGTCCAGTTTAATACAAATTTGGTGAATATCAATCTTTATTTATATAGCGCCCATTCACAACAACTGTTGTCTCAAAGTGCTTTCCAGAAAGAGCAGGTCTAGACCAAACTCTTTATATAATTATGTACAGGACCCAACAAATTCCTCTTTGAGCAAGCACTTGGTGACAATGGCGAGAAAAAAATGCCTTTTTATCGGGCAGAGACCTCGAGCAGATCCAAGATTCAGGGTGGACGGCCTACTGCCATGACCAGTCAGGTTTGAAAAATAAAAGAGACAGTGAGAGAGAGAGGGAGAGAAAGAGAGAGAGAGAGAGAGAGAAAGGGAAAGAGAGAGACACAGGTGAGGAGAGATACAGACGGGGGAAAAGCAGCAAAGAAATCAGCTATAATCCACTTTCTCCAAACGCTCCATGGTCGGACCACTGTGGCAGCAGGGATCCCAGGTTGATAATAACATTAATATTAATGTAACATTTAGCGATAGCTTATGGGGAAATACTATACAATAATAATAATAATAACAACAATAACCATCATCATGAGCATCTTGTGATCAGTGGACATTCAGCAGGTCCACAGCAGCAGAACCAGTCACCAACCATGTGACATTACAGGGCGAGAAAACACAAAGACTCCAGGGAAGATGTCAAGTTAGTAACAAGCATTAATCCATTTAACATGCATTAAACCATTTAACATGTATTAATCCAGTAACATGCATTGATCCAGTAACATGCAATAATCCTGTAACATGCATTAATCCAGTAACATGCATTAATCCAGTAATATGCATTAAAGTGAGTGGGATGTATAAAGAGGGACAGTGAGAGAGGGAAAGAGAAAAGCTCAGTGCATCATGGGAGATCCCCTAGCAGTCTAAACCTATAGCAGCATAGCTAAGAGCTAGTTCATGCCAGCCTTAATTATAAACTTTATCATAAAGTAAAGTTTTAAGCCTAATTTTAAATGTAGAGAGGGTCTCTGCCCCCTGAACCAAGATTGGAAGATGGTTCCACAGGAGAGGAGCCTGATAGCTGAAAGCTCTGGCTCCAATTCTACTTCTAGAGACTCTAGGGACTACCAGTAACCCTGCATGCTGGGAGCTCAGATTGGACAGTATGGAACTATGAGCTTCTTCAGAAACGTTGGTGCCTGACCGTTAAGGGCTTTGTAAGTGAGAAGAAGGATTTTGAATTCGATCCTATGTATTGACTTTAGGAAATCTTTCTTATATATATCATATTTTACTCTAATAGTTATTATTTGCATCCCTCAAGGGGAGCTTGTTTTAATAGAAACAATATTTTTTGGACATAATGTCCTAACCGGTGGTCCGATTTACTCCAAATTTAGTGCATATGAATGGACTCATTGAGCTGTTTCTGTATATATAGTATATTTTATCATGATAATTCAATTTGCTTCATTCTGCTTGTTAAATTTCTACAGAGTTGCATGAGTGAGTTGCAGAAATGTGGGGGCTTACATGTTTTGTTCGTAGTCTATTGGACTAGTTTAACATTTAGAGCCACATTCAAAACCTCAGCACAGTCAGTCACACTGCTATTCACATTCAACACTGTGACATGTTTATTAATATTTCCATATATCTCATGAAACAGGTGCAGCGAAAAACTGGTTGGACTCGGTGGCTTTGATACTCTGTGAAGTGTCAGTGCTCAAATAGGGAACTGGATTCTGGCTGGATCTAATGACTGAACACACACCATCAGAAACAAAGGGCCTTCCCACTTTCCTGCTGATAATCAGATGCATTTTCACATAAAATAATTCATGGTTTTATATTATTAAACCACATTTTATTCCTGCTTTTTAAAACCCAGCCACAATTCTCACAGTTAAATCCAGCTTGGTATGCAGTGGATAAAAAAAATAGATATTTTCATGTCCAGAAGCAGGACGCATAAGAGAAATGTCTACAGCATGCCACATATTGTACCATGAAAGCTATGTGTGTGTTGACTGTCAGAGGTGTCTCATCGTTCAAAGAGTTTATCCTATTACAAAGCACCTGTCTTTTTATTCTTTTCAAATTATTTGTCATAATAAAGTATTATAAATAGGAGTTAATATATTATGGTGTTGCGGACCGACTAGCAGACCATTAATATCTCAAAACTCAGTTAGCCAAAGCCTGCTGGTGAGAGCAGGTGGTTTTGGTTTAAAGAATTCTAGACAGTCAAGTACGTGTTTCGGGATTTGTATATGATGAAACATAGAATAGGCAGTGATTTACTGATGGTTAAATTCAATAAATTTCACTTGAAATTCTGCAGTAACACACATATGTTGAAATAATTAGAATCTACATAATTCATTTGCAAAAAATAAGAATAATACATTATATTTGACAGAGTGAATCACCAGTTAATTGACTCAATTCAAATTGCAAATATGTCTGTTATTACTAGTAATACTCTATGACGTTGAAATCAAAAATCAAAATCCTGATGTCTACTCAGTGATGCCATAACAGTATGTACACCTGTTCCACTGCTCTGTGATGCAAATATCTTATCCGCCAATCTCATGGCAGTAACTCAATGCATTTAAGCATATAGACATGGTCAAGAAGACCTACTGAAGATCCCAGTCAGAATCAGAATGAGGAAAAAAGCCAGTTTAAGTGACTTTGATCGTGGAATGGTTGTTGGTGCCCATCTCCTAAACTGCCCATCTCCTAGTATTTCACACACAACCATCTCTAGAACTTACAGATGGTTTGGAAAAAGAGAAAATATCAAGTGAGAAGCAGTTCTCTGAACGAATATGCCTTATTGATGCAAGAAGTCAGAGGTCAGAGGAGAACTACCAGACTGGTTGGAGCTGATAGAAAAGCAACATCAGATCAAACAATGACAGGTGAAAACCGAGGTGAGAATGCAGAAGAGAATCTCTGAACGCACATCACGTAGAACCTTGACGCAGATGGGCTACAGCAGCAGCAAGATCTTCGGCTAAAAACTGTAGACCAAGGCTACAATTCTCACAGGCTCACCAAAATTAGTAGATTGTATAGTAGATTGGGAAAACGTTGCCTGGTCTGATGAGTCTCAAATTCTGCTGGGACTTTAGGATTAGAGTCAGAATTAGACGCAATCAACATGAAAGCGTGGATCCATCCTGCCCTGCATCAACCCTTCAGGAAGCTGCTGGCTGCTGGTGGATGTTTCCAGCACCTTGTTGAATCTTTGCATCTTTGAAGAATTAAAGCAGTCCTGAAGGCAAAGAGGGTCCAACCCAGTACTAACAAGCTGCCTAATAAAACGAATAAAGTGAAATGGTAGATGAATATTGATAGGCGTCTACAACGCTCTGAAATAATATTGATCCCCTCCTAATTTTCAAACAGACTTTAAAATAAATCCTAAATAACTTGCAAATGCTTATAGTATTTATTGAACCTAGAAGGTTATGTGATACCAACTGGTCCTGTGAAAAAAATCTCTTCAATCACATTGTCGATAAAATAGACTTAGATAATTTCCAGAATAATGAAGTTGACTTTCTCGTACAAGACTGCCTGAATCTAAATAAGTTCCAGAAGATACGAGGAAGAAAGTGATGGCAATGAATCAGTCTGGGAAGGCTTCAAAACTCTTTCTACAGCTCTGAGACTCCACAGATCCAGACACTTCATCTCCAAATCAAGAAGACTTGCTACTATAGTTAACCTTCCCAGTGGTGGTGGACCGTCTGAATTTGTCCAGGAGCACGAGAAAGGCTCATTCAGGAAGGCAGGTGTCTTTCACCTACACCTTAATCAGTTAGCAGCTGCACTATTCAAATAAAAACGATAGTAAAAGTGGAGTCCTTCGGAAAGTAGCTAAAGCAGGAAAACATTATGGCTCCTCTGAGTTTTGAAGAAAAAATAAAACTTTGTTTGTTATTATATGACAAGCATACAACGGAATTGAAGTTACTCCCCATGGTGTGACAAAATAACAATGTCCATCAACAAATTAATCATTTTTAAAAAGAAAATTGAAATATAACACAGCGATTTCTCTCAAGAGAGCTCAGAGCCGCTGCACGTACTGCAAGATGCCAAGGCTGAATGCATCTCATGCCAAAACACACCTTGGTGAGCGGAGGGCTATCAGGAGAAAATACTATCATGACGTATTTGGATGACAAGGGGGCTACAGGTTCACCTCAAGCGTCTGTCCTTTCCTCTTTACCTTTCTCCTGCACATGGATGGATGCTGGAGCTCTCAGGAGGGCAGCTATTTGGTCAAAAATTTCAGACGATACATCACTGCTGTTCCTGACAGATTATATTTCTAGGTGTGATAGAAATTCTCTCGATTTGAATGTTTTTTAAAACCAAGGAGCTCATTTTGGACGCAGCAGAGATGAAGTCAGAGAGTCCATCAACAGTGAAATGGTAGAAAAGGTCACATCTTGCAAATATCTGGAGGCCATCTTTGACAACCAACTAAAATTTGATATGAACACGGAAGCCTTGAAAAGAGGGAGCAAAAGAGAATTCACCTTCATCGCAAACTTTATAGGAACACTCTTTTTCTGTGAAGCCCCCCCCCATACAATGTCAGTCTTTTATTGAGAGCCCTCTTAGCTTTTCTTTTATCTGGTGGTTTCACAGCGTCACTCAGAAGGACAGAAACAGCCTGAACAATATTGAAAACGTCTGCTCCAAAATTATAGGCGTGAAACAAGAGAGCTGAATTCCTTTGGTAAACTTAAATCATTCGTAAAGCAAATTATTTTCTGGCTTCTTCTGAACATGTTCTTGCCGCAGAATTCTCTCTGTTGCCATCAGGGCGTCAGAACTCTCTACCTGTTCTGCAGGTCCAACCGGTATGCAACATCCTTTATCCCCTCTGCATTTAGACTTTCAAATAAACAAACGTAGTTTAAGCATTTTTATTTTTTTGACTTATCTGTCTTATGTAACAGCGTTTCCATATTTGCTCCTTGTTTATTAATCCTTTGCTGTAGGGGATCCAAATGTCCCCGAAAAAAACTCCCATTCGGGTACGTTGTAAAAACATTCCACCTCATTGAACTCCTCAAATTAAATTATATCGTAAAAAGAGTGTTTTCGAAAAAAAGCTCCCTCTAGTGAGTAAAATAAGAACTATTAGAATGACCTTTCATATATGCAGGATATATCTCATTGAGCAAATTCATATGCACTAAATATGGACTGAAGTGGCCCAATGGTTGAGTAAATATGACCCGAAAACCTTTGGAGATAATGCTCCCTCTAGTGTTGGAAATATACAACTGACCTCTGCCCTAATTCCAGTTCTTCCTCGCAGGTCTATATGGGCATACAATTTGAAAATTATCTATGGAAATAGTTTAGCGAGTATAGTGGGGATGACAACTCCATTATATCCCGGATTTTTTGTGAATATAAAAAATCAAGAGAGGTTCAACTGGTTTGTCGCAACCTAGAAAGGACATGATAGTTTTTTTTGTTTTTTTCCTCTTCTTTTGTTGACATTCTCCTCATGATAATGTGGTATTTCCAAAGTCCAGTCCCGATATATATTTGAAGAGAGTCAAAACAACCTGTCAGGCAGCAGAGGTTTTAGACTGATGACTGACTGGACGTCACTCATCAAATCCATCCCAATCTTTCACACCAGAAGGTAGACCCACATGTTGTTCTGAGCATCCTCTTGAATAGTCCATAAATCTGTTATCAAACACAAAATCTTTATAAAAAAAACAACTTCCCTCTTCTCTCCTGTGTCTCTGCCTGACCAGTAACAGCTGCTAACATACTGATTCTGTGATTCATAGATTCCATGACCTCATCGCCATCCTGATAAACTGCAAACCTGAAAGAGAGGTGGTTTAGCTGTAGTGGAATCCGGCTCAAGTAATGAAACCCACCAATGTTTCCGTCCTGAATACGAAACATGACAAATAATTTATTATACAAATCTGCCTGTCCACATGTGTTGGTAAGAACGTCAGCCTCCTTATATACTGCTGCCAAGAGTGTGACAAAAAAGTGCAGGAACCCGCCACCATGTGCCAAATTCAATTCTTGGTCTAAGATTCTGTTGACATTTTCCTCTTTTAAACTTGGAGCATTATGTGCATTTACAGAAACTGTTTGGTCATCGTTCTACCCTCTCATACGGCCAGACTGCTGGAAAAACAAGAAAGTAATACAAGGGAAACTTTGTTTGTTTGATATTAATGATAAAGGGTTGTTCAGGTAGTAAGAAAAAAGAGACTGAGGGAAATGAAAACAGGAAAAGACAGAAGGCAGACGCTTAAATCAAGTCTTATCAGAAAATATGTAACAAGCGTAACTACGCCAGCGCTATATATGACAGCAAGGGTATAGCCACCAAAAGCCCCCAATTGCCTGCATTGTATAAGCAACACCCGTGTTTGAATATCTCAAATATAATGTCATGTTATGTACGAAAAACCGTGTTCCACTTACAGAGTAAAATATGAACAATACAATGTGGATCATCACAGTTCGATTCTTGTGCACCAAATTTGGACTAAATCCCCAAAACAATTATGCACAAAGACAGTGTTTTTTGGAGAAAAAAAAAAATGGTCGTAGTGAGTGAAATAAAATCTATCAGAGTCAAACATGAAGACATAGATCTCCTCGAATCGATCCATATGCATGAAATAGGTTTTTAATCATTGCGACCAATCTGTGGCGGCATACGCACAGTTACCTGATTTTTCCGTACTAGAAGCAAACAGATTTTTTTGGGATATTACAGTTAAAAAAATTATTTTGCGTAAATCTCTGCTTTATTTCAAGTTTAAAATCATTGCCATGTTTAAAAGGAAGCTTTCAGAAGGAGCTAAGCCAAAAGTAATGAGGGAACCCTATTAGTCTGGTTAGTACTGTCATTTTTAAAAATCTTTTTACTCGTTATAAAAGAATGAAACCAATTTAATATCATTAACAAACATGTAAAACCACTCATCCTGGAGTATGGGGACAAGGTATACACCAATACGAGTAGAAAATGCTGACTTATGCAGTGAATAAACCGTTTGTAAAGTGATCCAACACTTCAGCTGTGGATATACGATGAAATTATTAATCCTACCAAATCCATTACCACTTAATTATTCATGAAATGTGTGAAATTACTTCCCATCATCGTCAGAGTCAGTATGTGCCAGGCCGTCTGAATTAGCTGCATATCATGACTGAGCTTTTTTTTTCACTTTTCAACATTGCTTGGAAAAAAACCTTGGATTTAATTCAAACATAGAAATGAATGTTATCTTAAAACCTTAATTCATTAGTTTTTATATTTCAAATATACATCCAAAAACAGCTTGTTTGGGCTTTCTTTGATATTGAGAGGTACAGAAAAAGAGTAATTACGCGAGAGCCTGAAAACATTAGTCAATGACACAAACATTAGTCAATGTGAAAACAGAGAAAAAAGAGTTGTAAAGAAATGATCAACCTATGTTCCGTACTTTCAACCTCACCTCGTTTACCACAAAGCACTCTTTTATCCGTAAGGTAATAACTTTTGACCGGCGTCAGTCTTCTTAGCCACACAGTCTGATCACAGCTTGTCATGTATAGATGCTTAGCGACACCCTGCTGTGTCTCATCCACAGCAGCAGGAGGTGACAGGACCCGCCCCCTCAGTTAAGTTTGTTGCCTTTTTGCAAGTACTCAAAATGTTTATGTACTTGTTTAGTCCATGTAAGCAGTCTTTACCTTTAATGGTTATCATTTATTGTAATGTATATTGTGTTAATATGGTATTTTTGAATTCTTTGGTGTTTTTGGGTCAAAATCTCATCTGCTGCAGGATCGTTGTATGTCTACTCCCTCTCTAGGCCACACCCCTTTATGCCGGTGGAATATTCTCTTTGTTCATCACAACCATAAAATATCTAGTTTTTTTCATGAGATCTGTTTGACTCCATGATGAAGGCTTGAAGCCTTGGAGTTTGTATTTAATAGGTCCAAATGACGATGTCATGCCATTACAATAAAAACATTTTAGCTGTTAAAAAATGAAAAAAATAGCCATGAACCGATGATTAAAACCAAAGGGAGGTACTATCATGAACTTCTCTCCCATCCATCAATTTTATTCAGGTCAGGGTCGCAGTCCAGGCAACATTTTACGGATGTCCCAAGTTCCTGCATCTCATTCCAGCTCATCCTAGGGTGTGGGGGGGATCCCGAAGTGTTCCCAGGTGAAAAATGAAAATTCCTCCAGTAAGTTCTATGTCCACCCAGGATTAACTTTTTATTTGTATTCATTTTCAGCTGCTTTGATGTGCGCTTAATGCTCATAAAAGAAAATAAAAATCTGTTCAATTTCATTCCATCACCTTTTCACCCATAATATTCAGAGAAAATGTGGTAAAACTAGTAGATACATTCACTCAGTTAGCAATTTTTCTCCCACATAACTTTTTCTCTCTTTCTTTGATGAAGCTGTTTCTCTTCCTTCCTAAATATCTGTTTGTGAGCGAGTTTAAGCTTACAGCTATTTCTACTAGCATATAACGGTTCTGATCTGATCCTGACGTTTTTTTGGTTCCTACTTTATTGAAAAATTTTTTTTATGGGTCTTGGTTTTATATTTACTGTCTTATTTTAACATTATATTTTACCCGGTCCTGTTTCGCGCTATACTTCCTCCCCCATTTCTGTTTTCTTTCCACTCAGACTTTTGATTATTTTCACCTGTGTCAGATCCTTCTCTATCCTCTTTCGTTACCAATTCATGGATCTCACCTGTTCATGGACATTACCTGTGTCCATGATCCTCATCACATTAGTCCGTGGGCGCCATCTGTCCACTGTCCTTACCTGTCCATGAACCCCACCTATGCCCATTTGTCACCTCTGTCCTCTGTAGGCCTGTTTCCTGTCCTCACCTGTGCCCTTTACTCAACCATCCCCGGTCCACACATTTTCCTATCATCTCCTGTCCCCAATACTCAACAGTCCTTGGCAACTCACCTTTGCCCTTTACTCATCAATCCCCAGTGCACACAGGTTGCTATCATCTCCTGTCCCCAATACTCACATCTTCCTGGCCTTCACCTGTCCCCAGTCTTAATTTGTCACCAGTTCTCCATCTGAACTGTTAGAAATAGTTTCTGTGTTTTTTGTCTGTTCATCTGTTTTCTTATATCCTCTTCTGTTCTCCCTCCCCTGATATCCGGTTCGGATTGTTTTTCCTTTTGATTATTTTTCTGTCCCGCAGTACTGCTATTCTATTTCTGTTTACTGGCCAGAAGAACTTTATTGAAGTCGTCTTTTGTTCATCCTACATCTCGCCTCTCTGCCGTTTGTCATCGTTTGCTCCTATTTTGAAAAAAAACTACAACAACAAAACCCTTAACTCAGATTCCCTCTACCATCATCCAACAAAAGGCGCTCTCATCGATTTTATGTTTTGGTATGTAGCTCTTCTTGAATAAACTCTTTGTGCTTGCATTATGTAAGAATAGGAGATCTGTCATTACAGATAATGTTCAGTCAGACTCTGTTCTGAATAAACCATCACATCTGTTTTGCTTTGACTCAAAGAATGAATGTAAGAACATTTTTATTAACGTCCCCCTCATAACCTGTTTTGGGACCGTGTAATTATTTTATTTCCAAAGATAAAGCAGAAAACAATAGTGTTACATATTTCATCTTCTTTCATCATGGAGCTAATTTCCTTCCAGTCCTCTGTCTCACTTTCCTGCAGGACATCAGCTTCTCGCTGTCTTCTTCTCACTCCTCTAAACTTTCTCAAATCAATTTTTAATATCATTGACCGGAGACTTTCAAGCAACATCAAGGCCTCTTTGATCTGTGGAATTTTTTATCAAACGTTATGATAGCTCAACTCCTGCCATCACCAAAAGTTTAAACTGACTTTTCACAATATGTTTGATTTTTCTGTTTTTCTGTTTTTGTCTCTCTATTTAACTTCATCCTTGAAAAATTTCAACGTGCTATTGGAACACTTGCATATTATGTTCACCAATTAATTCACTCTGTATTCTTTACACTTCAGTGTAAACACCCAATCAAACGTGGCGTGGCTACATATTTAGACCTTAAACTAATCCATATATCTAATATAATCTCATCCTTGGCTACATCTTCCTCATCACTCCTTTTTCTTTTTCTCCTTGTCGGAACAATTACTGCTTCAAGAGCTTCCTCTTTGAGCCTCGTCTCTATAACAGAAAGGTCAAACACTGAAAAAGCTTCTCACAAAGGCTGCCCTCACATTCAGGTGGTAGGAAGCAGGAAAGTGTTCATCTCCTTGCAGCGACAGCGATCTGACATCGCAGACTTTAGGCTGAATACCCTCAGTTCCACTGCTGCCATGGTGCTTCAATTTGAAAGTGATGTGTCAAGGAGATCATACACGGTCCACATCGTCGAACAGAAGTAATGAAGCAGCTGTCTTAAAGCCCGTGAAGACCTCTGGACCAGAAGGTCGAAGCCGAGAGCCAACAGGGAAAACTCTTCATGATTTCCCTGCCATGTGTGCTAGCTGTGAAGGTGCCCTTTGACATTAAATGTAGCCCTTCAAGACCATCTGTGCATGGATGGAGGTTTGCCAGCTTGATTAATCTGTGGGAGATCCTTCCTTTACATGTGAATAATCCAAATGAAGGATTAAAATTTCATAACCAACACTGATACAAGAGAAAAATGTAATGCTGTTTTGATAATGATGCTATTGTGTTCTTCTAAAAGATGGAGCAGCCCCACTGAATCAGTCTGCTATTATTCTTCTTTGCTGTAATGAAAAGACTATTCAGCAAAAATAATGGATATTAAATATGAAGTATATTTAAACTAAGCCTATGTTGTCGTCTCCGACAGCAGAGGTGTGTCAACGAAAAGTCCCCAATCACCTGCAATCCCCCTTATCGATCACTTCAAATCAAAGTTGGAGACGTCCTCAGTATTTTTAGCAAAAAAGCTGAGTAATGACTCAAATTTGAACTATTTGATTAAATATGGGTAAAATATGGTTCAAACAAGATCTCTTTGAGTCGATTCATATTTCTGACAATTGAGGGAGCTTTATCGGCCAAAAGTTTTTGGTCCTTATGAATCCCTTGCAAAGATCTATCTTGTTTGTGTTATATTGTAATCTTATCGTTCATATTTCACATATTTCACTCAGCGCTATACTGTGGAAAGAACTTTACATTTAATTTTAGGAGTTCAACCAGGGTAATTGCCAGTACAAGGAAGGGGATTGGGGACATTTCAGGGAAGTCCGGTATGACGGCATGGGTTCAGTTAACAATAGAGTTTCATCATCATCATCGTCTGTAAACACACAAGCGTGTACTTTTCCTCGTCCTCACCTGGTTTTGAGGCCGTAGACCTCAAGTATAATGAGGATAAAAGTATATTTCACAAAGAGATAAAAGAGGAGTGAGAACACATGTGTTCCAGGGGAAAGTGTGTCTTTCAGCCCAGCTGTAATGGACACAGACAGCAGAGTGATGAAAAAAGTGAAGAAAACAATGTAACTCTCATACCCACACCACCTCTGCATCGGGCTGACCACTGTGATTGAAATCTATCCTAACAATGCTGTCAGGAACACTGCAACCCAGACTGGAGAGGCTGCACTGCACGTCACGTCTGAGCAGGGACTCAAATCCACAACTTGTATTTTTGTTGAAAGCGGTCAAACCAAAAATGAACTATTTAAATTTTGAGGCGTGGCCATGCCTAAGACACTTATCAAAGAAATTTAAGTGTGAGGCGTCCTAATAAGGTTTAGATACTGGAAAGTGTATGAAATCAAGATAGATAGTTACATAAATGAAGACATACAACTGCTGATTCATACAATTTAGACATGGTTTATTCAGCATTTGTGGAATGTACATTATTTCTGATGATCACAAAGATATTTAGTTAACCATAGTATGTACATATTATGTTTGTTACGTTATTGTTTTGCATCTGAATCTGGAGGGTCCATGCTTCTGCTGAGTCATCAGGGTAAAAGATTGGACCCAGGAAGAGGCAGACAATTATACACGAAGTACCAATCAGGATGTACCATCAGGCTCAGACCTCGGAGGGGGGTTTGATTTGTTTCTCTTTAGTCATTTTGTCAGTTTTGTTGGATTTGATTTGTACAATGATTATGTTAACCCTTAGATGTCCCGCTCAACTGTTTGGTTGAGCTAATTTTGAGTCAATATGTATGAGTGAAAAATGTGTGCCACTTCCTGAATATGTTACAATGTGACCCAGGGGCAGCATGTAAATGCTGAAGAGGAAGGGGCCCATGATTGAGCCCTGGAGGACACCACGTGTCAAGAATGCCACCGAGGAGGAGGCATTAACTATGGCAACTGAGAAAGTTCTTGGATAAGCAGTATATATATATTTTTGCCATTTTGAAGCACGTGAGGATTTACTAAACACAATTGTGTTAATTGATACAACAACTTACCTTTTAGAAACATTCGTGATCCGTCTGTCTAAGATATCTGATTGGTTAAGACATTAAATTAATAAATGCCCCAAAGAAATAAAATGTGTAAAGTAAATAAATTCTGTTGGTTCTTTTGGTGAGGATATTAAAGAGTGATTTCTCAAGCTGACTAAGTTCTGTTCATTTGTGGAGTTAATTAGTGGGTTAGCGTTTTGTTTTGCTCCCAGTTGTTTTTCGTTTGGTTTGATCAGCTCCTTTAAATTACCTGCTACCTGCGTTCTTTCTTTTTCAGGTCAGTTGTTCTTCATAGATCATTTGTTCCTAATGAGTTCCATTCTGTTGATTGCTTTGCTTAAATTGTGTTTACTTTAGTTCTGTTTATTTGACCTCTTTTGAAGGCCAAGAACTTTACTGCTTATTTTTGTGTATTTTCATTATTTCTAGATAAAATGAAAAACCTTCCAGACAAAATCCAATCGTGACTCCTCGTGCCTACCGCGGTGAAAAAGGTAGGCGGTTGTAGTTTATAAAGGCCGATCCTGCTCTTGGATTAAATATATCATTTCACACGCTGAGATTATTACTGAGTAGATGGAGGGATTTTCTTCTTGTTCGGGTTTTTGAGTCCATTACTTGTTTCATTTTGAAAGTTTCTCTCCCAGTAATGTTGTCATTGGATCGATTTGCCTTTTTTTCCCCTCTGTTTTATGTAATGCATGCAATAAGAATTACGCTTTCCGTCTTACTTCAATCTCCATGTTTTCAGCTGTATCACGATTAAGTTTCAACCAAACTTAATGTTGAGTTTCATCGAGCATGAATGCAATTAACAACTGTATTTAAAATCGGCAAGCTGAAGATAAAATCATGTTTCTTGGATTAATATTTGCATTTTTCCGTACTTACTGGAACTAAAATGGTTCATATTTTCTACAATACCCCTAGGAATACACCTGAATTCCTTTTTTTGATAGGTAAACCCCGTCTTATTAACGAAATCCCTACGAATGTATGGATTTTGGATGAAATGTATGTTCATTTACCAAACCTACTGTTTTTTTGAGTTTCTTCTAATCGTTTAAGCTCTTGCTCCTTTCTGTTTCATGTTGACACAGAGGTGAAACTCCAATTACTATAACTCATAACTGTTGATTAGATGCAGAAAAAAACTGTGGGCCATCGAATGACCATCTGACACAGCAGTGAAATCTCAGTGGGAGGTCTGTCAATGTCTCGGCTCTAATTTTTTATTAGTTTGGTTTCTTTCATCTTTTTACAGATAGGCTCACTAAAACCAGATCCTGTCATTTGTTCCCATGTGAACCGAGGCTCTTTTCAGCCTCTGACCACACCACACACAAACAGATGCAAAGTGAGCTGCTTTCCATCTGCAGCCACACCACACACAGCACTCTGAGAACACAGCCCACTCACACACGTCTGTGAAGTGAGGGGCTTCAATCCTGTGACCATACAACACTTGTTCTTGTGTACAAACGCACATGCACACACAACCACACATGCACACACAAACACACACACACACACACACACACACACACACACACACACACACACACACACACACACACATAGTTGCATGCACTTAAAAGAATATCTTGAAATCAGATAGATGCCAGGGAATCGAAGGAGTTCATATTCGTGAAATGATAGACACCATTAAAATACACACCCCGAAAAGGCCCCAATCCCTTTGTTGTACAAGCTATCCCCCTGATTGAACTCCACAAATAAAATGTGAAGTAATGTCTGAAAAACAGTGTTTTTCTTGAAAAAGTATTCCCTAGTGTGTATAATATGAACTAAGGGAGTAACATTTGATATACCATAAGAGAAAGATGGATTTGAGTTGATTCATACAAACATAATTTGGGCAATTTGGACCAAGGGTTAGGAAGATATTTCCAAAAAACAGTGTATTTTTTGTAACAAAATCTCCCCCTAGTGAGTAAGATATGAACTATTGGAGTAAATTAGCAAAAAGGAAGAAAACAATTATATCATATTATATATATATATATATATATAAAGGGATCAAGAAGAAGCTCCTCGAGTCGATTCATTTCAACCAAATTAGGGTTAGATCGGACCAACAGTTGATGAATCATGGCCCAAAAACATTTGGAGATAAAGCTCCGCCTACTGTTGAAAATATGCCGCAAAAAATTGCCAAAATCGATCCGCTTCTTCCAACAAAAAGGTATTAATTCGTAAAAAATTGATGATCCATGTCATTGTTTTTGAGTTATTGCACGAACAAAAAGTTTTTTTGGCGGCGGACAGATTTCGGGTATGTTATTAGAAAAATACAACAACAAAAGCTTGAATTTAATTTGACCCAAGTGGGAGACTTCCACCGAGATCAGCTGAAGCGAAAAATGTTACCATCTTAACTAATGAAAGTAGAATAGAACAATTCAATTAATCAATACTTTTCAGTATTAATTTGAAGAAAGTTCCCATTTAAATAATGATTATTTTTTGTTTAAAAACAGAATGTGAGAGGATCTCGAGTGAGCTGCAAAGACTTTCCGAGCCCTTCTACAGGACACATGAGATGAGGATTCCATTTTAGAACAGTTCTGTCATAAAGATGCTCACATGAGTGATGATGAATCACGGAGTCTGACTCACGCTACATTATCTACATCACTTTTTCTGCACATGGGCAGTTTTTTGAAACTGCCTGTGACGGAATATCTCAGTCATCAAGATTGGTTTCTTGTGAAAGCTGACTCCAAGCCACTGCACTGAAACATGGTATTCAAAGATTTAGATGAGAGAAATTAGAGCAGGGAAGCCCCTTACTGATCTGAGGGCAACTGAACTTTTTGTTTTCGTCATGAATCACAGGAAGTGGAAGTAGGAAGTGTCACTCTCAGTCTTTCTGCAAGCCCTTGATTAGGTACCACTAAATATCCTGTATAAACTTTACCTACACTTTTGTCCCCGACAGCAAGTGTATATCCTCGAAAATTCCCCAACCCCCTGTGTTTCATTGAAGTTATGTCCAAAACATAACTTCAATGAAAGCTTTCCTTGTGAGTAAAATATGAACTATTAGAGAAAAACACAACGTATAAAAGACAGATCTCCTTTATTCATACGCACCGAATTTGGACCAAATCGAACGTTTGAAAAATGATGGCTCGAAATCCAAGATAAAAAATCCCCCTTCTGTTGGGATATATATACAATATACAACCCCTCTTTCCAAAAATTGACCAAATTCTTCTTCAAACAAAGGTCTATTTAGATAGAAAATTTGTTATATAGAAAAATAGAAAACAAATGTGGAACATTTAGATAGAAAAAAATGTCCCACAAAATATTTTTTGAGTTATGCCCGGAACACAGTGTTTTCGCTTAAATACTAAATTGGACCAACGGTTGAGAAATTATAGCCTGACAATTTTGCAGATAAAACTCCTTCTAGTGCCAGAAAAATAGAACCATACTTTCCGAAAAACACTCAAGTTCTTCCTTGCACTAAGTCTAATGTTGTAAAAAATTAGAATAGATCCATGATCCGAGTTAACGTAAAGGATCTGCGGTGTATACGGGTGTGATGGCGGACACGGCGGCAAAGTATCCCTGACTTTTCGGGGATATAATTAGAAACAGATTTGTCTTCTGTGGAGGCTCAGTTGTGCTTTTGGTAATCTCGACATTTCAGTATTTCCCTGCAGATGAGAATTAGCAACTCCCCAATCAGAGGTCATTGTAAACGTGGAAAGGTTAGTTGGAGGTGAAGCGTCTAGCTTCCTCCTCCTTGGGTTCCTCCTTGGGTTCCTGTTCACAAGTGTGAGTAAATTGTGAGTAAAATTCGAACCTAATATCCACAGGCCTGATGCCATGTTCTTAGTAATGCAGGGATTTAACCGGAATGGTTGGGTGGGTGGGGAGCTGAGCTGGAAAAGCAAAATGTTCAATTTACCAGTGGATCTACACTACAACCCTCTCCTACAGTCATGATTCCGATGGACAAAAGAATGAGATTACGGATCAGCCATTGACATCCAGACATCACTAGTTCTTCATGATGGAGATGAGGTGGTTAATATCATCTGAACTGGTAGGAAATCCGATATTTGACTAGTGCAATGTTTGTGAAAACATTGTTGGGAGGTGAGAACAACCTTGCAACACCTGCCATGATTCAGTCTGGAGAATGTAAGAATTCACTGAGATTAATCAGAAGATTAAAACATTTCACACCTGATATCTCTTCCCTGCCAATCCTTAATTGTTAGCAGAGATCGCTGATTGTACATCTGTTACTATACCAACCATCATGCCCACTCTGAAACCATCAGATAACGTCGTTGTTATGATTGTGTTGGCTGGATACCAGAGGAGAAAAATAAATTCTCTACATTTTGGCACATGAAAAAGTCTTACCAAAGTGTTTTCCAAGCCAACCAGTAGTCACATTAACGGTTTTAGTGTCACTCTATTTTAATCTTTTTGTCACTCCCTTTGATTATTAGAAGCATGTTCAATATGCTTCAGTGTCTCTTATTAAGAATTTGGCTATTCAGCCACTGCTGCTCAGCTGAATGTTAGATTTTGACATAAAGATATCAGCTAATGAGTTTAACAGTAAAATCAGACCTTCGCTGTCATCCTTCGAGAGCAAGGAAGTGTCCCAAGAAAAGCCTCCAATCCCCTGGATGTACAAGAATTCTCCCTGATTGAACTGAAGTTATGTCCAAAAACTCAATTTAAAGAAAAAAGAAGCTCCTCCTAGTGGGTAAAATATAAACTATTAGAGTTTAGAATTTAAAACAGATCTCCTCGATTCAATTCAAATGCGCCTAATTTGGACTTAAGCAGACCAAAGTTTGAGAAATTGAACTTGGTCTGAATTGGATATTGAACTTTTAGAAGAACATATGATATACACAAGCAATCCCTGCAACCATGAGCTATATAAATGTTAACAAATAATGAATGATGATAAATCTCCATGAGTCACTTCGCTACACAAAATTTGCATTATATCAGTTGTACCTGAAAATTATAATTTTTTCAAAAATAAGCTCAGCATTGTCAGTAAAACATGAACAATTGGAGTAAAATCACAAAATAGAACTCCTCAAGTCCATTCAAGCTTCGGAAACTTACAAAAAAACCTTTCCCAAAATCAATCCAGTTCTTCCTTGTACTATGGTCTGTTGAAAAAAAACATGGTATATGTTTTAAAGGGTTAAATGAACATTTTTGAAAAACAGGCCGTTTCTTATTCTTCCAATTATCAGTATAAATAAGCATTCCAGCACTATTCAATGCAATAATATTATAATTATTGTTTTCACAAGGCCCGCTCTCACACCAACTTAAATTACTGAGCGTTTTGTCACACTTTAATACCATTAATAGAAAACTAATGGTTTCAAACACTCAGATGAAGGGTTTTTGTTCAGAGTCACTGCAGAAGATTAAATCTGAACTCTCAAAGCCTCCGCACCTTCGGGCTACGTTACACAGGAAGTGTAGAAAAGCAATTAAGACTTGAGTAACACTATTTCATCGATCTGGGTCACAGCGGGCCCTTGGAGCAACTGTCTAGATATTTAGAAAGTGTGACGAACAACTATAAGCCTGTGTTTGATGATCTCTCACACATAACTAGACAAATCAGTAATAACTTTAATGTAAATAATTGTGGTTGGTTAAAACTTAAGTCCAATTTTCCTGGTCCATCATGTCAATAAAATATCCTTATAAAATACTTGTGACTTTCAGAACAGGAGCTTCACCAGGATTTCCAATTTGATGTGGGCCAAAGAAATAATATTTGCTTTGTGTTTTTCCTTTGATAGTTTCCATCGAGTCCTTCTAAATAAGAAATTATTGTTATCATTTGAAAGGCTGCAAATGTGTGTGGTTGATTATTTTACCTTGACATGTATTCTGCATTTTCAATGCAGATATAAAGTATCAGTGTAGGTGGGTATAGTAATCATTTAGTGTGAAAATAAAACCGTGCCCTATCTGTTAATAATTGTTGCTGTTGATAATGTTGACCACAAATTCATTCAGTACACACTTTATTTCTACTGATGTTAAAAAAAACAATGTTTGGATGATTTAGCTGGAATATATAAGATTATATGACATATATATGATATATATGACATATATGACATAAAGTGTTGAAGCTAATTTCAGAGAGAGAGAAAGATCAACTACTGGGTGAGCTACATTGTCCTATAATAAGAGAGAGATAGTGAGAGAGAGAGAAAAAGAGAGAGAGAGAGAGGAACTGCATTTCATAAGCATTTTCCCTGATATAGCTCAAATTAAATGCAAGGTTTTGTCGGAAAAATTGTGTTTTTTGTGGAAAAAAAGCTCACCCTAGTGAGTAAGATATGAACTATTAAAGTAAGTAAAATCTCCTGTAGTTGATTTATAATTGATCCAGTTCTTACTCTGCTGATCTCCCACAGTCCTGGCTGACACTAAAATTAGAGTTGATTAATCCAGATATGGATATGTTATTGTAGGTTAAGGAAGACGTCTTTAGGTTTTCACAGAGGGAAACTATCGCTGTATTCATAATCACCTATTTTAATGTGGTCATGTTTTAATACACATTAGTTTATCTGTGTGCAGGACTGTGTGCAGGAATGTTATGAACAGGTTTTGATGAAAGGTTTTGTTGAGGTATAGGTAGGACCATAGAACAGCCCAGAATATTATGTCATGATTTGGGTTTTCGTCTGGATCCATAACCATTTGACATTTTGTCGGGCATGGGACATTTGAAGATGATCCTAACTTCATAGATAATGACCGTACTGATTGGTCTTAAATTACAAATACACAAAAAAAACAAAAGATTTACCACATATCAAAATATGATATGGATGATCCATAATGTTTACACTGACTCGTAAAAAAAGCTTGATACAAAATAAAAGTGATTACAAATGAAAATAAATCAAACTTATAATGACATAAATATCTATATTCTAGGGGTAGAAGTTATCATATTAACATAGAATAGAATACAATAGAATATAATACAATAGAATAAGTAGAATTTAGGTGTCACAGCAGCTCTAACATGATGGCTATGATATTGAACGAAGGTCTTTCAGTGTAATGACATAAGGAGAAAAATGTATTCCCATGATGTTTCTGCTCCCTGAATTCAAACTTATTAGTATTTTGAGAAAGTTAATCTATTACCGGAACCAGCCAGGCCTTTTAGATATTACATTTTAGGTGAAGCTACTGTATTCACCAGAAGTCCCCAGCTTGAGGCCATTGATAACAACATTTAAAGCTCACTCAATTGCTCCTTTTCTGCCTTGCCTCAATTCTTCTCCAATGTTAATTTTTCCTGAGCATATGCAATACCTCCCCATCAAGTTTCATGAGAATGAGACAAAAACAGGGAAAAATAGTGATCTAATAACCACATCTCATCTGATAAACACCGACAACCGTCAAGGTTTCCAATCCCAAACCCATAAAGACATAGAGAAGACTTAAATATTTTTGAATATACCAATACAAAATACTGAGTCAGCGGAGCAGCAATGTAAATTCAAATAACTTCCTTTTCTATTCTCTTGTATGTTTTTTTTTTGTATGCGTTCTTTGTCCAATTATGGATATCCATGTTTGTTTCGAGTTCCATTTTGAAAACCACAAAATTGTGTATTCTTCAGCAAATTCACTTTAGTTTACACTTCTTCTCTTTTTAGGAGTTAGTGATTTTTTGTAGTTGTTGTTGTTGCCAACACCTTCTTATTTGTCTTTGAGCAACATCAATATCGAGAAAAACTCTCAATCAAACTCATGTTGGAAGATAAGAGCCGAGAGAAGTTGAACTGAGTGCTGCTTTCTAAAGAGACAGGTGGTTGTTGACCTTCCCCTTGGAGAGAAGAAGCATTCCACTCGTTCGACTTGGCTCCATCACAGTCTCTTATTGTTTGTCGGATTCTTCTGAAATGTCAGAAATAAAGGCAGTAGTAGTTTCTCCTGTGCACCTAAAAATCTTCAGTAGTTTGAGTAATGGCATGGAGATGGAGATTAGAGAGGGATCAGAGAAAAATCCTTCATTGGATACGTGATGGCCAAAAGTGAAAAGACAGGGATGCTTTTCTTGTTAGCGAAAGAATAGTAACAACCAGAGAGTGTTTCTTCTGATCTGCTCATACAGAAATTACGCGACGTACTAATTTACTGTCATGCCATTTATGCTAAGGGTGTATGTCGCAAAGGAAGAAAATGCACAGAAAATGTTGAGTGTTGTTGCTACTCTATGTGGCTTCAAATAGACAAAAAGCAGTATATAATAATGTTTAAAAATCTTTGATACATCAATATATAAATATATATATAATAAAAATGTCTAAGAGAGCATCTTCTGAATACTTCAGCATTAAACCTGTTATGATGAAATACGTGAAATGAAAACTAACTCAAAAAAGCATGCCTTTTAAGGTGATGAAAAGTGTTCCAACTGGTCGTCATGTGTCGGGTTGCTTGTTAGCAGAGAGGGAGTGGAGAAACCTCTTTCAAAAGTGTGCATTTAATGATAACAATCTGCCCTTTTTTTTATCACATACAGTCATACATAGTAGAATTATTTATCTGCATTTGACCCATCCCTGAGGGAGCAGTGGGCAGCCCACATCAGTGCCTGTAGGGAGCATGAAGGGTTCAGGGTCTGGCTCAAGAACCCCTATGACATGCAGACATGCTGGGCCTTGAACCGGCTACCTTCTGATCTTCCGATTGGGAGCTGGACTACCCGCTGTGGTACAACCGCCTCAAGCATTTGGATCTGCAGGTGAAACATCAAGTAATCATCAAACAAGAGCAGGTGGTAGAGATGTAACGGTAGAGTCTCTCACTGATTATAAGTTTGAGCAATTTTAAAAGCGAAAGCATAGTGATAACTTTTTATACGAGCCACTGTGTACGAGTAAGCTGTGTTAAACTAGGTCTATGCTTTCATCCCCAGCAGAAAATGTATATTGGATCCCTTGCAGTGTACAAGCATTCCCCCTGATTGAACTTCTAAAATACAATAAAAAGTTACGTCCGAAAAACTAGTTATTTTGTAAAAGTTAACGAAAGAGTTCCCTTAGTGAGTAAAATACAATCAAAAGTTAAATATTATATATATGCAAGATCTCCTTGAACGGATTCATATGTACAGATTTGGACGGGCTCGGACAAACAGTTAGGAAGTTGTGTCCCAAAAGCAACATATTTTGTTAAAATAAAAATACTCCCACCAGAGAGTAAAATATGAATTCTCAGATTCAAATATGATATATTCGAGAAAAATCTCCTCGAGTCGATTCATAGGCACTAAAATAAGACTAAATCTTAAACGTTTTGGAAGTTATGTCAAGAAAACAGTGTTTTTCCGTAAACAGCTCCCCCTTTTGAGTAAAAAAATCAACTATTCGAGTAAAATATGAGTTATACAAGATAGCCTGATTCAAACACACCAAATTTGGACTAAACGGTTGAGCTGTTAGGAAGTTGTGTCCAAAAGCAGCCTTTCTTTGTTCCCCCTACTGAGTGAACCACAACGTATTAGAGTAAAATATGATATAAAGTAGTTCTCCTTAACTCGTTCATGAAACCATCAATTTGGACTAAAATGGAAACATTCACGTTGGCTCTGTCTAAATTTCCTTTTTTAATTGTGTAAGGCTATACACAACATCCAATATCATCATTTCATCAGCCTCATCACAGTAATCAGCCACCAGCCAGTGTCTGTATAACTTTCTGCTGCTCAGGGTAGACGTCCTTGTATCAACGTCTCCCTGAGGAGACTGAGCTCCAAAGACTTAATGACAGACTAAATTACTCATTTCATCCGCTGCAATACGCACTTATCTTTACTCCGTTCACTTTCCTGAGGTCAGAGCCTGTGTTGGGAGGCACTCGCCGTGTTTTCAGCATACTAATAGGGTTTTTCAAAAGCCATCATGTTTGAACAGTAACAGCCAAATAACTATTTTTTTTAATATAGAGCTAATTAAGACTTGTTTATTCTGCCTTAATGTGAGAGTGATGTTTTGAAGGACAAAATCAATAGGCTTAATAGGCAGGAATTACCAACCCTGTATGTGTGTGTATTCTGGACATAACAGACTTGTTTATTCCAACAGGGCGTCTGGGAGTGGTAACATTCCATTTTGGGAATCTGATGAACAGATTCATGGTTTGAATAACAATCCGTTGTGCGAATGATTAGAATCAAAACATCAAATCTAGTTGAAAAGGTTTGCAATGGAAGGGAAATGTTTTGTTGACAATGGCTGCTGTCAAGATGCCTTCACTAAAATCTACCATTTTCTGGTCCTCCTCTGTGACAAAAAGTGACTTGATTGGTGTCAACCTTTGTGCTGGTGTCACTCCGCTTCTCTCTTTGATAAGTGCTTATGGCAGTAGGTGTACACAGACTGTCAATCATCTTTGTGTCTCAAGTCTTTTGTCCACACTGCTCAGTAATATTTTCTTCAAAATTCATACGACAAAGACTGAAAAGTACTTAACCCCTGCTTATATTTAACAATTAGTTGATATAGGCAGCAATATGGGAACATGAGGAGCATTTAATGACAAAAAAATGCTGTTGGAAAGTAAAATCAATATGTGACATAGATAATATAATTTCCTATTGCAAAAATAATGCACCAATTAGCCCTTTAATGTCCCTACCAAAAAAAAAAGCTATGGAAAAGGTATTTATTTGTATAGTTTTGGGGCAATTATTAATACAATACTCAAAATTGACCATTAAATGGCGAGTAATTTGGTCAAGCATGTTTTTAGATAGTAAACAAAAAAAAGTAATTTTTTGATGAAATTTGCCTTAAATAGAAAAAAGTCACTTTTTAAAATTAGAATAGCTCAAATTTTTGGTTAAGTGCGTTTTTAGAAAACCCTTTTTATCCTTATTAGACTTTTTTTGGTTGTATCAATAGTCAGACAATTCTCTGTAATTCCTCAAATTGTTTAATATGCCTTAAAAATAATACTAATCGAGTAAGACTTCCTCATAAGCCATGGTTGATGCCCCTTCTGTGGAGGCCCATCTGACATGTGGTGTCCTCTTGGCTCCGTCCTCGGTCCCTTACTCTTTAGGATATACATGATGCAAGAAATGTAGAAATAATGACTCAAAAATGTGCTAAATACAAAACAGATTAGCAGTCAAAGAGTTATGATTAGTATATATAAGCAGCAAAATATAAACATATAGACCAATTTGTGAGGATAAAAATGTTTTGACATAAAAATATCAATACATGACAAACATAGATAATTTCATTGCCTATTCCAAATATAAAGCACCAATAAAGAAATACATCAGTAAAATGCTACCTAAGAAAAAACAAGTACCACATGAAAAATGCATCATCTGTGCACATGTTCGATATGCAAGTGAAACATGGGGGAGGGGTTTATACAAGTGAGGGGTACTTGGTTGACTGAACATTGTCTGGTACCAGAAAGTGCAAACATTCTTAGTAATGCCACGCGTGAGTGAATCACAGAGAAACGATGTCCCTGTCAATGTCATAAGACATGAGGCGGGGTCATCACAGGCGGCAGGGTATTCTGTTTGTCACAAAGCCCGACTACAGACTCTGGTGTCATTACCAGCAGCACAGAGCCAAAGCTGACAAACACAGGTCTGGAAGTGCATGAGTCACAACCTCTCAGAAGCGTCCATTCTTATGGCTACGATAAATGTGCAACAGGTTCACAACAGCATCATCAAGACGATCTGAACATTCTCTAGACCTGTATTTCTTCGTTGAAGAAGAAGTGATTCTGGTCTACAGTGGTTAGTATGTACCAAGAGTTGTCTCAAGGCCAACTGGTGAACTGGTAACAGGGTAATGGGCGCCCAAAGCTCATTGATGTATACGGAGAGAGAATCCCCTGTTTCCTGGTCCCAGAGAAGAGCTGCAGTAGCACAGACTGCTCAAGAAGCTTATGCTGCTGCATCTTGATTAAAACAAATAATGACATTTTGAACATATTTATGAAGCAGTGATATTTTTTAATAGTTTACAGGAGAAATTCAACTGCCAAATAATTCTCTCTCATTTGCTGGTAGGTATTTCAGGAAGCCAGTTTTTTAGCAACTCTGAGTTTGTTAATCCTGAGATGACGGACACTCTGGGAGGTTAGTTTAACTCTGGGTCGGTTAGCATGGTAACTTACTCTGTGAACTTATTTCAGGAAGCCGGTTTAACAAACTCTGGATTTATCTCTCAACTCTGGCATGATGGAACCTGAGATAAAAAAGTTATCAATTCCAGAACAGCTTACCTGAGTTGGTTTAAACAACTCTGAGTTTGTTGACTCTGAGTTAAACTCAAGGTGATCAGAAACCATCATCAATGGAGCTCAGATACTGTGATTCACCATGGTAACTAACCAGGAACCTAACCTAATCTAACCTAATCGCTGGCAGGTTTTCTTCAAAAAAGCTGCCAGCTTTGTTGCCAGCAGAGGACTGAGACCCAGATTGAATCAACTTTCATTCCATGATTTTTTCAGAATGACATTCTTTAACCATATATCTTGAACAATGGATGTCTTTGAGCAAAGTCTTTGCGTTCCTCTCCTTTTTATTTTTTAAAACAGATGCCACATCACCAGATAGATGGTATTAAAACTACAGAAAAGAACAGTCACCGTATATATAATTCCTCCAGTAAATTCTGGGTCCACCCGGGATTAACTCCTGTATTTCATTTCCAGCAGCTTCTATGTGCGCTTAGTGCCCATAAATGAAATTTACCCTTAGTGACCATAAATGAAAATATAAATCTGGTCAATATAATTCCTCCACCACACACAATATTCACAGAAATTGCCCTGAAACTGGTAGATGTATTCCTTCTTGAATGACGCTGCACTTTTTTTTATCTTCTGAATATCTGCTAGTGAACGCAATAGAACTTCCTGCTGAAACGGTGTGAAGGATTCTGACCATAGCGTTTCAACCGTTACCATGGTGAATCACAGTATCTTAGCTCCATTGATGATGTCTTCTGATCGCCCTTGTTCACCCTGAGTTTAACTCAGTCAACAAACTCAGGGTTGATTGAACCAAATCAGGTCAGCTGTTCTTGAAATGATAACTTCTCAGGGTCCATCATGCCAGAGTTGAGAGATAAATCCATTGTTTTTTAAACCCGCTTCCTGAAATGCAACCCTGATCCATTTCCTCACTCATAAGGTTGTAAGCAACAACAATACATATGAATATTGTGAACTTGTGAATGAAACACATTTTCAACAGAGAACCAATCTAAGTTTGATAGAAATCATGGAATGAGAGAAAACAATGATCTGTTGAATCCGGACTATTTTTAATTTCTCCTCAAAGCTGCTGCTGAGTGAAAGACTCCATTATTCAGCAGCATGAGTCTGCTGCAGACTCTGTTTGATCACCAAATGTCCACTGAGAGGATCAGTGTACCAACACTGCTCTTATTTTAAAGGTGATTTGTGTTAATAGCACTTCATGAGTGGCAGTAAAAAAATTACCCAATTACTCACAACAGGTGAAAATTAGCTGGTGGCCTAACATAAAAGTGATTAGTTGTGACTGTAAGGGAAAAAAGTCCTGAGCAATCTGGTGTTATTATTTCAGTCTAGACCAAAGGGGTAAACCAACGCACTGAGCATCGGACCAACATTTTCAAACCACACCACCCCCTGGGCTCAAAAACATTACACTATTTTATCATTGCTTTGGATTCCAGGTGCAGGCCACTCTAATTCCTCCTGCAACAAACAAAACAGTCTGCACATGATGGTGAGTATGATACCCTAGTTACCCCTCTAGGGCATTTCTGGCTTTCTTATCCATCTATTTTTCCTTATCACATGTGCATTTTCAGTACAGCATTCTTAGCAGTATTATTTGAATAATAGGTACAATATGAAACAGTTGTATCCTCTCTCTGGTTGTGTGCTGTGGTTTTAGTTGTTATGGATGCCAGATTTTTTTCTCAAAAAATGCCTCCTATTTATCTCTTTAACTGAAAATAGATTCCTTTGCCTGAAGAGACTCTGCTGTGTTTCTGTGAATTTGATACAAGAAAATGTAGGAATGTGTTAGAAAGATAGCACATCTATCCTGAAGGGCAGAGGATAATAACTTGTTGATGAAGTAACTTGGCTTCTGTTTTTAATGCTGTTGTTTCACATGATGTTTTGAGTTCAAATGTACATTTTCCAGCAGGATTACCATCTTCCATCCATGTTGTAACAAAAGTCACATGTAAAATTGTTTCTACAAAGCATAAAAACAGAAGGCAAGTTTACTGGGAAAAGTAAATTTCATTTTACATTGAAAACTAAGGATTTTTGTTTCTTGCATTATACAGAAGAAAGTCATTTCTGAAAAATGTCTTTTTAACATGATTAAAAAAAAATGAACACATTAGTGATATAGCAAATTTGTAAAGCTAACTTCACAGGGTCATTTACAGCATACAACAACAACAAGAATCATGAACACGAAAAATACTGTTTTCTATGTGTGTTTTTTTTGTGTTCTCATGACCAAGACAAAATTTTCACGCCTCTCTACCAGCTCTGTTCACCTGAAAGTCAACTATGAATATTCGGGTCAATTATATTCACACAGATTGGCAAATAGCCGGCACTTTCTTCCAAGAAAGATATGAATGTTTATTTCTGCTATTTCATTCCATTATTAAACATGGTCAACTTCTGTGTCCATCAATGTCCTGCTCTGATCAAAGACAATGAAAATTTGTGTCTTTCTCCTGGCATGAATTTGGGATTATTCGAATGAGATGGGGATCTATCGACATTAGTGACACTCGGTCCACAATTACTGCTCATTCCACTCTATTATCTTGACCTTTCCCACATGCTCAGTGTCAATTGTCCCGCTTCGTGGTCTGGGGCATCAATTGATATCAGCTGAATTCATTCAGGTGGCCTCATCTGTCCAATCACTGTGCCACACCTAAATGCTCAGCCTATCATTAACAGCTGCTGTCTTTAAACATGACTCTCTCTGCTTTCATCTAGTAATATTATAATGCTGGTTCATTTGCCCTCCACCTCTCTGCTTTGCTGTAGGAGATCGATTAACCTCATCTTCCATCAGCCTCAGAAGAGTCATCCACCACCACCACCAGTGTCCAGATTCGGAAGGGGTCGTATTCCATGACATTCCCTGCTGTGACTCTTCAATCACAATTTTCATGAATACTTAGTGCCAAATACCTTCTAATAGACTTATTATCACACATCATCTGTTGTAATAAATCATTATCGATTCTGCATTCTCTGTCTACTCTGATGTATCCATCTTTTTTCTGTAACTGCTTATCCTAAAAAAAAAAAACACTGGGGATTTACAAGCTTTCAAACCAGCTTTCATTGGGCAAGACAAAAGGGCTGCCAGTTCATCAGAGGAGAACATGTAAACTCCACACAGAAAAGCCCCAAGTTGGATTTGGATTTGAACTCAAAAGCATCTTGCTATTAGACAGCTGTGCTACACACTGCACCACAGTGCTGCCCTGTAATAATACATTTAAATGTCAAAATTAGTTCTGATTAGTGCGTTTGAAACTTCCCTGAGGAGCAGTAGGCTGCCCATTTGAAGCAACCAGGGAGCAAATTAGGTTTCACTGTCTTGTTTAACGACCTTACAATATTTATAGTGCCGGGAGCGAACCGCCAATTTTTCAAACAGGGGACGACCAGTCAGCCTCCCGAGTTGTAGTGACCCCAGTATAATGTATGTAATTGTGGTGGTTGGTCGCAGCATTTAACCGGTCGGAAACGAGTCAACTTCTACAGCATGTTCCCAGCCTCTCGCAGAAGATCAGCTGGAATGGGCTCCAATTCTCCCTATAACCCTATAAAGGTAAATAGATGGACAATATTGGAGGGGCAGGGGATGATCCCAGGAAGGCTACTTAGTCAAAGAGCATTTTTGAGAGAAGTAAAGATATCATTCTTAATCACCTCTGTTCTGATGTCAAATGCTGTGGCACCATTTAGTTTTTTTATTTGATAATACCGCCACTAGGCGAGCAGGAATTAACGACCACATGACAGCAATTGCAGAGTTAAAAAGTGAAAAATATTGCCTGGGGCCAAACTGTTGGTGGCTTTAAAAGTGACAAGTAGTGGTTTTTAAATCAATTTACCAGGCAGCATACAGAGATGAAAGCTTCAGTGTAATGGGCTCACTTTTTCTAGTACCCGTACTGGCAGCTGCATTTTGGATTAAATGCAGATCTGAGAGCCACTTGTGGCAGGAAGAAATGGAGTTGGAATTATATAGGCATGATGAAATACATGCATTAAAGACTATTTTAAGGTTTTCATTGCCAGGAAGTACTAAAATATGTTGATGGATTATAAAAAGAAACGCCTGTAAACAACAGATGAGAAATTATATGTGGCTGTTTGAATGAATGTTGCTGTCATTTAACGGTTTCTGCTCTGCTTCAGTAATAAGATAGGACTATTTTAATTACAATTTCAATGGTTTTGGAGAAGTCAATGGCAAATAGAGGTATCTCAGTCTTTGTTTTTAGTTTTCTTGCAAGCTCCCAGGAGCTTTTTTTGTCCTCTCTATAACAACATCTGTCTCTTGGCGATCCATAATCGCATTTTAACTACATTACCAAGGGTGCACTATGTGACGTTTACCTCTTTCCCTTCTCACTGGCATAATGTGACAATCACTCGTTTTTCTCACAAAAAACGTTACCGTTAACTCATAAGTCACAACAATGTCGGATATACGGGTTAATGTGACAAATAAAAATACAACAGTAATGTTGTTGTGGCTCCAGAAGAGTACAAACAGAACGCAAACCACAACAGAGTTCTATGATGACACAGCTCTCGGACAGTCAAATACTACCGATCTAGAAAATGAAAATTTGTAGCAGCAAGCTAACACTAGCATCACTGCTAGCAGCAGAGAGCCTGTTGCTACTGATACGGAAGCCAACTATGATATTAACAACAACAAATGATAAAGTAAGGTATTTTTGGTAGAAGAACAAGAAGAGGCTTGGATGCAAGGTATGTAGCAAAGTTAGCTCATTTGCTCCTCAAACACAGCAGATACTGATGGAATGACGTGAGTGGAGTGGAGTTTTTAATCTCTGCTTTTGGTGTTGACAAAACAAAACAACTTTATTCATTGCACAAGAAAATTAAAGATCATAGCAGTGAATAGTTTAACCAACTGCTCACAACTCAAACACAACTCACAGATCAAATATAATTATGGAAGGGAGTCCATCCTTCATTCATCCTTTTTATTCTTTCATTACAAATGTTAGGTCGTGGTATAAGTAGTCTTGTGCCAAATATATACTTAACCTTGACCTTAAAGCTTGAATGTTCCATAGAAGACATTCACTTCTGCTAGTGTACCAGACCAACATAAACGGGCTTGTAAGTCCGTGTAAGTCTCTTTAACAAAGAACAGCTGTTATATTACATTGATGCATTTTCTCTAACTACCTATACTGTGATTGATCACAGGAGGGGCTGGAGCCTATTCCAGTTGACACTTTGTGAAAGACGGGTTACACCCTAGAAAAGCTGCCAGGTCATTCATTAAAGGGCCAATGCGTAGAGACCAGCAACCTTTCACACCTACAGGCAATTTAGAGTCACAGCTGCTAAATAGCTCACCTCATATCCTCCAGATTCCATTTACAAGATTTCACCTTGTAGTGAGTCGTAAAACACACTTCATTCAAACTCCACAGAAACAATATAGAACTCAACACAATCATGCGGATTAGTCAGCTTACAATCTCCAAACACTACTTTGGCCAAAAGTAGACCTCAAGTTTTCATGGTAGGTGAATTTTAAGCTTTTGAGCTATTTGTTCAAACTGTCCAGTGACCCATATCCTTTAATGTAAGTATTAGCTTGCTTATCCTTCAAAGTAGGCCTATTCTGTTGTCCCCGACTGCAAGGGTATATCGCCAAAATGTCCCCAAAACCCTTGCGTTGCACAAGCAATCCCCATCATTGAATGATTCCAATTAAATGTGAAGTAATTTTTTGTAAGAAATTTCCACGAGATGAGTAAAAGACGAACCATTACAGTGAAATATGATAGTTATACTTATTAAATCGGCTAATTAAGGGCGATGGTTAGGAAGTCATGATCAAAAAAATGTGTTTAAAAAAAAAAGAAGTCTCCATAGTGAGTAAAATATGATATTATCAAGAAAAAATCTCCTTGTATCGATACATATGCTCTATATTAGGACTAAATCGGACCAATGCCTGAGAAATTTTGGCCTGAAAACTATTGAAAAAAAAGCTTCACCTATTGTCAGAAATATGTAACCGCTCTTTCCCAAAATCGATCGACTTCTTCATCACACCAAGGTCTAGGTAGGTAGGAAATTTAAAACTCTTTCCATGAAATGGTTTTTATGTTCTGTCCGGTAAACAGTTCTTATCGTAACAAAAAACAAAGCTCCCCCTAGTGACTAGAATATCAAATACTAAAGTAAGTACCGTACATACATAAGTAAAGTAAGACTCAAACAAGCTACATCTCCTTGTCGATTCATATGCACTAAATTTGGTCTGAATCTTGCTAACAGTTAAGAAATTATGGCCAAAAACTTGGCTTAGTCCCAAATACAGTTGAAATCATACAAATGTGTACAGAATGCATATATACTTATGCATGACTTATACTTGAGCAACATGCTGATTCTGGATCAGGCTTTGCATCAGAATCCTCACTCACACTGTAACTCAAGATCTGGTTTTAAAACTCAAATTAATTTTGTTATTCTCATGAGGTTTGGTAGGGATGCAAAGTCGCAACCATCTGCAAATATATGCCACTCTTTTAGTTGTTGGATATAATTATTCAGCACGCTAAAAAACAACTGAGTGTGAATCTTGCTGTCAAAGAAAGTAAGGATGAAGACCCGGACAGAGTTGACGCTCTGAGCTCTCTTCCGCCTTTTACCCTCATCTGAATTTTTTAGACGCCAAACCGGTACAAGTCAAGACACCATTGCGGCATAATTGTGATAATGAGCACTCCGTGCTGTGTGGCTGTCTGCTGGCTCCCCCGGAAGAGAGATGGCGCACTCTTGGCCAATGATCCTGAGGAGTGGCGAGATCTGGGCGGAGATGAGGCGCTCTAAAACTCTGCCATGTGCTGCAGTTGGTCGCCTGCCAAGTTGAATTCCCCTGGGCGATCTGCTGGACCCCACTGTGCACATCTAAATGTTTCATTTGTCTTCACGTTTGCTTTGACAGGGAGGTTCCGTGCTCCGTTGCTTTTTTTTTAATGCAAAAAGTTTAATCTAAGATCTGTTATCAACAAATGTTGCTCAAAAATACTTTGTGTGATCAATTTAAACCTATGTATATATGTATCATTAACAAATGATTGTTTTTAAAGTTTTATCATACACAAATTTACATGCCATCATATAAAGCCAGGACGGCCAGAAAAGTCTCCTTTACTAAGACATAAAATAACACACAGTTAGGGTTCACAGAATATGTTTGCCTTCAGAGAAAAAGGAAGAGAAAATCTATTGTGAAATGGACCCTCTACATCAAAAGACAACACGCTGAGAGAATTATTAAGCCAAACTGATTCTCTTCTTCTTTCATTTTGGCCAAATCAAAGGGTTTTTCTGTCAGCATTCTTCTTACAATTTAGTACAATGGACTGTAAACAGTGTTTTGAATCAAAGCCAGTATCACAGTCGTTTCTCTGAATCACCTTAAAAAGTTTTTTATGGTGAGGAGATGATAGCGTGATACCGGGAGGGGGGGGGGGGGGGGGACGACAGTGAGAGGGGTTCAGGGGTTGGGGGGCAGATGAGTGGTCGAACCAGTTAAAAGACTGGTTCAGGTTATCTGCCCACTGTTGGTCACCTGCAGCTTGGGAGTTTGCCCCCTTGAAGCCTGAGATGGTTTTCAGGCCTCTCCAAACACCACTGGTGTTGTTCTGCTGCAGCTGGTCCTCCATCTTCTTCCTTTAGGAGTTCTACCCCTCTCTGATCTTCCTCCTCAGTTCCTTCTGCACAACCTTATGTTCCTCGTTGTTTCCTGACCTCAAGGTCCTCTTCTTTTCCTTCTGGAGGACCTTTATGTCCGGACTAATCCAGGGTTTGTTGTTGGACAAACACGGCACAGTCCTGGTTGGGTACGGTGTTCTCCACACAGAAGGTGATATAGTCCGTGATGCAGTCTCTAAGGTTATCGATATCCTCCCAGTGAGAGTCACAGAACTCCTCCCACACAGTTGTGTTAAAACAGTCCTTCAGAGCCTCTTAAGTCTCTTGGGATCACAGCTGGTTGCCTGTGTATGATGGGTTTGTACACTGGCTGGAGATGAACCAGATTGTGGTCTGATCTTCCCAGGGGAGGGAGGGGTGAGGAGGTGTATGCCTCCTTGGTGTTGGCATAAAACAAGTCCAGTGTCCTATTGTCCCTGGTGCAGTATGTGACGTACTGTGTGGAATTGGGCAGTGTGGAGGATGGGGGGGGGGGCATGATAGAAGTCACCAGAGATCAGGAGGAGAGCCTGTGGGTGCTGTGTCTGCAGCCTGCTAGTCACCGAGTTGATGACGTCACAGGCAGTGTCGCCGTTGGCAGAGGGGGGAATGTACGCTGCTATTGCGATAACATGCGAGAACTCCCGCGGTAGTTCGACCTCATGCTAACGGCTAACAGCTCGATGTCTTTACAGCAGTGTAGTGTTTAATAATGAAGGCATAGGATGAGAGCCTTTGTTGTTCTTGGATGGGTCATAGTGCATTCAGTATAGGATGTGGATGTTTTTCTCTGGAAGATTCTTTTGATTCTGAAATCTAACAACAAACAGAGTTTCGAAGTACCGTTGAAGTCAAAGGCTTGTCCTAGATAGATTCTCTTCTTCAAACGCCTCACTACCTATATATGGTTCACGCATATTTAGTCCAAATTTGGTCCTATGAGTTGACTTGATGCGATATATTTTTGTTTATTACATTTTTCCTAATAGTTAAAATTTTATTCACTAAGGGGAGCTTTTATTTATTTATTTTTTGCAAAAGATATTATTTTTCGATGATAACATCCTAACTGTGAAACAGATTTGTCCCTATTTGGTGTTTATGATCGACGCAAGTTGATCTTGTATTTATCATATTTTACACTAACAATTCATATTTTACTCACCGGAGGAGCTATTTTAATGAAAAACATATTTTGGACGTAACTTCACATTTCATTGGAAGAGTGGGGGATTTTCGGGGCTTGAAGCCATAATGTTCTGGACGACAGCAGAGGCCTAGTTTCAACTCATTGGGTGAAGTAAAGCTGCATTGTGCAGGAGGATCCCCTCACTGGACCTATCCACGGCATTAGACGACCCCCGCTGGGTGTATTTCCTCTGATGCTGCGCTGAAATAGGCTTTGGTTAGAGTTGGAGGGATTTGTAGGGGAAGGAGGCTGGAGGGGAGGGCCCCGTCTGGACCTTGCTGCTTCACTGTCATTTTAAGTAAAAAGTAAAATGTAAAAATATAGTCTGCAATGGATATGAAATAGCCTGCAACATTGATATACTAATGGGGCCCAATGTAGAGCTGCCAATTAAAAGTCAAAACAAATCAGTCGGCTGAGTGGGAATATCAGATGTGGGGGAGAAAAGAACATTTGATGTTGCTTTAGTTTTTTTCTGTCGCTCGAGCCTCCTACGAGTCAGGAAGTCATATATAACGATTTGACATATATTCATCAAGAAGAAATGAACCACACTGTGTGACAAATGAGAAAAATATGGTTTCATCTGACAGAACTGAGGGAAAGGTGCTTAAAAAACAGACAGAAAGACAGAAAGAGAGAGAGAGAGAGAGAGAGAGAGAGAGAGAGATAGAGAGAGCTGTAAGTATTTCTTCTGGTTAGATTGTACACAGAGACACACAATAAAACTCTTTATCAATTTTCTTCATCACATCTTTCACCACCCTGCTGAACATTCTTATTTTGAATATCCATCTGTTCATCTGTTATCCGTCCTCATGAAGTAGCATCACGTGTGAAAGAAACGTCTCAATGCATGGAGGCAGCGGTTTACCCTGGAAACAACACCTGGCAACAACACAACATCAGATTCAACCTGTGTTATTGGGTTACATGACAGAGTAAACGTCAGTGGAGTTACCAATGAGGATGAGATTGTTCTATGAATATTAAGGTGTTGGTGTTTTCTAAAAGTATATGTGTATGTAAAAACCAACAGTTTGTTTATGTGTGTGACTAAAGAGGCAGAAACTAAATGCTTATATTATAACAGCCTGTTAACCTGTTTGTATAGGCATAAATCATTCAGACTTGTGAACTTCAAGAATCTCATTCTCTTTAAAATCAAAATCAAAATTACACATTTTTAAGTTTGTGTTGATCTTATTCCAAAATTTTATACTTAAAACAGAAATCCTTTTTTCCCATTATCCCCTGTTTAGCCTTTTGTACAGAAAATGTATTAATATCTCTAAAATCATATTTGCTGTCCTGTATTGAGGTGTTCTTATACATAAGTGCTGTCAGTCAACTAAAAATTATCCAATTGATTTCATGTTTTGCAATTTATTAATCAAAAATAATATCTGCTCTTGCAGTGAAAATCATTAAAAACATTTTACATTCAAATTAATTTTGGTTTATGAGTAAATGAATAGAAAAGACTTTATGAACTTTAAAGGTTTATAGCAGTTTTGCCGGACGACTTGGCTGATCAGCAGCCAATGTTGGGACAGATCTGTCGTCCCAGCTCGCCGCTAAGTTTCTCGTGCTGAGGTGAAATGGTGACATTTCAGTCTTGAAATACTCCAATGGAACAAAATTTTTATCACAACAGTAGGGCCACGTATCCATTTGGTTACTTATAAAATGAAAAAATGTAATTTTATGGTAGGTGGCACATTGTGTTTAAGTTCACTACCACGAGTAATCTGTACTACTACGGACGTAAAGTGTTCAGTTATAGATAAGGTCAAGGGTCGTCCCAGAAAGTTATTAATCACTGTTAATATTTTGGCTTGTTTTCATTAATAAATCGAAATTAATCAAAACTAACAGGCAAATGCCTGTATATTTTTCAACTATGTAGCCTGTGTAAAGTCTCTTTGTATACCTTGGAAAGAATTTATTAATAAAGTATATTCTTTTTTTTTCATGCTGTTAATGTTTAATTGTATTGTTACAAAAAAATATTTAAGAAATGTGGGTTTCACAGTCACATATTTTTTAAACACTCTTACAGTGTGTGTGTATTTGTGTGCTGAAGCATAATGTCAACTTAATGTCACTCATCTCATTCAGGTATAGCTTTTATGGTACTGTGTTGATGACTCCAACTAAAAACTGGAAAAGTATTAAATCCTAACTGTTATCAGCAACAATTTTTAAACAAATTTGTAACACATTCTATAACAAAAAAGAGCTACTGGTGTTCATGAAACTTAAATGACTGAGTTCAAATCTGCTTTAAATAAACTTAAGGACGCTGTCATTGCCCATTGTCACTGTACTAATGGAAAGACAAAACTTGATACTCCTCCCATCATCATTTCCAGCTTCACTGCTATTGGTGGAGAATATGGCTTTTCCACCACTGATCACCGACATGGTGGTCCAGCTGTGCGATGCTAGAGTGGTTCCTGAGAGGGAACACAGAGTTGCAGTATCAGTGACAGAGGCTGGTACAGAAAACTGACAGAAATCTTCTCTCCACCACTGGTGATTATATAAACCCATCACCCCAACTTAAAACAGTACTGCCAACGAAACAGGGACAGGGACCAAAAATGAACCCGATTAAAGTTCCTACAAAAAAAACGAGTCCTACGCTGTCGTACCCGACACAAAAGGTATATCCCCAAAGAGTCCCTTATCTCCCCCAGTTTGAACTCCTACAATTAAATCGGAAGTTATGGCAACAGTATTTTGTAAAAAAAAAAAGACAACTGATAGATCTCCTCCAGCCAATTCATATGCACCCAATTTAGATTAAATTGGACCTACAGTTGAGAAGTTTTGTCCAAAAAACTGTATTTTGGTAAAAAAAAGTTCTCCCTTGTGTGTAAAATGTGAGCTATACAGTAACACACTGTATACAAAATAGATCTGCACGAGTCGATGTATTCATCAAATCGGATGTATTAAAAGAATATTCCCCAAAATCAATCCAGATCTCATTTGCACTAAGGTCTATGGGGGCATGAAATTAAAAATGATCCATGAAATACGTTTTGGGTTCCGGGGACAGCGTTTCTCCTTTAAAAAAAATCTCCCCCTATTGAGTAAAATATGAAATATTGGGGTAAAACAAGATACATACAAGAAATATATCCTAGAGCCTTTATGGGCATAGAATTTGAAAATTATCCATGTAATTATTTTTTTTATGCTTTGTTAACACGAATGGTCAGCGGCGGTCGCAGCGGATGTTGTTGACGGTTTCATATATCCCCCAATTTTGGGGTATATAATTCATTTTCAGCCTAAAATCAGAAGCAGCGTGAATTTTTTTAATGTAAGCTCCTGAACCAATCTTTCTTTTTGTATCATTATGCGTACCAATCACAATCTTAACTGTTTACATTTGTCTTACAGATTTGGCTGGGCACAGATGTACCACTTCTCTGGATTCCACTCATCTAGATATGAACACATTGGGAGACACTAAAGAGCTCTGGCTCAAGGAACCGAAAGATTTCATAGTTTAAAAATAAACAATGGAAATAAAGAAATTCCACATTTGTTAAATGTCTCAGTTCAATTAAATTCTTGACAGTGTTTAGATCTCCCTGGTCATTTGTGTCCACTAATGAAGCTCTGGCAAAGATTCAGTCTGCAAGACAATCCCCTAAACTGTGCTGTCTGTCTTTTCAAATGTAATTTTCCATTAATGTGTTCGTGTCAGATTACTTATACGCACGACCACCAGTATCCAATATAACCTCACAAACTAATTATCGTCTTAATTTAATGGAAAATGTGGCAGATACTACGTCAAAAACGTCTCCAGGATTAATGGTCCGTATGAAATTGAACAATAAGTTGATTAACCGATTCACAAACACACCTTTGATCTATTTCTATTGTATGGTCTTCGTACTAGTATGTTTTCTGTCACTGATCTGGCTCACCATCACTCAATGTGTCCTGAAAATTAAAAACAGAAACCTTGGCGGTAACATCAGGATAAATAAGGAAATGTTTATACCATGTAAGGAAACAAACAAGCAACCCATGGAACTAAAGGGACGTTGCAAAGTAGACGAAATGCAAATTTAGATATCTATTACAATCTATCAACAACAAAAAACAAACAAACGGCTGGAACATCACCGCAAGTACTTTTCAAATCTGATCAAAAATTCACAATATTAGATTGCTTCTTATCACTTTAGATAGCCCTTTAGGTTTCGAAAGCAAAAAACTTGCGTTTTCTACCCCACGAACAAAATAACCAACGGCAGGATGAAGCACCTTCTGTCTTGTCCTTCTTGACAAATTAAAGTCTTTGGATCATTGTACAGGGGTTATGTCTTTGTTTCACATCGATTCAGTCGTAGACTGAGTGACTCTGAATGACAGAAGCATCATTAGAGTGTGCAGGTTTCACTTTGTAGTGCAAGTATTCACAGGACATCAAAGCACTCAGCTTGTAGCTACAGGATTAGCGTATAAAGTACGACGGCAGTGGCATGGCCAAAATATTTCCAAGAAGCCAAAATGTGGAAACGCTACAATTTCAAATGAGGTACTAGAACACAGCATCTTATCTACAGGCTCTTCTACGCTTTTTACATAAACTACCTGCAACATGATCTCTCTCTCTCTCTCTTTCTCTCTCACCCAGATAAACACACACAGTACTCCCAAGCATCTTATTATTATCTCTGCAGAACAAGACCTGGAGGAGGTTATGTGATCAATACTGTTTATTTGTCTGAGAATGACTCAAAAACTTTTAAATGGATTTCAATTACACTTCTGTTGACACGTTGGCCTCGGGCTGATTGTGATTAGATTTTGAGGCTTATCTGGATGATCTATGATTCTTTATATATTTCAATGGATCTTCCACAGTCCGCCCTAATCGGCCTCTGATTGTTTGATTGGCATTCATGCAAAGTCTGATAAACCTTTAAGGTCCACACAAAGAAATAAAAAAATCCTATTTTTTTTAAAACTCATGAGCTAAAATTTCCTAAAAAGACACTTTGTCTCAAAACCTCTAAGGTATGGGAATATTTTGTCATTGCATATTATATTTCATTGGGGTATTCATTCATTTTTATAATTTTGACAGTGTAAACTTACCATAAAATAAAAAATTGACAAATTCACAAAAAATAACACCTTGTCAAGCATTCTTTTAAGCAGTGAAATACTTTGTATTTCATGGAAAATAGTCAGTTTTAATGAGATTAGTTCAACCTTTTGATAAAGCATGTTTTAAAATTTTAATATAATTTAAATTATTATAAAAAAGTAAACAATTTTTTCCTCAATAGATAGTTTTTTGTTGTATTAGGTCACATAATTTGGTTTACAAAGTCCTACCAGACCTTAATATACTAACCAAAGAAAAACCTACCTGGGGAAACCTTATTCCAAGGTGGTCCTTTTGACATTTGGTGTCCCTCGATGCTCCATCCTTGGCCCCCTTTCACTTTAGCATACACATGCTGCCCCTGGGTCATAATTATATACAGGTTCAGTCAAATGGCACACATTTTTCGATAGAAAATAGAGACTCAAAATATGCTTAACCAAACAGTTGAGCAGGACATCAGCTTTCTTTATACAACTACCCAATCCAAATGCAAACTTGATTACATAATGCACAGTAGTGTTACAGAATCAAAGCTTTCATTACTAAGTCAGGAGACATTTTATGTTTAAGTCAGCAGGCTACATGTGTGACTCACAAATTTCATTGTGTACGCACTTGATGAATACAAGTACCTTACAGACCTCTTTATTGTTTAAAAGTACGTAAATAAAGCTTGGGGGAGGGTTTTATGCAACTACTGTCTACAGTAGTTTTTTTTCTGTGTGTAAGCAACTGCAATAAAAATGTGGGCACTTTAGTGGACCGTACAAGTCTCAATCAAGAAAAAACACATCAAAAACTGCACATGTACATGAAGAGTTCAGTCAGCAGTGATGACACAGAGAAAGAAGGAGGTGTCCATTACTCACTCATTGACAGGTGTGCAGTGGTCAGTAACCCTGTCGACAAGGCCAGTGAGATAACTTACAGTTAGTCATTCTGTCCTCACACAGTATTCCTCATTAAAAAAAATCCTAAATCCCTTCTGTTCTGTCCCACTGTCAGTTATGGCCTTGACTTGCCATTAGATTTAATCTGCTGTTCAAGATTTGGTCTTATGACACAGTTTTCACTTAAACACTCCAGATCCTCATCCGCTATAACTACATTTGCAAATGTGTGTCAACACAGGAAAATCTAATTAACCTGAATGTACAACAGATTGAATGGAGGATGAGGATGGACCAGGCACTGGCTGCTTTCCAATTAGACCCGACATTCAGTGTTTGGCATCACACAACTATCTAACTATGTTGGGTGATTTAAGGGAGTATATTAGGAAGTATGACAAATCGACCAGCCTTTCCTTTTTATTTACAAGATGGTCTACAATTATACTGCATACGCAAAAGTCCCCAATCACCTGTGTTGTACAAGTTATCCCTTTAACTGAACCTTTCTACTTAAATGTGAAGTTATGTCAGGAGGACAGCGTTTTCAAAAGTTAATTAAATATGAAAAATACATGATTGATCTCCTCGAGTCGATTCATATGAGCTGAATTTGGACTAAATCTGTAAAAATTGTTGCAAAATTATGGCCTGAATATGAATTTATAAATATAAAATAAAGCTGCTCCTAATGTCGAATATCAAATTAATCCCGTGCCTTCCTCGCACAAAAGGTCTATGAGGGTATAAAATGAAAATAATGAACGTAGAGGAGATGGTATGACAGCTGCAGCACAGAATATGAAAAAATAATAAACTAAACTGTAAAGGATTTTATTAATCTGACACTTACATCTTAAAAATCTACCCAGACAAGACTCAATCGAGAAAATAGAAATATTATGTCATATTTATCTTTATTTAAAATATATGTCAATTTATAAAAGTATACTTATATATATAAGTATGTGTATATGTTTATATGCCTTTATTTTTTTTTTCAGTGTGAATTTGTATCTTGCATATCTTCTATTTCATCTGATTTTCATAACTACTGCTTCTGTCATTTTACAAATAACAAATGTTGGAACTGCTGTAAAGCTCAAATTTCCCCAGGGGGATTAGTGAAGGTTTTTCTTTTTTTTTTCTTTTCAATTCAATTCAATTTTGTTCTATTCTAAAAGCATTGGAAGTCTGGATTCCTGTGGGGTCTGGTTCCACTAGATGACAGAGGTATAGTCAGATCAGACACGCTCACACGGTTCAGTTCAGTTCACTATGATCCAAAAGCATGTAAAAACGTTGGCCAAGAAATACAGCCACAGAAAAGTGCGTTTTAAACCATGCAGCAGATGCTCTGAGAAACAGAGAGACACTTAAACAACCTAAATGTCAGCGTGAAGGATGGCTGTAGGAGGTGCGTACATTCACTAAAGGGTCCAATCAGTCAGCCAGAGCTATACCGCCGCAAAATGCAACGGCACCCGCCAACCTACCCACAATCTCCCCATTTACTTAAAGCACAAAATGTGTTCAGTCTATGTGCTCGCACAGACACCCTCCTATCTGCGTAGAAAAAAACAAACCCCACACACAGACCTCCTTAGTAGCCCAACAGGCCATCATAGAAATACTACAATAAATAAAACCCCTGACGGGAGGGAGGGGGCAGAGGACAGGGGGGCTGATATAGGTGGAATTAGAATAGTGTGAGGGGGAAGTATAGAGATGGAGTTTGTAATAAGGTGCCGATCAGACTGACAAGAATGGAGGGAAAGAAAAGATACTGGATGAGTGAAGGTTAGAAAAAAAAGTTTTATACCATAATGCCAGAAAATATCCCCAACAAAACTGCTCTGTCAGCAGTTCTTCTATGCAGTTTCTTCTAAGAGGCTATAATAAGTCAGTTTCAAACTACATGAGTTTGACTTTTGTCTGATTAAGATAATCATTTCTCACAATCCCCATGCTTTTCTTACTGCAGCTGAAGAGAAATGATTGTGAGCTTTAAAGGATTTCAACCAAAGACTCATTTTCTAGTCCTGTAATAATGATCTTCAGTGTGGAGTGTCCTGGAGATGGTAAAACACGTCAGAATTTCAGGAGAAGATACAAAGACTTCAGAAAAAATAACAAAATCGTTAATACAAAAACAACAGTTTAGGCGGACAGATCATGATGGAAATGTTTATCATTAATATTATTATAGCAGTGTAGCATAGTTTGAGTTTGGCTTCTAGGTTCTGACCTCATCGCTCTCCGCAGGTATTTTTTTACATGGAGACCATTTGGGTGAGCGATGCTCCTAATACACAAGCATAGAAGCAACATCAAAGTAGAAATTAAAAAACAGTTTGACAAATGACACAAGAGACCCACAGGAAATTCAAAATAACAGACAATAAGAAATAGAAAATGAGGATGATAAAACAATAAAAAGTAATAACAGAAAAAGATGACATCACATCACAAAAGAAAAGCAATAACACCACAAGGGAATAAAAGATAAAAATAAAAATATGGATATAATAAGAGAAAACAAAAGACAAAATAAAAGTAAAACAAAGTAAAAGTAATATAACAAACGGAATCAAACAATAAAAGATATAATCCCATGGGTACGGGCAGAAGGTGCCCTACTGAGATCTCAGGCTGGCTCAAATATTATAACAGATACAGATGAGCTTTAAATGTGATCAGTAAGGTCTCTTAAAATAAATCCATATCTAATCCCAGCGTGGAGTCAAAGCAACAACACCATTAAAGAGGTGATGTCATGGCGTTCTGTTTTATGATAATAATAATAATAATAATAATAATAATAATAATACATTTGATTTATAACGCACTTCTCATCTCAAAGTGCTACAATGTAAAAGCAGATAAAAGCAGCAATAAAGGATATAATAATAATTCTATAAAAATATGACCATAAAGCAGTTAATTAAAAGTTATAAATTCTGGTAAAAAGGAAGGGTTTATGTCATTTTTTAAAAAGTCTCAGTTGTCTGTGGAGCCCTCAGATGGTCGGCGAGGGCATTCCACAGATGAGGGGTAGCAGAAGAAAAGGCCCAATCACCCATGGTGCTGAGCTCGGTCCGGGTAAGGAGGAGGCGGTATGATTGGGTAGAACGGAGGGATTGTGTTGAGGTAAGATTTGGATGAAGATGGATTGAAGATGTTTGGACCAGTAAGAAGCCTACCTGCTGCGTTTTGGACCAGTTGGAGGTCAAAAAGCGATTTCTGATTTCAACCGGAAAGAAGGGACTTTTAAATTGATTAATTGTAAGTAATTGATTTTGACTAGATGCCGTAATAAATTGATTAGATGCAACTTTATGGAAAAGTGCTCATAAGTCATATCAAGGAAAATTAACTATTTTAATTAGTACAAAATAAAAGAGCTGACATAATACTTGCATACTTGTGTGAGGTTTGGTCAGTACCATAATTCGAAATTGACTTCATATTTTGCGGTCTGAAGTCTAAAGATAAATAAAATCAAATTAAAACAATGGATGGTGGAAGAGGCAGAAAGAGAGTATGGACTGCCTCTGGGAAACTGGCCAAGTGTTGCACAACTGCACTAATTCATTCATGAATTCTTATACGAAATGGTTGCGCTTCATTGAACTTAGACTGCTGGAGAGCTGTCAAAGATGCAGACAATTCTTAATGCAAACGGGAGATGTTTTATGTGGCGATGTTATTCATTAGACAAGTTTGGAGCGTTCACGTTTAAAGCTTTTCATAAGATGGTGTTCCTTGGAGAACTTTATATGATTATATGACGATTATAGAAATGGGCTTTACTCCTCCAGCAGTGCTCTAGGGAGCGGAGGTTTCTCGAAAAAGTGCTTTTTCGAGAAATCGGGATGCAGATGCCGTACCACCAGGTAAAATTGTGACAGGAATTCCTTTCTGTATATGTAAAAGGAATAAAAAGATATGAGAAACATCAGAAATATAACGTATTTTAATTAATTTTAAACCCACAGTTCTGATCAGATGGTTTCTGCTATGAAAAGCGGCAGGTAGATCCCAACTTTGAGTCTGGATAATAGTTGTGGTGGCGACTGATGAATGATTAAGTAATGTAACGGCAAAGACAGGGTGGAGATGGTCTGATGGAGGGTGCGTGAACCAGAAGTAATAAAAGAGCTAGATGGATGGAGAGTATCATCTTTTAAAAGACAGCAGTAAGACGTTATGCTAATGATGAAGTTGTGTCACTGTGATTGGATAGATGTGGTTGGCTGCTGAGCTTAGCCGATACCAGTCGTCTATAAGATTGTGAAGTGGGTGATAGAGCATGATTATTTGTGATAGATGTGAAAGAGGATGGTATGAGCGGTAACTGTGGTCTGAGTGTGCAAAAAAGGAATAGTCTTCCTGACTGAACTTTCAGTATAGCCTAATTTTAATGAGAATTCTTTGTTTTAATCTGAGATGGTTCTCTTTTAAGTTATTGTAAAATTGGATAAAATTAAATAATAAATAAAATATAGTATTATTTTCTCAAAACAATTTACCTTGTCTAAAGCTTTCATGCCATCCAACTGTCAGGTGACTTACATTTTTCTGGGGGCTTGGCAAGTTGTCCCCTTAAATCTGCCAAGAACTCTTTGTTTTCCACTGTAGTGATTTCAGATCAGTGTGGTTTCTACGGTGTTGCCAGTCTGCTAGTGATAGGATTTTTCTTAATGAATTAAGTTTAATTTTAATGTGCCATTAAAGTCTTTCTCTAAATCAATCATGAATGGGTAACTATTGTCTTGTTTTTTTCACACAGCAATATATCCATTTTTTTAACCTGAATAGAAATACAATTAATAGAAATCCATCCTTACATCCATTTTCTTCCATTTAGCCAGGATCGGGTCACAGCAGGTGAACAAAGATTCCCCAGACGACGTTCTCCCCAGTAACGCACTTCAGATCATCCTGGGGATCCTGAGGTGTTCCCAGGCCAGATGATATATATAGACCTTCAGCGAGTTCAGGGTCTACACTGGGTTTCCTCCAAGTTGGACATGTCTGACCAACCACCAGTGGGAGGCGTCCTTATCAGATGCCCAAACCACATCTCCTGGCTCCTTTCAACACGAAGGAGTAGCGGCTCCACTCCAAGGTCCCTCAAGATGTCTGAGCTCATCTTATCTCTAAGTTTGAACCCAGCCAACCATTACTGCTGATGCCCCATTTTCCCATCGCTTGAGAACAAAACAGCAAGGTACTTAAACTCCTTCGCTTAAGGCAAAAATTCAACCCCAACCCGAAGGTGACCGTCCCCCTTTTTCCTACACAGAACCATGGCCCCAGATTTGGAGGTGCTGAGTCTCACAATCAGATACAAGGAGATCACGGACCAATGAAGCCAACAGAACAACATCATGTGCAAACATCAAAGATGCATTTCAAAAATTCCCAAACTGGGAGAAAAATTACATTTATATATATATATATATATATATATATATATATATATATATATATATATATATATATATATATATATATATATGAATACAGATGGTTTTTATTTTGGAAGCTAAAGCCAAATAATAAAATGATTACCCTTCTTCAGTTGTGGGGCACCAAGTGGAAAAGGAAGTGGAAATGTGTCAGCCTTCAAGGCTTTTATTTATATTTATTCAACCTAATTTATATTTATTTAACCTTAACCAGAAAATCCTTTAGAGAACAAATCTGTTTCTCAAAGGAGAAAGTTCAGCCACTCAAGGTTACACAAAATCAAACACTAGAACACACAAATAAACAAACAAGGAATGATTAAAGGGAGTGAAAAAAAAAGGAAACACACTCCATCAGAGTTTCGAATGATATTCTGGGACCGGGGTGCAAAAAAGGACAAGCTGCTTTGGGTACTGGGTGAGTCCTGGATTCCTGGTGAAAAAGAAAACACACGGACATTTTAAAAGTGATAGTAGGGTACACAGGTTTGAAAGGAGTCTGCCCAAGATGGCTTCATATATGAGAAGCTACATTATATCGCGCAACATGATGTGTGTAGGCCAATACGTATGATATACAAGTGTTTATCACATTTCTCTACAGATCAGAAAAATTATGTTACATGTCCATGTGTGGACGTTTCTGTCCACACATGGCTATCAGGCTGAAAACGTAATAGTTATTCACGAAGTGTTGCCATCTCATCTCACTTTTCACAATAAGCGCATTTTCGCAGGTTGACACAGAATGGGTAGAATTTCTACTCTCTCTGTGCAAGGTTTACCTTTTCAGGCCCCCAAAATAGCATTGTTGTGTAAAGAAAAGGTCAAACAGCGAGTACTGTATGTTTGTGCTGTTACAATGCACCAATCTTCTGTTATGAATTATGAATCTACAGCTCTGTCATTTTCTGCAACAACAAATTTCACAATTCATTACACATGTGCACTCAGGAAATTAGCTTTGGTTTAGACCTGGAATGAACATGTGGCTTGTTTTTGCATATCATTTATGCATGAGGAGGAAGTTCAAATTTAACTCGTTACACCGGCCCTCGTACGCTTTTCGAGGTAAGCTAACTGTGCACCATGTACCGTCATATACATTTGAAACTTACTATAATATTAACTTAGTAATAATAATAATAATTCTTCTACCCTATATTTTTAATATGATTATTATTATTAATCAACACTGCACTCTGTGGTAGAGCGGAGGCGTAACACATCAGAGGTTGGAATGAAGTGGTATTTTTATATATCAGAAAAAATGTTTCCACTTTTAAAAATTGGGCAAAAGAGGGAGAAGACTCACTAAAAGTAGACCTTTGCTGTCGTCCTCAACAGCAGAGGTATATCCCCAATCTTTTCAATAAAAAAACTATCTCTAGTGAGTAAAATATGATATATACAAGAGAGATATCCTTGAGTAGATTCATACTCTCCACATTTGAACTAAATCAGACCAGATATTATACTCACAAGGGTGAGCTTTTTTTAAATGAAAAACACTGGGTTCTTTTTAAACAGAACTTTTTTTTTTTTTTCTTCAGTCAGTGGGATTGCTTGTACAATGCAAGGGATTGGAGGCTTCTCAGGAATATAGCGGTTCTCTCAGGGACGACAGCATAGGCTTAGTTTTATTTGTAAAATGAAATGCTGCTTAGTGCTTTATTAATCCATTAAAAATGAATATTTTGAATTTATCATTTGTCGTCATAAGTTTTGATAATAGACCTTTGGTTTCCACCACAATCAGGAAAAAAAGAAAAAAATTACATTTTGTCTTACTAAATATAGTTTAGTGACGAACGGTGCAAATCATTGACACTCATCCTCATGAAAACACACCCCTTACTCAAACATTAAAAGCCAGTAAATATAGATACATCTAAAGAAACAAAACACAAGATTTACTTTAAATAAATCATAAACATTTCCGCTCCACCTGCCTTCGCCTATTTGTTCTCCGTGCTGCTGCTTCATCAGTTCTAAGGCTGTAGTTCTTAGGATCCTGTCAACAGTGCTTTGGTGCTAGAACTGATGGGAGAACCGCACTCTGTTCTTAGCATCAGTCATCTGAACACTTCGCCTCAGGAAGGAAATCGATCTCCTGCCAGCTTCAGGAGAGAGCGAGGGGAGCAAGAGATAGGGAGAAAGAGAGGGAAATGCTTCCTCAACCCTGCAGCTCTTCCAAGGTAGAAAACTGTGATAGATCTTCTGTCAGAGCGAAGAGACTGCCAGCTAAACATTATAACAGAGGTTCTTAAAGCTGTTTCACCGAGCCTAAGAGGAAGCAAATGCCCCTTCAAGCTGGGCACGCTGTGGATCAGCGCTAGAGGAGATGTGGGCTCCAGCTTGGCAATGTGTTTCTGAGGTTGTTAGTGCAACGTCAATCTTTTTTCAAACATCTGAAAGTGAAATGCATTTAGCTCTACAAACCTAATCTCCTTTGAGACCTCGAGTGTAGACAAAGTTTGCTTTGGAAGACAATTGGCTCGTACCCACTAAAGTTTGCCATCCCTCAATCTTGTTTTGCCTTCTTGCTCGCTGGGCATTTGTAGTAGGTGGTCATTGAAGTGGAGGGAGTGAGGATGGATGAAGTGAAGTCTGAGGCTTTCCGAAAGCTTGCAGACTTCTTGCATGTTAAGCTTGCCATCTTGTTTTGCCTTCTTGCTCGCTGGGCATTTGTAGTAGGTGGTCATTGAAGTGGAGGGAGTGAGGATGGATGAAGTGAAGTCTGAGGCTTTCCGAAAGCTTGCAGACTTCTTGCATGTTAAGATAGCCATGAAAATCCGTCACTTGGTTTCTTATTACTTCCCATCTCTTTTTTCTCCCTCTCTCTATGAGTCTTTTACGGGTGATATGTTGTCATGCTTGCCATGATTCCTTAAAGGAAGCTGAAAAGTTTGTTCAATCCGAGGACAGTTCCATCTGTACTCTCGTTGTTTCTTATACAGTTTGTTTGATTTCATTGCTATTCCTCCAAGGATGTTGTATTTCCAATTTTGATAGTCAGCAGGAATCTGAAGCGGGAAAAAACTACTTATTTCACAAATTTCATGAAACTTGAGTGATGTCAGTAGCATGGAACAAGCAAAAATACATTACATTTTAAAAAGGGTTTCATGTTTTTTCTCCCCTTGAAAGTATGCAACATTTTAGCCTTGGTGGTATAAAAAACATCCATCTTAAACTGTTCTACATGGTAGCAGGGCAGTTGTCAACTCTGTACATACAATAACTCTTTCTAGCCCAAGGACATCAAATCCTCTACTCCTGATTTGTTTATCAGCGCCTCATTCAAGGACAGTTGTGTGCAGATAGGGCAAAGTTGTTATGAGCAGTTTAGAACAACTTTCAACTACGTGTATGGTATTGTCCCCGACAGCGAGTCTTCATCCCAAAAAAAAGCAATTCCCCCTGTAGAAACCAAATTAAATGTGAAGTTATATCCGAAAAACAGTGTTTTTCATGAAAATCTCCCCCTAGTGAGTAAAATATGAACGATTGATGTACTGATATTATATATACAAGTTAGATCTCCAAGAGTCGATTCATATGCACAAAAGTTGCCTTAAATCGGACCAACCGTTGAACTGCATCAACATGGGTAGGTGGAACTTGATTCATCACACCTCCATCAACCTCCACAATGAAACCTGCTGATCTCACATGAGATTCTCACTTTTCAAATCTCAGAGATTATTTGGATTATCTTGCAAATCTGGGGTTGATAGTCAGAAAGCCCACACGAGAAAATAAGTATTCCTTAAAGAAGTTATGTCGCGATATCATCACAAAATGATTCATGATGCATCACATGATGTCATTGATGAAAAAGCATGCTGGGACAAGAAGTATGGTGTTCCACGGAGGAATTTTATTGATGACGGTCCCTCTGCAGCAGCTCAAAATTCAAACGGTTTTTAGCGAAGGTCACTTCATTTTCATTTTTATTTAAAGCTCGAAAATAAATTTAGGGGCAAAGACGTCTATATTATATGGAGAAGCAATAACCAATGTGAGAGGAGAAAGATGATACTTCCAGCCAAGAAGTAGGAAGGGGAATTATGTTTCTCTCTCAAACTCTACCTCTTTTTTCCCTTCCATTCTGTTCTCCTCCCACTCCCCTTCCCTTTTTCTCACTATTTCTTTCACCTATTCACATGGACCGGACCCTAGTCATCATCAGAAGAACCAATAGTTTATATTAGTTTATAGTAGCCGCAATTTCTTAAGTAAATTCAATAATTAATGATAAGTTTCATAAAGAGCAATAACAAAGATTACGAATGAATTAAAGGGATTAACCCAATTCAAGCACAAATCATTAATAGTCCGATAACACTAATTTGGGTTCATATGACTTTAATAACAGCTACAATAATAACAGGTTAATAAGAAAAACCCAATCCCAATGATGTAGGCTGAACACAATTGGCCACGGGATACATTCTGGGATTCGATAACCCTGGGGGGCCGCCTCAGGGGAGGGCGTCTTGTAAAAATGGCCAAAGCAACTGTTGATCCTGAGGTATACAACAGATGATGTGTCCTGTGTTTTAGAACATTTGGCCTACATTTGGCATTCAAAATCTCTACAGCATACTAAAGCCTCTGTCCCTGAAAATTTCATCTGGGGAAGAAGACGTCCCCTGAAAAATCCTTTAAACAGGGAAAGGTTATATAAACACTCAATGTATATAACTGTCTCACGGGATTTCACGTTTTCAAAACCGACCCACACAGTTAAAAAACACATAAAATATGCTACAATGACAACATATCATATATGTAATATTGAGTTTTTCTCTCACCACTGTTTCACTGTCTTTTCAAGGCAATCAACAGCAGTCAATCAAAAGTATTTAGTTATAAATTATTCTTTATAAATCCTTTGATGTCTTAGAATTTAACACATGCTGCTAAAGCCAATTCTCCCGTTCCACCGTTTTTAACTGTGACGTCTATTTGGCCATCATCAAAATCCTTCACGCTATGCCTCAAAACTGAGCCAACATATTCAACATAACAGCCACTTTCTGTTTGTAGTTTGAATATTCTCCTATTTGCATCACATCCTGTCCCAAAAACTGCAGAAAATACACCTCTTTAATTTATTACCTTATCCTGGTATTGACTGTGCTGAATGATGCGGAAATGTTTCTCAAACTTAGAACTTTCTATCTGTGTGTATGTGTGTGTTTGTGTCTCTCTGTGTGTCTGTATCTGGGTCTGTGTGTGTTTGTGTGTGGGTCTGTGTCTCAGCAGGCTGTGGTAAGCTTGAATTCATAAAGCTGAAATGAAATAATAAATATGTAAATGCATAACCATCAAATGGTGGGTTTCCACGGCGATATGCTGGCTGCCATCCAGCTGTGCCTCCATTCCAAAATTCATATGAAACAGTGTGTGTCTGTGAATGTTTTTACCGTATGCCTGCACACTCACACACGGGCACACACACAACGTTATGTGTGAGTTCCATAGTTTAGTGCGGACAGATATTTGTATCAATGTTTGTTAGGCAGTGTGTGCATGAGGGAGGGAACGAGAGAATGTGTCTGACAGTAATAGCGCATCTTTGCCTTGTATTACTCAGCTGGAAAGACACAAACACACGCACACGCATGCACAAATCATTTTACAAAAAATACAACACTAGAGCCTGCCATCTGACAAAAGTTGCCGAGATAAAAAAGCTGCTTCTCAAATTTCGAACCATATATGCTACTTCTTGCCTCAGCAGGAACTCCAGCATAGACTGAAGGGTAATGGGTGTTTTCAGATACGTTCGGAAACAGAAGACGACAAGGCAGAGATAAATTTTTAGCACATTTAAAAAAAACAAAAAACTTTTGGCATCACACATTTCTCTCTTCTGACTTGACTTCTTCTTCTCACCGACATGCAGCCGAGCAGTTAACCGCGCATCCACAAGGCAGTAATGCAATGAAAAAAAAATATTCAGACTATCTATTCAATGAAACGACACAACCTTCACAGACACATTTATCCTCCCACATTGTGACGTTCACCTATTTTAGACAATGACAAACACTGAACATCCCATAATGATCCATTTCTGTAACTTCAGTGTTTTGATCTCCTTCCTTTTCATTTGCTAGCTTGTGCTCGCATTACGGGATGTCAATGCAAGTAGTGAGTATGTGCTCCTTGGTTGATGTAAGAGCTTATAGATTTCTGGGTCTGTGTTCTGAGTTCTCCTCTGTTTGACCAGGCTACATCTCTCTGCAGTGAGCAGAACATAAGTCTGTCCTGATTGCTCTCTCATGCGTTCCATGCCCCCCTGTATTCCCCAAGATCTTTGTCCTTTCTGGGCCGTTACGTTTGTTTCCATCCGGATGAGACTCTCATCCTCCACTCTATCTCAGGAACCTTCTCTGGAGTTTTGCACCAGGGCTTTCTCAACCGTGTTGCCCCACACCCTTATCTTTTTCTATAGATCATTTAGCTGTCTTTTAACTTTAATGTCCTGCACAGCTGTTTGGTTGAACATATTTTTATCACTATTTTTTAATGACAAATGTACGTCACTTGACCATTAACCTTTTTATAATATGACCCAGTGTGTTTATGCTGGAAAGTAAGAGGCCAAGGATGGAGCCCTGGGGACACCTAGTTAGTGCCACCAAGAAAGAGGCACTAACCATTGTAATTGAGGAAGTCCTGTTTGATAAGTAGGATTTTTTGGTTTATTGACGATAAAACAAACATAATTATGTAACTTCATACAACCAAAAAGTCTAATAAGGGTCAAATAGTTTCTAAAAACATGCTTTACCAAAATCGTAGCTAATCAAAGGGAGAAAATTCCATCAAATCCAAAATTTCATCATTAAATTGTTTTATACATTTTTTTTCAAATTTACTGTTTGAAGATACGCTTGACTAAACAATTGGATATTATTTGGTTTATTCAGACTGTCTAAGATATTGAATTAATTAATTCAAAAAACAGATCTATGGGAATCATTTTCCAGAGTTTTCTTTTTGCTTGGTGAGGACATTAGAGGGCTAACGGTTGTCATACAGGCGTTCCTTGAGGTCTCTGGTTTCCCACAGAGTTTATGATTGATTACATCAAAGGCGCCCCACGATATAACCATCTAAAAATGGATGTAGCTGCGGCTTGGTAAGTGTTTCGACCTTTATGCTACACCATCTGCAGTTGAAAGATCAGCACTTGTGGCTACATCACCCAAACCTCCATGCTCAACATCTAGAGTCCTCTCCTGCTGGACAACAGAAGTAAATTGTGACCCATTACCTGCTGACCATAAGAATGACAACCAACTGCTATCAAAAACAACTTTTAACAGTGGCGTATGTGTGTGTGGTTTAGTTTGTTAATAAATGGTATCAGCCAGATAGGGACTCTGCATATATATATTTCCCAGAAAGGTCAGGGATATTATGGAATCGCTTTATTCATGCGTCCGCAGATTGATCATGTGACACAATAACTCAAAAAGTCTTCTTGGATCACTTTCAAATTTAAGAGCTTGATAGTGTTTAGTGGAGCTAAAGACCGGTTGTGTATTCCCAACACTAGGGAGTTTTGTTGCCATAACGTCCCAACAGTTGTTCCAATTCAGTCCAAATTTGGTGCAGATGAATCATCTTTAAGAGTTCTATCTTGTATACGTCATACTTTGGCCTAATTGGTCATATTTTACTTACTAGGGGAGCCTCTTTGTACAAAAAACCCAATTTGTCGGACATATCTACTCAACCGTTGGTCGGATGTAGTCTGAATTTGGTGTGTATCAATTGATTTCATGAGGTCCATCTTGTATAGATTCATGTTTTCTGCTGATAGCTCATATTTTACTCACTGGAGGGAGTTGATTTTTTGTTTTTACAAAACAGCACCTTTATTTACATCATTTTACATTTGTTTGAGGAGTGGGGACACAGGGAATTGTGTCTTAAAGCCTTGCTGTCGAGGACGACAGCGTAGGCCTTGCATTTTGTCGGACATCATATCTTATTTATTTTCTTAAAAATAAACAATTGAGTAAAGCAATACATGAGGGGCCGAAGGTGTTGTCATGATTCTTGATGATACAAAACAAATTCTGTCATCCCTGACTGCTGTTAAGTACCTGGATGTAATCCTGACAACAACTCCCAGACCCAACGCTGTTGCAGTTGACTCTGGGTTTCTCCTCCTGCAGGACAATGCCCGACCAGATGTGGCCACAGTGTGGGGGCAATTCCTGGATAATGAAGTTATTGATACCACCATTAGCCCCCTCATACCTCACTGGAATTGGACCTCTTAGAGCTACATCCGCCGCTGCAAAATAGAGCTACAGACTGTCCAAGAGCTCAGAGATGCCCTGACCCAGGTCTGGGACCATCTCATCAGGAGTAATATATTATACAATGAATACAATTTCAATGGCCTAAATGTTACTCATCATCCAAGCACTTAAAAACATAATTTAAATATGGGACTTTTGGATGAAACAACCTACCTATCCTTACTAATCTTGCTGTTTCATTTCCAAAGCTTAGATTCAAAAATTGTCTTTAAAAAGACCGTAGCATTCACTGCGCCATCCGTTTGTGTAAAACATTATATCAATTATAACCATTTTACACTGGGACCTATCAAATCATAACAAAATGGAGCAGAGAAAATGAAAGTGAAATAACTGCGAGCTGACTACCTGTTATAATCTCCCTGCAGTGCGTTATGAGGTGCAGTTAATTTGGGGGATGTCTCCAAATCAGTGAGAGAAAACTATATTGCAAACAGGAGATTGCACTTGTAAAACTGATCAAATGGGTCCCAGCTGCATGTCTACATGGGCATGATGGGCATACACAAGTTAATTACTCTGGCAGGATGAGGCCCTAATCTCACAGAACACAGGTTAGATTATTATTACTCCAGGAGCATTGCATTGACGTTGATTTACTCCATGGTCTTCACAGATTCCACATCTCATCCCAGTTAAGTACCATCATGCATGGAGGCAAAGATGTGGAAACTGTGTGATGCTTATGAAAATTTCTGATATTCCGTGGTCCAATAAGATTGTAAGTGTGGCTAGTGAAGGCACTTAAAAACTTACCTATAGCACTGTGTCGTGTAATAACATCGTAATAGCCAAAAAATAGTCTTCCAGTCTTTTCTCTATTTGTCAACATTTAAATGAAAACTAAAACCTGTGTAGAAAATATACTTTATATTTGGGACATTAGTCTCTTTTAAACATGACGTTCAAGGCGCTACCAGGGTGGAAACTCTTAAATGTTGTACGGCTGAATTTATAGGAGATAAATTGAGTGCCTTTCCATATGGTCTATTTCTGGTGCCTTTGCCCTTTTGATTCTTTGAATGCTGGCCTTAGCTTACAGCATGAGTTAAAGTCAAATAGTTCCAATTCACCCATAATTTAAACATTTCTGTTGGAAATGAAGGAGGTTTTCTTCCCCAATTTGATGTTATTATGGCCTTTGTTTAACAAGAGGGACATGAGAGTTGTTATTAGATATGAGTAATACCCAGCAATATAGACTTTTAAATTCAGGTTTCTATTCCTTTTATGGTCTATATAAATTCTGAAAAGTCAGAAATAATATGGAAACATAATTTTCCCATCTGCCACACATTCTTTGTGTTAACGTGGAAACTCAGAAACTAGGGCATGGATCATTTTCAAGGTTTACATACCCCTCTACCTTAATGGACCAGGAAGAACTGTATTGAATTTGGGAAAGGTCAGTTGTTTCCAAATCTAAGGGGTTTTTATTTCCAAAAGTTTTGAGGATCATCGAACAGTTATCGCTTGTATCTTTCATATTTTACTCTAATATTTAATATTTTACTTCCTAAAGGGGGCTTTTTTATGAAAATCACTATTTTTGGGCCATCATTTCCTGATGTTTGTCCAGTTTGGTTAAAATTTGGTGAATATGATCAAGAAGACCATATATATTGTGTTTTACATTAACAGTTCATATTTTTACTGGCTAAGGGGTTAAAAAAAAGAAGTTGTTCATTCATAACTTCAGATTTAATTTGAGAGGTTCAATCAGATGGATTTCTTGTTCATGACAGCATTGTCCTAGTTTTTATGTAAATCCTTAAATTCCCCTTTGCAAACCGTTGGTGATCTTAGTAAATAAACGATCTCTGGAAACATTTAGAGTACATGGTTGTTTGAGTCTATGTGTCGGCCCATGATGAACCTGTGAATTATCCAGGTTGTACTCTGCCCCTTTAAAAATTTGGTATAGGCTCCAGGCTAGGCATTAACAGGAAACTAACCCTTCGCTGTCGTCCTCGACAGCAATGGATCTGATCCTCAAATTAAATCCGAAGTTGTCAAGAAAAAAGTGACCATAGTCAGTCAAATATGAATTATTACAGTAATAAGCAATATGTACACAATAAATATCTCTGCAGGTCCATTCATATACACCGAATTTAGTAAAAATGTTGGAAATATGAAACCGACCTTTCCCAAAATTAATCCAGTTTTACCACGCAATAAGGTCTATGGGTAGCGGCGGCGGCAGAAGGGCGAAGGGGCGGCAGACACGGCGAGGATATTTCCATAATTTCCCCAAATTTTCAGAGATATAACTAATGAATGTGGCTGATTAGAGATCTTGCTGACAATTTGGTGTTTGTTTGAAACACCAAATTGTTTGTTTGTTGGTCGCTGTGCAAAAAACATCATCTACATATTAAAAAAAAAAAGTTGAATTATGATGTTATACAGGAAAGCAAACTGAGGGGGCTTTTTTTGATGACTGGCTCTTGTGAGAATTTGCAAGATGCCTTTCTGATTGATCAGTTCTGCATACAAGAAGAACTTTAGAACACATATTAAAAGTTTGCATCTCATACAATAGGTTCCTCAGACTGAGTTGAGACATAATTAATTCAGGAATTTTCTTTCTGGGTCATTTCTTTTCTAATGGACACTGAGTCAATTATGAGTATTTGACACAGAGGTTTCATGTCATTTTCCTGGCGGCAAAAAGCTTCACATTTACTGTAATGTAAGTTATGAGGCGACCTGCCAAATGTTGTGATTACTTTATCTTCAGACAAGGGTGACGACATTGAAAGGTTTTGAAAGTTTTTGCTTGGAATTCAATGTCAACCAGAGATATATCCCTGCAATTTTCAAAGGAAATACAAATACAAACACCAAAGAAAATCGAGTATGAACAAAAATAAGATTTAACCAAAAGCTTCTGGATCTTCAGTAGCAGACAAACAATGTATTTAAAACAGAGACAATGAAAAGTATGAAATACTTTTATACAAGGGAAACAATACTTAGGCAGGGAATGCGTGCTTGGTTGAAGAGAAACTCAAGGAAGCAGATCAGAATAAAATCGACTGATCTATTTAAGATGCTTTCTAATTTCTGAATCCATCTAAATAATAACATTCCCTATGTATTTAAATAAGAATCTACATGTAACATATGTAGTGTGTTATTTAAGACTCAGGTCATGATTATGTGTTTATTTTTGGCAAATAACATCTTTTTTATAGCTTTATATAATTTCCTATCGAATATAAAATATAATTTAAATGGATTAAAAAATCTGAATTTCTGAATTGAATTTTTTACTTATTTCTTCTTTCTTTTAAAAAAAAAAAGGCCTTAAAATGAAAAAAAAAAGCTAATCCATCAAAAAATCCACTTCTGGTTCCAGATGTTATTCATTTCGACTGGGTCGATGTCAGGTAACAAGTGTCCTATGCCCATAAAATTTGAAGTTTATTTGTTTATTACTGATTGAATTATTAATGAATGTTTTGAAAAAGTGTATTATGATGTATTATGATGACTAGCTGTACGGTCATGACGTAACATCACAGAAATGCAATCATCCCTAGCACATGATTATGATGTGATGATATGATATATCTGGGTATTAAAATCCATCCATAAGCCTTTCCGTACTCTTGTTAAAAACCGCCGAAAAAACAGCCAAACCAGGGGAAAAACATAACGTCTTGGCGGAGGTTAGTACAGTTAATTTGATCCGACAGAGCCAATACTATATCTCCTTTTTCCAGTCAGACTGAGATAAACACGCTTCATATATTATTTAAAGTTTGGTTATGCTAACAGTAGTAACAGCAGCCTGAGCAGGAACAATATGTTTTTGTATTACTGACAGCCACAATGTAAGCTGTAAACTAATGGCATACGCAAGATTCTCCTTTCCACAAAATCTATTTACACTTTTTAGGAGAGGTTATAATAGTCCCACTGGAGCCAGTTAAACACAGCATGTCAGATTGTAATTCTTACAATCCCAAACCCTGTTTTGGATAATATTAAATTCTCCATCAAAGTGGATGATAAACGAGAGACTCATTTGATGATTTCACTCCTTAACTTTATTTCCTTCTCTAATTGTTTCTTGTTCCTCATTTCAATTATCCCTACCGCCGTGTTCTTTCTTTTCCCATCCTGTTACTTTCTGTCTATTGATTAAGCTCCTCTATCTGGCACTCTAAGACGCTCTGAGGACAGGTGTTAATAAACAGCTCAAGGTTCTCAAGGGTTCTCTGGGGTTTGACAGCATGACCCAATGAGGCATTACAATGATTTGCATTATACATAATGGTGTCATAATGTTAAGAGGGATGTGATGAAACAGATTTGGAAAAAATGGCTTGGATATATCTGAGACAGAAGAACTTACAGAGGTTGGATGATGGGGGCTTGACTTGCTTTACATTTTATAATGAAACAAAAATCAGATTCTGTTCAACATTTTTTATTTTACTTCGTCTTTCAAACTAGAACTACACTGTTTTCCTTGACAGCAAGTCTATATCCCTGAAAAGCCAAAAAACACTGCATTGTACAAGTATTCCCCCCGATTTAACTCCTCAAATTAGGTGTGGAATTATTTGTTTAAAAGACGATTCATATGCACCAAATTGTCTTCAATGTGGACTAAATTGGACCAGCGGTTGAGAAATTATGACATGAAAACGTTTAGGGACACAACTCCCCCTAGTCTGCAATACATAACCAACTTTTCACAAAATCAATCCTACTTTTTATCTCACTGAGGTCTATGTGCGTATAAAATTTGAAAATGATCCGTGAAATACTTTTTAAATTATCATGGTTGCAACAAAGCATCTGTGGAGGCGCCAGCGGCGGTGTGTCCAACATATCCCCGACTTCTGGGCTATAATTAGGTCAAAAATTATGTTTTTACTGGAAAGTTGATGGCTGTTTACCTTTCCTATTTTTTACATGATTTAACTTTGATAGTGGTGAAACGACATAGAGTTGGAATATGAAGCTCTGAGTCATAGGTTGGTTCGTGACAAAGATATATCCTCTAATATGTGTTAGAATTGAAAAACAGTGTTTGTTTTTGTATAAAAAAAGCATGTAAAAACTATATATTTCCACGAATCGATTCTTATTAACCATATTTGGACTGGAACAGATCAACATTTGGGAAGTAAAGTAAAAAAAAACTAGCACTTCCAGCAGAAAAACATGGACCTGATCTCCAGTTAAAAATTCCCCCAACCCAGCCAAAAAAATAAAAATGACCTTTCTACAGACACTGGTTATCAAAATTGAGATTAGTCGTTTGGCTAGGGTTTACGGTTATTAAGCCTTAATAAACGGTTAATACTCTTGTTATTAACCAGAAAACGACTTGTTTCACTTCACAAATAAGTTGAATATTTTGCCCACACATATGTTGTAACACTGCAAAAATCAAACCGGGAATTACGAACCAACATTAAATACTGTAAATTTTGACCATCAATGTAATGACTGGAAGACATAAAAAAGACGTGAAGTGAAACGGTAAAAAACATAATCTACCTAATGCATAAAATGAGGGGTGCCGAGATTGAGGGCCAAGTTTCAAATCGAGGGCCAAATAATATGATAAAGAAAAATCTTGTTTTCTGAATAAGACTCAGTTGTCTTATGTAAATCCATGGGTTTATTACAAACAGATCTGTTATAACACAGATCATCCCGGCATGCTATGGTGGGACTCTCATCCTACAATCTTGCCATTCAGAACCATCAGAATCATTATATCCTCACAAAATCTACCTGTTCAGATTATCCTGTCCTTCAGACAGAGCAATGGCCAAATCATTCGCCAGATATAGCATAACAAAAGACGTCAAGTATTGCAGAGGTAGTATTTTAATTTCCCTAACATATCAACAATACTTATTCAAAAAAAAAGGTATTTGTTTCACCTGTTGAACTGACTTTTCCCTGCCATCATGTGAAGCATGGGTGTCAACGCAAACGACACATGGTGGACATATGTGGGCATTGTGGGATATCCACTGGTTAAAAGAGACGTATCTATAGAAGTTCACACGTAGCTGGAGAATGAATGAGCCTTCAGTGTGGAGGCTGCGCTGTTGTGTTTCCTATTCTACTCACAGCTTCTCACAACGGGGCCTAATTGCCGATGACTCATATTTCATCTTTATTACGCACATTAGAATACAAATATTGCTCATTCACTCAGAATGATGTCTCTCAAGATTGAAATAAAGTAGTGTCACTGCGAGTAGGTTTGAGGCAGTGCATAGATTAAAGTGACAGGAGGGAGACGCATCAGGTGGGCAGATTTGAAGGCCAGCCCAGAAAGCAAGACCAGAGTCTTACATCCTGAACTAAAACTGGAAAACACTCCACATCCTGGGCCTAGATTCATAATAATGCTCCAGGCTTTATTTTTACATCCTTTGTCAAAGCTCTACTGTCCAAGATGCTTCGTCACCAAAACTTTTCTGATGCACCCCAAGTGGAACAGTTAAACCAGTTTCATTAGAACATTTGTCTACAGCTGCGATAACTATTCTGAATGACTAACTTAAAAATCTTTTAATCTATATCTAAACTTTGTGCTATTTTTGTTTCCCTGAACTATTGAATCATGGAAACAACACCAAAAAAACCTTGTATTAATCAGCGACAACCTGTCAGTCAATTTGGATTACCATTACATCTGTGGGAGTGATGACCCGGTGGAGTAACGTTGCATCAGCACATTCTTGAGGTTCAAAACCTTAAACATTGAGTGAATGGACTCCTGTTTGTGTCTGTGGTCACGACGTATCACATATTTCATAATTCAAACTTGAGCGGGAAAGATGCATATTTTGACAGCTTTCATTACTTTATCAAGCAAATAGGGTCAAAATATCTGGACTCATGAGGTTTAACTATACTATATGTCACAGAAAAGTCTGGGATATTATGAAATCATCGATTCTTGAAGCCTCAGATCCTTCGTGTTAGCGTTATAACTCAAAACCGTATTATGGATCATGTTCATCATTGAATACCCAAATAGACCTTAATACGAGGAAGAGTTGATTCAATTTTGGGAAAGGTCGGTTGTATATTTCTGACACCAGGGGGAGCTTTATATACAAAATATTTTCGTGCCATCATTTCCTCAGTTAGATCAAATTTGGTACATGTCAATCGACTTGATGTGATATATTTAGTACACATTGTGTTTTACTTTAATAGTTCATAATTAACTCAGTAGAGGGTGCATTTTACAAAGAATACGTTTTCCGGACCAAAATTCCTAACCATTCATTCAACTTAGTCAAAATTTGGTGCATTTGAAACGACTCAGGTTGATCTATATTGTGTATTTATTTTTGTCCTCTATGAGTTCATCTTATACTCACTTCGGGAAATTCTGTGGACATAAATTCCTAGGATTGCTAGGGACGATCGCATAGGCCTAATTAACATAATGGACCCACTGTCAAATGTGAAGCAAATGCTTTTTGGTGTTCAAGGCTGGCAACACTAAAATTGAAACAATAAAAGTAAAGAATAAATAGAATAAAATGTGGTCTTTTGAGAATTAAGTTCTGTCAGCATGTTGTTTAGGAGTTTGTTATTCTGCCTAGCATGCTTAAATGTGGCAGAAGTTTGTCACCTGGGGAATTCTCCTGCAGGAAGAATAAAGTTTAATCACTTTTAGCTGAAATGTCCCAAAGGTCTGAATAAACTCCAGGCTTGATACATGATTCCATAGAAAGTAAAAATATTATTTACAAAATTAGTTTTGAAATCAACCACAATCCCCAGAGGCCTGGGAAAGAGCTGAGGATTATTATAACAGTAAGGACATGAAGGGGTCCTGAAACTACTCATATTAAACTCACACTTTCCACACCCTTGGATGATGCTTAAGCCTATAAATAAATTAATTATCAAAGCCAAATATAATTCACATGGCCGATTCTTAACCGCAACCATAACTCAAAACAACTTAAATAAATCGTTGCAAAGAAATAAATCGTAAAACTTTATTTCAACTAGATATAATACATATGAACTAAGAGACAGAAACAAACAGCATTTTTGTTTTTCGCAGATGATGTGGTTCTGTTGGCGTCATCTGTCCGTGGCCCACAGGGGCAGTTTGCATCAGAGTGTGAAACAGTTGGTATGAAAGTCAGTACCTCTGAATCTGAGGCGATAGCAGTCCACCGATGGACTTCAAAGAATGAGGTTGACGATACATGTGGGTAGTGACAGAAAGAATAAAATCGAGGATACGAGTGGGTAGTGACATAAAGAATCAGGTCGAGGATACGAGTGGGTAGTGACAGAAAGAATGAGGTTGAAGATACAAGCGGGTAGTGACAGAAATAATGAGGTTGATGATACAAGTCGGTAGTAACAGAAAGAATGGGGACGAAGAAAGACGTTGGGAGTGACAGAAAGAATGAGGTTGACGATACGAGTGGGTAGTGACAGAAAGAATGAGGTTGGCGATACGAGTGGGTAGTGACAAAAAAGAATGAGGTTGAGGATACAAGTGGCTGAAATAAATTTCGGGTGGCTCGAGACATTAACGTCTGGAATACCCTTCTTTGCCTGCTGCCACTGCAATCCGACCCCGGATAAGCAGAAGACAATGGAAGAATGGATAAGGCAGAGAAGGAACAAACAGTTATGACATACACCAGACAATTGACAGTTTCCGAGCCTCTGTACAATGTTTCAATTAAAATAATTAGCCATTCAGAGACAAGACATATTTGGAAAGACAGCAGTAGCTACACCAGACAGGACATGGTGGCTTGCATTAAAACTCGTTGCATACTGTACCTATTAGCTTATTAGAACTAACTGTCAAGTACAACCACATATAGACGAGATGACATTGACATATACTCTCAGATATACCATAAATCTGTCTCCCCAACAGCTGTGTAGAGAGGGGGAGAGACACAGAACCCACTGCTCAAAAGAGAGCTAATGATGAATAACTTTTTTTTTTGGTTAATAAACAAACTGGAGAGAGGACAGGTGTGTAACCAGTTACTCACCCCAAAAATAGGTGATGCATAACATGCATGGTTGCATGCAACATTTGGGAAAATGGAGCACGGAGAAACTGAATGCCTCAGCCTGCCAAGGCAAACTGTGTGTGTCAATCAAACCAAACAGCACGCCATGCCACAAACTGATTCCAGATTCCGGGGAGTGTAACAAATCACAAGAGGACGGGACAAATCCTGCTACAGAGTAATATTTTTCTCCGGGGTATGACTGGAAAATGTCAAATAAAATAGGGTTGGCCGATGACTCAACGGTTGTTTTCTGAGCCTTTCTGCAGGAGATGTGGCAAGAAGTGCAAAATGAGGGAAGAAAGGCTAGAGGCTCACCATCTTGCTCATCATAAAGGTGTCAGATGAGGTAGAACATCGGTCCACTGCTGTGGTTTCTTTCGATGTTTGCCTTCTTCATGAAGATGTTGATGACGGAACACTTAATTTTCTCTTGCCCTGGGATGGTGTAAATCACATTTCTCAGTTCATGCACTGTTGATGCTAGAAAAAATGCAGTACGTGCAGTTGGATTATCTTACCAAATAGCTTTTGTGCACAATTGCAGATGGAGTAGAAGTTGTCCACCAGGATGGCAACACGGTCCTTAACATCATCTGCCTGTACCATGCGGCCCACTTTTTCTTCCCGCTGTAGATTAGAACATTTTCACATTTCGGTGACCGGCAGTGGATCACACACATATTTGTCCACCAGCATCTGGAAACATGATGATACAGTTTTTCCATTCTGGGATGTTTTCCTTTATACACTGCAGAAGAGCTGGCTCTGGATCAGCCACATTCTGGGACAGGTTGTGGTGAGAGCTCCCGCTTTAAGCAATAAATAATGTTAGGCAGCTTTTCACTCAAATCTGTTAGTATTTAGCATTTAAGCAGCACATTTACACCATACTACCTCTGGACTCTGTTGTTTGAGGAAAAAGAAGAGCACATTAATGAATCTCAGACCCTTAAGTTTAAGTTAAGATAAGAATCTAGTCATGGCATGTAAAAACAGATTCTCAACAACTCAAGCTAGACACCGCAACAATCAAGCATCGATTAATGCCAAGCTGTAGACCCGCAGGTAATCCCTGACTTCACTTGTTTTCTGTTTCATAATTTGTCCAGAATTCATTTTTATCAACTGAGTTTGTATGAGTTGAATTGTGCGCGCCTGAGACTCTGTTCAATCACAGCTATTAAAAGCTATTAAAAGTTACGAAATTAAACAAAATTCCATGAAAAAACAAATAATTATGTACATTTATTCATCATATCACTCAGAAATAATCTTGAATGGAAGCTTGTGCACAGAGGCAAAGCTGCAGCAGTTCTCTTTTATTTTCCCTCTTTGTTGTTTTTCCGCTATCTTTGATATCTCCAATCAGAGGAGTGTGAAATTAGAGCCAGCGTTTTATTTACAACCATTAAAGGGAGTCTCAAACACCAACGAAAGTTTCTTGGGGGTCACGACTCAAAAAGCTCGAGAACCACTGTAGAGAAACTCTATGCCCTCAAATACTGATGATGAGTTTGAATGTATGAATACATGAGAGACTGTGGACTGGATCTTTTTTAGTACTGGCTACACAGTAGAGGATAGAACGCCCGATTTTATGCACGATTTGGCCCCCCCTATGGTTGGTGAGGTGTGGCCGGATTTGAGGCTCATCTCAAACGGCTATTTGTCAAATAATTCTCAAGCGTGTAGTGTCAATATGATTATGATTATGATCTTCTTATCTTCCTGCTCCCAATCGAGTTGGAGCGTCCCCAATCTCGATTCGTAAATATCAAATTTATCCGATATTTGTAGCAAATGAAAGATAGCGGATCGATAAACATCGAATGTTGTGTACTTTTACTCCAAACAGAAATCCAAACATACCTGAACACAGATCCATTTGGATTATTGAAGAAAAAGACCAGCTTGTGAAAGTATGGCAAAAACGAGCGTGCCTTTATAATGCAAGATATATCACAATAAGACTGACAAGGATGTCGATAGTCCTCCAGTTTGTTTTTCTTCGGATGTCACATTTGGTCACGCAAGTTTCTGTGCTTTCTCGTGCCTGTGGAATCGCCACTGTTAAATCCTGACACAAACAGCATTTGTGTGATCTCACGGTATGGCCTAATCGTCTAACATGTGGGTTTGGAAGATTATAATGTTAAAAAATCAGTTGAAACTGTCCTCATGTCTTTGGTCTCCCACATTCTCAAACTCAGTTAAGATATGAAAATTCTCTAGTGTGTGGCCAGCATAAGTTATGACCCTAAAAAGATATTTTGAAGGTGGCTGTCTTTCTGGACTGGATGAGCTTCAAATGAAAAGGATAGATTGTGTGAGTCGGGTATGTCAGAAAAATAATTAATTAAACAGACAGACAGTTTGAACGAAAAGATATTGAAGAACACAGTTAGACGTTTTCCCAATTAGGAAGAGCAGTAAAAGCAAGCCGTGACAACCTGTCGATCACATGATGAGCACAGGTTGAGTAGATGGACAGATTTCTTGAATCATGACAGGGAGATAGGGAAATAGGGAAGTTTATATTCACAGACACATATCAGATCAGCAGATGAAAATCCCTTATTCCTCTGGATCATCAGCAAATAGTTGACCGCTCATTAAAAATAACCACAGGCTGATAGTTTGAGAAGATTAGCTGCTTCCAGGAGAGTTGAAAGGACAAAGATATGCTTGTCAAAGGTCTATCATTTGAGTTTTCATACATTCATGTGTTTATGCACAGAGGTCTATTTCTGAATTTCTGTATCTCTGCTTCTGTTTAGTCTGTTTCTCCCCTGCCATCAAAGATACCAAAGTCTAATAAAGAAAACAAGCTCCAATGAATGCGAAACATGAAAAGATGATTCCACTGCCTGCATATGGTGCTGCGTGTGGAGGCCTCAGAACCCTGCTGGATTGCTCTGTACTGTTTTGCTGAGGTAAAGTCTTGCGGAGAAGAAAGCGGTGGAAAGTGTAAATCCAAGTTGATTAATAACAAGAACATTTGTCTCAAATTTTTGTTCTCCAGCATGGTACTATGCTGTTGTATCTGACAGCAAAGGCATAAGGTCCCCAACCCACAGCGTTGTACATGCAATCCCCCTGATTTAACTCCTCAAATTAAATGTGAGGTTATACCCACAGAATCTTTTGCAAAAAGGTTCTCCCTAGTGAGTAAAATATGATAAACACAGTATAGACCTCCAGGAGCCAATTCATATGTACCGAATCTGGATCCGGTGAAGGGACTGGCCTGGGGACTGCCCCAACCCGCTTCCATGGGCTTACGGCAGGCATCCTGCCCCTCTCTCCGACAGTTGGTTACCATATCTGAATACATTTTTCTTTCAGGATCCTCCCCAACCCTGTCTTCCCGGAGTACAGTCAGCTCAATCAAGAACCCTTAGTAAGAGTCCCTGGAGTGCGGAAACTGCTATGATGTTCAGGAAACTAAGCTGTTACCCGAAGCCGACACAGAGCTGACAGTCTGATTGATGCAAGTAAACCCAGCCTCAGTCTTGGATCTTGGTTGAGGCCCTGTCTCCTCTCCTACTCAGACTAGGTTCACGGTGTGCTTTGCGGGCTAATGCAGGTTACTGTGGCTTATGCCGGCAAGATACTGCAGGCTTAAGACCGAAAAGCCTGGTCATGGTGCAATGGTACCTTGAATGTTCCTCTTTCAACTCTGACATGTACCTTGTATTTCAAGATTGAGATCACTCTGTTACTTATCTAGGGGCTAACCCTATAAGCAAAAATGTACTAACCAGCAATAATAAACCCATAATTGGCGAATGATGAAGTGTCATCAAACCCAACTCAAGCGAAACTAAACTAATATCGAGCGACAGTTAGAAGGCTATGTCCAAAAAAAGGAGTTTTTTTTTTCTGTGTGAAAAGGCTCCACCTAGTGAGTAAAATATGAACATTTAGAGGAAAATATGATTTATATAAGATAGATTGAGAAATAAGGGCCCAAAAACTTCTGGAGAAAAAAAGTTCCCCTTGGTTTATGAAATACACAACCGATCCAAATGATCCACAAAGCATTTTCTGAGTTATGGTGTTAACACGAGCGATCTGCATCAGACTTGATGTCGGAATTCCAAAATATGGCTGTCATACATAACGCTGCTTGTGCAACAGAATAAATAACTAAACACGTTAAGTAAAACACAAGATGTGAACGGTATCAGTCTGAGATGGTGTTAACAATTGAGCGGAACAATACAAACACTTTTCTGTGTTACACACCAAGAAAAAAATTGAATATGAGCGAATGGATGTGGAATGGATGACGAAAAAAAAACGTGACAGACCTCCAGAAACATTTGAGCATAGGAGCGGAGGATAGTGAGAGAAACAAATAGGGTGAAAATGACAGCGCTGAAGAGAGGTGCGGCACATCTAGACAATTCCAGACAGAGAGAGCAAGGCACCCTGGGCAATCTTCTACGCAATTTACTCGACACAGAGAAAAATAAGTAGGATCTGAGACGGGGCACAGAAACACAGTATTTTCCTCATTTTTGAGACAAATCTGGGTGAATAAAGGAGTTATGGATGTAGTCAGAGGTGGAGATACACAGCATTGTGAGAAATCAATCAACATTGTGGTTGAATGTGACAGAGGAAATACAGAAGCGATAGGCTTACAGATTTGGTTGTGAGGAATAAGGAAGGTGTATATTTGCCTATGGAAATATATAGAGCACCTCTTTTTTTTTTTCAAAAATTTCAGTCATAGCATTTGTGTAATTATATAATGGTTATGCTTCAGGCCCTGGAGAAGTACCCAGGAACTTACATTATATTTGAATTTGAATGAAATTTATGATTCTCTTCCCCAAAATATTAACGTTTTTTAGTTTTTAATGCGATAACTCAAAAATAACATATGGATCATGGATTATGGTGCATGTGACTCAAATCATGGAGATCCATCTTTTATAAGTCGGATACTTACTCTAGGTGTCCATATATTACTCACCAGGGGGAGCTTTATTACGTGTTGGTCCGATTAAGTCTAAATTCCGTGCATATTAACCGACTGGAGAAGATCTATCTATCTACTGTAACTTTCATGATTGATATTAAATAGTCTTTTGGACATCTATTTATCTCCTGTAACTATTATGATTGATATTAAACAGTCTTTTGGACATCTATGTATCTCCTTTAACTATTATGATTGACATTAAATGTTTTTTTGGATATAACTTCTGATTTAATTTGAAGAGGTCAATCAGGCGGTTTGCTTGTATAACACTGGTGATTGTGGGACTTTTGGGGATTGTGCTCCTGCCGGAATCATGATGAAATCTGATACTTAAACATTTCCGAACTGGCAAAACTGTGCGGTTGCCTTAAAATAGTAGATAGATACTTTATTCATCCTGAAGGAAATCTAGGTGTCCAGGAGCATCAATACAGATTCACACAGTATTTAGGGCATACATGCAAAAATATAATAATAGTAATAGTGTAAAATTATTAATACATTAAATTAATGCAAAATCATGTTTGATAAAAGTGCAATTAGATATAGAGTTGGGTTTGACAAAGGTTGTTAAAGTGTGTCTGTCGCTCTTTAACCTTCAAACACAAACAAGTCATGATTTGCCAATCATGGGTTAGTTATTGATGAATAGCGTTATATTGCTAAAAGGGTTAGCCCCTAGATAAGTAACTCCTACACAGAGCGGTGTCAGTCTGGAAATAAAAGGGATGAGTCAGAGCTGAAAGCGGAACGGTCAAGGTACTGAAGGCAGCATGACCAGGTTTTCGGACCTGAGCCGACACCATCTGTGCTGGGCTAAACTGTAACACCATTCGTGCATCAATTCCTCTGTTGGAGTTATGAGGTTGGATCCATGGCTACAGAGAGCTACCTATTGTGTAATACCTAGAACTGTTGGGATTTGAGGTCCGTAACACTTATCCCAGATGTTTTGGGGTTCTGTGGGTTCATACAGTATATTAAAATGAATGAATAGCTGTCAGGTCAGAAAATTAGGGCTCGGGAAAGAAGCTTTTTTGCCTTTATTTTTAGAAAGACATGAGATCATCTAACTCTTCTTATCTTTTTTTGAATATAAGGGTTTTACCAATGGTTTTTACCAGCTGGCAGCATTTGTACAGAAAGGGAAAGAGGATCTGCTGTATGCTAACAAAATCCGCCTGTAAGTATCTCAAATTATAGATACTTAGATACTTATAGATTATATTTTATTTGTGTAATCCATACTTGAAATTATAGTATATCACATACTGTCATTATCAAGGGAGATACGAGAAATGATGCTGGTTGTAGTGAGATTTTTACTGTACTCAAAAACATTAAAGTACTCATATTTCATCAATCATGTTTGGCTGTCAGGACCAGAAAAAGAAAAAACAGGTTATCTTGACGTAGGTGAAGTACTTAAATCAAGTTGTTATCTTTTTGCAATTTGTAAATGACATGAGTAGATAAACGTTTTGACCATGTGTGTAAATATGTGAGGAGAGATTAATAAAACAGCCTGTAACAACATGAAAATAGACATTTTATAAAACAAAAAAGAGAAAATGATGCACTGAATGCTGATGACGTCACATTCAAGCATCATTCCAGTGAAGATCGTTCTGAAACAAATATTTATAAAGGCGTTAAATATATCTATAATTTTTTTCTCTCTGTTAAAATATTGTCCAAGCTCCAGAGACTAACTGAGGCCATTTTTCTCCTGTGATTTTTGTTCTCAGTTTGTTAAGTGTTTTTTTTTAAGTGGATGGGTGCATTGATGATTTTTACACAAAAGGAAGCAGAGCAGAATAGAAGAGAAAAATAGGGCTGCATTTGGGAGTATGCTTAATTATTGATGTACGTAATTGGAAGTCACATTCAATACGTTCATAAGAATACAAACAGTAACCTAATTTTCCAACCTCCCTAATATCCATTCACTTATAAACTAATATAGTAAGCAAAATTCATTTGAAACAGAATGATGGGAAATTTGACTATTTCTGCAGTTAGAAAAAACAACATTTGTGTAATTTTTCTGCAAGTTAGCTGGGGTCAAACTACATCTGACATCATGACAACATCTCGTCGTCATCTCATCTTCGTCACGGTCAAATTGTTGACAAGCATTCTCCACATAGTTTTTTTAATGATGCTGGAGGAAAGCTAGGCAGAGACAACATACATTCATCATTGTGGATAAAGCTGCGTTCAACTAGGCAAGAAAGCTCCACAGAGAGGGAAAGCTCAGCTCTAGACAAAGTTTAGACTATCCTCCTGCCAAATCAGACCACAATCACTGCTCAAACATCAACAAATATCATTCTCACTATTCACATGCTCACTTTTAATTACCTGCTTCTGGGGCATTAACTGATATTAGTTTTACTATCAGCCAAAAAATATCCATCCAATCCATGTGACACGCCTTCATCATCAGTCTATCATGCTGCTGCTACTCTCTTTTGAAACACGATTCTCTGAGAGAGAATTACTCCCTACGTGGTTATTTAATGCCGCTGGTTCATACGACCGCCACCTTCCCCTCTCTGCCTAGTCCTCACAGATGCATTAGCCCCATTATTCATCAGTCTCAGCAGACTCATCAGCCACCACCAAGAGTACCACTCCAGACTCCAATGAGGAAAATATACCTTGTGGCTGCTCAGGGCACGGTCCCTTCGACTATCCCTTCGACTACTTGGGGGCGGCTGTGGCTCAGTGGGTAGAGCGGCCGTCTCCCAATCAGAAGATCGGAAGGTAGCCGGTTCGAATCCCACCAGGGTCTACTTGTCGTAGGGTCCTTGAGCAAGACCCTGAATCCTTAGCTCCCCGGGCGCTCCACGAGGGCCTGCCCACTGCTCCCTCAGGGATGGGTCAAATGCAGAGAAGTAATTTCACTATGTTGTACTGTGTATGACTATGTGACTAATAAAGGATTCTTTCTTCTTCTTCCTCACAGCCTCATCATCAAACATCGTCGGTTGTGATAAACATTAATCTTTACTTCATTCAATGTCTCTCCTGATCCAAAGCCCATTTTGAACAGATGGTTTGCTGTTTTACTATTTTTCTTTGGCTCCTGCAAAGCAGACACACTCATTTCTTCTCTGGATAACCTGCATAATATACCTGTGCCAGCTGAGGATAGTGGTCTAGGGGTGAGACACTCCCTCACATTTGTTGTTGTGTGAGATAATAGAACATTCCATCACTCTACTGCAGTCACAGATCGGTTTACTGCAAATTCCACAATGTCAGCCCTATTCCTACCTCCATATTTCCCCTCCATAAGCCCTGTAGGGGAGTTTTTCTCCGTAACGAAGTGGCAGCTTTATGACCTCCATCCACAAGACCAGATGTCCTTGCAGGATGCCATTAACGTGGCCAAACGTGTTGCCAAATGTACACAAGAGGGAAAAGTATAACCCTCACAGTTTCAATCATATTGCTCATTTTGCAATCTTCATTGAAGCCCTGCTTTTATGGATTTTTTTTAATCTTTGTTCAACAATACTCTAAAGCAAATTCAAATGATTAATTTCTGATTGATAATTACACTCATTTGCAGAGTGAAATTTTGCATAATAGTGCTTATTCAGTGAAAACATTTTGTTTCACGATAAAACATATTTGTGTGAAAAATACCACAACTTTAACCTAAATAAGATATAAGTACCTAAATCATGTATGCAATTTTACCTGTTGTGAATTTATTACACAATATACATTATAGTTAAACTTAATAATGAATATTGGATGTTATTAACTTAATTTAATGCACTGCATGGGAAGTAAACAAGAAGGTAGAGGCAATGGTGGGCAGCGACTAAAATCTGGGGTCAGTTCAGACAGTATCCAGTAGTTAAATGGATCAGCCATAACATTATATCCACCTGGTTCTGATGTGGAGGTCCCCTTTTGCCCAAAAGGCTGTTTTTCTAACCTAGTCCAGCATGGACTGCAAAAGACTCCTGAAGGTGTGCTGTGGTGTCCGGCTCCAATAGGTTGGCAGCGATCCTTAAATTTTTGCAAGTTGTAGGGCCTCTTAGAATTTTTCGCTCAGCACATCTCACTGATGCTTGACTCGATTAGGTCTAAAAAATGTTATCAAGTCAAGTCAGCATCATGGACCTATTGGTGTGTTTCACAAACCATTCCTTAACCGTTTTTGCATTGTGGCAGGAACGAAAGAGGCTACAGCCATTAGATAATACTGTTTCAATTGGAGTACTTGGTCTGCAGCAATCTTCAGTTGGGTGGTGCATGTTGAAGTAATATACACACGCCAGGACCCAAGGGTTCCCAGCAGAGCATCATGCTGCCTCGGCTGGCTTGGCCTCTTCCAGTAGTGCATCCTGTTGCCATCTCTTCTCCAGCAAAGGGAAGAACATCACCGGACCACGCCCATAATGTAAGCAAAACTTGCTATTGATGATCCATGCTGATCCCGTGGACAGGGATCAGCATGAGTACACTGACTAGCTTTTCTGTGGGATCGGCCAACATAGTCTAGCCTTCATTCCCCACATGCATCAGTGAGCCCGTGACCCAGTTACCGGCTCAACAGTTGTCCTTCTTTAGACCAGCAGGTACAATCCACTGCAGACCGGAAACACTTTACAAGACCTGCAGTTTCAACATAATCTAACCCAACTAACACATCAGTGTTAGCCTGACTTCACTTGTCAGTAGTCTTAATATAATTGTTAATCAGGATAGATCTTTTTACTTATGATAGGCTAGACCATTTTAATACTGTACATAATATCTCTCTACGTACACGAATGCGAATATACACACTGTGTAAATTACAAAATAAATAATCAGACAACTAAATAAAAATGTTTCTTCAAACAATCAGCTTTTTTCGATGAAATTAGAGACAGACCTTCCCATCATGCATGTTGTTGGCGTGTGCATGACATCAGAGGGAGTCAAGAAAAACACAAATCTGACCGCCCTCCCCATAATAGTTTATCTCGACCGAGCCTCTTAGCGTACTGACTTGACCTGGAAGCGCTGGCAGTCTGACAGGTGGGAAAAACAACTTCATCAAACTGTAAAACAGTATGGAATGCTTTGGAAAATGGCCAGTCATAAAGTAAATTATGGGTGACTTGCAGTAAATGGGCTAAAACATTTAAATCAGCGGCATGGTCCTTTTGAAGTCTGGCGCTCGAGACTGGGGCTCGTCCCACCGCTTGTTGTCTATGTCCCGCTGTCTGACCTCAAGTGCTATCCTGAGCCAGTGTGTGTGTGTGCATGTGCCTGTGTGTGTTTATAAGCATGTAATGGAGGAAGAGACATTAAAACTCTCTTTTGTACATTTTTTATGTCCTGTTGCTGGAAGCCAGATGCCAACGCCGAACACACATTCTCAGTCTACAGCCAGAGCCTATAGGCGTGTTTATTACCACCAGTCTTTGGATAGTAAAGAGCAGGAAGCGTTTTACCTCCTCTTATTACCTTAACGCACATACACACACCCATAGAAAAGTTAAATCATACACAAACAGACTTCCTAAGTCATTCCCTTCCCCTCTATGCTCCTGGCTGCCCACCTTCTGTTCAGGCACCAAGAAGGCTTGAGTTTATTTAAGTTTGCATCTAATTATATAGCATGGGCTGCCTTGTTGTTGCTTTGGCATTAAAGGTATGAAAGCGTGGGATTGAAACAATAAACAAACCTGAAATCCTTTTTCTTACAGCATACTGCAACATTTTCTAAGTTTCTGTCATTTCTGAGTTCAATGATCACGCCGTTTCGATCAAATCACATGTCTTATTAATGGCATTGCAGAATAAAAACTGCCATGAAACGCTCTGTTAGTTTTAGTTTACTATCAAAAGACAAATTAAATCTCAGGTTTAATTGTTTTAATATTGATCGAAAACCTCGTTTTTAAGCGATTTTACTATTTATGAATCCTTGAAGCCTTTGGCTGTAATATTTATATCCCCAAAACGTGGAGGATATAATGGTATTGTTCTTGCAGTCACAGATCCTTCGTATCAGCGTGATAACTCAAAAGCTATTTCATGGATAATTTTCAAATTTTATAACCTCATAGACCTTAGTGTGGGCAAGAACTGGATTTATTTCGGGAAAAGTCGGTTGTATGTTACAGTTGTATGTTACTTTATTTCTGAAAGTTTTCCGACCATATTATACAAGTAAAAAATAAGTCAGAATTTAGTCTAATTGTTCATATTTTACTCAGTAGAGGGTGCTTTTATAATGAAAACACTGTATTTCGGACATAACTTCACATTTGAAGAATTCAATCAGGGGGATTGCTCGTACAATGTAAGAAACAGAGGGGCTATTGGGGGTTATAGTCTTGCTGTGGGGGGCAACTGCGGGGGCCTAGTTTAAACAGTATTTTACATTTATATGTTCAAATCTACAATCTCAATTTGCATTTTCCTTCTTAATAATGTGTAAATTAGCATTTTTTGGATTGTTGTATTAAAAAAAAAGAAGAAGCTATGTTTTGTTCATCTTTGTTCATGTCTTCTGGATTTGATTCTGGATGTTAATACAGAGTTTTATAAGTGAGGAAATAATTATCAGGTCATAGAAGAAATGTGCTGAAAAAAGACATCAAATGTTGGCTTTGTAAACATTTTTTATTGGGGTATAAATTGCAAAAGATTAAAGTATACTGAAACACTTTTTAATGTCCCAAAACTGCAAAGGGTTAATTGATAATCATGGGCTTTTGCGGATGGTGCATGTCTATAATGAATGTTTCGACGCAGCTGTCCCATTTATTGGCTTGTATCCTTCCCAAAACCTATAATCTGCCACTACTCTACATCATCGTCGTTCTCGCAGCAGATAGATTTATCTGCTGCGAGTACAGTTTTTACAATATATCAAAACACCGTGATCGTGTCTTTTCAGTTATCACCCAGGCCATAATAGAAGTTATTGTAATTCATATTAGTATGCAAAAAACAGACTTTCCCCTCAATGGATGAGTGATAAGTAATACATTATACAATACAAATATTTTCAGTATTATTTTAGGCTGTTAACAAGCTTGTCTTTGCATCATAGAATATATTGTAGGATACTACTATTTAATGGCAATACAAGAGGACATTGGTTACAACATTTTTGTAACCAATTTTGTTGTTACGAGGTAAATATGTGATACATTCTGGAAGGTTCAGTGTTTCGTACTGTACAATTTGATATGAAAGGTATGTTTTATATCTATTTGCCTATTTATGTACTGTACTTGTGCCTATACACATGAAATCCCCCCACGAAGATTTAGGAAAAATGTGGCTAAAAGGTGTGAAATGAATCAAATGATCATTTTCATTAAAAAAAACTATTAAAAAAAAAAGGCTTGCACGTAAACTTGACGCATGTTTTGGGATACTTTACCAAACTGAAATATTAGTGGTGCTACGGTTCTCAAATAAATACCTTCCAAAAATGATGTTTATACTTTTTTAAGCACAGCTGTTGTCACTTCGGCTGCTAAAAGTCTCTTATCACTTGATGGAGGATTAATTATAGCCTCCTAAACTTTGAAATAAACAATGTTTTGTCCACCAAAGTGCATGGGTGCCACGTACAGCTAATGGTGCTGTACTTCTGAAGTTAAATGCATCATTTGACTTCAGAAATAAATAATCCACTAGCCCTAAGGGTGTGTTAAAATGGAAAAATGCTATTTTTACATTATATGAGCAGTGGATTATGACTTATATATGGCTCCAACCTCAAAGTTTAGAACTTGAGACTTGTCTGATTTGGTTTGGGACCTGATTCTTTACTGGAAATATTTAAGCCTCCCTGGCACTTACTTTTAAGTCATTGACTTTGTCCCACCTCTGAAGGGTCTGATCACTCCAATGGTGTTTTCTTTGTCTTTCCCTTAGTAGTCCATCTTATTTCTAATAATTGGGTTTATAATTATTATATCCTTGAAAAGTCAGCGATATTACCACTGCAGTGATTGAGTTATCCTTCGGGTTAACCTTCGGGCTAACGCAATAACTAAAAAACATTTTCATGGATCATTTTCAAATTGTATACCTTCGTAGACCTCAGTGAGAGAAAGAACTGGTTAGATTTTGGTAAAGGTTGGTTATATATTTCTCACACTAGAGGGAGCTTTATCTGTTATTGTTTCCTAACCGTTGGTCTCATTTACGATTGTAAATGATATATTGGGCCCTCATTGAACACTTCATGGAGTCTGTTAGTGACAGTTTGGTCAGAAACATCATACCAGTGGGTAATTTTATAGGACTCTGACAGTGTTTTTCTTTTGCTTCCTCTCAAAAAAGAAGCAGATGCCGTTCCTGCTGCTGCGTTCTTGTCCTTCTATGTACCGCTCCATCTCTCCTAGTTTAAAGGCTCGTCTCCTGGCATCTCCTCCATGCTTCTGAGACTGTTCTGAAAGACACAGCAAACATCTTTGCAATGGCACATCTGGATGTGCATCCTGGAGGAACACATCATGGTACCACATGATGGTACCACAGAGGAGGAAGACACTAGTGAAATGCAAAACTAGAGAAGAATAAGTCAGTTAGTCTATTTTTAATCCAGTATATTGACAGATGACCGAGTCCCCATCAATCCAACATATCACGTACAGGGCATTGTAATTTACACCATCAGATACTCCCGTTCATTTTGGTTTATGTAGCGTCTTTCATATCTGCGCTCACTCCCATCCTTTATTGCTGATTGGCTGACACAGAAAAACACTCCCTCATCCACCAGCATCAACCTATAGTCATGTGTTGACCTAAACCTCTCTGTTTTATTAATTATTAGCTGATTAAGCGGTTACTGGCGGCTCTGTTTTTTTGCTTCCCTGATGCTGTTAGAGTGTTATTTTAGGTAAGGTGAGAAACATGAGTCCAGTTATTGTACAGTAAGTCAGATGTAAACAAAGCAGCGACCTATTTTGTTTGTTTTGGCAGAGATGATTACTTAAGGCCACGGCAATGTAGCTCTCTTACAGTTGCTTAAGAAATGTTTTAACCACCACTCAAAAAAACTGCACACATAAACTTCAAGTGTTGCCATTGCAACATGTATACACCGGCCAATAGCAATTACAAAAGCAATACCGTGTTAAACTTTCATCGAGATGGAATCTGATCGATTTATAGATGATGGGAACTCCTTAGTCAATAATAAGTATAATTTATTGTATCCACGATTGACCAAGGTTTTATTCTGAGTCAAATGACCGCAAAACCCGTAAATTAAGCAAAGTTTAAATAATATGAAAAAGGGTTTGTTCTCTTTTAAATCAGCTAATACAATTATAAGACTTCTCATATCTGATTAACATTAATTAGATAAAAGTAAACGGACATTTCTTTCTCAGTAACGCGAGAAAACTTGTCCTAGTCCTATACAAAATATAACTTATCTCAACAAAATGGTGGCCTGTTTATGTTTAAAGATTAAGTTATCTCGTTATCGAGACATAAAAGCCCCCCCCAAAAAAAATCTGCTTGCTCATTCACCATAGGTAAAAGTTGGCAAAATAACCGTGACCATGGGGCTTGGTTGGGTGTCAGCAGCAGTAGACAGAGAGAGAGAGAGAGAGAGAGAGAGAGAGAGAGAGAGAGAGAGAGAGAGAGAGAGGTGTATTGTATGAACTTATTACTTTCTCTAACTTATTAAGAATTGTTTGCTGCACCTGAAGCAGCAGAGAGTGACATGCACATTCATGCACACGCACGCACACACACACACACACACACACACACACACACACACACGCACGCACGCACGCACGCACACACACACACACACACACACACACACACACACATAACACTCAACAGTGAGTGTCTGAGGTGGATAGCTCACAGAGTCCACTTTTGATTATTGAGGGAGAGCATATTCAGTTTGGTGCACAGACTTCAAGAACTATATCCATACGTCTGTGTTGGAAACCACCGACAAGAAACCGCTGAAGTGACAACATCTAGTGATGCTATAACATTAATATTGTATTGTCCGTATGTTGCAGATGGTTAAACATGACTTTTCACAGTACGGAATTCGTAATCATTATTGCAGACTAACCCGTGGCGGTAATAAGAGAGAGAGAGCTGATCCAGGTAAGTTCACAAATGAAAAGAAGTGCAAGTGCCATAGAATCTAGGCCTACACTCTTCTCCGTAGCAATAAGATAGCCCCAAATCCCCTGCATTGTACAAACAATCCGCCTGATTGAACTCCTCAATTGAATGTAAAGATATGTCTAACATATGTGTCCGTAAACAAACTCCCCCTAGTAAGTATAATATGAACTATTTGAGTAGAATTTTATATACAGGATAGATAGTTGATTCATTTGCCCCAAATTTGGACTAAATTAGACCAACGGCTGAAAAATGATGGCCCTAAGATTCCCCTGTTGTCGGATATATACAACCAACCATTCCCAAACTCGATGTACTTCTTCATCTCACTAACTTCTATGTGGTTATAAAATTTGAAAATGATCCATGAAATGGTTTTTCAGTTATATCGTCAGCACGAAGGATCTACGGTGTACTCGGGGATTACGATTCCATTATATGCCCGACGTTTCGATTTTTAGTAATGTTACCTACAAAATGAACTGGAGATTGGATTTATATGTGTATATGTGTGTGCATGTGTTTTATGGAGAATGTTATCTTAAACTGTTGTACTATTATGACAAAAAATATAGTCCTTATATCCTTTGTAGTACACAACTTACTATCAGCTGCTGAAGAACATTCTGGGCCGCTGTTAAGTAGATGTTTTTCCGATTACTGAGAAAGACTAAAATATAATTGTGCCAGAATTACACTTGTTTTTCTCCCAGCACGTTAATATATTCAAAGTCTTGATATGGCTGAGGGTAGGTAACAATCGCATTTTAAGCTAAATGAAGCAAAAGCATGTCAATTCAGCGCTAAGGTGACATTATTGTGCTACTCAAAATGTTTTCCCAAGGTTCTTTATTATATGCAGATAAACAAGACCACTCTGACTGTGAGCCTTTATTACAATGATAAACGTCTATGATCTGATGTCAGACTCAGTTTATCTTTCGGGACTGAAAAGTTATTCCAAAAAAGGTATTTGCTCATATCTCTCCACTATTTCCAAGCCAACTTATCTGCAGGGAATGATAAGGTCAGAGCCTATAGACGCCAAACACCAATCATGTTCAACTTCTGTAATAAACACCTCTGAACAGAATTGTCTGACCAAACCGAGTTTTTCAAAGATTGTCTTATTTCATTTTAACATTGCAATCAGTTACAACATTTTCCTCTGGATGTGGTATAGAGTTCATAATTATGAGCTGACGGCTGTGGAAGAAAAACCCGAGGAGGCCTTGATTTGAGTGAGTAAGTCAGAGAGAAAAAGAAAATGTATTTTCTCTTTGTCTTTAATGTTTTACATACAATAAAACAATTTAAATCAATTCCCATACAATACCCCCCAGCCCCCCGAACACCCATCACCTTTCTCATCCACACATCGGCAGAATCAGCTACATAAACAATCAGAAATAATAGCCAGAAAACAGAAAAAAATACGTAAAAAATATGAAACATTGTCTGATATGTAAAAATACATAAAACACAGAATAAATAAAAACTTGCTAAAATATAGAAACATGAAAGATAAAAGTACGGTCCAGTTTCCATATTAGATAAAACTGACTAAAATGTAGACAAATACGTAACTGAAATACATCTAAATAAAATCATATATTTGAAAGCATTACTAAAAGCATAGGTCGGGGGTTTCTCAGATGTAACTTCTACTTATTCTTCTATGTTTGAGCAGCCATTACCGTCATACAGAATATTTCTGGACACAATAACTTTTTGAAAATGATCATAGTGTTCCTTTTGTTTGAATTTGATTGCTTAAAGCAGTGCACTACATCTTCTAGCGAAATGCTTTGCCCAATATTTGCAGAGGGTGGCGTCGACTTTGAGCAACCTGAGGTGAAAATACATCAGAGGCTTGAGCTGGCTGCTCTCTGGGTGGGAAAAAACCTGAAAACTGATTTTAACCCGGCCAACCAGTTGGAAGCCTTACTAATGATCATTGGATTTCAGCACACCATGAGCACATCATAATTATACAGTATCCAAAACAGGAAAACAACTGAATCAGTCTAAATGGAACATTTCACGTTTCATTTAATTTAGAAATGGCTTCACCATCAACTCGTATTTTTTTTTCTTCAGCTGAATTCTACTTCAATGGGGTTAAACAATGATATCATAACATTTTTGAGCTTTTGATTTTGCCATATCTCATATTCCATAAAGAACACAAAATCGGCATGAACAATTCCCAAAACAATGCATCGCTTGAGGTAGCAGCCCAAGTGAACGTCTGCCAAAATGACGAATGTTCAGGGCACAATAAGAACATGAAATTGTTATGGAAAGACTTTGTTGATCAGCTGTCTCTTACGAAACAAGTATTTCAATATTCATCACCCTCAAATGGCAGTAGACCACCAACCTGTTGTCATTTCCTCTTCTCGCAGGCCATATGCCAGCTTTGCAGGCGATGGCAATTTTGGTTTCTTTGTCCGTTCTGTTTCCCATTAATCTCTATGACAATTAAATAAAGCTGTGGTGCATTATGCAAATAACTGAATACCATTGGTGAGGGATGTTTGTTGAAAGAGGAAAATTCTGCATGCCAGCTGAAAAATAATCTTGCCAAATGTTTGAATGAATGTCATGGCCAAAGCCGTCATGAGCAGGACATAAAATTAGACGGAGACTTTGCAACAAACCTACTGGGTGCTCATTTGTATCGAGTGACAGAGTTAGTCTTCTGCCAGAAAGTCATGTGGTAAGTATTTAACCGACCCTCAGCTAATGTAAGCATGATAGCGCTCTAAACGTTGATGGTACACTGCAGAGGTGGGAAGTAACAAAGGTTGAGTACTAAGTACTAAGCACAAAAACATCTGTGACTTTACCCAACCCTTTTGAGTTTCTAATTCTTATTGAAAAATGTAACTGAAGTTGTTCATTATATAACACAGTTGTAGCATTTAAACGCTAAGGAGTAAAAACAGTAACGGGCCAAAGATGGAGCCCCGTGGACCACAGGTCAAAGGGGAAATCAAGGCATTAACCATGGAAAAAAGACAAAGTCCCGTTTGATCATGAATCAGGTGATGAGTTGCTACACATAATTAACTATCTTGGTTGAACCAAAAACGTCTGGAAAAGACCAAAAATTTTTTTTAAAAACATGCTTTATCAAAAGGTTGAGCTAAGCTTATTATAATTGATTACTGAAAATTGATTTTGAAACAATTTGTCATGTTATGGTTAATTTAGAATGTCTAAGACCTTAAAACAAGAAATACCTCATAGAAATAAAATATGCAAAGAAATACGTTTTCTTGTTGAGGACATTAAAGAGTTGATCAAATGTTTTGGGTACACTACTTGTACATTGCTTAAAAACTTATTTTATTGAGTATGTTTTACATTTACTCCGTACATTTTGACACAAATATCGACGCTTTTCACTTTGCTAAAATTTTCAACACGGACTCGCAACTTTAGAAATTTTTTGTCATTGGTGCGTGCTCTTCTATAAGAAAGAGCATCGCAGTCGGATGTATGCGACAATAGCAAACATTAGAGATGATTCCTTGAAGTATAAACACACTTCAGGCAAGACACGCCTACCGAGACCATAGATGTTTGGTGCAACGGGCGAATAAAGTGATGGTGTCATTTCCATCTGGAGGTAAAGTTGGCCACCGACAACGTGTGCAAAAAGAAACGGAGTGTGTTATCTTACTCACTTTATTGTTTTCGTTTCCAGATGTCAAATAAGTTGAAATAGTCCTATTGCCCTATTTTAATATTATAATAGTATGCTTTGACGTTCAAATGTACTTAGAAGTATCGGGGCCCAGTATAAGAAAAAGAAATACTTGAAATGAAATGTTCATGGATGTGATGAAGTAGTTTGGGGTGGTTGTTTGTTCTGTTGACCTACATCCATACAACATTGGGATTAAAACCATCAATACAACCACTGATCACCATGGCTTCAGCTTGTCATACGGTCCATATTTCCACTGTATTCTCGAAATGTAGAACAATAAAATAAAATATCTGTCTTCTATGATTTACTTTGACTATATTATCAACAATTTGACCTTTTCTCAAGATTTTGACTTCATTCCCGATTTTTCGATCTTTTTCACAACCGGCAGATCTTTTACTAATTTTACTTTCACCAGATAATTTTTTTAAAAAGTAAAAGTACTTCTACTCGAGTAAAGAATATTTGTACTTTTACCAACTCTTATAAAGTCTTATAAAATAGCAAATAGGGGTTGTAGTGTGGTCCTCTATCACAGAGATCTCACTCGTAGTTTTGCAATGATTGACCTTGAACATTGCTATGCAGTTTCCTAGTCTATCGGTCACCTGGGGACACCTCTCTCTCTCTCTCTGTCTCTCTCTGTCTCTCTCTCCCCTGGCTGTTGTTACTTCATTTAATTGTTGATCTTCATCTTCTTACCCCAGGAGATTCAGTCCCTGCCATTATATTTTCTCCCTATAATTGATAGTCTCCGCTCTCCCTATAGGCAGCGCGAACATATTGTCATGCCTGCCTCTCCCTGTTTCAGTTTTGGTTTCTTTCCTCCTCCTTTATGTAAATTAGTGGTGTAGCTCTCTATGTTTGTATGCTCCGTTCGCTTTCTGGGCTTTAGGGTGTTGAAGAGACGGCTTAGGTCTCACTTAAAGGTGACGTTTTATGAAAATTTCTTTTATCAATGTTTGTAATCACAGATTTTAGTATCTGGAGTTCCTGTTGACCAACACAGCGATAAATTTCGATCGCCTTGTGAGTTTATAGTGAGCACTTCAAGTTCAACTGCCAGCCACTGCCGGTCCATTCACAGTCACGTCTATTAAAGTAATCAAGAATTAGTTAATCAATAAAAAAAACAACTTTCACTGATGTATCTCCAGCCCCCTTTAGTTTCACCACTGGGCCAGGAGTCCGCCATTGGTTTTTCACCAGAAGCTTCTGCACTAACCTACGGTGGCCGTAGGGACAAACGCACTGCAACCATCAATTTGACAACATGTGCAGGCTGCATATTGAGAAAACATCTTCATCATTTTGACAACACAAGCACGCGGCCAAAGTCACAACACAACAAATGAAGAAAAATAATCTGCAAAAGTCACAAGACAAAGGAAGTGTTAACCAAGGACACTTAATAGGGATGCATCCCTGCTCTTGCTTCATTTAGCGATGAAAAAAAAGATTTAATACACAACTATGTGGTGCAGTTATGTGACTTAGAAAAAAACTTTAATCAACATTGCGAAAACCTTAAATAAACGTAGTAATTACCCTAACATGATCAGAGCCCAAAGCTAAATTAAATAAAGTGTATTACACTTGCTGAAGAAAACTCTTCACCAGTTATTTTCCTTTGGCTTAGGGTAATTCAGCACCGAAAATTAAAACAAAATAGCTTTTATATGTGACATGAACGTTGTGTACGTGTTGCACATGTATCGAGTAGTTCATATTTCACTCACTAAGTCGAGCTTTTCAACAAAAAACATTCTTATTTGTATATATATTCAAGTTTAATTGGAGTTGTTCAAACAGGGGGATTTCCTGTACAATGCAGTAGATTGGGGACTTTTCAGGGATATACCCTGGCTGTGGGGGACGGCAGAGTACTTAATTTTGACAATTTAAGGCCACTGTGAATTTCTGAGATAGGGAGGCGTCAGCTGATGTACAAGACAGGGACTAAACCGCTAAATTCCACTAAGATTTACACCTTGCAGGACATATACTGGCACTATAGCCTTTGGTTTCAGTGCAAGTACCCTATTTGTAGAATAGTTTGGAAGCTGTTAAATGTTAGGCCAATCAAATGTTTTCAGGAGCCAATTACATTAGGTCATCCTTCATTTTGTCAGGGGGTTTTGTGCTCGATTGGAGATCCAATTGCAGAATGAAATTGAGGCTTATAGGGAAGCCAACTAAACACAGATGGTCATCATTCTATGGCAATTACATAGTGCAATCGACCCTCCTCTCCTTATTACACCTTAAAGCAAAAAAAAAAAAACTTACTTATTGCCAGTTTAAATATAAAGGTGATAATTACAAAACCAATTTGGTGTCTAGGCTGTCTCTTCGTTTTACTTTCCTGAAAGACAACAAAGCCGTTACCAAGTAACCACAATTATCATTGAGGTCATGATCACAAGCGTGAGAGTGATGTCTTAGGGGGAAGAAAAGAATATAAGAAATTTAAGGATCTACAAGAACAGCATTATGATTCTCTGGGTGACCCACCAGTAAAACAGAGGTCTCCATCTCATCAGCCAAATGTCAGCTTCCCTTCACAGGAATAACGTGAAAATGAATGCAGAGCAGGAGAAATTGAAAGGTATAAAAAGGAATGCATCCATTTAACAAAAAGCTGACATTTCCACAAAAACATGTTTTTCCTTCTTCCCCGCCGGTTAGAGCCAGAAACAAACAACATATAAGGCCATCATGCCAAAACAGCAAGAACGTTGTCTGCTGCTTTTAAAGAATCTCCTCTGAAGTGAGAATTCAAATTAGTAAAAATGTCAGTTTAAACTGAAGTTATTTATGTAACTTTTTCCATCAATGCTCCTTCCATTTATTCATCCACAAATTAACAAATGCCTCAGCTCATACATTTGGCGCCGCCACGTCTCTTTCCTCTCTTTACACATCTTTCTTCGCAGCCTGAAATCTCATATAGCCTATGCATTTATTCATCCTTTTTTTCAATGTCTTTCCACTCTAAGGACCTTCCAGCCCCATCAGGATCTTTAGCCATTCTTGATAAGAAAGGCTGATTTCTTCATCCCTTGTGTTTTGGAGAATAACATGTGCAGCGAGGGAATGCAGCCCAATCAAAGAGTCTCGCCCATTCGATTTTATGCATTGGCACTCCAGAAGCATGGCTTTCCATCATCAGCCTGATTCATCGCCAGGAAATGTCTTCTGGTTTCTTTCTCTATCAGTCTCCCTTTTTTATTTCTTGCATATTTTTTTTTTTAAATGTTAAAGTATGTGCACATCTGTCGCTGAGAATGAGAGTCTGAGAGAAACACAAAACTAATCTATGTGTTTTGTATTTTGGTCTCCTTTCACAAGTTGACACTTATGCTGCGCTGTGACTGGATATCAGACGCTTGCATGGGTGTGCACGCTGACGGGCGCACACACATAAGGGCTATTACTCACAGGTGCAGATCCCTCGGAGAGAGGGGCCATCGTAAATCAGCCACGATTGAGATGTAAAACCGATTCCTCATCTTTTACAACCCGGAGTAATTTAAATGCATGACTGATTTTCAATGTTTTTCTAAGAGACTTGGAAAGTGAAAAAGAAACCCCCTGCAAATAATAAGTTGAACCTTCTTGAATTTACTCAAAGAGCTTCATGATCCATTCCTCTACCTCTGCAGAGGGAGTTTCATTTCAGTCTAAATGAGGTCAAACTGATGAGAAATACTTCACATTCTAACACTTGTTTAATTTTACACGGAGGAAAAGTTCATGAAAATGTGCCAGGCCCGAGTAGATTGTCTTGCAAAAGCTAAGGTCATGCTGTTTGCTTTTACATATAATCATTTAAAGTTTTGGTGGGTGAAAAGTTTTCATTCTCGTCATGAAAGTACATTAGTCCTACACATGATCAAACATAAGAGGAGCCCCCATATTCAATCACTTGCACCCATTACGGGTTAAATTAAATGGATGAACTCAAAATATATCAAATGATTAGGAAGGATAATTGTTTGTAGGGAGGAGATATATAAATTTAATTGTATGCAATTACATGTGTAAATATGTAAATACGCTGGATTTTCTTTTCATATAAAAACTAAACCTATGCTATTTTACTCGACCCCTAGTGAGGAAAATATGAACTTAAAAAATAAAATAAATGTGATTAGACTAAATCAGACCAATATTTGAGAAGTTCTTTCTTGGAAATAAAACTCCCCTATGGAGTTAAATTCCTGCCGAAATTCATTACACAAATGCCGCACGATTCGCGAGCAAAGAGGGTGTGATCTGCGAGCAGAGTTTGATTTGGGTGCAAAGAAAGTGTGATTTCCGAGCAAAGACAATGTGATTTGCAAAGGAAAGGAAGGAAAAACATGATTGATGTTTTCTGTTTTGCAATCAAATGTCTGAGAGTCAACCTATACAATGATTTGAGCATCTTTCACGGTAATTTAGTTTACCAGTAGACACCTTTTATATTCTTTAGATTCTGTGAGGAACCAGCTAAAACCGAGGATCTGTTGATGAACTATGACGAGGAAGAATCAAATAAAGGGATGATGTCAAAAACGTAAAGTTTTACAGTAGGAATCCAATCAAAACAATGAAGTGAAGATCCCCTTTTTTCCAAGTGGAAGGCGCAGGAGACAACCAACTATTGAGTAAGCTGTTTGAGAGATACACGGTGAGTTTGTTTGAGTTTTTGGAGGTTTTAGAGGCTGGCAATAACTGACATTAATGGAGAAATCTGTATAAAATGTCCCCTAAACCTAGGATCTGTTGTGATTTGCACTCTCTCCCTGCTTTTTACAGTTACAGAATTTCAGATGATTTCAGGTTTAGGCATTTAGAAGGTATCATTTAATTCTGGCCAACCCTCTGGGGAATATCCTGACATAGCAATCTCCACACAAATGCTTAAAGTTTACAGGTTTACATGACCTAGGGCTATAGGTGACTACATGTCTGCATGTATGTGACAAAACCCATTACAACATGTACTCATGAGCAGGTGTGTTTGTGTGCACATAAATCATCACAACACAAGATATATGGGCGGCTGCATTCCATCTCCACCCGCTCTGAAATCCATCCCTCGCCCTTGTTAAAAATGTCTATTCTCTAACCAACCGTCACGGTCACCTGAAGAGTTATTGGGCCCTTCCTCTGAAATGCACGAGACTTGAATTACTTGACTTATTTTTTTCTTGTATGTCCTAAGTTATCATCTCTGTCCTGCCATTACAACTGAGTTTCTTGGGTGAAGTTAATGGCAGGGGTTATTTCCATTGATTTACATTTGAAGGAGACAATGTCCTCTTTTTTTTTTCTTCAGATAGTTTTTCTACATCAATCACGTGACTTTTTTTTAACACCGTGGAAATTGGATTGACTAGCTTTATTAATCAGAATGCCACAAGCAAGACAATAGAGCATAATTATTTCTCGCTACAAATACAACTTCCAGGAGACGAGATGTTTCTGGAACATGAAGCCCTGCTCCCATCTGCTTCTGGATTGAAGAGGTGGAGAAGTCCATTTTGTACCCTGGTTGTCCATGTGAATCATTCACCATGGCGGTTAAGCTACGCACTACCTTCTTGAATCCAAATTTTGGATCAGGAGTGAGACCCCATGATCTCAAACGATAAATAATGACGTGTTTTAAATACTTTCTACTTATTATCCGCTTGATGTCTCCTTCCTTTCTCCGTCCCTATTGCAGCCTCATCTCACCACCTCCTTCCTCCACTCTGCTTACACCCCCTCTGTTTTTTCCTTCAGTATGATCTGTTGCTCCTCAGGGTAAAGTTTGGGGGCAGATTGATGGTGTTCAAACCCGACTCTGATCAGTGAGGTTCTGCTCTCTCCCCTCTGCCTCACATGCTCTGTGCATTACTCCATAACTCATTTCATTCATCCTTCCTTTTTCCATACCGTCCTGAACTCTATCAGTTCCTTCCACCCTCCCTCTCTTCTCAATAGAGGAACCGTCCATCTGCTCCTCCCCTCGCCTCTGCTTTCTCTCCTTTTCCTTCATCGGTTCAGCTTCCTCATCCTGGACACATTGATAATCTCCCTGCCCTACAGAAAAACTCATAAAGACCTGTTTTTCCCCTTGACGACACTATACAAAGTTTCTCTCAATATCTTTCTCATTTTCTAAGTGAGTCTGTGCTTCCTCTGGGTAAAGAGCGATGCAATTAGGAGTGAAGAACGTTGCTTGGCTTAATGCCTTAATGTCTTATGTTAAAAAGAAAACAAGAAACTTTTAATAGACTTGCTGTTCAACTGTGCTCAACATTTTAAGGATGTGCCTCGCCTTCGGCAGAAACAGACACAAATTAGGTGGAGGTGTAGGGTCATCCGTCTAAATGGGTATTTTGGTGTCTAGAAGATTTTTCACGCAGTCATGGTTTATTTTTGGGAATGTTCGGCAATATTGCATATAATGTTGATAGCCGCTCTTATCTTAGTATACCTGAAAAGTCCTGTATAATATGGAATCGTCATTGGAGCTGCCGACAATCGTTCATGTTAACACGATAACTAAAAATTATTTCATGGATCATTTATAATATTATATTCACCTAAACCTTAGTACGAGGAAGAACTGGAATGATTTTGGGAAAAGTTGGTTGTATATTTCCAACACTAGCGGGAGCTTTATCTATAAAGGTTTTATCGCCATAATTTCTCATCGATTTGTCCGATGTAGTCAAATATCCCTGCATATCAATCAACCTAAGAATACATATCTTGCATGTATCGCATCGTATTTTACTCTAATAGTTCATATAGTTCATATTATAATCACTAGAGGGGCCTTTTTTCTTTTTTTTTTAGCAAAAAGACAACTTCACACTTTATTTAAGGAGTTCAATCAGGGGAATTGTTGGTACAATGCAGGATCGAGGTCCTTTACTCTTGCTGTCGGGGACAACATAAGAGCATAAGTGTAGTTTTTACAACACATCAGGGTGACATTTGCTGGTTCAAGAGATGCTAATTTTCCATGTCTCAAGAAGGCCCAGCCAACTTCCCTCATTGGCTCCCACTTAACACTGCTGGTCTGTTCCCTTTAATAGTATCACAAACAACTAAAACACATTGAAAGACAAGATGCTTTTGGATTTTTCATACTGTCTACCTTGATAACTCTCAGACACCAGATATAGTCACACAAAGCTGGTGTTGACTTGCTAATTAAATCTCCATTCCATTTACTCCTCTACTACACTAATCCACTAATAATATCTGTCAAACAGATGGAGAAAATGCTCCACAGGGCGGTATTACGGTTAAGCGGCAGCTCTTCCATATCCAGCATCGACACCTGCAATTTCATCACAATTACCTCCTCTACTTTCCTTTGACACCTTTCAACAATGGCTTCACTGATTTTTGCAAGTGTGGGCATATGCAAGACATTCATACATCAGCTCTCCATCTTTCTTTGGAACAGGAGAGGAAGGAGAGAGGGAAAATCTTTCCATGACCGGGTTGATTATCTGGCCGATGAACATGAGAGAAAGAAATCCTGGAGAGCAGCAGACAGGCCAGCAGGAGAAGGAATCCCCTCGTGTTTCACAGAACAATGAATGTTTGACAGACTTGTAGAGGACCTGACAGCTCCTCTCCAGAAAGCAGAGAAACATACCTCCTGATAGGGAGAGAGGATCGCAGAGCTTTCCAATGCACTACAATCACAAATCAATCAAACCCATCAGGACGTGCGGAAGGCAAGACCAGGCTCACGTTATAAGTTATGGAAAAAAATCTTTGACAATTTTATACACTATTTCCACCACATTTCACATTGATGGGGTCAAATCTCGGGCACGAGATTGTTAAACTAGCTACAACTCACATAAATTGCAAAATTTTTTGCGGATGACTTAACAAGCAGTTGAGTTTAGGTCGTGGCCCCAGAAGCTTTTTGATGGATCTTAAAATGACACACATATGTACTACGTTACATATTTCTAGGTGAAACACAGAAGGGGCTGCTTTTTCTAAACATTGCATTGTAGGAGTGGCAAGGTGACGGAGGGCCTCACCGCAAGACGGTATCGGGTTCGAATCCACCTCCGGATGCAAACATGCAAACTCCGTTTTCTATGCGGAGTTTGCATGTTCACTCCGTGTCTGTGTGGGTTCTCTCCGGGTACTCCGGCTTCCTCCCAACGTCCAAAAGCATGTACTACAGTTGAATTGGTGACTCTACATTGTCCCTAGGAGTTAAAGTTAGTTTGAATGGTCGTGTGTCTTTAGGTATCAGCCATGTGATTAACTGGCGACTCATCCAGGGTGTACCCTGCTGGGTTAGGCTCCAGCCGGCGCAACCCGGAACAGGATAAGCGGTTGATAATCAATGAATGGCTGTTAAGCAGCTTTGGGAGACCCTCTCTTGAAACATGTGTACAGTCACTCAGCTCGTGACCCCTGATATGGCTACCAGTTTACCATTTTTTGAAAATGACTAACCTCTCAAACAACAACGTCCGGTTTAATGATATTTTCTCTATTTCCTTGGCAGCCTCAAAAACTCACACCATTGTATTCCCATTGTGTCACAGCTTATCTGAACCAGCTTGAAGTTTGCCGCATCAAAATAAGGAAGGTTGAAGCTTTGACTAATGGCCTCCATGGAGAGCAGAGCAGACTTGGTGTCCATGAGGGTCTCAGCTGAGTTATTTATTGGTTCAACAAGTAATCATGATCAGTGACTGTCATCTCCTTATTGATTGGTTCAAAAGCTGAGTTTCATCAATATCATTCTGGTAAAATGAATAAACCAAACTGAAGTTGATGATAATGTAAATACAACTTCAAGGAAGCTGTCCTTTGGAACTGAAATGTAATTTTACTGTCTGGCATCGATGCATCACCAGGGACAAACAGAGAAACAGAACTTATCATTGAGAGATGCTAGAACCCCTACTGGGACACCTACATTTGTGTTTCTGGGGAGAGACACACAGACAAAAAAAGGAGTATTCAACTCATGGATAAACAAATAAAATACCACTTTGAATTATATTTACAATTATGCCTGGTTTAATCTAGTGTTAACTTAAAGAACATTGCTAAAATAGATCTCTTTGATTTAAGTTAATGTCCCTAAAACATTAAAAAAAAAAAGAAAAAAAAAAGCTCCCTCTAGCAAGAAGAATATGAGCTATTAAAGTAAAACACAATGTACACAAGATAGATCATCCTGGGTCAATTCATACGCACCACATTTGGACTAAATCGAACCAAAGGTAAATAAACTACAGCTCAAAATCATTTGGAAATAAAGCTTGCCTTAATGTCCGACATTTACAACCGACCTTTCCTAAAATCATTCCAGTTCTTCCAGGCACTGGAGCCTGTTGGGTTCTAAATTTTAAAATGAGCCATGAAATAGTTTGGTACAACCTGTTCAACAAATAAACTGGACTATAGTGAAGCAAAAATGATAGTGGATTAGAACATATAAGGAGGAGTGAAGAATGTATGTTTTCCAGTGTGTCGTTTAGGGTTAGCTTGGCCATTTTAAGTTTAGTTAAGAGTCAATAAATCCTTGAAAAAACGTCTTCAAATTGAAACTAGCTGTCTACATCAGAGTAAGATAAAATTAAATATACAGTCATTAGTTCCACAATAGGGAAATCTTCGGTGTCCCAGTGGCAAAGTAGGCAAAAAAAGTAGAGAAAAGAACAATAGTAATATGAATACAAACACCATCTGAAGAGGAGGTGTAAAAATATGCAGCGTGACGATGTGAATCAATGAACTGACACCTGACACGGTTACACACAGCTGATGTTGTTTGGACGATAAAACCCTCATTCTACTCACAGTTCTAGTCTGCTGCTCAGATGGCTTTATTCATTATCATCTGTTTTTTTACCAGTCCTTTTGTAACAATGAATAGACCCTGAGCATGAAACTGGATCTACTATTATTACTACTAGTAGTAACGTTTTTTGCTAGTATTTCCATTAATACTGATAATAGAGGGGGACCTTGTTCCCTCAATCATACTGGTATTCACTCTAACTGAGTCCTGGCTGTAACAAAATAGAGATATGCACCGAGCAGCAAACACACGTAGAATCTTCTGAGGGACTTTTTTGCCAAGTATTGTTTACAGTTTCTTTTTGTTTCTTCTATACACCCTATAAAGTCAGATTAGAACAGGCTTCGGCCTCGCACTGAAACTGGGGCACAACAGAGATGATGTAAGTGTTTTCCAAGACTTTTTCTCATATGTCATGTGTTTCCAGTAAGGCTATCCTCTGGGCAGTGAGGATTTGTATATCATTTTGAGTAATTTCTAGAAAAATATCGCTGCTGAGATGTTGTTAGCTTTATTTTTCTTGGCTCTTTGAACAACGTAAGGCGGGTGACCTTGTGATCTAGGACGTTATAGAAAAGAGTAGGAAGATTCCTCCGAAAACATGTAGCAACAATTAGACAAAAACATAATATATACTTTGGATTTTTGACTGACATGTCCCTTTATCCAGGTCAAAACTTTGCTGCACCTCATTACATAAACCATCCGTTACCTGACCGTCCTATTTTTTAGCACCTAAACAAGGGGAGATTACATCAAAGTGAAGAATATAAAGCAGTAAGAAGCTGTTCATTAAGGAGGAGTCAGTTCACACTAAAACCACCTGAAAGAGGGAGCATAGTGAAAAAGTGAAAATGGGAAGGATGGGATGGAGGAATAGGAGGGTGGTGGCTGGGGTATATCTGTCATCATTGTATGTTCAGAAAAGTTCAATGTTGGACTGTGTTGTATTTGGAGAATAATAATTAGAAGTTAAACTTGGCTACCCAGTGAAATTAAGCTGTTTGATGGAATGGGTTTACTCAAAGGGCACGAGGACATGAAAAGACTTTAATCATTGTTATCAACAACTTAAGAGAATTTCATTTACCATTCTTCCTACCCACTATGTGGGGCTGAATGCAAAACTTTTTCAGTTGATGAGAATAGTTGGATGAAATGAGGCAGGCATCATGCTTCATGGTCGTTGTTGAAGTCCAAGAGAGAACCTTTTCGAAAGGTATTTCAGCTTGAAATGTTGATTTCTACTAATTTTAATGTAGGGTCAGTCTCAGTTTGCAAAGTAAGTAATACCTGCCAAGCACATGTCTTTCATGAAGCTCTACTTTCTTCATGAATTAATTATAATTTCTATTGTTTTAACCCTGTAATACTCTACTCAACTCCGTTTCTTAATGAAACATGTGTTCCATCTGACAGAACCTGTTTATAATATGACCCAGTGGCAGCATGCATATGCTAAATAGTGAGGGGCCAATGGTGGAGCCCCTGGGGACACCACAGGTCAAAGTGGCCAACGAGGAGGAGGCCTTAAGAAAGTCCTATTTGATGAGTAAGATTATGACATTTTACATAACCTTTAAAAAATGTCTAATGAGGGTAAAATAGATTTTTTGTAAAATCATGCTTTACCTAAATGTGGAGCTAATCTCATTAAGATTGGCTATTTTTAATGAAATACAAAATTTCTTCATGAAATCATTTCATAAAACCCTCACCCTAATCTCCAGCCCTAAAACAGACTTTTTACTATTGAAAAATATGCTTTGCCAAATTATTTGTCACTCAATGGTAAATGTACTGTCTAAAATGTTAAGTAAAAAAATGGCCAAAAGAAATAAAGTATGCAAGGAAATAACTTTTCCATCGTAATATTCTTGGATAAGACATTAAAAAGTTGAAATTATTTCCTTTTCTGATTATTACTTTCTGAAATGATTAAGAAAAACAATATATTAATTTGAAATATTTATCCCATATTCTCTGCCATATGCTTAATTTGGCTGGAAGTCAATATTTGCAATCTTATATAGGTCAACAATCATACCGCTGTCTGCACTGAGAATGTGAGATTAGTGCATTGTTAATGTTTTTGGCTGAAGGGCATTGTTTACTGAGATTTGTATCCTGTAAATATGCATGTGTTGTGTGTATTCACATGTGGAAAAAACATGTGAACATTCAATATTAATGGCTGCCGTTGGCTACAGATGTTGTTTGCTTCCGGCTTAAACTAATTTGTGTGTTCATAATTTCCCTTGGTTTGTGTGTTTGTTATGTGTTTTAACAGCCGGCTAATTGACTAAGATGATTGTTTTCATTTCTTACAGTGTTTTTTTCATGTAGCTAATAAGAAAATAGGGACAACATGACATTAATACATGTGTGTGTGTGTGTGTGTGTGTGTGTGTGTGGGTGGGTGTGTGTTTTCTTACAGCTGTGGACTGGCCTTACTGTTGCCACAAAACATCAAACAAACAGACATTTGCTTTGTTTTGCTTTCTGATTCACATTTTTATAATTACCAAGCAGCTTCTGAAAATGAGGATTAACAATAATGGCTAATTTATTTTGGCAGCCGCTTTCAGCCAGAGCTGCCTAATTGCATTTGGATGTTGGGTATCGTCACTGTAACGGTGTAAATGACACTGCCACAGGAAGCGCTGTGATTTAGTCAAACGAGATGTAATGAAATTCTACAAGTCTAGTTTCCGAGCTCTCTTCTTTCTCCTACAGTGCCCCCGTTGATCACACTCGAGTATCCAGGCAGCAGAGTGTCACATGGTGTAAGTGCATCTCCTGGGCAAGTGCCCTCATGCAAGCTGCTGAATCTGCACCAAGCACCAGGTTCACTGCAGAACATCTTGACCCATGTCCAGTCGATAAAGGAGATTCTAAAAAGACTCTGAAAGAGGATTTTTCTAGTTTTTCGCAAAAGCGCTGACCTAACCCCACAGCGTAGCATGCACTTTATAGACAGTCCTGTCTGCTCTTGTTGAAACAAAAAAAGTGCGAGTCTGCCATGCTGTCCGTTAAAGATGTTATTTCCTCAGGGTTCATCTGCTACTTTGGTCCTGAGAACGTTACTGATATATATTCCTAGGCGTCTGATGAAAAGCCAAAGCAGAAGTGCCTTAAATGTGGTTTCCTGCATAGAAAATACGTGTGAGGCTACTTTACTGTTTAAGCTAAAGAGAAAACTTCCCTGTGTCTCACTTTACTTCGTCAGTCAACAGTTTCCTTATGAGTTTCTGATCTCAGTCAGTAGTTTCAAATCGTATTCTGCTGTTATCCCATGACAACAAGGGTATGTACCCAAAAAGCCCCCGATCCCCTGTTTTGTACATCCCTGATTGAACTCCTTAAATTAAATGTGATTTTCTGTAAAAAAAAAGGGTTTTTTCGTTGAAAATATACTTGCCTTATCTGTTAGAGTAGGAGGTGCAAAAACAAGATAGTCACCTTGAGTAGATTGATACCAACCAAATTAAGTTAGGAAGTAAAATGTGGAAAACAATGTTTTTTGGAAGAAAAAAAAAAAACAATAATAAAAATAGAACTATTGCTGTAAAATGTGATATATACAAGATAGAACTCCTTGGGATGATTCAAATGCAACAGATTTGAGAGCGGTTGAGAAATTATGTATCATAAGCAAGTATAATACGTCTTGATTGCTGTGGGTTTGGCTACTGTGTATGATAAGGTCATTATTAGGTATTTTGTTGTTTTCTTGAACCATCTCTCTCATAGTTTTGGCGTTTTTATTAAGAAAACAAGCAGCTTTATTGCTTCTGCAGCAGCAGTAAAGGTGCTTGTTTTCTTGCGATAACAAGAAAATTTACCTGTTATCCTAACAAAACAATCGCTTGTTTATGCATTAATGATCCTGTCATCGCAAGATAATGGCTAAAATGTATTATCTGCCTTCATGGCCATTCTTGCTTTTCATAATAAAGCTCTGCCCAATGTCTGAAATATACTAACTAGCTTTCCCAAAATCAATCCAGTTCTTACTCGCCAGGTCTGTATGGGTATAAAATTCAAAAATGATCCGTAAATAATTTTTGAGTCATTGCGTTAATAGAAAGGATGTGCGATATAATATAAGTCCATTATATAATAATGGAGGATAAGCAGGCTAAAGGCTTTAGGGCATGACTACCTTATGATTGGCAGGTCACTGCTATAAGATAAGATAAGATAAGATAAGATAAGATAAGATAAGATAAGATAAGATAAGATAGGATAATGTGGATAGATGCAAAATAACACATATTATCCTTCACAGTTACAGCCATTTGTAAAGTAAGGTTCAAAATGGTTTTCCACAAACCTCTAGGTAACGTCATGGTGGATTCACACTGAAGAATGATGTTGTGATCAAATGTTTGCTTAAACTTCCAGAAGAAGACGGCACTGAGCCTGAAGGAAAAAACAAAATGGAAACTCTAGGGCATAGATTTCCCTCCCAGCGCGTTTTGTTGCCTATTGCTCTGCAGAGCTCACATGAGGAAAACTGAAATCTACTCAAATTGAGGATTTAAACAAGTTGAAAGTAGGAAACGATTGAGGGACTTTTTAATGGAAGCGCAATGCATTCACCTGAAAATTGACACTATTCTCCCAAATTAATGATGTAATTCGCTCTTTGTCCCTGTTATAAAATGGATAATTTCACTTGAGTTTGATCCAGTTTTATGTTGGTTTTATTTGGACAGGCAGATTGTGGGTGCAGTGGGTTTGAAAGTTGTTTTCAGAAAATATTTCTTGAAAATAATGAGACAAAAACTCCTGAAATTCTTTCAATTGTCAATATGAGTATTTCCTGTAAATTTAAAAGACATGCTTAAAATACACCCTTCTAGTCGTAATCGAAGAATGTGAAAATCTTGATTCAGATTCAGACAACTTTTTCATGCCAAGGACGGCAATCCATTTGCAGCCTACCCCATCCGAACAACAAAAAAATGTTGTTAAATGTCAAAAAGCATGGAACAACAAACCAACGGTGACCTGATCTCCACCAACTTCAGTTGGGAAAAAAGAAATACACTTTTTTGATCATCACAACTCTCTTCGGAACCACACTGTCTAATATTATCAAAATAAAGCACAAAATTAAATTTCCTACCTAATTTCTAAATATCATCTTGTACCCCACCTCTCACCCAATGTCAGCTGGGATCGGCTCCAGCCCCCTTACAACCCATAAAAGGAAAAGAATTTACAAATGTTGGATGTATTGAAGTTTTGAGGTTTTGATACACATTTTTAAGACATACTCATGTTGAGATAATCCAGATGTATTAGTGTTAGTTTGTCGACTTTGTGCACCAAAAAGCCAATTTGGATCAGTTGTACAGCATTTGCAGTGTTTTGCAGGTTTCATGGATGTAAGATGATACATCTAGAAATGTATTCAGGCTACTGACATGACTCAAGACAGTGGACCAGACACTCTGTTCCTGTTTGGCCTTGTTTTAATGTTAAAAACAGGATTTTTTTTTTTTTTTACTGAATCAATATATTACAATTCTGTAGATTTTACTGAGGAATACTGGGGAAAAAAAGTTAATTTCACACCCTTGCAAACCATTGAGCAGACAGAAAGTCCTTTAAAGGGATGAGTTAAGTCTAAACATAAACGCCTGGGGTGGTAGTTAAGCCTGGGTTGATGGGTAATAAGATAACTCAACCATGTTTAGCAGTAATACCTGGAAATATGTGAGTGTCCCTGTGGAAACATTTGAAATTTCTGCATTTAGTATGGATTTATTGTTGGGTAGCCAGTCATGAAATAGCCTCAGCAGTACAGCTGCCATACCCATCTGCTCCAGCGAGTCTTGTTCACACACATGCAGGCACACATATGCACAAATATTCAATAAACCCTCAGTGCATGAATTCACTTTATCACTCTCAATGTCATCTACACTTTGGATATTTATTGAGTGCAAATTAATCTTGCGTGTGTAATTTCATCGTGGAACACATGGGGGGATAGGAGAACAGAATAAAGAGAAGTATGTCGAGATTTTGAAAGAGGGGGAGAAAACATTTGAGGAATGAAATATCTAACAGCCTCTGCGTTAGCTGATTTCACCCAGACCATCTGCATATCTGCATACAATCTAGTAATTAACCTCCTGAAGCTCAGTAAAACACTAGATGTATTGTAAAGGACTTGATTATAGTGTAATGTGTGTGTCTGTGTGTGAGTGTGTGTGTGTGTGTGTGTTAATCAACGTGCACCTGTCAACTGCTTAAATGTGAATTAAGTGGTCAACGAAGTGCAGCTAGGCATCAAATCAATGCTGCAGATCAAGGACTGATCATATGGTAGTGCACGCAGATGCACACACATAATAATGTAGTCATTTCCTCTTTAATATGCAACATCACGCCGCACTGAACCTGAGTCTACCTATGGATCACACATTTTTTCATGCACTTAATTAAGCTGCTTAATATATTCAATTGTTCTTATATCCCGTCGATTATCTTATAACATTGTTATTACACACTAACTTGACAAGCCGCAAAATATCCCAAATTATTTTCATTTCACATCAATTCCGTTATTATATTGTTGTTATTGTGTAATAACAATGTAATAACAGAAAACATTGTAATGATTTTCTAACTTAATTTTTCCCTCAACACTTCACTCTCAATTTTGTCACCGCCCTTTTCTCCCCGTTTACCCTATTTCCTGTCATATGTATTGATCTATCTTGCGCTGGTCGTTCTTTGACTCTCATCTGATATTTCTGCCTGATCACCAATTTACCAAATGCCCTTTAAGTGCTTTATTTAATTGTGTCACCAGAGGAAGTACTTTTTTTAAATTTATGGCATAAAATAATGTCAGATTTGTGTACAAAAATAAACATATATTCATTTACTGTTTAATACAATAAAAAATAAAAAATGTTTAAGGTAAAACATTTAAAAATAATTTTTGAAAGAGATTTGAAAAAGCTGATAATTCATTTTGCTTTGCTTTAAGGTCTAATAACACATTGTAATAAGAATTTTCAGTGAACAATAAATTACCTGAACTGAAATACTTAAGGCAAATTAAGTATTTTTGAGCCTAACTAATTATTTCAAGTAGAAAATATTAGTTCAACAACAATTTTCTTTTTGCAATTTATGAGCATCACACCATTTTACATTTTCCCAATATTGATGAATTAATCTCACGGAGAACTGGATGAAGAAACACACGATGGTTGGATGATGACTATGATGTTTTCCTTTACATTATTATAAAAGATGAAGACACTATATGATTATAACAAAATACATAAAGTGACTGCTGACGTTTAAACCTGGTCCCTGCTTAGTTATATGAAATACTACGTATCTTCAGGGTTCTACACTTGTTCTAAAGTCTTGTCCAAGCAATTTTACAGAGGAGATTCTCAGCATTTCAGGCTGGACCTCAGGATGTTTGTCAGTAGAAAGTCTCCCCATGGCAACTTTGCCATCTTCCCGCCCCAGGTTACATTATTCCCGTGTCATTCTTGATATCTGTGGCAGCCAACCCCCGCTGAAGCCTCTGGGTTACTTCCAATCAGTTCTGCCAGTTGGTCTTGCATTCAAAAGTTGTGACTTTAAAATGCCAGGATGTGATTCTGCATTTTTTATTCCTTCAGCTGGGCTTTGGAAGACCTGCACTCTGTGCTCATGCTGACATTATGCAAATGGTTAGATAGGATCCAGAGAAACAACCGGACCTGGGGCATGCTGACGGCATGCTCGAGTAAGCACAGCTTGTTCTGTATTTCAACCACAGCCTACTAGAAACTATGCCTTTTCATAGAGGGAAAGAAATCAAGTCAGGTGACTCCAAGGTCACATTGTTAGCTTCTGCAGGAATCAGTGATGCTGTCATGGAGGTTACATGACACGGTTGGCACCTGGCTACAAGTATAGAGTGAAAGTTAGTCACTCAGAGGGTAAAGGTCATCCCCAGATCCATTCTATTCAAATGATTATGGTGAAACCTGAAAGTAAAACATAAAAGGCATAGAATATAAGAGATATGTCAAATAAAAGAAAAGGTTATGGTGCCGGGTATGATATCAGTAATTATATCCCCGAAAATTCATATACAAATATGTATACAAATATACATCAAATTTGCGTCGGCCCCGGCTGACGCGCCAAATTTGCTTGGTCGGGCCATAATTTCTCAACTATCAACATCGTGTTTTACTCTAATAGTTCGTATTTTATTAACTAAGAGGAGCTTTTTGCCCAAAACCTTGTTTTTCAAACATAAATTCCTAATCGTTGATTGGATAAAGTCCAAGGGAGATTCTTTCGCTTTAAAATGTTCATATTTTATTCACTAAGGGGAGTTTTCTGTACAAAAAACATTGTTACGAACATAACCAGGAAAGCATGATCAGTGTTTCTTTGGGACGACAGTATAGGCCTAGTTACTTGAATGAAAGGCAGTTCTTCAACCTTGATTTGAAAAAACTGACATTCGAAGGAGATCTCCAGTTCTCTGGGAGTATGTTGAAGATATCTTTAGGGGTCTGGGTGCTTCATTTAGCAGCAGATTAGAAAAAAATGGCATTTTACCAAGGAACCATTCAGTGCTTTGTAAACCAACAGCAGTATTTTTTAAATTAATTTTGTGACAGACAGGAAGTCACTATAAAGATCTGTAGACTAGACTGATGTTCTACTTTCCACGTCTTCGTGATCACAGGCGGGTTCTTTATCAATTGCTAGCTGATATTTTGGCGAGACCTGTAAACACACCAATGCAGTAGACAAGGCAACTAAAGATTAACAAAGGGACATGTTTTTCATACCTTTAATCGCCAAAATGAAAATGTTTTTTTAGACAATAGTAAGCTGATTTTGTGATTCTTAATTTTAATGTGACTGTTAAGATTCAGGATTTTTCTCCGTGACGACACCCAGGGGGCTGAGCAATCGATCTTCACTCTGTACAAAAACAACTAGGTCTACGGTGTCATACCCAACAGCAAGGGTATGGCCCTGAAATTAAAAATGTAGACCGACAGTTATGTACAATATAGATCTGCTTGAGTCGAATGATATGCACCAAATGAAGATTAAATTAAACGGTTGAGAAATCATATATACCAAAAATGTTTGAAGGTAAAGCTCCCCCTAGTGTCAAAAATAGAATTACCCTTCCCAAAATCTAATCAGTTCTTCCTCACACCAAGGTCAACATGGGTCTGAAATTTGAAAATGATCCATGAAATAGTTTTTAAGTTAAAACATTAAGTTTGAAGCTTTTTTTGAGGCTAAAATGTTATTCAGCTTTTCAAAAACAGCTTCTTCAATAATTTTACTTAAAAATGGGAGATTTCATATGGGCCCAGTCATTTTCTAGATTGTTCCTTTTTAAAGGTGACTCGATGACAGCAGTTTTCAGGGCCTGTGGGAACACGCCTGAAGGGACATGCTTAGGATCTGAGGCCATGCAATTTTAAACATTTTTGAAAAGCCTGTTGGCAGAATATCAAGGTAGCAGGAGGGGGATTTCAAATGTTGCATGATGTCCTCCGAGGATTTCTAATTGATGGGGTCAAATCGTGCCATGCTAGTTGAATTGATTTCCAGTGGCACAGGGACAACAGACGCACTGTGGCTGGTCCTGAGGCCCTGACTGCGTGTCCAATCTGTTCAGTGAAGACAGAGTTTTGAGGTTATTCGAACAGCCGGGTTGCTCAGCCTATAAACAGTAGAAAACAACATTATTATTGTTTTTGGTGACGATGTCAAAGTGAAAGGCCTGTCTTCCAATTCCCTATTCCAAATTTATAGATGTGACATCTCTCTTTATATATTTCATAATGAACTTGGATATATGTTTTTACTCTGTATGTGTTCAGCATTTCTCTACCGAGACTTTTTTTTAAACTTTTAAACAGAAACCACATTCAGATTTTCTGGTACAATGGCATCAGTAGGATACCTCATTCCACAATTGAAACTAGGGCCCGCCTTTTATCACAAAAAAAAAAAAAAAAAGATACTCCTGGTGGGCAAAATAAGATACAAGGTAGAACTCCTTCCGTCCAGTCAGATTCACAAATTTGGACTAATTCAGTTTTTATTAAAAAGAAAAATAACTCAGTAGTGAGTATAATCGACAATTAGTGTAGAATATGATTCCTCTGGGTCGATTCATTTGTACCAAATCTGGACTCAATAGAAATTATCGCATGGGAACTTTAGGTTGCCCTAGAGTTGGAATTATGCAACTAACATTTTCCAAAAAGTTCTTCACACTGAGATCTGTCTTGGTATAACATTCAACCTGTTGAAGTGTCGCTCAGCATCAGATCATTCTTTTTAAAACTGGCTGTCCCTTTTAAACAAGTTTTGACAAGAGTTTTTGAATCCATGTACATTCATAGTAAGTTATAGGAAATTATACTGAAAAAAGTGACAATGTCATTTTTTTATAACTACATTTTTATTCTGGTCTAATTGAGTGCAGTTTTTTTCCTAAGTGCCTGAAATCTATTTCAGTGTATGAACAGCAGGGATCACATTCAATGTTATCCTTCCATCATGCTAATGCTAACATAAATTTTACATCAGCATTGGTGGACAAGTTCAAACATAGATTATAGTAATGACAACTTGGAGACAGGTGGTTGCAAATTTAAAAAAAAATTTAAAAGAAAATTGAAAACGCTGTTTTTTTTACTCCTGACTTCAACCCAAAGAGCCTGGGACCTACCACCACCCTCCTGTCACTGTCACTATTTAATAATACCCCCCAAAAGTTGGGGATATTATGAAATCATCATCGCTGTTGCCAAATCCGCCACTGCAGCAGATCCTTCGTGTTAACACAATAACTCAAAAACTATTACGTGGATACTTTTCAAAGATTTGACCCATAAAGACCTTAGTGTGAAAAAGAACTGGATTCATTGTGTGAAGGATTGGTTTTATATTCCAGACATGAGAGGGAGTATTATGTCCAAAAGTATTAGTATTAGTAGTAGGGTATTACTTTACCATACTCTGTAATTTCTAAACCTTTTTTATAAAAACACACTTTTTTGGACATAACTCCACAATTGAGGATTTCAATCGGGGGAATTGTTTGTACAACGCAGGGAATTGGGGGCTTTTTGGGGATACAACCCTTGGTGTCGGGGATGTCAGCATATGTTTACATACATTTTGATAATACACTGCTGACATTGTTTGACAACATGCTTGTTGTAAATGCCGAGTCATGCTATAGATCCCTTCACACAAGAAGTCACATATGGGTCAAACACATAGAGATGAATGTGACCAGTCAAGAAAAATAGTCTGATTTGTGTCACTGTCAGCCACAGTCCACATAGTGTTATGGGGTCTATTCCTCTTCCTGCTGTGACATCTTATAAGTCTGAGCAGTGATGCTGCACTTTTCAGCGTACTTGGCTGCCAATTGCAAATCATATTTAATGGAACCTGTCCTCTCTGCCCATATCTTACCTCACCTCTTTTCTTAACCTGAGTGCATTCATGACCTTATGAAGGCTTAGAACCTGCTCCCTGCCTCTTCGGCTGAATCTTGTAACCTAATTAGAGATTTGGACAGTAACAACATGCTTTCCTGTGTTCTTGAAACCTAAGTGTGACCCTCTCCCAATTTGCTAAATTATTTCTTTCAGTATTATTTTCTGTAAATCTCTCTCCCTCTTATCTCTGCCAGTGACGAGGCAGTTTTTTCTCGCCTCTGTCACCATCGTCTTACTTATATTACCATACTTACTTACTCATAGTACCCTTTATTTCTGGGTCCCTGCAGAATAAAGGGTATGGTCCTGCTCTTTTTCAAAAGATCAATTGAGCTCAATTGTGTTGTGATTTGATGGAATATAACCAAAATCCATTCAGCCAGTCCATTTGTTTCTTTTTGCATGCACCTGTCTTGAAATGCAGTTGTCAGAACTGGGGAAGGACATGGATATTTTATGACATCTGATTGACACTGCAGCCAGAAGGCCCTGTTTTGCACCAGAACAACAGCCTGTTGAGGTACCTTTTAGTTCTAAAATGCTCAAGATGGCCTCGGGGGATATTGCAGAGTCTTTGCCAGTGTATTGCAAGCCTCGGGGGATTTCCGTGTCTAAGCTGACTTCCTGCCGGCATACACATATCAGAGAATATTTTGAGTATACAATATATTTTGAAAACTATGTTTGGAAGTCCAGCAAGGCATCTCAGTTGAAAACCGACATATAAAGGGATTGGAATGATCAACAGGTACACAGAAGGAAATTTGAACATGCTATAGGATTGAGATTAGGGCTTTTTTCGTATCCCCATAAAGGTAGGGATATAATGTAATCATCATCATTTCTGTTTACGCGATAACTCAAAAACTGTCCAATTTAGTCCAAATGTCTTGCATACAAAACTAATCGAGAGGATCAGCATTGTTTCATCATGTCAATGATAAAATTTATTTAAAATGGGGACCTTTTTCTTTCGAAAAATGCTATTCTTCAGACGTAAAGGCCTAACCGTTGGTCTGTTTTAGTCCAAATTTTGTGCATTTGAATCGGAACTAGGAGATCTTAACCCTAACAGTTTATCTAATATTTTTCAGACATGACTTCTCCTTTCATAGAGAAGTTCTATCAAGGGGACTGCTTGTACAGCACATAGGGGGCCTTTCAGTCATTTATCTTTGCTGTCAGGGATGAAAGTGTATGTTTATCTTCATTTTTGTGCAGAAGGTGATGTTTGACACTTGATGCTTCCAAGTGTAACAATCCTTTGTTACATTCAGGGACGATGGGAGGAATGAACACCTTTGGAGCCTGGTTAACCTAAGGCCTTTATAAACTTCTTTAAATAATTTCCAACATGTTTGACATGTTATTTTGCAGAACAACATCACCTTTATGACCTGTCAGTTATCTCTTTACATTAACATTCTGTATACTGAACCCCTAAACATGTAGGTTTAGAGTAAGGGATCATGCCTGCTTGATCTTAGGATCCAAAGGGTCCAAAGGAGGCATGTTTAAAACCAATATAGTTCCGTCATGTGCTCAAGTAAAAACGGGCGATTTATCCTTGCAGTTAAAGTTTAATGATGTTGGTGCCGTCCTGTCTTCATCGTCGTAGCATTGTCATAGTTTTACTAACATTGTTATTTAAGGCAGCCTGAAGTATACTATTATTTTGAATTACAATCATTATACTAAAATCATATTAATATTTTGTCATCTTACATAACAGAATTCGATGAATTCTTCCATTGTACTAGTTATAAATACAAGTTTTTGATACTATCCCTGCAGGGGAGACTGGATTTGAGGCTGGACCTTTGCTATTTTTTTACTTTTAATTAAAACATTTTTGGGAAAAAAAGTCAAATAATACTTGCTTTAGGGCTTAGCCGCTTTACTGCTAGAACCTTTGGTCCTAAACTTTTGTGGCATTAGGTTCAAAAGTCAGTTGTCAGGTGTACCATCATATGTTTAGCATCAGACACAGGTTCTTTCTTACGGATTTTTTTTTTTTTTAGAAGAATGTGTGATAATAATGTTTGAAAGCACAGAGATTATCATGACATAATGGCTTTACTTTTAATTAAATCAGTAGGGACGGGACTACTCATTAGAATGATGTCCTCATCGTGTCTCCTTTGGGTGCTGTTACTTGAAAGGGGATCAGTACTCTGGCTTTTAATGTTAAAGTCATTATTTTCTTTCACAATTAAAGATGATGACTTTGAAGAGGGATTTCTGTTTATCTTTTAATTTGCCGCCCTGCTGTTTTGTAATCCGTGTCCATCTGCCGTCCTTCCTCGTTTCCTGTTTTCAACCCTCCCACAAAAAGTGCTCAATCTCTCGCGCTCTGGCCCGATGTTTTCTGTTCATAGCTGTTGTTTTGTTGTTTGTCGCTTCCTGACTCCTCAGGCTGTCTCACTAGTGTTTCCATCACTGGTAAACAAAGTCTGATAACACGAGGAATCACGATCGCTCTCTCGCTCTCTCTCTCCTTTTTGAAATTCGTCTAGCAGATGGCTTCCAAGACTTCTTCACTCAAGGAGAATGCGAAAGTATTGAAATCTTTAATTTGGCAATAAATATGGAGAAAAGTTGGAGAAAGCATACTTGATACTTTCTCTGCTCCATAAATAATATACATATTCTCAAATTTAAACTTTTAATTACTTGTTCTAATGTCTTTTATCAAACGATTTTTCTAATGGTCTATCTGGAAATGATTAGTAATATTTAGATCTGGTTTGGTCCATTCCTCTGTTTTATTCTATTTTTACTTGAACCATGAGTCACTTTCTTCAGATAAGTGGAATAAAACTATTTTGCTTATCACTTCGAAATAAAGGTTAAGGCTGCAGATTAGTTCTATTAACGCGATAACACTAAAACTACTTCCTGGATCTCTCAAATTGTACAAACCAATAGACCTTATTGCGGGGTGACTGATTTTGGGCTGGGTATTTCTAACCCTTCAGGGTGCTTTATCTCCAAAGGTTTTTTGGGCCTTTATTTCTCAAGCTGAATTGGTCTAAATTTAGAGCATATGAATCTGCTTGAAGAGATCTACATTTTATATAACATGTTTTACTCCAAAAGGTCATATTTTCCTGGGTCCATTTAAGTCCAAATTAGCTGCACATAAATTCACTGTAAGAGATCTATCTTGTATATAATGTGTTCTACACTAATAGTTCATATTCTACTCATTTGGGGGACCTTTTTGGCATAATAACTGTTTTCTGACATGACTTTACATTTAATTTCAGGAGTTCAATCAGGGGGCGATTGTTTGTACAACGCAGGGCATTGTTTTTTTTTCCAGGGATATACCTTCGCTTTCAGGAATGACAGTGTAGGCTTACTTTATTTTCCGTAGGCCATATCAAAAAGTGATGCGTATTTAAAAATAAATCACCAAAGGATTTAAGGCCTGAACCCATCCCAGCTGACAATGGGAGAGAAACGTGGTTCACACTAAAAGTCACCATTTCACATTAATTTCATTTTTTGGGACTTTTTGAGGAAACCAGTACTGGGCAGCCAGCTACTGGCTGAAAATGGTATGGATACGATTTGGTTTGGGGCTTTAAACTGTATCAGATCAATAAGATGTGGATTTAAAACCTGAGACTAAGATTGTGTATTTTCCCTGTGTCTGCGTGACTCCCCTGTCGGGCAAGCCAAGGATCAGAAACATGCTGTCGTTATACAAAGTTCAAATGATTGATATGAAATATTTAATGTGCAGTACAAAAAAATGTAAACATATGTTATTTTTGTCATTCGCAAAACAAATCAAAATCAAACTTCTGAACAACGATCACATGATGGAGATTCCAAGAAGTTGCACAACAAATTGATATATACTGATATATGCCAGATTAAGGTCACGTGACCACTCTCTACAGCTGCACAATGAACACTCCCTAAATCTAGAAATAAAGCAAAATCTACCAAAACATTCAACTGAGATTTTGTGAAAAACGTTTAAGATATCAAAAAAAACAACTCTGACAAATTCTGGTGACTGGTTTGAACTTTTAGATGGATGGAGGATAGATGGATAGATGGATGGATAGATAGATAGATGGATAGATGGATAGATGGATGGATAGATAGATAGATGGATAGATGGATAGATGGATTGAAGGATGGATAGATGGATGGATAAATTGATAGATGGAAGTCTAGATAATTGATAGACGGATAAATTGATAGATGGAAGTCAAGATGGATGGATGGATGGATGGATAGATGGAAAAATGGATAGATGGGTTGATAGATTGATAGATAGATGGATAAATTGATGGATGGATGGAAGGATAGATGGATGGATAGATAGATAGATAGATAGATAGATAGATAGATAGATAGATAGATAGATAGATAGATAGATAGAAAGATAGATAGATAGATAGATAGATAGATAGATAGATAGATATTTTTTTGTTGCAATTTTCATGTAAACCTTTTGCGAATCATAACCAAAATGAATAGCATAGCATTACCGATCGAGCTGCAAGCATTGATGTATGTCTTGGGCATGAGCTGTGATATTCATTTTAAGGTTAAATGATATGGAAAAATATATGACGATGAAGAGTCGGTGTGCTCCTGTGTTTTGCACATCATGCTGGAGTGATCGCTTTCCTGGAATGAGAGACAGCAAGGACTGCAGCAAGCACTCTCTCCCTGGGACGGGGAAGAAGTGAAGTTCGGGTGGGGATAAGGTTGATTCCCTCTGAACCTTTCCAAACCAACCCTGTCACATTGAACTGTCATGGAGGAAATGCAACAGCACCGTTTACATCATGTTCTTCTTGTGCTAAATAGTAAGTTTTTACCCTCCATGTGTAAAAACACAAAACAGCAACAACTTGTTCATCATTTGACAATATTTATAATAATAATAATAATACGTTTAATTTATAATGCACTTTACATTTGGATCAAATCTCAAAGTGCTAATTTGAGGAAAGTAAATCTATTTAATTGTTTAACACAGATCTGGTCTTATGTCATGTCTCTAGGAATGTTTCCATTACACTCTTATGGATTTTTCTTGTATCGATACACAAACTTTCTGTGGATGGACGCCCACTTTTGTCTCATTCCATATGCTTGGATCCTCTCAATTTTCCTCCTAGTCATTCCTGATCTAAGTTTTCCATGTTGTCATGAAACGTCGCCGAAATGTCTCAGCTTGAACAGAACCTCCATCGCCGTATTGAAACTGATCGAACAACAAAACCTCCCAGGTCTGTCTGGAACACGATCTTCATCCTTGACTCTACCAAGCATAGAAATGAGCTGGATTATCCGGGGACAATAGAATGTCATCCGTGGCGGATGCCTTCTTTGATTCCCGTGTGTACGCTTCCTCCACTGCTTCTTAATTTGCTTGTTAGCAAGCCTCTGGTCCATTACTGCTAATTTCATCGCCTCTGATCTCTGGGTTTTACTGCGCTTGTACAGAAAGTCTGCTTGCCGCACATATTTTGGCAGCTCTGGGTTGCTGGGTCAGTCCGACCGTGTTAATGAGATCAAAGTTCAACTGCTCCAACCCCCTTCCGCACACACACACATGGTGTGGAATGCTTAGCTGCAGGAAACAGAGACATTACCTTCATCACAACACTTTATCACTCCATCCGCCCACCTCTTCATCCATCTGTCTCACATCACTCCTGCAATTTTCATCCCTCTTCCCCTCTTTTGTTATGTTGTATTTCTCCGTTCTTCTCTGCTTCCATCTGTCTCTCATTATCTGCTACTTTTCTCACTCTCATACTTTCAGTCCAACACCTCCTTTGTTCTCCTGAACTTTCATTGCCCCCGGTGTTTTCCCCTGTCTTGTTTTTTTTCTCAACTTCTCTCCTCAGTCCTTGTTTGTGTCCTTCACCCGTTCTTCACCTCTTCATTCCAACGCAATTTTGTCAATCTCCTCATCACTCACTTCCACTTGCACTACTTTCAGTCCAATATTTTCTTCTTTTACAGCCCACCTTTGCTCCTCTGTCCTTCACATCCTTCACACACTTCTGTCTAATCCTTCTTTTTCACTGTTTCACTGCTGTCAACTTCCATCATTCACCTCTTTCATTTGCGTCCTCGTCCTTTCATACCCGGTGTTGTCGTAATATACGTCACATGAATTTGACCATTCTGCCATGCACCTGTTATCCTTATTCCTTCAGAGGGCAGACAATATTCCCTCTTTCACATTAACATTTATGAATAAACTTTTCTTCTTTCATTTTGAAGCATATATACCACCAGCAGAAACATGATATGTGTTAGGGGTGAGTCAGAATAGCCTATATATTCTTTAAAGGAGAAGTCTGTAAAATGTACGTAGTAAAACATCTTGAATAAATGGAATACAATACATAACTGCTTTTTTATTGTTCAGTAGGCTGAAAATAAAAACATTTTTAAGGTTTGTTCATTCCAGTGGGGAGGGGAATTGCACATCAGTCTGAGTGAAAAACCAACAAACACTGACTATAGAGAGCTTTTTGCATTTATACAATTTTTGGATGAAATCTAATAAATTAAGTATTTAATAACATAAATGAATAAGTTAGTGTGAAAAAAAGAGTTTTTAAATGATTATTCCTGCAGCTTTAAGACAAATATTACACACTGTAAACATTTTTTTTATCAACTTAAGTTCTTGTGAACATAACAAGTTTTGAACATATATTTGTTATTCATGGCCTGTATGCATCATTCATCTGAGCAAATACATCTTGAATTCGAGTTCTAAAAAAATCATTTCTGGATTATTTTGACTATAAGAAGTAATAAGAAGAACCATAGTATAATGTTTATGATAGACTACTTTGGGTCAAAGTTAGCAAGAACATTTGTTTTGAAATCATTTAAAATTTTTATACAGTCATGATTCTCTGATAACAGCGAATCATGACGTGACAACATCCGTGACAACATGTGAAATTTCTTGAGCGACACAGTGGCCCGAAAAATTTGTCTGACCAGACTCTGAATCCCATAAACTGCTGGTAGATTTGTTTCTGGATTTGTACATATTACTCAAAATCAAATACCCATGTTTGCTTTGATGTCTGTCTGGATTAACTCTTTAAAATTGTCTTTGTAAATCCATTTACCCTCCAAGTTGGTCATTTTTATCACTATGGTCTCGATTGACTAAGTCAGGAACAGTTCAAAGCAGGATTTGATGTCATCCATCCGGGATACGGCATATTTTGTAGGTCCTGGGGTCATCCTGATGACAATTTCAGCTGAAAACCTACCTTGACTCTCAGTTGGGGATTAAGACCAGGGTAGGCTCCCATTCTTTGAATTGAATGTAACAGCAGCCTCAGCATGGCCATCCTCTTCATCACTGGAATCCTCCCCATCAGTTATTTACTTGGTCTGGATTATATTTCGGGTTAGGGTTAGGATTTCGTCTTCAGTTTCTGACATTTCTTCCTCTAATCCATCCTCAATGTCGTTTTTTTGGCCTCTCTCCTCCTCACCAGTCTGGCGATCCAATATATCATAGGTCCTTCTGATTAACTTAACTTCATTCTTCAGAGATAAACTTTTATATCGGTCAAATTTGACCGGAACACAACATGAGGGTTAAGTTTTCGACTCAATAATAAGGTGACTCCCAGCGCTGGCCACCAGCTCGCTATTAGCTGAATGAATTCGGAAGTACGCCTTTAAGTACTTGCAACTTCTTGCAGTTTCTTACATTAAGGGCACATCATGTATTCTAATCTTAGATCAGAATAGATGATGTGATTAATATTTCATATCCCAGCATTATTCATGACAAAGGTTATAGATTTTCCCTCATGAAATCAATTTGCAGACAACAAATCTGTTGCAAAGGATTGAAATTGTTGCGATGTACCCTAATGGAAGTGCAAGTGGATAATAACCTTTTTTACTACAACTGGATGTTATGAAGATTATATTTTACTCATCAGAGGAAGGTCTTTTTACGAAAAACAATGTTTTTTGGGCCATCATTTCTCAACCTTTGGCCCAGTTTAGTCCAAATTTGGTGCACATGAATCGACTAAATGAGATCAATCTTGTACTAATCTCATCACACGAACAAACTCTTATTTTTAATAAAAAACACTGTTCTTCTGACATTACATGTAAGTTGAGGAGTTCAATCAGGCCGATTGGTTGTACAATGCAGAGGATTGGGGACTTTTTGGGGATATACCCTGGATGTTACGGTAAATTTAAAGTGTCTGAGATATTAAATAAATAAATGAAATAAAATGCAAATAAATGTATTTTCCATATTTCCTTTTCTTGTTGAGGCTTTTAAAGGGATAAACCGTCTGTCTGAATTCAGATAGGAGGCAAAATATGGCTTACTTAGGGTAAGGTTAGGGTAGGGAAACAGACATTTAGAAAATGAGAGATCGATGGAAGGAAAGGCAAAACATAGTGTGAATGAAGTAATGTGGGTTGGGTGTGGTGTACAACAGAAAGACATGTGCTTATAGAACAACTTTCCTCCTCATTGTAATACTCCCCTACAGCTTCTTAAAATGAACAAGAGTGGTTTATCTTGCCAACAATGCACTTACTGCTCTGTTCATAAACAATGCTTTTATGGCTTCTCAGCAGATTAACTTACTTAGCCGGAGAACCTGATGGAGTGAACTGTATATTTATACCAATGTTTAGCTCCAGTACAGATGGAGGGAGATGAAGACGGCTTGAGAGGGGAAGAGAGAACAATTGAGAGAGAGTCAAGGAGGGAGGCGGGAGTAAATTACTCGAAAGAGGTGACATTTATATTGTGGGAGAGACGATGTGGAAAGAAATATGCAGAAAGACGCGTATAAACGAGAGAAAAAGTACAGAAAGTAAATGCTGAGAGGTAATTAAAGTTGAATGAGGGCATTGAAGCGACCAAGTCAAAGCCAAAGAGGACATTATTGCTCAAATACAATATAAATATAATAATTTAATGTCAACAGCTTTCATTTTCATGTTAAAATGCAATATGAGCAACATTAACTTTGCATTTCTAATGGCTATTTTATGAAGCCTGAAGCCTGAAGCCTGATCAAAGCTGATATGTATTGACTTTTTCTAACTCACAATTTTGATGTTTCCTTGAAACAATTCACTATTTCTTTCTTTGTGATATAGTTCTTCTAATAAACTGTGGCAAGAAAAAAATAAAAATGTATATACCTATAAGCTTGGCCTTATATGGTATTATTGTTCTATATATATGTTATGATAGCGGTACTGCAGCTACCTGACCACTTTGCTCGGACCCACCTGGCTTAAAGCTCAGAGGCCAAGCAGACCAATTAAAACATCAAGTATACTCAGCATATACTCACGTAGAACCCATGTTTGACTTGAAAAGCAGGCGTACTTCCTGCGTGAGTTCACAGGTTTAGGTAGCCCCATACTTAACTTCTTCATTGCCTGTCAGACAACATTGGTGGGGGGACTGATGGAGAAGAGAAAATGCCTTTTAACCAGAAACAGATTTCCATAAAATCTAGTTTTCACCTCGGTCTGACATTCCCAGCCATATCGTTGACTCCTACAGTGAAACTGAGTCTCTCCAGCCCACATGCACACGCTCACTGTAAAACGTCTGCACAGACGCAGTGCCGAGAAGTGGTGGGAAACATGTGACTCCTGATCCCCCGGACAGGGTCACCAGCAGGCCAGCGTCAACCTCAGAGAGGGGGAACATCATGAAGATGATCAGGGGTGACAGGCCACCTCTTTTCCAGACAGGAAGTCAGGTGGATAACTGCTGCAAATATCCAGACATTATCACCTGCCTTTAAACACACAGTAGGAGCTGAAGCAGATTAGAGAGATTCACAGGAGCTATTAAAGGATCCAATTTCACATCAAAAGAAAAGACAAAGCCATCTGGTTCTGCTTAAGTGTCCAAATTTTTCGTTAAAAGGCATTATATGACCACATTTCCGCTCTTTCTCTACAAATTTATTGCACGCGCCAATAAGCCCCGACATGCTTAATATCTTGTAGGATCTCCTTTCACAGCCAAAAAATCCCATTGAGCCATGGACAGCTCAAGACCTCTGAAGGTGTGCTGTGGAATCCTGAACCCAGACATGAACAGCAGACGCTGTGAGTCCTGTAAACTTGGAGGTGCTTGATTTAATTGAGATCTGGAGAATTGGGTGGATATTTCCATGATGGGGTGCACTTTTCTCCAACAATGTTTAGGTAGGTGATACGTATCAATTTAGGACCTAAAGTTTCCTAGCAGAAAATTTCCTTCTGCGTCAGCTCCTTCCTTGTGTGCATTCCGGTGCAATCCCTGCACACATAAAATATGATAAATCAGATGAAGGCAACTTCTTCCATTGGTCTGTGATCCATTTCTGATGCACACGGGAGCCTTGTCTGCAGCAAGCTGTGATGAACTATGTGTTGGGACCTTTATATCAGAACCATTCTTTCTTCTTCTGTAACTGCTTGACCTGATCGGGGTCACAGGGAGGCTGCACCCAAAATGAGTCGCCAATTCATTAAAGGGCTAACGCTCTCATTTATACCGACAGACAAATTAGAATCTCCAATTTGTCTCTGCTTCATGGTTTTGGACTGTGGTAGGAACCTGGGGTACCTGAAGGGAACCTACGCAGACATGCAAGGGCAGAGGTGGGTTTGAACTCAGAAATTTCTTGCTGTGTAGGAACTGTGCTACCCACTGCAACACGGTGACACCTTCATGTCAGAGCATAAATATAAGCATTATGGTTTTAATTTAGCGCTGCATTAAATCTTCTGTGTACAGTGTTGGGAGGAATCATTTAAAAATGTATTCAACTACGGCTTACAGGATACATGTTCTAAAGTGTAATGTGTAACATATTCCTTAGGATTTCTTAAATTCAAGTAGGATATTCTAAATACAGTGGATTACATTAATATTCTCTTCATAATAATAATAATAATCGTGTAAGTTTGAATATCATATTAAGATATTCATATGTTTCAATACTTACTATAGAGGAGTAAATATTTTTAAAGAGTACATAAGAAAAAAAGCAGTATAGTATTTTGTTATCCAAAACAAAACACAGTAGAATGCAGTAGAATTTTCATGTTTCATGTTTCAGCTTTAGTCTGCACCTTGTTTTCTGTCTGTCTTCCTCACATCAAAATGAATTATTAACAATCAAATATTAACATCATTTATTGTACTCTCATCACATTCCGCCTTCTATCAAGAACAACAATCAAAGCAAAACTGAGGAGCAAATGAACAACATAAACTGAATGTTAAGCTATTACATGTTTATTAACATTCATTACATAATGAAATAATGTCTCAGTGTTTTTAACAATGGTTTACCGTTTCTAAGTTCCATCGACTAATACATGGTTTATGTTTGTGGTACTCACACAGTGATGACATTATACTACATTACATGTTAGAAAAACACTATTAAAGTATGTCAATTATAGTCTCTGTAATTCTTTTTCAATGCTCTATGTTTAAGCACATTGTTGTCTTTCCTTCATCGCTTCTTTCATTCAGTTGAGGGAGAAGGCATTCTCTCCAAAAAAAAAAAATGGTTACACAAGTCATTATATGAGTTCACTTTGCTCTGAATGATGCTTTGTGTGAGTGTTACCTGTTTTAGCGAAGGAGGTTAATCGGTGGCAGGAGCACATCCTGCCATCATCATCTGATGTCCTTTCAGATGACACCTTCTGTGTGACACTGGGATGCTTCCATGGAGAATCAAACACACAAAAAAATGAGCAGCAGTTGATTAAATAGCCAAGATTAAGCAAACAAAGAAAGTGATGGAACTCATTGTGACAAGAAAAATAATGTACTGAAAATATTGGCGGTTACACGATGAAGTGATGCCAGTTGGACAAAAAAGCCACTTCAGCTAGAGAAGGCTGAGAATTAAGAAAAGATGAATGATCTATTACAGCAGATGATGAGTGATAATTAGTCTATTAGAAAGTGTTTGTCACACAGACTCTTCAGGGAGATTGTGATTGAATGGTCTTTCCCCTGAGCAGCTGCATGGAATATATCCCCTTTGGAGTCTGGATTCTGGGGGTGGTGGCTGATCACTCTGCTGAGGTTGATTGTGCAAGAGGATAGTCTTTGGGATGAACTGAGCTATCGAAAGATCTCCATTAAGGTTACATTTTTATGTATATGTCTAAAATGACAGTCTAGAATATATTTATATTCAAAGGTAATCATTTTGATCGACATATAACAAGTCACTCTAGCACCATCTAAGGTGACCCACTCTACAGGCAAACACTCAAAACAGTGAAGTCACCTCTTACAGTTTGTGTAAGTACATTACTTAGCTGAACAAATAAAAATACGTAACAATAAAATAATAAAACATGAGAACGTGTTTACTGCATCGAGGAGTTCTTTGTGAAGGGGCGTTCAATTTGTCTACAATAACTTAGTTGTGATTCAGTCACTGAGCTCAGAGACACCACCAAAGGCACCTATGATCTTTTTGAATTCCTTCAAATCATCTAAAGATCAGATGTTGATGTTGTTCTAAATCATTCTTAAGTGGTGAGTCCCGTTATGAGCTGTGTGCCTCATTTCTTGCCGTGAGTTGATCCTGATTATTTTTAAGTGAACTTCCTACCTCATCAACCACAAATTAAACACTTCTAGTATCAACATCATCCCTTCACACACATCCATAGGGACATGCATACCCCTAAACAAAAGGATCATTTAAAAATGAAACATATTTTTTTAGTTGAAGAATACCTGAAAAAATTGCGAACAATATTAGTTTTATCTATCTATCTATCTATCTATCTATCTATCTATCTATCTATCTATCTATCTATCTATCTATCTATCTATCTATCTATCTATCTATCTATCTATCTATCTATCTGTCTGTCTATCTGTCTATCTGTCTATCTGTCTGTCTGTCTGTCTGCCTGTCTGCCTGTCTGCCTGTCTGTCTGTCTGTCTAAATTCATTCATTTTGATTCTCTTACGATCAGTGACTGTTCAGTGTAATATAATGCACATAATGCACCTTAATTTGCTTTAGTGGTTTGACTTTTCCGACTAAATTTGCCCCACGACTAACTGTTCCCATTGTCTGCTTACCCCACGATCCATTAGTCTCTACTGTAGCAGTGGCACATTAAGAATGTATATCTGGCCTCAGGCTAAAGCGACTTTGCCAATATGTTACCATCTCCTCTATCAGGCTGTGTAGAAAGTCTGCAGTGCATATTAGTGATTTACTACTCTATTTACAACGCTGCCCCACCGCCCCACCACACCTCGCATTGTAACTCAGGGTTATATAAGGAAAGCTTGGGTCACCTCCGTTTAGATGGATTCTCATTTATCTATGGAAAAACATAGCTTGCTTTGTGATTTTTATTTTTTTTTTTTATATTGAGTTAAACTGTATGATGAATGAGACGGCTTGTTGCCAACTCAATGCATGCATGCATTTCTATCTTCACAAATATGCACCCACACAGGTACTTTTTCTCCAAATTTCAGTAACCGATTATCCTGTTCGAGGTCACGGGGAGTTTGGACCTGACACCAGCCTGACACTGAGAGGAAGTGTACACTGGGGATAACTCTCCAGTTCATTACCGGGCCGACAGATAAGGACAAAGGATCATCCACACACTCATATTCACATCCAAGGGGCCATTTAGGGCCAGCAAATCATCTGTATTACATGTTTTTACACTCTTGGATTGAGCCTTAGGATAGAACTGAGTGCTGACAAACTCTATCAAATAAAATTGTAACTATTCAAAGTAAGTCTGTGTAGATTCTCATTTATTTCGAGTAACTATATTGAATCAACATCAATGGATTCTGGTGACCGAATCCAAGTACGTTAAATTAGAACAACATAATTACTTAAAACAGACAGAAACTCATTGAATCATGGCTAAATACTTTTTTAAAGCCATTCATGGAGTTATTTTCCTTTTCTGCCAAGGAGGTTATATTTTTATCCTCATGGTTGGTTTCCTTGTGTGTTTGTCTAGCTGATTAGGTATGCAAGATTACGGAAAAACCAAGGCATTAAATTTTAGCCAGATGTAGGTTTTGTCATATCCTAGAGATGATTACACTTTGCTGATGTTCTGTCATAACCTCATGACGTGACATCATAATTATGACTTCCTAGGAATGAACTGGATTTTGGAACCACACCTGGATGATGAATGAGACAGCTGCATTGACATAATGCACTACATCATCCTTAAAACGTGACTCACGTAAACCCCAAGCTCAGTTTAGATCAGCCAGGTGGTTCTGGTTTTCCCAAGATTGACGTTGAACCTCAATGGATGAGCCTTTGCAGGTTTTTCAAAGTTCTTAATGAGAATGATCACCTCGCGGTAGCCATGTTGGTAGTTTTGGAAGGAAAAAATCAAACCTCTCTCCCAAAAACTCCATAGAAATCTATAGATTCATGTAAAGAAATCGATTGTCAAATATGCTTGAAGAGTTTGATGACGTTGCGCTAAAACACAACAAGTTATTTCACAGCTCAATCTAAAGAGTAGTGACTTGGCGCCGTCAGCTCATTCCTAACTAAATGCATGGGCAACATCTTTTGTTCATTACCAAATGTTTGCCTTCCGCGGTAATCCTGTGCATTAGGAGGATATCCTCTGCTTTCCATGCTTATTTTAAGTCCATCTGCAGCCGCTCCTTCTACCACCAAATTGCCTGAAACTGTTGTGAATCTCGACAGTGTGTGATTCCTGGTTTGCCTTTTATAAAGCGGATGTCTGGAATTAGGGACTTTTTATATTCCAAATACTTATAGTGGTTTCTCTCCTCTCTTATAACGTCTGTGGTTTTATCTCCCAAACTCTGGACTGAATTGTCATCTCTTTGTAGGCTGGAACCTTAACTACCCATTTTTAAAGTCTTCCTTTTATTCCTTAAAACTTCTGACTGACTGAGAATTGTTGTTTTCATTTTGACTTGATATTTTTCAAAAGTTTTTTTTATTGTGGTTTTGTGATATTTATTATTTTGACTGAATTTTTTTTTTTAATTGAATATTAGTAAGTAAGTAAAGTATTTAAGTACATTTATGACCACTCAATTGGTACTCAAAAAGACAGGAATACAAGACCACACACACACACACACAGCCCGTTCATATTCCCAGACAGGTTGGGACCTCTCATCCTACTGTGTGTTTATCTTGTCTCAGACTCTAGTCACGGTTTGTTTGCCTCAGGGGAGTTGATTTTGGAAGCAGGAAACATTACCAAACACACATCTACCCACATGGACAAGCTTTGGCTAGAATGCGCACACCCCTGCTAATACCACTCTGACAAGTACACTACTACAATATGAAAATACACATGGAAAACAAAGGTCACACTCACAACTTAAGAAAAAAAGAAATGTGAAGATGCGTGCATGTGCGCACATAAATACTTTGACAGTCAAAACAGCCGTAGGAGAGATCCTCGGAATGGTTTCCAGGCGGATGGATGTGCAGTACACCGTACCAAATGGCTTCTTTGATTTGGTTTGACAGTGTGGAATAAAATCTGACATGCACTCAATTTAACTTTTGACTAACTTGAAAAAGTTGAAAAATAACAATTCAAACAATGCACTGGCAGATGAAGGAGACCTTGGTATTGCTTGTTGAACAGTGATTACGGAGTCACATTAGGAAGGTTATTATGGCCGGTTAACACTCTCTTCATCGTCTCCAGTTGCTGTGACAATTACGTCTTTGCAACTTTGATTTCAGACATAAATTTACATTTAATTTGAGGAGTTTAATCAGAGAAATTGCTTGTACACGGCAGAGGATTAGGGTCTTTTGGACAATATACCTTCGCTATCGGGGTCAACATCATATGCCTAGTTCTCTCATTTTAATCTGGTGCGACAACCATAATGTGCCTGGACTATGACCCATACGTTTAACTATGTTTTCTAGTATTTTTATGAAGGTGTTTTATGAAGCATTTTGGTTTCATGTTATATTCATGCAATACAGTGATGTTTATGTCCGTGACAATAAAGCTTTTTGAAACTGATGGAACAAGCAGCTACAATTGTTTAACATCACTTAATATATTTCCTTTCAGTTATATATACTCTGATATGTAACAGCCAGCAGAACCTTTACCGGTACAGACCTAATTGTGTTATTCAGTGCGTTCACCTCAGCCACAAGAAATCTTAACTGAGGTTCAGCATCTACAGATCCTGTACGCTGCCTATTCCTGACATTGGTACCTGTGATCAAAATTGAAGGCTTCGCTTTTAAAACCTTTAAAATTTGCTCCAATTCAGCATGTCACCTCTGCACATGCACATACATGTCCATGTGTTTATAGGGGCATGAAACCAAAAGTGTATATTCATACAAATGGGAATATGTAATTTTCTAAATACACATGCACACACGCAAGATTTGATACATTCTTAGGACAAACGGACAAAGACACAAACAGTATTTCTTCTGCGCACATGCATGCCAAACATACAGCTCATTCCCTCATGCCTCTAAGAGCATCCAAGAGAGTCAAAATGAGTCTGAGATCTGTATCAGAGCATTTAAATCAGAAACAGGTGCAGGCATGCTGTTTGTATCTGAAACACACTCACACACACACACACACACACACACACACACACACACACACACACACACACACACACACAGACATACACACACTCTCTCTGTCTCTCACACTCAAGAAAATCTTAATTTTCGTCTCGAAATTATCTTTCGAATCTGTTAATTGTATTTACGCAGAATTAGATTATCTCTGAACTCTGAACTCTGCATATATCTCCTTGTTTGCCCGACAGGATATTGCTTTATAACCATTGCACAGCCTTCATGGCATTTAGACCAAGGCTAAGTGAGATACAGTGTTTTAAATTAGTCTCACTTATCTTTTTGCTCTTACTCTTTTTTTCTACCTTGTAAAGGGCTGTTTGCAAAATATCCCATATCCTTTCAGGAATGTAAAAAGACTTGGAAGGGGTTATGAACATAGAGAGATAAAAAGTACGGATGTAATAAGCTTTTAACAAAGTTGTCAGTCAGCCGTGGAGTGGGGTCTGGAAAGAAGAGTTACTGCATGTTTTAAGGGAAGCACGCGGTCATGAAGTCAGGACGAGGCCGTAACTGTGGACAGACAATAGCAGGAGATGAGTTACTGCACCAGGAGGGGGATGCTCACATCTGAAACAAACACGAGAGAGCCATGAAGCGATCCGTGAGAAAACACTTACTATCTTTCTTTCCATTACTTCTCAACTCTTTCGCACAGATTTTTTTTTTTTCCACATCTACGCAGGCGGAAAGAAGAAACGCACACGCTAGTTGCCTCATTCAGATTAATCACATCTGATCATTTCAGATGTGACTGAAGGAGACAACTACGGTGTCTCATTCTGCATATTGATTTGGCATATTTTTTTTATTTTTTTTAACACTGGCACCAGCAGTTACTCAAACAACTCAGTTATCAATGTTTTTTTTTTTAAATATGATATATTTCATATCAATTAATCAAAATAATCTCCACATCAATCCATGGAGGCTGAAGCAAATGTGGAAATGTGTAATAGATCATATTTAACTCACAAAGGGGGGCCTTTTTGAAAAAAATAATGATTACTTTTTTTAACTTCCTGTTAGTTCAGTTTAGTCCAAATTTGGTGCATTTGAATCGGCTTGGGGAGATCTATCTTGTATCTTTCATTTTCTACTCTTAATAGTTGGCATTTAACTCACTATAGGGAGCCTTTTCTTTTATAAATTTACATTTCGATTACAATTTAATCAGGGTAATCATCTGTTTTATGGTTATCTTATGTACTGCTGGTTGCGTAACAATTTGTCTGGGTTTAAATTATCCTTGTCCTCCTCATCTTTGTTCATCAAGTTCTGTGTTCTTGGCGGCTTATCTAGCTATGATTGTACTATCTGTATGAAAGTATTTGACCAAATGTGACCAAATTCTCAGTAAAGTTCGATAGAAATTCCAGTGTCTCTATTTTGATGCAAGGATATTTGCCGTCCGAAATCCAAAAGTGATGATCAGCAGCTCCCTCAAGACCGCCGGAGGATCGGATGGTTTTCTGACGTGTCAGAAATCTTTGGTCGACCCTCATCAGGCTTTCGCACAGTCGAAGCAGAGCCACGACTCGTTTGTGTGGCGCGTCATGTGGATAATAAATAACAAGTAGTCATGAGGTGCAGTTCGTGGCTGGTAGCAACTGAACGGCAAGGACGAAAAAGAAAGGTGCTTAGCTGTCAGCACAGTGCTAGCTTTCAAGTTAACACTCGAGACAGTAAATCATAGCTAGATTATACACCATCCATAATGCCCGTAGCCACTTTGAAGTCTAGATACATCATTCTTTTGTTTTTTAAATAGTTCACCACACAGCATGGTAAAAATGATCAATGCAGCGTCTTTCAGTCTTGTTAGCAAAGAAAGCCTCTGACCTTTCAAACAAACCTTATTGACAAATGTTAATAGCGGTCACTTGCTGAAGGGGCCGACGGGTAGTATCGTGGGATCACTCTAGTCGTTTGTGATGATCGGACCGTGTACCATAAGCACACCAATGGTGAGCTTCCGTAGATGATTTATTCGTACAGTGTGAGCTGGGAACAAATCAGAAATCGGAAAGTTTACCGAATTTACCTGGTTTCATGAAACGTTTTTTAATGGTTTTATCCTCATAAACAGGACTTTAAAAATAATCAACTAAACTATATAGAGGGTAGTTTCCCTCCAGAGGAGGGTCCTCGACACACTAATCCACACACAACCATTAAAAAGCCTGAATCTTCAAGATTTTCCAATATTCATCACGCAAACTTTTTCCTCCATTTCTCTCCCTTGACTAATTTCCTTTTTCTGATGAAATAATAAGATGAGAGCGTCCCAAACCTCTATCACAATTTATTTTCCACTCATCCATCCGGACCCTTCTCACCTTTCTCCTTGAATCCCACTCTCTCTCAGATCCGGTTACACTCTGCTTTGAAATTGCTTTCTTCTTCTTCCCTCTCTCATGCTTCCTGTACAGATACTCTCAAAAACTATCATTACGGCCGTTTTTTTCCTTGCTGTGTCCCTCTCTCCTCCCGGACCGATGTTTCCGCCACGTCTTTCTGCGGCCACTCCACAAAAATCTTTCCACCTAATAGCCCCACCTCATTCTAGCTCACATCTAAATGCTAATGACTGTTTAAGTCCTTGACCCCTTCCTTCTGCGAGCTTCCTCACTTCTCAATTTTGCATGAAAGAAGAGTGACTTTATGGTGGAAGGGTTAGAGGGTACTGGCTGGCATTATTGCGATCTGACAGATGGAGAAACAAAGAATGAGACAGAGTGACAGACAAGTGGGGGAAAGGCAATATTTGAGATTAAAAATGTATATATAGTTTTTTTAAATCAGAGCCCTGGAGTCCTGCAGACAGAGGAGGTAAGGTGAATGTATGGCTTTCTCCTTGAGTGAACCTGTTTCATATCATATACCAAGCCCTTCCCTCATGCATGATTTGACAGGTGAACTTTGATCATATTTAAGTTTGTAGATATTAGAACCATAATGGTAGATAAAGATAGGAAGGTGGGTGATTGACAGGAGACATTTAGAGTTATTGAAGTGTCTATGTGTTCTTCTGGTGTGCATGGCTATTAGAGTCTGATTGTGTGAGAGTGTGTGTGTGTGTGTGTGTGTGTCAGGTATTGAGCTGAATACTCTTTAAGCTGCCGACCTTCAGGAGTAGCTAAATGACAGGTGGGATCACAGCCCTTTGGTTTAATAATGAACCAGCTGACATTTGAAGATCAGATCTGCTGCTGCATTACCATCAATACCGAGGAGTAACAGATCAGATTTACATTTATAGTTTAGATCCTTTTATCCAAATCTATATGCGGCGGCTGAAAGGCTTTAACATGAGTAGGAACTTGACCGGCAGATTGTTGAAGGGGAATGTGTTACAAAACCGCAGACTGCTTCTGCTAACGGATCAGACAGTTGGGGATATTATGGAATCATTGCCGCCGCTGTTTCCAACGCACATATGCCGTGTTAGCGCAGTAACACAAACACTATTATAAGGATCATCAAACTGGGTTGATTTCTTTCTGGTCACGGAGATCTATCTTTTATACGTTGTATACCATTCATATTTTATTCACTAGGGGGAGCTTTTTTGAAAAGAAAAACAAAACATTTTTGGGGTCATGATTTCATTCATTAATTCATTCATCATTGGATGGACTTGGTGCAAATTTAGTGAATCTGAATCTTGCATTGAACATATTTTACAAATTTCGTTCTACTTTTTCATGTCCACCTTTTTTTCTTTTTCTTTTTTTTTCTTCTTTCTTCTCTTGTCTTCAAGATGTAACTTGAAAAACCATTTCATAGATCATCTCTAACATTTGTACCAACATAGACCTTAGTTTGGGGAAGAACTGGATTGATTTTGAGAAATGACGGTTGTATAATTCTGGCTCTAGGGAGACTTTAATCTCTCATAGGAATCAACTCGAGGAGGTCTATCTTTAATTTATCATATTCTAATCGAAAAGTTCACATTTCACTTATAAGGTGGGCCTTTTTTGTTTTTTTTGAATACTGTGGCCAAACTTCACATGTGTTTTTGTGAGTTCAATAAAGGGGGTTGCTTGTACACAGCATGGAATTGGGAACTTTTCGGGGATATACTCTTGCTGTTGGGGATGAAAGCCTAGCCCTATTTTTAAATATACTTTTAGAGTTTAGTACAGACCGTCACAAGTTTACCCATTTAAATATTTTCCAAAGACATTTGGAGGTACTTAATGAAACCATCAACAACATGATGAAATGCCAGTTAAATCAAAGTAAAAGTCACCCGCGGATATGATTAAAGATAATTCTGATTCTCATTGGAGTTGAAACCCGTGTTCCTATCAAATGATTACATTTCATCATGAATACGACATGATCAGAAAGATTCTGATTCCTTAAAGCTTACTTTAACTTCTGGACTGGTGAGATGCTGTTGGTCAATGATGATTGAATCTATTTGCAGAGGCAGGACTCAAGTTGCTCGTTAGAAACAGCTTTTAAAGCTGCATTCCTGTCTCAATTCATTACCACTTACATGTAAGAGGACTTTAACAATGTCAATGTGTATCTTGTTAAAATAATAAGGTCTAATGTTAATTTTGTCCCAAATGTCCCTGCTGCTCTTATTAGGCAGTATTTGTGTATTTAGAAATAATTGAAGGCTGAATGATTGAATCTTAGGAAATGTAGTGTTGGACTTTAGTAAGCCAAGATAGCACTAAAGTCATCTTGGCTAATGATGAAGGTCCATTTAGGGTAATTTATGTTTCAAGCAGCCGCTATTCTGCTGTGCTGGGAGTTATTAATGCCAGACCAGAGGACCTCAGGTTCGGAAATTGAAATTAAAAAGAACGAAACCTCGAGTTACATGACTTCTTTTAAACAACATGAAATCATTCACTTTACACCGCTGTTTCTGAATGACACCCTTTCACCCATCCATTTTCTTCTGCTCATTTGGGGTCGTGTTGCCGTGGCAGCAGACTAAAGACCATTCAAGACATCTCTCTCCCCAACAAATATAATCAGCTCCTCCTGGGGGATCTTGCGGTGCTGCAAGGCCAAATGAGAGATACAGCATGCTACCAGTTCAGCTTTGTTCGGGCGAAGGGTGGCCTAGCCCCATGGCCCCCTATACTTTAGCACATACACTGGGTCATATTATAAACAGGTTCAGTCAAGGGTCTCACATCTTTTAAGAAGAAATAGTGACTAAAAATGTGCTTGCTCAACCAAACAGTTGATCAGGACAATGGATTGTTTATAATTATCACTGGCCTACTCAGGTTCACCCTAGGAGGCGCTATAGCTTTTTGCTGAAAAGATAAACATCTGGAACACCCCCCTAACCTTTGGCCTCTTGTAAAAGAGTATGGATAAGTGGAACAAAATTGATGGATGGATGGATGGATGGATTTAACCTGAACTTACATAAGTCTTGATCTTGGATACAATCAGCCTCTGAAAAGCTGTTTTACAGCTGTTTTCCAACATTCGCTACCAACTACACCATTCATCCGCAACATTACAACCACCCTAGTATTGTGTACGTGCCATGTCTGGTGCCTTAACAACTCTGCTGAAACCAGTAATAATGTCTTTTCAGCTAATTGTTCTATAGTAAACAGTATCTCATCTGTGGGATAGGACAACAAGGGCTAGCCTTTGGTTTCTTGGGTGCCCATGGACCTGTCACTGGTACACTAGTTGTCCTTCCTTATGACACTTTAGTCGGTACTATTTCCTTTAAACATTATTGTCATTTCTGGAGATACTCTGGCACAGTTGACTAACCATCACAGTTTGAAATTTGTTAAAGTTACTCAGACCCTTATACCTATCAATTTTTCCGAAAATGTGAACCATACTTATATTATTTTCCTACTACGATGGCTCACTTTAAACATTTTTCAACCTGGTCAGTAATGTCAACCAGTTCTGTTCCCAATCTGACCCTTATTCTCACATAGTTGGATTACTTGGCATGCAATGGGGCATAAACTGCTGCTATCGTCTGAAACACAGAGGCTTTTCCCTTAGAAATGATTTGAGTTAATCACAGTGGTATACATCTATGATAGCAAAACAATGTAATTTACTACATATCTAACCTCACGATGACATCCAGTCTCAGAGCACAAAGATAAAAAGCTAGATTCTGAATTTACCTACAGATCTTGTTTTGTTTGTATGGTAGACACATTACTGAGAGGAAGATGTATTGTCTTCCGTGAACCATGTGAATTAAATTATTGGGTACATCACTGAATCAGCAAAAGTACTTTCATATTTTGTGCCAATTAAGCAATTTGCTTGTCTATAAATTACAATGTGCATTTATTTGCTTTACACATGGAAGCAGATTTTCATTTTATTTTGATGGTTGTCCAAAATGAAAGAATGTAGTTTCAATAATAATAATGCATAGCAATGTATTGGTTTTCTTTTGTCGATGCAACAATTATACGCTCAGAGAATTAAACGGTCTCACGATTAACATCTGCATAACCGAAAGCCGGCTTCCTTATCTTCAATTAGGAAGGTGTCTAACATGTAGTGTTATAAATTGTTCTGAAGAAATCATCAAAAGCACCAGAAGTTTCCCGGTGCTATCATCCGCAGCAGTCAAAGATATGCTTGGAACATTTCAATCTCATTGGCAGGCTGGAAAATGTTCTGAGCTAACGAGTGTCATCAATTTATACTGTGATCCATTTGATTAGTCACTCTTCAGCATGCTGCCAACTACAACTGCCATGTCGATATTATGCAATCAAAGACAAATTATGCAAATGTCATGGTTTTCATGTAGCCAGAGGTTTTATACTGTGTGTTTATTCATATCTTAAAAATGTGTCTGCTAATGGTTGAACGGCGCTACGATAAATAAACAAAGAAGAACCATCAAGACTCGGGTAGGTCATGTGTTTTTCCCTAATTTTTGTGTTTGTCTTTGCATGTAGGAGTATCCCTGATGAATTAGCTCAGACGAATGAGATTTAGTCATTTGTTTATGTTTGTTTATTTGTGTGTAAGGGTGTGAGGAGAACGAGAGAGAGTGTGATTGTGAGGGATGAGAGATAGAGCAAGATCTTGGATTGTATTTCATTATTGAAAACTAATGCTGCCAAATGTTTTACATTGAAATTAAATAGCAACGGATCTGAGATACCAGATGACATCCTATTATGGATTGTCAGTGACTTTTTGTTTTCAGTGTTTCCCCAGTGTCTCTCTTCCCCTTCTGTGTGCATGCGTGTTTGTACGTATATGTGGATATGGACTTACAGCGGCTCAGCTCTTCCTCTCACCTTCACGTCATCACCTCATCACCGGCAGTAAAAATACTGTGGCTGTCACTCAACTCATCACCAGGTATTACTGCAAGTTACAACTCGACATAGTGTTGGTTCACTCCTACTGTAGTGTTTATGATCCCGTGATTAATCTGGGATCGTGTGCTCAGGAAACCCACGCCGAGGCTGTGGTTCTCCTCTATTTCTTACGTTTTTGAAATTCCCAGTTCGGACTCAGTCGCTTTCTCATACAAAGTCTCACTTGAAACCGCAACTGAATCTCTGAGTCTGTGTCTGGGTCCAAAACCAAAAACACGACACATCACCTGCTACTTTAAATATACCATAAATGGCATCAGTCAAATGTGTAAAACTTTGTGGTTGTTTTGGTTGCAGTAACGCTTTAAAACATATTCCGAAAAGTCTTTCCAAATCATCCCACACTACAGGGAGATTGGATTTTCAAATAACCAATAGAGAGAGAAATGGTTAAGTCTCTGACTGTTAAGTCAGGGCGGCCTGCATTGAAAATGAATTAATTTAAACCATAATTTCAATAATTTCATACCTTTTTCATTGAATATATCACTAAAATGTTCAATAGTCCAACTTTAAAACTATTATTGCAAAGTGATTCAAAAAGTTGTCCAATATTGGTTATGCTGCAGTGGAGTCACAGAAACATCCCTCTTTGTCGTATTCTTCTTCTGGGTGCTTATTGGCAGTCAGCGCCTAACTCACCGAAGCTTTATTGCCACCTTATGAACGGGAGTGTGGATTGTCTGCACATGTCTGAAAGTGTTTATGATTAGATGACTCGATGCATGTAAACACTGGGTCAGAAAAGATCACAAGTCATGTAAACAGGCGACCGACATTGCAATTCAGAAAGGTTCAATTCGGAAAGGAGAAAAGTGTCCCATGTGAACCCTCTTATTGTGACCTCATTGTAATTTTAACTTAACCATTGCAAGATTTTACAAATTTTGACAACCTTTAACCAATTTGTTCAAATTTTATGGGAATATGTAGATGTCGGTTCCATGACATCTACATTCAACAGACATTAACCTGATCCGAAAGTGGCAGAAGATTTCATGATGGATTATGCTATTTTTCTAGTCATAATAATGCCTAGCTTACATTTTATTGTGCTGTGGCGGAGGTTTGCGCTCTCCGAGTTCTTCCTAGTTAGAGAGTGAGCGAGTGGTCCAATGCTTCTTCTTCATCTAGGATGAAGAACCCCTAAACTCTCTTCCAACATAACTGTCCTTATTTAAGCCTAGTACCCACATTCTGTATGTAGGAATAGGAATCTATGCAACCTTGGGGGTGTTGGTCTTGCATTGCTATACTGAACAAAAGAAAGTGAATACAACATTGTCCAACAATATCCTGCCCAAAAAATCCATCTCACAAATAGTTACGATAATAAGACAGAAGTTCATCTTCTCTTTATATACTAACGGAGAAAACTTTGAAGAATAAAGAAACCTTACTAGAAGTGGCATACTTTCGTAAATTTGTCCAAGAGCACGGTCCTTCAAGAACTCACAAAAGATCCATTACTCCAAGGATCTGCAGGCCTCACTTCAATAAAGGTCAGAGTCCAAACTCCAGGCAATAATGACATCAGTAGGAGAGTTGCAAATTAACAGCCACTTCTAACCGTGGAGAAAATGAAAGGCTTGTCTAAATTTGGTCAGAAAACAACTTAATGACCATATTGGGATTTCAGGGAAATTTTTTATGTGCAGATGAGAAGAAAAGTCTTTGACTTGAAGCTCAAACACACAAGTGTCACGCTGCAAGGCAATGAACCCATAGCATAAGAGAAAGTACACCTCTGGCTGAAAAGCGAAAAAAAATAAAGTTTTGAAGAAGCCTAGTTAGTGTTTTGACCTAAACACCATTGTGAGACTGTAGTGGGACCAGAAAAGATCAGTTCATGCTCATGGGACAGCACCAAAGCAGTTATGCAAAGAAAAGCGGACTGAGACTTATTTGATATCCCCTCTGTTCCCTGAAGCGTATGATTTCAAGGGCATAGATACTTTTTCTAACAACTATTGAATAATCTTTATAGGCTTAATAAATGATAATATCATTTAAGAATGTTATTCTGTGTTTACTTTGGTTGAAGGTGTTTTATACCAACGATGTTTGAAGGTCAGACGGTGTTTTATATTAGATACCCAAAAAAAGAGGAAAACAGGGACACTTTTATAAAGCAAGGTTTCATTTAGGCAAGGATGGAATAGAATGGGATGAAGTTCAACATAAAAGACAATATTATATCTACATATACTTTAATATTCATAATAAGTCTGGAGCGACAGATTTGTATGAGAGGACTGTGACAGCATTGAGGTGTGCAGTAGGTGTGACAGATTGGTTCATTGTGAAGGTGGGACTTCACCAAGGGTCGGCGCTGTTCCCCTTCTTGTTTGTTATGGTAATGGCCAGGCTGAAAGATGAGGTCTGGCAAAAGCATCCATGGACTGTGATGTTCACTGATGACACTGTGATCTGTGGTGAGTGCAGGGAACATGTGGAAGAAAAACTGGAGGGTTGGAGGTATGCGCTGGAGAGAAGAAGAATTAAGGTCAGTTGCAGCGAAACAGAATACAAGCGAGTGAATGAAAGGGAGGCAGATGGAACGGTGAATATACAGGGATAAAAGGCATAAAAGGTGCAGGCTTGACACTGACCAAAAGGCAGAACTGGATTTGGTGGAGTTGAAGATGTCAAGCGTTTATTTGGGAGTGATGAGGATGGACAGGATTAGGAACAAGCACATCAGAGGGACAACCCAGGTTTCTGGATGTGATGAGAGAGAAAATCCGGTGTGACAAAGGAAGATGTATTGGACAGGGCAAGACGGGCCCTAAAATGAAAGAAGAAGGAGGATATTTATGTTATAAAAAGCTCAATGTTTTCTAGAATATGGCAATAATGCCAGTTAGGGGTTGGAAAATCTACCAAAAGTCCCTGCCTTGCAAGACCAGTATATTTTACATTAAGTCACATCTCTGGGCTGTTTACTGCAACGGTATATACCACTCGTGTGATATCTCAGTAATGGATGTGAATAAAATGTCTTCTTGCACTCAAAGACGTTCCGATCAGGTTTAGAGCTATTAAAGACAAATGTCACCTCATTTTTGGACATAATCACAGAATTCATTATTACATTTACAATTATTACAAATTACAAAATTCCACTCAAATGTTTCCAAAAATAAAATTAAGAAAAAATGAGAATTTATATACCAAAAGTCAGTTGAAGTTGAAGAAGGAGCTTCTTCTCTTTCAGACCAGAACTATATTTATTGGCCCATGAACACATGCGAGAAATTTCAGTTTCACCATGCCACAAAGTCCTTTATCAGTCTTCTGTTATTCTCTCTGGAAACAGTCTCTAAGTGAAAACAGGTTTGTAATAGGAAAAATTCTTGTCAAGATCTATTTCACCAAGAAATACACCTATAACCTTTTACAAATTTTTTCTCAGATGTGGACATAAACGGCAACTTGGCAGGTCAACAGTGACCTGAAAAAGTATCTCATTGCTCGTGAGCTACTAGTCCCATGGGATGGAAGATAGGGGTTAGAGTGCGACTAGGGAGGAGGGTGAAGCTGGGGTCAGATGCGGTGCTCAATTCTTCACTTTAACATACTTTATTAATCTAGAGAGCCCAAAAATGTTTAAATGAATAGAAACAGAATAGGAAGAAACGATGCATCGTTTAATTCCAACAGATGATGTAAATGGGGTGATGTGTGTGATGGTAAGGAAGTGTCACCACTAGATACATATACAATATATGATGAAATGTAAACTGGTATATCCAATAGTAAGTCCCCAATCCACTCCGTTGTACAAGCAGTCACCCTGATCAACTCCTCAAACTAAATCCAGTGTTATGCAAAAGTAAGCTCGGCCTTGTCAGTAGAATATGAAGTTTAAGAGTAAAATATCATATAAATACAGAACAGATATCCGTGAAACCATTCATATGTATGTCATTTGGACTAAACCATTGTAAAATTAGAGGCCCGAAACTTTTGGAGATAGAGCTGCTCCTAGTGACAAAATTATCAAACCGAATTTCCCCAAATTGAATCCACAGCTTCCTCGAATTAAAATCTACGAGGGTAAAATCATTTGAAAATGATCATTGACATTGTTTCTGAATCATCGTTTTAAAACAAAGTATATGCGGCGGAGGCGGCGATGATTATTCAATGATATCACTGTTTTTTCAGGGATATAATTGAGCTTTAAAATAGTAAAATGGGTGAAAGGCAAGAACCTGAGCAATTCCTAAAAAGATGACAGCTATTATAGCTCACCAAGAAAACCAATACAGAACCTTCAATAGCTGTAATAGTTTGTAATAATTAAAAAAAAAAAAATGATGCAACACGCAAAAAAACATCATTTCTTCTTCATTTCCATCAGTTAAATGCATTATTAATTTACAGTTACACTACACTACAGTGGCTACAGATGTTCGGTTGATGACAAACCTTTTCCTCTGGCAAAAAAAAAACAAGAGCCTCACCATTTAGCACCGCAAGCCTCTATCTTGCTTTCTTGAACACATTATCAGCATGTTTCATGCACCGTGGTAAATTACTCGGATAATTATCTCTTATCAAGGAACTCAATGGTATTTGTGAGTGTATCCATCTGTTGCTGTGATGTTACTTGAGTGTGCGAGAGCTGCCCAGTGTAGCCTATGTTGTCAGATTAAGGATCGATTGAGGTAGAGCAGAGATAATATTGCGTTACACCACAATGACATCATAGTGGTGTCTTAAACGCTTACGTGGAAACGAGGTGAGAGGAGACGCAGAGAGTGCCTAAATTTCTGTAATTTTACAGATATCTCTTACGTAGCCCTAGAATATATCACTTTTGGGGGGCCGGGGTGTTACTGAATTTCAGTGAGTGTTTAGAGCTCAAAGTGTGGTAGGTCCTTATGTTTTATTGGAATGTGACTCATAACCAGAAAGGAGGTTTGTGGTTGCCTCTAGGCTTAATGGATTCCATTTGTCCCATTTCCATTTTAATAGATTATACAATCAGCTTTCTAAAGCAGTGGTGTAATGAAGTAGGGTTTAACACATGGGGAGCTGCCACGCGGCCACCAGACTACCGCTGAGTACACAAGTAAAGCTCAGTGAAAGTTTTGCAAATAAATCACGCAACTGAGTCTCAATGCATCCTGGGAAGGCGGTTGATGGAGAATATGGGCGGCTCCTCCTGATCTTACCTTTGATTCACGGCTGTTGTTGTGTTGATGAGTAGCGGTAGTGTAGCAGCTTTAGCGTAGCAGTACACACGTACAAATAGTAGTTGTTGTAAAAGTTGTAGTAGTAGTAGTGTCTGGGTCTACGCTGTTGTGTCAGACAGTAAAGGTATATCCCTGAATAGTTTTGTAAGATACAGTAATACCACTTTGTATATATACCTCTTTCGTTTAACTACGACGTTTTTCCATTTATTCTATCTTATTTTACTATTTTTTTATCTACCGCTTTTATCTGCTGTTTATATTTTGATGCTGCTGCTTATATTTGATTTTGATTTTTGCCAAAAAAAGAACTGCTTAACGGTGTTTCGTTATTTTTAAAACAATAACATTAAAGATCTATTCTATTCTATTCTAACCTGTGTAGTTCAAGGAATACCCTGAGTGAACTCATCAAATTAAATGTGAAGTTATGTCCGAAAACTGTCTTTTTCATTAAAAAAAAACTCCTCTTTGTGAGGTAATTATTATCCATTAGTGCAAAATATCATATATGCAAGATAAATCTTCTCCGGTTGATTCATATGCACCAAAATTGGAATAAATTGGTCCAACGCTTGTGAAATTATGGCTTGAAAAAAAAAAAATAGATATATTTTGTAACTTTAAATGAATGCATGTGTAGCCTTACAAATTTGATAATCTCATAACTCATGCCTACTGGATCGAGGCACCAACACGTGAAAATCTAAAAAATAATTCAACAGTTTTGGGCTTTATCCATAAGAGTTTTGGAAATGGGACTGCTTTGTTTTAACACTGTAATGCATTTGGTCTTCACATAGAGTTCTGAAGGACGAATCCTTGGAATTGAGACCCTCTAATCTGCAAAATTTATCACATTCCTCACCATCACATCACTCATAACCCTGGATAAATTTAATTGTGCTTGATTTGGATTCCTCCTCCACCCTTCCATTACCGGAGCCATGGATGCTTGGTCACCATTCAAATTGAAATGCTACTTCCCTGGGTCATCCCCAGGGAAGTACCATAATGAGAAGCTTTATCTTTGAAAGTCGAACACACATAGTTTTTAATTAGTGTAGTACAAGTTGAGAATTGTCTAAAAGATATTCTAAAGAAAATGTAATCATGCTTAACAAACACTGAAACAAGTAAGCAGATGAACATGCTTTACAGCTATCTACTAAATGCAAAGAGATTTACCAGATTTAACTTAATGCTGCGCCACACCATTAGATTTAAATACAAATAAATACTAGACTGGGGGCTAGCATGACTTATTTTCAGCTGCCAATCAAGTATTTCTCTCTATTTAACTCATGATGTTGCACCTCATTTTCATTTAATGTTGTTTGGAAAGTTCCTTAAGGAGCCCCTCTGGTGACACTAATGATAAGAAAATGATTTTGCAGCTACGACTTAATAAGACGTGGGAATGACTTATTATATCAATTCATTAAGATTCAAATAATCTTAATGATATAATAATAATAGTAATAAGATTTTTTTTTTTTTCAGTATCACCAGAGGCGCTTCGTCTTTATTCAACCCATGTTTATGAAAAAATAATCAAATCATTTAGGAGGTCTTGTCGACAAAGTGTGAAATGATGAAGTGGGGTGTGTTTTTTTAATTATATTTAAGCATTACAGTTTTTTCAAAAGCTGTAACCGCTTTATCAGAATAAACATTACTTTTCAGCAGTCTGTGCAAAATCAGCTCTGCTGCTGGATCAAACAACATGGGTTAGCCTTCGCTCCCAGCATTCATCGATGACCTTCCGGTCTGGTGAACCGGTTTGTCTGTCCCTAGTGCACTTTGGTAGGTTCTAACCACCGACAGCACCCAACACGATATGCACTTTCTTACAGAGATACACAACTTTTATATTAGCCCTTGTTGAAGTCGCTCAGATTCTTGCGCTTCCCACATATATAACTGCCGATTATATAAATCACCACTAACAGGTTTCAGTATAATAAGATAATCATTGTTACTCTGATGTCACTTATCAGAGGATACAATGTTATGGCTGATTCCTATAAATGTTGAACCTCGTTTCTGAGACCTTCTTTGAGTATCTTTTTAAGCATAATCACTCAGACAGAATTTTCCTGGTAAAAATTCAGTCAGACAACTCTTGGTTAACAGAGGTATTGTGAAATGATAATCAGATTTCATGAAACCCACTGGATGCAGCCTACAGGTGGATGCTGGAGTGGTAGTGGGGCAGCACATCCCCAATGGGGCAGGGGTGTGAATGCTACTGCTGTGAGTAAGCAGTATGCACACAGCAGATGCATTCATAGTCAGAGGGAGTGATGGTAAATTGTTGCAATATAAATATATTGCCGAAATTCGGAGGCTGTTCTTGATAGCAAATTAGGTCAATGCGAGATGCCATGTATGCATACAGCAGTGCAGATCAAATTGTCTGAACTAGCTCGCAGACTTTGCTCCCTTTGCTCTTTTTTTTTCTGTATAAATATACAGAGAAAAAGACTCAAGGTTGTAACAAAATATGGAAAAATAGGGAACCCAGGAGAAAGAGTATTGAATATAAATGCAAAATAAGATACAAAGAGGAAGAAGCAGGAATAAAATTCGACACATATCTCCATGGAGACAAACCAAGCAATATTCCGAAACGTCTGCTTGTCAAAGCTGTATTTGCATTTTTATTTGTCTACTTCTTGCCCATGGGTAACCAACAAACCACAAAATGTACCACAAAAGGTAGGGGTAGTTGACAAATGTTAAACTAGAGGAAACTAGATGAAACTAGATGAAATGTTTTACTGCCTCATCATCAACACAATTCCTATTCTCTACCTTAGAATATTGAATCCTGAAAATGTATCTTAATATTTATGCTGATGCTAGGAAATTGGGCTCATGAAGTATATAAATCATGCAAATCAAGACTTAGTCTCAAAATTGGAGTTCTGAGTATCACCTCGAGCTTTATACCTATGAGGTTCTTCACCGACCATCAGAGCTTGTAGTCTATGCAAATTAAACTATCAAATTATGTGAGGTACAAATCGTCATGGCAACAATATCTTTGGCGCCGCAGCAACTCAACTGTGGCAGTGTTACCATGGATTTCAGAGAGACACAATGACAGAGAGGGAGAGGGACAGCTGGCTGGATTAGTATTTGGTGACACTTCCATCAAACTCAAAAGGCACAACTAAACTCGTGTGTCAAAAACGAATCTTAGTTCTGCAGGATAGGAAAAAAAAAATTCTATGCTTTCGTCCTTTTTGACATCACTGCATTCATATTGATATTGTACATGATTTAAAGTGTGTAATAGCCATGAAGATTCATCGGGGAAAAAAAAAAAACAGTTTTCTGGGGCGGCCTGTGGTTTGGTCTGGTCAGAGGTGAAGAGATTGGAAGGCTGATGCAATGGTGAATACATAAAGGGAGCTCATACAGGAAGGCTGACGCGTGAGTCGGACATGCTCAGATGAGAGGAATATGGGCTGGTACGGGAGAGAGGACGTGATGAAGGGAACGGAAACGGAAGAGAGGGCGAGAGAAACAAACTCAATTATCATTCATAGCTATGTTTCAGTGCACAAACTCTTAATGGTGCTACTTTAAAAGTCAGGCTACCGCAGGGCCGTGGGACTCATACTCCTGAGGACACTGAACGTCTGTGTTGTAATCCTTTATAATTATGCTAGTGTTTTTGGGATATATTAGTCCGACCCAAAGTGGTGGATTCGGTGACCACACAGAAGCTGCAGGGTAAACACATCTGAGACACAGTCACCCATCCAAGTGAAGCACTGCTGGAAAAGATAGATCACAATCAAGTGGGTTGAAAAATGATAATGGTTGATTGTAGAGAACAAGGTGGAATGCAACACACTTACGCACAAACACACACACACACATACACACACAGTGAGTGACACGCAGTAAAAGAAAAAGAGAGAGAAGATAAAGAAAGAAATTCTGGGAATAGGCTGGCCCATTAAATGTCATTTTGTGTCTGAATCGACCACGGCATTGAACACGATTGATGTCAGTCATCAGACTGACATTTCGTGCCTGATCTCAGACAGCTGCGCCGAAGGAACGTGTTCGCAAATTGGATAAGTTTTAAAATGGCCCCGGGAATGAAAGTGAGACAGATATTTTGGATTAGACGTGAGCTTGTTGCACTGAGGGACAAACCCTTTTAAGTAGGCGGAAATGAAAGTGCCCATTAGGGAGAAAACAAAACCCCACCATTTTGGTTCTAAAAGTGGTGCATAAGCCATAAAAAAACATGGTTCTGAATAGGAGAACAAGGAAGTAGGCATTAAGACATGGGAGCAAGTGCTTCTGGGATGCTTGTTCCATTAAGTGACATGTGTTTTTTTGATGAAACTGTCAGCTGAGGTGATTTGGGGTGAAGGAAGTCTTGGTCCTCAATGGGACCTGCTGAGAAAGCAATTTAAGGAGTAGAACATAGATATCTATTGAAGGCATTATATTACCTCCTTTCACTTTGTGAATGGGCTGCCGACAAAATGAAACAATGTGGTGACCTTAAAATAGATCAAATTGAAAAGCAAGTGAGCACAATTAGGCATTATTTTAGGTTGAGATGTCTGTAAGCAAGTTCACCTCAGGTTTTTAGATTGTGTTTTAGGAATTCTTTAAATACAAATATGATGGAGTCTGATCTGGAGTCTCTAACAACATTGTTTTGAAAAGACCTGATGTAACACAGTATTACAAAGAGAGACAGACTGAAGATGTATTTATTTACCAGCGAGAACTGTGCAGAGAAACAAACATTTGTCACATAAATTCACCTGTCAGACTGTCTGTGCTTTTGTAAATGGAGTGGATGAAAATACTTTTCAAGACTGTTGCACAAGTTTTGACGGAACATTAGAGGGTGTAAGGTACGGAATGGCCTGGAGAGAAAAGAGCAGAATAGTATGTTACCGAATCAAAAGGACAGGTAGACACATATTTGTTATTTTCAACTTAATTCAACATTCAATTCAACACTAATTGAATTGAATAATTTTACGATGAGATTCTCAATAGGCCTTTTGTTAATGTCCTTATGTTACAGGCATAGCACAGAAATGCTAGTTAGTTAGCTCTGCCAAGAAGCAGGTTACTGTATGTATTTACTCCTATTTGTTGTGTTTGCTTGTCTGTTTATTTGCTTATATCTCTGTTTGTTTGATTTTAACGAGATTATGGAGAAACTGCAAGACGGATTTGCATTACTTCTTACCCAGAGGTAGGTATTTGCATATCCTAGAGGGGATTCAATTTTGCTTACGTTCAAATAGATAAATAAATTATAGTATTTAAAATAAAATAATAAGCCATTAGGTGTAATGATGTCACAATGTTGCTATTGGTGCTTTTTTTCCTTTGATTCTTTTGATTTTCCTTTTGGGGTGGAGCTCGGGGCTCAGTGGGCTAAACAGAGAGGCTGAAGTTGAAGGTGCTTGAGACGATCAGCGACTTAGTATTTGAGAGATACTCAGCGAGTTTGTTGGAATTGTTCGTAAATTTATAGGATGGCTATAACTCAGACATTAGTGGAGGAATGTGCATGAATATTTCCTAAATCTCAAGATACTTTTGTGACTTGGCAGAAGTTTGCTTTTTTTGGTTTGCGCCACTATGTGTTTAGGCAGATGGCTTTGTACCATATACCTATTGTAACTGACAAAAAGAAAGTAAAACTATCTAGTGCTGTTCTAAGTTTGAATCTTGCCAGGGTTGTTACTCCACTTTTGTAGAATATCCCAGGTTTGGCTCTTATGCACCATTTCCCTGTCGTCTGTATGTGAGTACACGCAAAGAATGTGTTGTTATATCGCAACAAAGATTACCTCCTTAGCCTTTTGTCTCTGGTCTTCACTTTGTCTGCATGAATATCAACAACCCATTCATGACCGCATTACTTGATGCATTTTGCCTCTTTAATTAGAGTCCTCAGATCTTTAATTACGCTTACCTTTAACAACAGAGCGGAGGCTACCCTTCAATTATTCCACAGTATTACAAAGCGTCCCCTGATGTTACCATGCTTTTAAATACCTCTGCAGACCAGAGTTGGAAGAGGTTATGTGTTTTTTATTAGTGTCGGTCCATGCACAAAAAGTTGAGTAACGAGGAAGTAGTTAGATTCTGAAACATATTGTGAGAAAAGGCAAATTAAAATGAAATAGGGAGTGGTTATAACTCCACTATTCATAATCCAGTTTTCTCCAATCTTTATTTATTAAACCTGGGTCCTGACCTGATGACAGAAGGCCATCAAAAAAACTAAAGACACCTAATGAGTTTGACTGATGTTTGTGTGATGGGGACTACAAATGTAATTTATGAGATAAAATGACTAAAAGTGAAGAGGATGCTCTTCTGCATCATAAACAGTAAAAGAGGAGATATTTTATTAACATTGACTCAGAGATCACTTCACTCGGGATAGTTCTTAGGTTCCACTTTCCCTTTTTGTTCCCTTTTTGTGTGGACAGAGATCACAGGTAAGTAGTGGGTCCATATGCACATGTAAACAAACACTAACACCCACAACTATTGACACCCAAGGACCCATATACTGTGCATACCCAGCAGGAGCGTTCAGCGGTTGTTGCTAGAGGTACAAATTCAAACTAGCGATCTAGCCGTGGAAGTCCGTTGAATGTCAATGAGTCCCGGTGAAAATAGATGGAACTCCACTGTCCATAGTTCAATCCGTCCCAGAGTTTAATTATTGCAAAGAGCCTGAAGACATCAACATAGACATCACAAATGGGTCATTATAACCACAGTGAGTGTTGATTTTCGGCATAAAACAGGAATTTGTTGTTGAGAGTCCGGAAATGCGGAGAGTTTCATGAAAACGGATTCTAGGTGGTCTATTAGATCATATTATTATGATGTAATATGGTTAAGCTTGATCCAGCATGCTTCAAGGCCTAATTCCCAATGACTACAGACCTAACCTCTCTGTGGTGATGAAGTCCTTTGAGTGCTTTATACCTCAAGACAATGAGAGACCCACTCACACCTGGTCCCCCTGAAGTTCGCCTTCAGAGCCAGCAGATAGATTGATGACAGACTAATCATCCACAGGATTCAACGCCATGGTCTTTGTTTATAGACTTCAGCATTGACTTCAATCTCTGGCTCTGAACTAGCAGTTCTCCCTGCTAAACCTTCCTGACTGCATCTTCAGATGGATCAGAGACTTCCTGTCTGACAGGAAGTAGCGTACGAGGATGGGTTAGCAGCTCTCGGGACTCTTTGACCATCAGCATCGGTTTCCCTCAAGGCTGCGTTCTCCACCCTCTGCTCTTCTCTCTCTAAACTAACAGCTACGCCTCCAGCTTCGAGTCTGTAAAATTACTGAAATGTGCAGATGGCATCAGCTTCATCGGGCGCATCTCTGATGGCGAAGAATCCACCTACTGACTGGAGATTGACAGCCTGGTAAACGTATGCAGTCAGAACAAACTGGAGCTCACATGATAAAGACAGAGGAGATGGTTGTTGACCTCAAGAAGTGTGCAGCCCCACCTACACCCATCACCATGCGTTGCTCTCCCATCAACATCTCGGAGTTCTTACCCTTCTTACGAACCTTCAAATTCTAGGACATGAAGTTTGAACTGAGCATAACCCCCCTAACCAAGAAAGCACAGCAGTGGGTGTACTTCTTCAGAAAACTGAAGACTCCTGCAAACGTCAGGAAAGATTGTAGCCGACCCCTCATTGACCCCATTGGTGTGTTACTTTAACATGCTTGTCTGGATTCCTTAACCTCTCACATTCGACTGGAAGCAGTACTTCATGGGAGAACACACCGATGGAAAATTACACGTTTATTCTTTTGCTCACTCTGCAATTATGCACTACCAATTTATGCATATATGCATGTATATGTGTACGTATGTGTACATATTTACATGTAGCAGATGTCTATTTTTAGTTATATATATATATTTATATATAAAATCAGATTTTATATACAGCATGCTTTTGCACTAAGACACTAGGTTAAACTCATTGTAGGTTGGACACAATTAACCCATTTCTGATTCTGAATCCAGGATTGGGTGTGGCCAAATTGGTTCCACAGCAAACCCTCGAAACGTCATGCGTTTCAACCAAAAGTATAAATCTGTTTCAATGTTTTTTCATACGAAAAGACGTACTTGACTTAGAGCTTCTTCCAAACCCCAACATGAAATTGGCTATTTTTGTGTTTTGAAAATAAGTTGAATAATAGGAAAATAAGGTGAATTTCTACCATTTTCATTCATTTTATAATAACAAACTCATCCTATCCATTTCACCTGATCAACTCAAAATTTGGTAAATACAATCTCAAGACTTTTACGATGAAAAGTAATGACGTATGGTGATTTCGGATCATTGGCCATGAAAGAGGAAGTTGTTTTAACTGCTTCATGTTCCAATACTTGCCAAAGATCCTTTGTTGGATTCCTTCCCTGGAGTCAGTAACAGGTTAATGTGTATTTACAGTTTCATGGCACCTGTCTAAAACAGCAAGTATGGCTTTTGTGACAAACGTTTTTTTAATTTACATGACTTTTTCATACTGTGGAATTAAGGAAGATTTACAAATGGAGGACAGACAAAGTGACATCGTAATCCTTTGTGCAGCATGAGCAACAAATGCATATTCAGGCCTGTGTTCCATACTTTAGGTCCTTAGTGGTCTCGATAAGTGCCCGTTCAACTGCTTTGCAATTTCAATTTTCTTTATCTGTCCCAACATGTATTGGAAGAGGTATTCAATTGGTGCTGTTTATATATCCCTGTGTGTAAGCACGGCAAGTTTTGATGAGATTTCAATTAAAATGTGTGGAAAGCTGGGCTCTTGCAACACGAGCAACATCTAATATTTAACTAAACCTTGTATTAGGTGATTAGATTTTGAGGCTTATCTAGTAAGTGGTTCATATCGTAGTCAAAGGTCTTTCAGTAAGTAAGGTGCAACATGAGAAACGTAGTCAGTACGTCAATCCAATCAGAGGCAGAGTAGGCCAAGTTTTGTCCTTGCCACAGTAGGGTTTGAACATTTGCTTGGGAATATCATCTCTTTGTGAAATAACAATAACCCACAGGTAATATTTAGTTGATTGATCACAATGCATTTTAGCAGGTTGAGGCTTGAGGCAGCAGAATAAAACAAATCTCTTGTCCAATGAGCAATAGAGAATGAAGAATGGTTTTCCAACAAGTCCTTGTTCTGTGCTTCTTCTGCTTCGCCACTCTTACTATGATCTGACACACCAAAGCTCTTCTCAACCTCTACCTCTGTTAGGAATAATTTGTCAGATAACTAAATTGTACTCAAGAAACTTTAACTTAGATATACTATATTTATTTACTCAAAAATGCATTAATTACAGCGGCAGGCTGAAATACAAATATATTGCACACAAACGTGTGTATCTGACACTATGTGTTTCAGACACACAGAAAAATACAGATAATTAGATTTATGTGTTTAAAAAGTTAACAAAAATATACAATATACAATATAAGAATACACACTAAAGATAGAAACTATGAAGAATAAAACAAATAGATTAAAACTAGAAGATGGCCATAAAAAAATAAATGTAAAATGAGAATATTAACATATAGTAAAAAGGAACTAAATACAGAGACAGTGTGCAGGTTGTTAAAGTTAATGAGTAGAAATAAGGTAGATGGATACATAGTTCGGAAACATGTGCAAAGGTATCAATGTGCTAAGTGAAGTTGTAAAAAGTAGACTAGAGCCATATCTTTTGTAGTGTAAACGTTTATGTGTCTTCATGGGTCTCTGACAAGGGGGTAATTGAAAATATGTCATCAGTGCTGGACGTGGTTGTGGTTTTGGCAGAAGCGCGAGATCCATTGAAAAGCGCTGCGAGTACTTCAAATTTCGCCTTTTCCTGCACTCTTAAGATAGTCGCAAATTACTTTGTCCCATCAGTCTCAACAGTTGGAATAGTCTATTCATGTGTATTAGCTCTGAAACACCTTGAGTTGTTAGGTAGCCCTTGCTAGCCAGCTAAACAAAATGTAGTGCTTGACTGACATGACTGATAACTACGCATGACGCCCCTTGACCTTACAGCGGACGTGACGTAAGCAGCAATGAAATCTGAACACAAGGTGTGACCCATTTGGAGACGCATGATGGACACAGGTGGAAACAGCGATGTTTCTCACTGATCAGTCCCCCAAAACGCAGTTTAAAAAACCAAGTATCAGTCTCTGATGTGTTCAGCTGGATGAGTCTGTAAGAGAAGGAGCTCTGCTGTCTGTCCAGAAGGTGCTGGAGAGAATGCTCATAAACCATCATGGATTTCAGTTTGTTCATTGTCCTTGTCCCCATCACCTCCTAAAACGTGTCCCTTTTAGCCTGAACAGAAGAGAGCAGACCTTTTTTATCAGTTTGAATTTGATGGTGTTTCTAGCTCCAGAACATTCTAGCAAAGAAGACTGCACTGGTGAAAACAGATCTTCTGTGAAGAAAATCTCCATTATCTTGGTCCCCACATAGAAGGATCTCAGTGTGCTCATCCCCTTTTTGTACACAGCCTTGGTGTTGGTCTTCCAGTTCAGTCTTTTGTCGAGGTGCCCTCCAAGGTATTTGTAATCCTCAACTACTGTAACGTTCTCCCCCCGAATGCACATCGGTTGTCTTCGAAAAGTTGCTAACTTCTGCCTCCAACTGAGTGAACATAATTATATGCGAAAAGTCGGATATTATGGAATCATCACAAACGCCAGAGATCCTTCGGGTGAACTTGATATCTCAAAAACAATTTCATGGATAATTTTCAAATTTCGCACCCACATAGAGCTTTGTGAGAGTAAGAACTGGTTTTGGGAAAGGTTAGTCGCATTTTTTCAACACTAAGGGTCAATTTATTTCCAAACGTATTTGGCCATAATTTCTCAACGGTTGGTCCGATTCAGTCCAAATGATGAATATCAATGAAAAGAGATCTGTTTTGCTTACATCATGTTTTATTTCAGTAGTTCATAATTTACCCACTAGGGGGTGCTTTTTTTTAAAAAAAACACAGTTTTTAGGAGATTGCTAACTATTGTTTAATTTAGTCCAAATTTGGTTCATTTGAATCCAATCAAGAATATCTATCTTGTTTGTATCATAGTTTACCCATATTTGAATATAATAGTTCATATTATACTCACTTTAGAGAGCTTTTTTGAAACTAAAAATACTGTGGAAATAACTTCACATTTAATTTGAGGGGTTCAATCAGGGAGATTGCTTGTACACTGAAGGGGATAAGGCACTTTTATATACAGTTGCTGTCGGGTATGAAACCGTAGGACAAGTTCAAACCAGGAGCCAACAAAGTCCAAATGAATGGAACAGTAAGCAACATAAAGACCAAGTAACAATGGTGTGGATATGAGAGGAAGAACAGGGCTAATGAAATGCACAAGGCAAGATATGAGCAGAATAAATGTGGTACAAGCTGAGGATAGTGTCAGCTGGATGAGAGGGAAAGAACTAAATTAAAGTGGGCAGACGTGAAAGGCTGCCCGGAGGAAAAGGCTATGGATGTTGTCAGATGTTGTTTTATTTCAAATAGTTGTCAAACTGTTTGGCAGAATGTAGGGCGAAAGGGAAAAGGATGGTTGAGAGGGAGAATCGGATTTAGTCGGGATGGGAGCAGTGAAATGTTGATTGCACAAGTGACTTACTCTCTTGCGTCAACCGTGAGGTCGTACGAGGCAGACCGACATGCAGAGAAGGACAAGGGAGACAGGGGGACAGTTGAGGAGGTTATCTGTTTAGCCATCGTCTCTCCTGCAGCTGCATTGACTTGAAGGGGCAGCAATCCAGGCAGCCATAGATGAGGTGGAAAGAAAGTGGTGGGTGGAGGGCAGGAGTAAGAAGAGGTGGAGACAAGAGTGCATTGGACAACATCGTGTCAGCTAGTTCACAATTGAGTGAGATAAGGAACTATTCGACTGTTTCAGGCTATTTATTTGTGCCACACCTTGTGTAAGCAGTGAATAGGGCTACAGGTGTGGGTTGATGATGTTGTGTGGGTGATCACATCTGAGGGAGGCAAAGGAAAAGTGATAACAGGAGAGAGGCACAAAGTTTATGGAGTAGCTTTTCTAACAGCTCACTGACAATTTGATTGGCATTTCAATTTCTGCTGATTTGTGTCACCGTTCAACCAAATAAGCCCAGGAAGTAGGGAATGCTAGACAAAGTAAATGCCTTTCACTCATTCCTGCTTGCCTGCATTGCTTCTAAAGAGAAGTGATTTGGAAAATAAACTAAAATCAGATGAAAGAATAAAAGCTTTGTTCACTTTGGCAACAAACGGCAACTGAGAGTTTTTCTTCTTTGCTCCTAACTTTGCTGAAATGATAGCAAAGGATGGTAGAAAAATAAGCAGAACAAAGGTTTCATGTTTTTTATACTTAAAAGCAACATGTATGTAATCAGATATAATACTTCACTTTGAATTTATTCTTTAAATATTCATGCTACTTTGACTCTTTTGAAAACTCTCGCTTAAGAGTTCTTATGATTAATTATATCCACAAAAAGTCAGGGACATAATGGAATCCTACGCGTTGATGCATTGAGTCGATATCTGTTTAATGAATTATTTTCAAATTGTATTCCCACATAGACTTACTGCAAGGAAGAACTAGAATGATTTTTGGAAATTTTTGTTGTATATTTCCAGCACTAAGGGGAGCTTTGTCACCAAATATTTTTGGTCAACATTTCTTAACCTTTGGACTGATTTAGTCCAAATTTGGTTCATATATTGTACTCATACTCACAATGATTTTCTTCAACATAAAACCTTAAAAACATAAAAACTTTTTTTGGTTTCAATTTGAGGACTTCAATCAGGGGGATTGCTTGTACAATGCAGGGGACTATTTGGGGAAATAACACTGTTGTCAGGGTTATTCCCTTGTTTAGGTTGAATCGTTTGCATACGGTTGTATGGCATTAGTTACAATCTAGCTGTATGTTTACAAGGTTTTGTGACAGTTGATTTTTGTGAGTCAGGAAACACATTTATCAGACACATTTATTGCACACTTATCTACAGAGAAATTTCCTCAAAGCATTAATTCAACTTTTCTCAAATGACCTCTCTCTTCTTAAATCAATGCACCCCAATGTCTGAAAATTATTGAAAGATTTAACTCAGCTTCTGTTCCACTGTGTACTTCATCGTTGCGTTTTGGGACAAAGTCCCAACAGGTGGTAAACCTGGCGGTGTGGAAATCTGATTTGTTGTCGCTGCTGTGAGTATGAATGGCTCAGCTCTACAAACTTCCCTTGGCCAACTGTTTGATTTACTTGCTTGTGAGGCCACCAACTGCCTTTCCAGCTATTCATCCACAAAGCGACTGGAATTTATCAAAGCGTTACATTATATCTTCACTGTTAGAAAGAATGAGCTCTGGTGGGTTTAGATTTTTGATAACGACAATATAAGTTTGTGACTCAGAGCTCCTCAAGTGCCAAAGGATGATAATGGTGAGTATGGGGTGCAAATTTTGAAGTAGCACGTGCTAGAAATGAACATTCTCCACAATAATAACAATTATATAATAATAATAATCATTTTTGTGACATTTTTAAAACAACTTGTTTTATAACATTTTCAGAACCATTTCTCAATTTTTTCATTTTGAGTTTCCTTCAAAAACAATAAATTATCAATTTTAAATCTAAGCATTCTAAATTTAAATTTGAAACCTGAATGCTTTGTTATAAGCCGAAACTGCAGGAGGTTCTGCGAGTTCCTCATGTTGATTGCAGTTGTTGGAGGCAGCTGGTCAGATTGCCTGCACGGAAAAGGAGATGTAGTGAAAAGGAGAAGAGAGTGGAAGGCAGAGATTTTAGAGAGATGGAGGGAGGAAAGAAAACAGAGTATAGAGAGGTAGGAGAGAGGGGGTAGGCAGCCATAGGAGAAGAGACTCAGAGAACTTAACCATCGCTTTTATGGTCCAATTTTTTCATTCACTACTTAATGTCAACAACGTAACTAGACCTACGTTGTCATTCCCAACAGCGAGGGTTTATCCGCCAAAAGTCCCCAATCCCCTGTGTTGCACAAGCAATTCACCTTAAATGAACTCCTCAATTTAAATGAGGAGTTAATTTAAACTCTTCGGAGACTTAAACTGTTCTTGCGAGACTGTCAGAAGAACTTTTTTTTTGTAAAATTGGGTCCCCATAGTAAGTAAAATATGAGCTATTGTAGTAAATTATGATATAATTACAAGATAGATCTCCTTGAGTTGAATATTGGACCAACGTTTTCAAAATGATGGTCAAAATCTCCCGTAGTGTTTGAAGTATGCAACTGACCTTTCCCAAAATCCATCCAGCGATATAATGAGATTAAATACATAAATAAACACACACACCATGATTCTTTGCATATTAATATCCCCCTCCCGCACTAAAAACCCGCTCACGATATTTTTGTTCTCCCCCCGTCCTCTCAAAAGCTGGGAGCAAGTGTTTTTCAGCTACATTAGAGATGGTGTTTCCAACTCCTCAAATAGAAACAAATCCTCCCAATGTATGACTCCATTTTATAATATGTAAACTCTATTCAGAGCTCTGCAGCCTCAAGAAATATGAACCGAGGTTCGGCACCTACAGATCCTGTACACTGCATATTCCTGACATTGGTATTTGGGGTCAAAATTGAAAGCTTCTCCTTTAAAACCTTAAAAATTTGCTCCAATTCAGTAAGTCCCGCCCTCGGTGCTGTTTCCTGTGTACTGTGTACTGTATATTGTGTTCTGTGTACTGTGTACTGTGAAAAGGGGAGCCGATCTGGACAGCTGAGCCAAATGCGCTTCTTCATCTTGTTCTATGGTCTATGCACCACCCTCTTCTACAGATCCGTAGTGTATTTCTCTATTGGAGGTTTGTACAGGAACCGCCGGCTCCCTCTGGGAGTCAGCACCACAGACCAGCTGGACTCTTGGAAACTGACTAATGATTCTCTATTGAGAACCTTTGCAAATACATTGTAGAGGCTCCTTCTGATGTCATCGGGTAGTTCATGTGTTTCAAAAGATAGCAGAGTCCTTGTTTAATCCTACTGCCCCCCCTGTAGCAAAATTGAAAAATGTTGGAAAATCAGGCTTTTTGACCCTTTGGTTTTCGGCAGACTCTGTTTCTAAGGCCTTATCTATTAATTTCTTTTAACAGCTTTTCCAGAAGGTGCTGAGACTCAACTCAACGTAGCTTCAGTTTCCCCCTCCTGTTCTTTCTTCTGAAAGTCAAAATTCTCCATAAAGGAACCTAAGCATTTAATTCCCTCTCTCCTCCACTGTAGGCCAACTGGTAATGTTGACTTGCCTTTTTTGCTCCAAATTCCCATTATAAGATTCTAACAGTTGAATCAGTTAACCTTAGTGAAAGAAGCCCGTTCATCTGATGCAGTTTCGGTTGAAGAATTAGATTTTCATGTTGTCAAGTTCTGAAAACTGTGACATCATCAGCATTCGCTGACATGCCAATTGCATTTGCATCTTCTGCAAAGGTCAACCATGGCCAGAGTATACAACATCCCATTAAGGGTTCATCCATTCCTAGAGTCCGGCCCCACCTTAAACAGAACATTCTCCCCGGAATACTCAATGTTTGAAATAAAACTTTTTCCGAAACCGAAAGCTTCAATCATCTTAAATAATCAACTCTAACATTTTTTTTTTACTGATGTATAAAACAAAGTCCAACCTCTAACTCCGGAAGTCTAGGCAGATCAATGATGTCCCGAATCAAAAAGAGATTATTCATTATAATAATAATAATAATAATAATAATTGATACTTTATTCACCCGAAGGGAAATTCTTTCTCTGCATTTGACCATTCATGGAGGAGCCGTGGGCTGCCCCTTTGAAGCTCCTGGGAAGAACATTGGGTTCAGGGTCTTGCTCAAGGACCCTCAGACATGTAGTCCTGCTGGGTAATTAACGGGCTAACTTTGTATCCTCAAATCGGAAGAATTCCGCTCTACCGACTGATCATCAACCGCCCCTAATCACTCAGGAACACAATTTTGTCGATGAGTAAAACCGTATAATGATGTAGTCTTTGAATGTATTTCGTAAAAAATAATTATTAACAACAAGCTTAAATTTGTGCGCAGATGTTGAACAGGTCTCCAATGTTTCAACAGGCCAAGTTTTCCTTTTGTACGTTAACAGTGTCAGGACTGCCCTCATACAGATCAGCGGTTAAGTCCCAGAGTCCAAGGAGTCTTTGCTGACTTTGGATACATCTTTTCAAATCAGAGTCCATCAGTTCTAGAGGACAGACCATGGCCAAAGTGGACTCCAGTAACGCATACTGTGCTTCACCCAGCTGAGGTAGTCCTTCCAGTACCTCAGCCACACAATCAGGAACTGTTGGCACTAAACGGGCCGGTACAAAAGTCTACAGCTAGTTCTCTCATCTCTTAGGGCTCCGGTCTTACGGTTCCATTTGGAAGCTTGAGATTCATCATCTGGTTGTGCACCCTACCTTTTTTCCAACATAAAAAAACCCAACAAGTTGGAGCATCCTTAAGTTTAGTGTTCAGATAAGGTACCCTCTGCCTATTTTATAGAAAAACAAACAAACGACTAAACAGTTTTCCCTTATTCTCCCAGGTCCTGTTGTTATTCTCTGTCGCAGTAATGAAAACCTCTTCCAGTACCTTTATCTTCTTCTTCTTTAGCTCCTCAATGAAGTTTCTTACTATCCTGATTGTGTACGCTCTGTATTTTTGCCAAAAATTATTCTAATTTGCATTTTCACTAACTCCCACCATTGAGCCGAGTTGTCAAAATCAGCAGCGATGAGAATGTGCCGGTAAGGGGATATCAGACATTATTAAATGATGTGACTGTTATTAGAGATTTGGTTAACAGACATCCTACATAACTTAGCTGCCCTCAATCCCCTTTAACTGTGTGCATCTTATGATGTCTGGATGAAATTTCCTCTGAACATCTGTGAGGACATTTTCTGGATGAGTCTCTGCTGCATTTCAGTCCGCTTAGGGATGTGTGATACAAATCCCCTCTACTCCTACCACAATTACTGAACAAGAGTCCGGCTGTTTCAGTTTATCATTGAGTTTACGAGATAAATCTGCTTCTCTTTCATTGATGTACGTTTCATGCAAGAAATAAGTTCCTCCTGTAAAGAGTATGACCTCAGTTTATCATGTGACACAATATCAGATCATTCATGAAAAATATACTCCTTTCTTAAACTTTCAATTCATCTTCGGTTACTCTTTGATTTTCAAACTCAGGTGTGAGTGTCAGGCAGATCCTTTTGTGTTCCCTGCCTTCATTTTCCTCAACAGCTGGCTGCACAGTTACTTCATTGTTCGATGTATCAGACAGCGGGGTGCCGGTTTAAACCTCCCCCGTCTCGTTCTGCATTACCAGCAGGATGCGTCCAACAACGTTACCTGCGCTGTTCTGCCCACCTGTGCTGAGGTAGGAATGCACGTTTGATACTATTATATCAAGTCGAACAGTTTTAAACCTGCTGGCAAACTTCCTGAAATGGATGAGATAGCTTTCTAAAGATTCATAGGGGACAAATGAAAGGACATCTGAAACAGCAATCCATGTAGAAGGTACGGACAGCCACAAAATATTATCCAACACCAGTTCTGCAACTTGCTTGAAACCAAGCTCCTCTTTCAAAGAAGATCCACCACAGCCTCTCACTAAAAGCCAAATATATTGTTCTCATGGCCGACATGTTGGTTGATGGACTGAGGAGGTGAACCCTTGTCAGGACGAGACATCATGACCGAAGGAAACAATACAATTATGAATTTTGAGTACCTAAATTCACAAATGATGAATACAATTCTTTAATCTTCTAAGGGTTGACAAGATTAATGATGGAAAATAAAAAAACAAAACAATCCAAACATTAACATCAATGAGGGGAGGAGAGGAGATGGGAGGAAGGAAGACAAGGGGAGGGGAGAGAGCCAGATATAGGGAGATACGGAGGGGGAGTTATGTGAAAGCTAAGAGGGGAGCTGGAGGGGGTGAGAAAAGGGAGAGTACCAAAATGAAGACTCTAAGAAGGGGGCATAATTAGTTGATACGATTCAGACGGGCAATAGAACTTTTATACCTGCTTAAATTTAGTTATGTTATTTATTGTTGTTGTTATTATTATCCTGGTAACCCTTGAATGAGACGGAGAGTGGTGCTGGAGAGAGGGATGTTTCCTGCCGCCGTGGCCTGACCTTGGAGAGGCGGATGAATGGTTGGACCGTTATTATGGCTTATTATAGCTGACCGTTATTATAGCTGATATCATTGTTGTTGCTTTGCTTGTCTTTAATTCATTCTCTCTGTCTCCCCTTTCTCACAATCCCTCACCAAATTCTTCTTTCTCCCATTCCCTCTCACTTACCCTTTCCCTTGCACTCCTTCACCCTCTTTGCACTCGTTTGGGGCTCTGCAGAATACTGAATAATTGAAAAAAGAGTTTGGTCTACATTTGCTCTTTATGGAAAGCGGCTTGAGAAGACGTTTTTATAATCCAGAGCAGACACAGATAATCCAAAGAAGAGAAAAAGGCGAGACGCTGAGGTAAAGCAAACAAAGGACAACAGACACACGGGCGTGAAGAGAGGAAGACAGACACACGGGCGTAAAAAGAGGAGGACAGACGCACGGGCGTAAAGAGAGGAGGACAGACAATAGGCACAGGTGAACTAGTGAAGCGAGACAGACACTGTAGCAGGAAGACAGATGTGTAATACACAAAAAGAAGAGTGACGAAACAGAGGGGAAGGATGTGTCCCAAAAAAAGGGACATGAGGTGTGAATAGAGACGTGACACAAAAATCAATCAAAACAAAGCAGGAAAAATAATTCAATCCAAAACCTTGAAAACATGAGGTAGTTAACTGAAAAATAAATCAAGAAACAGCAATGTGGAAAAACGAGCCACGGCCTCGCTTTTGTTTTTGCAAGTATGCGAGCGGAAATGATCTCTGAAGTGAATGGCCTCGCTGCTCCTTGGATTGCCTGTTATTTCAAGAAAAACATGATGTTTCCGAATAAAATAAAAAAAAACAGAAATGTTTTTTGATTATCAGCGGCTGAATATGGGAGGATATGCTGCACACAAGTTGTAATTTACAACTGAAAATTAGACAGTAGAGCCATTATGCTGAGAGTAAACAACTACGTTAATGCATTGCTTACAATGCAAGCAAATTAAGCAGAAAATTGAAAATAAACACATTTTCTTTCAGCCACTTTCTAATTTGACGCTACTGCTTACAAATATGAAATACAAATTAGACTTCTTCAAAGAATTACTTTGCATATATTTACCTACACAGAATGATAGAATATAACATGTTTTTATACATTGTGTATGTACTGAGTGAGGGTACAAAATTAAAGTTAATTTCCATTTCAGTAGTACTTTTGCACAGCAATTAATGCAACACTTTTAGATGACAGCTATTACAAACTTATTAATGGGAAGCCAAATATGTAACATGTAAAATGGAAATGATCAAAATCTATTGATTATGGAATAAGAAATATCAGTATATATTCTACTGTTCACTAGTAATGCCATATATTTCATTATAGGCTGAAATTTGTGGAACTGAATACAAAAAGAATACAAACACTGTAAATAAAATTCATTAAAAGAGCTAAAAAACTACTAATCATTGTTTAAAGCTACTGCACTTATAATTGTTTTAGATATTGTGTATGGCAAAAGACGGCTGATGAAGGTCAAAAGCGCTCGAAGAAGAATAACGAAAGAAAGAAACTTAATCCGGCTGAAAGATCAAAACAGATGTACTATTAAGAACTTTTTTTTGCACTAACCATTAATATATGTGCAGACAAGTTAGAAAAATTAAAAGGAAAATGAAAATGAACAAAAAGACGAATGTGAAGTTGTGGCAAAGAAACAATGTATTTCTTGAAAAGCTTTTTCTGGTGAGTGCAAAATGAACTATTTGAGCAAAATATGTATTACTAGATAGATGCCCTCATTTAGATTCACATCCACCACATTTGGATTAAATTGGACCTACAGTTAAAAAACATTTGTCTCCAAAACCTCCGGACACAAAGCTCCTTATATTGTTAGAAATATAAACACTGACTTACCCTAAAATCCATCCAGTTGAAAATGACCAATAAAATATTTTTTGAGTTATCAAGTTAACGCAAAGGATCTGCAGCGACGGCGATGAAGATCCATAATATCTCCGACTTATTAGGGTTATAATTAAATATTGTATTGTGAACAGATTGACATGTCAAATAATTGAGCTTAAAATGTAATTTTGTTATTTTTTCCCTCAGGGATTGCTGACATAGTGGGTCATTCCTTGGATGCTACAGGAAAGGTAAAAATCAGCCACTGAGATTTATTCCATTTTAGTCATAATTAGACAAAAGTTGTCTGAAATAATTGTTGTTTTCTCAAGTTCTATATCACCAAAATAAAAGTTGTTTATTCATTGATATTCGGGTTATAACATATCAAACAAGGGCAAGATAAGAAGAGAAAGGAAGTGCACTGAAGGAAGAAATATGCAATTCAGAATAATGGATGTCTTATAGCGTGGAGTCAACAGAAGGGAGACATGTGTAGCCTGTTATTATCGGCCACAAGTTCCCACCAGTTCCTCTCTTACATTTTTCGCACACCAATAAAGGCCATGCTGCAGTTTTTTATATATTAACCATCACTGAACTCCTCCTTTTTCCTGATCAGCCAGCAATCTCCGCTTCTAAATTTTACCTTATGTCTGATATTTTGTCCCACTGGTCTAGAGTGTGAGCACCTTCAGACAGCCACTGGATAATGGACATTATTCATAATTACAGAAAACATGCGCCTTTCCCCTCTTTCTATTATTTCTTTGTATATCTTGATTATGTGTCAGTTCCTGCCTGTCAGCATCAGACGTATGGAAGGAGGAAATTACAGCTCCTTTCAGAAATGATTGATAGCATAATTATAGTGTAAACTAAATAATGTGTCTCTTGATTAAACCTACTGAGGGATTGTGGTCCGTTTATTCCTTTTTTTTCATAGTTACTTGTTGCCGGATTTACTCCCCCATGAAAAAGTAGAAAATTCCAATGTAATTTTTGGAATTTCTTTTACAAGTGTATTAATCAAATAAACTTAGTGTCCTTGCATGTGTCTAACAACCGAAAAACTAAATTAAATTATTTTTAATGAAACCTTAAATAGCATTTTTGGGCCTTACTGGTTAAAATTGAACATTGAAGCTCATGCTATAGTTTGGAGCCTTTAAAAATATATTCTTACAACTGAGAAGAATATGCAGATTAGATTTATTCCCAGAAAGTTCAAAGATATTATGGGATTGTTATCGTTGTCCCCACGCCCGCTGCAGATCTATCATGATAACGCGATAACTACAAAACTAACCTAAACCTAACCCAAATAGACAATGTTGAGAGGAAGAAATGGTTTAATTTCAAGAACGGTTGGTCACTGTTTTAATTCTTATCTGTTTTTTTGTCCTGGAGTTTGGAGTTTTGCCATATTTGTACCGGATTTATCTTTATCTTTATAAGTCGTCTCTTTACAAACATTCGAGCTGCTTTAACGACCAAATTTCCATCGTGAGGATTAATGAAGGAATTCTTGTATATTCATAAAACAAGTGTGATCTTTACATTGCAATCATTTTCAGGCCATTATTTCGCAACTGCTGCTCTGATTTAGTTGGAATTTCATGCAAGTGAATCAACTCACAGAGATCTATATTCTTTTATATTTTATTCTAATAGTTCATATTTTACTCACTATTGGAGTATAGCTCATGAATCCATTTGAGGAGATCGATCTTGTGTATATCATATTTTACTTTAATACTTGATATCTTACTCACTAGGGGGAGCTTTTTCACAAATGACACCGATATTGAGTTATGTGTACAACTCAGAGGATATACCCTTTCTGTCGGGGACGACAGCGTGGGCCCAGTTTCTAAATATAACCACTATTGCAAACATATTTCTTAAATAAATAAAATTGAATTGTCATCTTATTGTGTAACAATTCATAAATCCTGAACATAACATGAGGTTAGACCTTCTAATAATTAGACCATCCTACATATGATTTCTGTAATCTAGAACTCCATCATCGATGTGGGTCACTGAGGTCTTTTTTTTCTCTTTCGCCGTTCGCTTGTGAAATTCTGCTTGCACGCATGCAGAAAATCACTTTAACACACATATATTGATGCAGACGTCTCCTCGCCGGCTCCTCCTTTCCCATACTTGAATTTAACTAGCATGAGAAATGTTGTGGTAAAAGTGGCCGACTTGCTTTAACGGACAGTATAAAAACCACATGCCGCACTGATTAGAACCAGATGATAGACACGGCTCTTAAATGTCTCTTCATAAAACCCATGAAATTAAATGTAAACCCAGTGCACTGAATCCGTTCTGTGCTACTATCTGTGACCTGGCTTTATGTGGGTGCAAGTTAAAGATCAGTACTGATCTAGTGTCAAACTGCAGAATAATCCCTGTAATACATGGCGTTTACAGACTGGATGTGACTGGAGTGACTTGTGTGACTGGCGGTTTGGTCTCCATAAAAGAGCTGAAATGAACCATCGATCTCCCCTTGATGAGAGATGCAATCTGTGTTAATAAATCACCTCTCTTTAAACGTGTCTGCGAGCATAAAACAGTCTGTTCGCATGAATATTGGCAGGATGCTTCAGTAGTTTATTTGGTCTATAAATTCAGGGTTGAGTGTTGTCGTGCTTTTCAGTAATGGATTACTCATTTGTGACTGCGTTTCACAAACACCGGGCACCATTGTGTGTGGACTGACTCCAACCAGGGAGAAACAATCACAGGAAAAGCTAAATTATTGGATCATTCTTCTATTGGACATTATTGCAGCACAGTTTCTGTACAAAGTTGGTTAATGTTGATTTGATTTCCTTTTGAATACCTATATATATATATATATATATATATGTTGGACTTTACCCCAACTTAGATTCCCATACTATACGCCCAGCTTGATCCTGTTTTGAGCCAGATCATATGCCTCACGACCTACGTCTACGTAGTCTACAGGGGGAAGGAGGGGCCGATCAGCAGCTCCCAGCTGACCGTCGGATGATCGCATGGTTTTCTGACATGTTAGAAATTTCAGATCGGCTTACGTCAACGCCTTCTTGATGTGTCATTGTGAAGTGGCTACTGAGCATCTGAGTTACCATGGCTACAAGGAGAGTCATTTGGAGATGAAATAATAAATGGCTATGAAGTAGGAAGTGCAGTTCATGGCTATTAGCAACTGAAGAGCAAGGGAGAAAAAGAAACGTGGGTTAGCTAGTTGGAGAATGACAACACACATTCCAAGGCGCTGGAATGTGCACGGAAGTGGTTGCAAAAGCCAGTGTGGATATGTCTTGTGAGACAGTCCTTCCATCATCAGAGGACAATGAGGTGGCAGGCTGGTGTAGGGCGTCCCCTGTAGCCTCAGTATCGACAGGTGGGCCATTGGGAGGAGTGCTGACAATGATGAGAGTCGTCTTGGCAGCACTAAATAGAAGGGAGGAGGGCCTGCTGGAGGAAATCCGGAGTTAGAGAGCCCCCCTTCTAAGGGCTGACCAGACCATACAGCCTGCCTCCTTGCCACCTGTCCAAGCCCAAGCCATGGACCTGTCCAAGCCCCAGCCCAGCCCCAGCCGAGCAAGCAGTTCCAGATTTGATCTGCCAACACCAGCACCCCAGCATATGCGTGTGGATTCACCATTACATGCTTCCACTCTTCAGTTGCAAGGCGCCAGCAGCAGACCTGATCCGCCAAGGCCACAGTATTGACATTAAACTAAGCCAAAAATCCTGAGCGAATTGCCAAAACTTGGACAGTGAGGTTGGAGTTTGAGTGAGCATACATTATTTTCCTGCATTAGAAGCCTACACCATGATCGACGAGGAAAAGGCCCACTGCTAAAGAGACCTGAAAGCAGCACTACACACCAAGGTTGACAATTTTATTTGTACAGTTTGAGCGGAAATCAAAGAGCCATGACTCAAAAGTCGTTCAATGAAAGCCAAGCTTAACCTAAGTAGTACCAAAACTGACAATGGGACTGCGGGGAACTCCCATGAGTCTAGGAGAACAGAATACTTTCATGCTGGAGGATGAAAGAGACTTTACATCTCCAAAAGCCATGTTGTTCATCCTTTGTACCGGTTCACCTTCCTTAGTCCACTATGGTAGGTTATAACCAGACCATGAACACTAAATTAGTCTAGATATTTGGAGATACAGACACGTTTTACTAACTCTGATGAATCTGTGGAAACATTAAATCACCAAAACAAAGTAAAGTTCAACAGGGTTGATACTGATGCCATCCTTCTGCTCAATCAATGTTGCTAATTGCTCCCTTTCATTCTTTATGGGAACTTAATGACTAGAACAACCTTATGAATCTCAAGTAAGGCAAACACATTATCTGTTGCTAAATGGGAATGAATATTTGAATTAAATACTTTATTCCCATACCTTTTCCCAGTCCAACTACCATTTCTTCAAATCTACTGTGGCCGGGTCTTTGAATAAAATGTAAATGTAAATTTTTTGCTCAAAAATGATCTTAAGGTGGAAAAAATGTTTTTCACTGTATTGCTCACATTATGGTTTGATTAACATTCAAGCTTACCTCCAATGAACACTCACAATGCTTGGGTCACTCATTCCCTTATTCTAAGGGAACCTAAGATGCAGATGTAGTTAGATCATTTATGACCGAACCTTTCAGCGAAAGGTATGTTAAGGTAAGGGTAAAATATCAAAAGGAATAAAACTAATCTAAATCTAAAGGAATCTCTCTTCAAAAACGGGCACAGTCAGGAAAACAAAGGAATAAACCAAAAAACACAAGCGAAGGCTGGAATGCCTGACAAAACTCACAAAGACAAATTGGTAGAGAATAAGGGAACACACAGAGATGAAAATCACTAAGGACTCTTCCTCTATTCTCCGCCTCTTTGCTTTGGACTTCTGCCTGCGATTGAGAAATTGATCTCAGCATGCCTACTTGAAGGATGGTTCTGCTCCGAATTCATCATTTGGAGGAGAGAGAAGAGAGGAGGGGGCTTATCACAGGAGATATAAGCCAAGGATGCAGGTGCATTTCACAGCACAGCTGTAATTTGGAAATCTGGACGGGGCCGGCATTCTGAAAGTTTTTCTTTGGTGTTCAAGTTGTCTCTGTTATTTTAATTGATTAAATACGGAATCAGACTTTCGGCCATTACATTTTGTGCAGCTCCGTATTAGGTATCGTTGTTCTATGACATTTAACCTTCATACGGGTCAGTTTATGCCATGTTGTGAGTTGAATTAAAGGAAATATTGTGATCTCGGATGAAAAAAGTATATACTCTTACTATCGGAGATTACAGCGTATAATATAGCTAACAGTTAGCTACGATGTTAGTAGCCATTTGTTTAATTGCCACCAGTGATAACAGCTCAGAGGTGGCTAATTAATTTAGACCCCTGTAGATATTTTTGCAAGGAAGAACTGGATCGATTTGCAGAAAGGTAAGTTATATATTTCTGGAACTTTTGGCCCATAATTTCTCATCATTGATCCGATTAAGTCTATAAGGTGCATATAAACCAACGCTAGGAGATATAATATCTTCTATATATTTTTTAAATGTAATAGTTCTTATTTCTTTCCCTTTGTAGGGCTTCCATTTTAACCAAAAATACTTTGGAAAGTACTTCACATTTATTTGAGGAGTTTGATCGAGATATTGCTTATACAATACAGGGGTTTGGGGACCATTCAGGGATTTCCCTTGCATGTCGGGGATGATGCCTTTCTACTCACGTCTTGTCATTCCCACCTCTGCTGAGTTGACAGGTGAGAATTGAGAATTGAGAAAAAGGAGAGATGGCTAATGAGGGAGAGGTGGAACAAATCAACACTCACAAATGTAGGAAAGTAACACGAGTACGATTTATAGAGAAAACATTATACAAATATATAACAAAATCCCCATTCCAGCATACCATGCATGATTTGGAAGGTGACTGTTTACTGACTCTCAGTGAGTTTGGGAGGAACTGATCCCAGCGATCATAAAGCCCATTCCCCAAAGTGCCTCCAAACATTAATGTTTGTGACTGATTTGAATGAGTCAGTCAGTCAGTGGAGGGAGGACTTAAGTCTGAGATCACGAAGAGATTATGCACATGCACACATGCCATTCTATACGGCTCCTATTTGATTTGCAAAGGCATTCTCAGTATTTGTCGACTGCTTCAATCATTTTTGCCCAGCCTTCCGCGCACAGAAGCAGATGGCCATTTATAAATACTCTGATTCCTGACTCTTCAATTTGTCAGGGAATTTTTCTGGGACTGAAAAATATAAATATTTCATATATGTATGTTTGAAATGGTTGAATTCATCAGAATTATTAACATTTTGGGGCAAATCCAGGGAAGAGTTTGGGGATAGTAGCACAGAACCCATTACAAATCACCCACATGCATTCATTAATTCTGCATTTTTCCTTACATTGTTGACCTCAACACTATTAATTTCTCCCATTTGACCAGTGCAGGAACTTTGCTATCCATTTGTTGATTAAATCAATATTTACCCCAAAGATTACCCTTTGTTTGCAAATGGGTTGTTGTTTGCAATATATTTTTCATGCTGTAACAGGAGGAAAGGTTGTTTCAGTTACCAGTTTTGTCAGTGCCTTCTGGGTGTGAGCCTGGATTTATTTTTTTTGATTGAATCTACCGTAAACAGGGTTCAAGATAAAGATTAACAAAAAACACATCACCTCTTAACCCTGAAAAACCTTTAACCCAAAAGCAACACATAATAATGAAGTCCAACAACAATAATACAACACAATAGATAGCAGACAGCAGAGCAACACTGTTTTTCGATAAAAAAGATAGAGAAGAAAATCTTCATCATCGCTCAAACACGTGCTTTCTTTGAGTTTGTCCCGCCTGTATTGATGGAGTGATTATAGTAGAATCATTTGACTGAAAGAGTTAGTTAAGAAATTAAAAAATGCAAACAAAAGTGCAGTAAACCAAGTTTTTCATAAAAAAAATAAAATAAAAAATAAGGCAACACCTAACATCCGGTTTGGATCTTTGGAGCACTTAAATATTCAAGTTAAGAATCTTTATTGACATTGATTGCGTAGTTTTTTAAGAATAAAATGACATGAAAGCGGTCCATTAGTTCACTGAGGGCGGAATACTAAATCCTTCTTCCACCTCAAGAACATTGTCAAACTCCGTCCCACCCTCACCCTTTCCAACGCCACAAAACGTTCATGCCTTTGTCCCCTCTAGGCTGGATCATTGCAACGCACTTCTTATCGGGATCCCTAGCAAGAGTCTGCAGAAGCTCCAACACATACATAACATTTATGCTAGGATCCTGATGAGAGAGCGTAAACATGAACACATAACCCCCCAAGAGGCACTATGTCCTCTGACTGGAGGATGTCAGGCCCTCACGCCAACCTCATGGAGTCTGTTTCTTGTTTTCAGGCCCACTGGAGGTCATTTGTAGGGCTCTGTCTGTGCATTTCCTGTTCGTCCTCACGCAAAGGAACAGATACCGGACCTGCTGCTGGGTTGTTGTCCTCCTATGTCTCTGTCGAGTAATTCTCGTGTGATGGCCCACCTTCTGATATCTCCTCCACATTCTTGCATTTGTGCTGGGAGACTCAGCAAACACAAAGAGGTATTAAATCCTGGAGGAAATGGACTACATTCTCAACCTGGATGGATTGCAACTACTGGATCATGCTGCCAGATAGACAATGCCACCATGAGCAGAACAAGAACCTTTTGGGTTGTTGTCTTGCTTTTGCCTCTCGTGTCTACCTGTTGTCACTTTCATTTGCTCCAAAGCAGGTACAAGTGACTCACAGTGGCCTATGCCTCCTAACTGGAAAGATCCATATCCAAATACAACAGATACAGTCACGCTGGGTCTTTGCAGGAAGATTGCAAGAAGAATAACAGATATAAAATCAATGTGGTTTAAGCGCTGTAGCTAAGAAACTGCAAATTGTAAATACAATGTAGAATAATTCTTATTGCATGATGAAAAATAAAAATGGTTTGAGATGAACGTAGTGATGAATGATGCATATCATGTTGGTTCAAAGTTTCTTTATTTCTACCTAATTGGTAAATGTATTGACCAGATGGGACATTAAGCATTCCAAGACAACCCAACTTTACAAATTGAACATGCCAAGGACATCCAGAACGGATAACAAAAATACATCAAACAACCATAAATAATTAAATAATAAAAATGTGTTATGCTTCCACAGTCACATACCCACAATAAAATACACACATGCAATTTTAAAATACCTTACATGGTTAAGGTGTATTACATTGAGCTAGTTTTGTTTAGTTGTCACTGTTCTAGGGATGTGAAGTGTCCTGAAGAATAGATCAGCCAGTTGTAAAGAACAATTATTTGCCAGATTGAGTTGAGATTCACCAAAAGCTTGCTCGCCCATTTGAAAACATGGTCGCAAACAATCTTGGATTTAAAGGCCGATTAACTAACCATGAAACAAGGGAGAAAGACAATACGGATTTGATAAAATCACAATAAAATAAGGGTAAACGTGGATTATCAATGTGAACCGAGATAGTTTCCTAACACCAAACCAGCACTGATGTGACCTTTTACCAACCGCCTCTCCATTCCTCTGAAAGTTCAATTTGGAGTCTATAATTATACCCAGATACTCATAGTTCTCCACACAGGCGGAAGCCTGGATTTTGATTATTGTAAGCTTCTGGTTGGAGAACTATTTCTAAAATCTATGATTGTTACTTTTGTCTTGGTTACCTTGTGTGACCAATCTCACCACCAGCCAGGTTATAGACTCATCCATGATTGGTCCATGGCTGGACTCCTAATCTTACAGCACACTCACGATGATTGAATCTTCGGCGAATGTCAGTATGAACCTGTTCCGTGCCCACTTTTGCACGTGTTTTGTACAAAGTATAGAGCAAGGGTGAGAGAACACAGCCCAAAAATCTGTTATCCACTCAACCAGTTTGAAACTCAAATCATACAGTTCCATCATACTCTTGGCTCAGATATGGGGTTGAAAGAATTAAAGACAGAAGAAAAGTCAATGATTACAGTATAGCATTTGTTTTTTTACCTTCTACATGTTTGAGTAAAAGGTTAATTATATCCTCAAAAAGTCGGAGATATAATCGAATCATCATCGCCACCGCCGACACCATAGGTCTTTCCTGTTGTCTTCAATGCGATGACTCAAATGTAATACCTACATACATCTTAGTGTGGATTAGTTAGTAGTTGAATAGTTGTGATACCAACATTTCTCCACCATTGGTTCAACTCATTCAAAATTTGGTGCATATGAATTGACTCAAGGAGATCTATCTTTTATACATCGTATTGTGTAATTCTTATTTTACTAGCTAGTGGCAGTTTTTTACAAAAACACCTTCAGACATAATCTTTTAACAATTAGTCCGATCTTAGTCCAAATTTGGTGCATATGACTCAAATCAAGGAGATCTAGCTTGTATTTTTTATATTATACACTAATAGTTAATCTATTGCAATTCATGCTTTACAAAACATACTATTGAAAAACATCACATTTCACTTGGGGAGTTCAGTCAGGGGGATTGCTTGTACAACAATGAGGATTTGGGACTTTTCGGGGATATACCTTTGCTGTCATGGACGAAGGAATATGTTTAGGTGGGGTGATTTTGGCTTCCTCAGTGCCACTATGAGCACTAAATGCAAATTGCATAGGAATTAATGCCTCCTCTGTTTCCTTTTTACAAACATCTCAAATATAGTCCTAACAATTAGATTGAAGGCAGCTGGCTTAAGATCATTAAAGGCTTTGGGACTGCTGCCTTTAGGGATGATCAGAGCCTAACAGGATAGATATGCATTATATGCATTAAAACATTAAAATCAGGAAAGATAAATCCTTAGCTGACTTGCACTTGATTTCAGTACTTTGCCTTTCTTATTAACTTTTTACAGAGTAAGACAACTTCTCAACTTGCATGCAAAAGCATCTGCTCAGGGGGTACTGATAAAATATTCAAAGTCTTTGAGAATACTTCACGTCCAGATTGTCTCTGCATGCTATTAGTTTTCTGCAGGAGCTTGAGGTACTTCCTCTAATTCCAACAGTTGGCTGTTCTAATAAATAGCAGGACTATTTCTCTTGACTTCTTGTAACGGATCTAAACTGCTGGATGGCCGCAGATGTCTTAACATTCTGTTCGGACTCACATATTTTGGAAAAATCTAGGAGTAGAAATAAATGCACTTATATTAATGCGATTGGAGATTTTAGTATTAATGTCTCAGCTTGAGTTGGAGTTAGGATCAGATGAATTGGAAAAACATTTTAAACACAATAGTATTAGAATCAGTCTAACGGTTATTTGAGCAGCCAGCATTAAAAGAATTGTATCACAACAGACATGGTCGTTTGACTTCCCTGATGCCCAAAAGGATTATTTTAAATCAAAACTCACATGAACATAAGAAACTGTTTTGGAATTCTATACACTGTCCCGGGAGAAGTGTACCTCATCTGACTGATGTTATGGGGATTTGATTATCCAGGGAAAAATTACACAGCTTAGAACTTTTAATGTTTCTATTACGTTTTAATTATACCTTTTAATTTTCTCTCTCATTAATAAAGCCTTGCAATGAATCGAGTCAGGTCTGCACTGTAGATTGCCGAATTTATCACACGAGTCATAATCAAGTAGAGTGAATAATAATGGCACCCTAAAATGTCTCTCGTCTTAATTACAAATCGCCTCTGACACAATTTTCATCCATCAACTAAAAGGTTGAAGTTCTTTTTGAAATGCAAATCAAATGTGACAGATATCATGTAACAACAGCGACTACTTACTGGGGTGCTGTCACAAGTTCAGAAAGTACACCGGAGCAAATACAGGTATAATTATTGTTCATATCTGTTAGCGCCATTCTAATGCCGTAGAATTATTCCTACCCGTGGCATCCAGGCAACAGGAGTCCATGCAGCACGCATCCCTGTGGAGGGATCCTCGCAGCATGCAAGCACAGAAACGACTCCATTAGCCAGAGAGCAATACTTAGAAATGAAATGACACCGTCCTATAAGCATAAACATGAAAATAAAGTCGGGTTGGTAAGTTAGGGACAATACGAAGCAAGCCATGATGTGGACCTGTATTTCAGACAGCAGACAGTGGAAAATAAAGGAAAAAGTAGATCATCGGCCCTACACTGTCATACCCGACAGCATGTGTATATCCCCAAAAGTCCCAAATCCCCTGTGTTGTATAAGCAATCCGCCTGATTGAACTCCTGAAATTAAATGTGACATAATGTCCACAGTATTTTTTGTAAAAAGGCCCCCCTTAGTGAGTTAAATATGAACTCCTAGAGTAAAATATAATATTTAAACGATATTTCTCCTAGGGGTGATCCATATGGACGAAAATCCAACCAACTGTCAGAAAGTTACACACGAAAACAGTTTTACGGTCTAATCCTTCCTTGCACTGAGCTCTCTTTGGGTATATCTTTCCAAATTGAGCCATGAAATTGATTTTCAGTTGAGTCCAAAAAACTGTATTTTTTTAAAAAGCTCCACTTTTTGAGTAAAATATGAACTATTAGAGTGAATATTTATATGATAGATCCCCTAGACTTGATTTCATTCGCTCCAAATTTGGACTAAATCGCACCAACAGTAGAGAAATAATGTCCCAAAAACTTTTGGAGATAAATCTCCCCCTTGTGTCGAGAATGAAAATTTACTTTTCCCAAAATCAATCCAGTTCTTTCTCATAGAAGGGTATGAAAAATATTCCATACAGTAGTTTTTGAGTTACAGCATTAACACGAAGGGGGTGCGGCGGCGGTTCCATAACATCCCAGACTTTCCGGACAAAAATCATAATTGAGATAAAAGTTTGAAATAACCATGATTATTTAAAGATCATTACACAAATCTCAGTAGAAGATCGGGTCTATCAATGCCACATGTCAATGAAATATCAGGAACAATACTCTGTTTGGCACTTCCTTTTATCCTCATTTAACCCTTCCCCATGAAAACCCTGCACGTCAATAATACATCCTTGTGACATTAATTTACCATTCTGGTTAAATGAGTTTCATCAACCACGCTGTACAATAGAAAAGGATGATTAATGCTCCTCTCCGCATGTTAATCCTATCTGGAACCTAACTGTGAACTGCAGCTGTGTCTCCGCGTGCGTGCTCTCGCTGAGCGCATGCATGCGCTCGTGCACAGTGATGGATTTGGCCCCATTCTCGGTTTGACGCATCAGCATTATGTGAACGATAGTAGGAGATGTGACCTCAGGACACACACTATTCATCACCAGACAGCACATCTATCTAACTCTAAAAGGAAAATTATGCCGGTGCGCTCACATACACACTACCCAGACAAATTTGGTCTGCACATACGCTAAAAAAATGAATGCCTACTGCGTGTTTCTAGTTTTCAACCCCGATACTGTTAATGAATTTAAACGACATAGAAACCGGCATATCTGAGCCCCCTGTTTAAAATAAGTGATATTTTTTTTCCACGAATGATAAACATTGAGAGGAACATCAATGGAAATGCAGCATGACGTGCAGAAAGGTGGTTAAAATGCTTTTTCAACTCGTGCCATTAGGTGGTTATAAATTCTCAAGCAGGTGCAGAAGGTATGTGAGTAATGACGATCAGCTGGCCGTTAACTGGGGTTTTTGTGGTGTGTTCAAGTGCAATTTTAAGGAAATGAGGCAATGCAAGACGATGCGTCAGTCGGTTTTGATGGAAGATGGTGTGTTAGTGTGTGTGTGTCTGTGTTGATGTGTGTGTGTGTGTGTGTGTGTGCGCAAGTCATGGTATTTCCACACCTTCACACTTCAGTAAACACTGATGATATGTTCCCACTGCAGGAAAAATCTGACCCAGGTCTGATGTTTTTGCTCATTTGTGACTTTTTCATGGCAGTGTGACAGATCTGGAATGTGATCTTTTCCAGTTCTGATTTGGGCAACTTCCATATGTGGTCCTAAATCAGACACAGGTCACATTTTTCGCAATCACCTCAGTCGGAAAAATCAGATCGTAAATTAATGCAACGTTGGCGTCATCTTCTGTTGATATTTGTCACAAAGCTGCATCCACGGGAGTCGCCTTTCACTCAGACCCATCACTTTAAACGCCATACGCATCAATACACACGTCACTGACATCAGGATAAACACTTTTACCATGAACAAAAGCGTTTAAGCTCATTTTAGTGGCTTCCATTTTGCTTCATACTGGAGTCGGTATGTTACATAATGTAACATGAACAACTACCCAAAGAAATCAGATCTAAGAATAAAAATCGGAATTTAGCATTAAGACAGTCAGTGTGAATGTAGTCTTACACACACAACTTCATTCCATTTGGAAACTCCCAGCTGGGTAGAATAGGAAAGTATAAATGAGTACTGAAACTGGAGTCTTATTTTCATAGATTTGCACTTATATGCGTAAAACTATAGTTTTCTTAGTTCGTATGATTAATTTGTACTTTACATCCCTCAAACTCAAAACTTTCTCAGGTCATTTTCTCATTTTCTACTCACATACACCTAGACCTGGAATGATTTTGAGAAAGGTCGATTTTATATTTCCCAACACTAGGTGGAGCTCTACTATCCGAAAAAGTTTCGGTAGAAATTTCTCAAATTTGGTCTGATGTAATCCAAATTGAGTTTATATATATTGGCAAAGGGAGATCTGTCTTCTTTATATCTTATTGTACTGTAATAGTTCATGGTTTACTCACTATGGGGAGATTGTTTTACAAAAATTTAAAAAATGTTAATGCTATGACTGTTAGTTAAGTGAGATGAGCTTGTTAAAGTGAAGAACTGTTAGCCCACTGTCTCTCTCTCTCTCTCTCTCTCTCTCTCTCTCTCTCTCTCTCTCACTCATTTACTCACTGACTCTCTCTCTGCTCCTAACCAGTAAGCCCGTTCTTGCTTGATGATGCAAGCTGTTATTTTTTTTACCCCAGACAGTAGACCAGGTAAAATAACTTTAAATGAAGTCATTCTTCAGAAATAATTTCTAATGCTGTAATATTAATACATGACTGTCTGATACCTTTTCTAGATTAACTTAATGCAGTTGATACTCGTCTGCGATATTATCCTTAAAGAATAACTCCGCAGAAGTTATTAATCTATCTTCGGGTTAAAAAAATCTATCAATATAAACAAAACATCCATATAATAACTATCCTTTCCTACTTATTACTTAACACGCAGTGAGTCTCTTTGAATAACAAACAGTACCATTCTACATTAAGAGTATATTTCATCAAATTTTTTTTCACACTAAAGACTTGGTTCTGTCAATCGATCCATATAGTTTGTGTGATTCGGTCAATTTACCTTTATTTCTGTTTATAAAATAAAGTAGATCAGCGTTGTTTTGTTCAAAGTAATAAAAAAAACCTTTTTGTTTTTCAAGACAAGCTTTTTGTTCGATGCTTACACATATCTCCACATTTAGTCTGTTTACTCTTTTCAAAAACATGTTTCTAAGAAAAAAGATAACTTTTAATAACCCCTTTTAATAAATCTTTCCCAGTCTTCTGAGTGAGAGCTGGGATAAGCACCCGTGATTAGTTCAAGTGGTTTGGTGGATAGATGAATGAATGAACATCTAGCAAACATTACTCGAAACATTGCAAGTGTTTGAGTCAAAAATATTGCCACATACACGAGAAAACTTGATTTCTTTTTCTTTTTATAATTTGATGTATTTACCTTAAAAAAAAATTCTTATGCTTTGGTGTCGGGCTATGCACTACATCTCAGTTATCCCAAAGGACTGACCAACAGTTTGTGTTTTGTCGACAGTTTGTGGATTAAAATTTTACCAAATATGCTGTTCTGCTGTATCCTGTTAAGGTTTTAGCCAGATCGCCAAATGCATTTTATGTACTTTGCTCTATTTTTTAAATAATTATTTGGTTCTTAAATTATTATTATTCCTGTCAATATTAACAGATATGGGTGAGTTGAAAGGAACGAGCAAATTTAAAATATTTAGCTTTACTGAAAAGGTTTAAGTTAATGGTACTTAATGTAATTGAGGCAATGTGTCAGAAAGTTTTAATATATGAGTCAAATAATTTTGAGTTTACTAAATCCATGTGTTTGAAACTTTTGTTTTTTAAGTTTAAGTTTAAATTTTTATTTATTATCTTAATATGCAAGTTTTATTTAACTTTAATTCAAATATTTAAGCTCTGAAAAGGAATGACTTAAGTTCACAAAATCCCCCCAAAAAACAAGGCAACTGATTGCCTCAAATTTTTTGAGTTCTGCTAACTTATCAGAGTTTACAGACTAGAAAGCCAGTATCAAACCATGCAGGCATCTGTACGGGCTGCAAACAAGTCAGATGATGGCAAAGAGATGATCCAAGCTACTTCATTACCTGCAACGAGGAGATTATGATTTTGCTGGTTTTTGATTGTCTCTTAGCAGGTACACGCAAAGTGTACTTGGTGAATCGTTATGAAATTAGGAAGGAGAGTTGGTCACTTGACAGGGACGAAAACAGGTAGCTAATCACTAATCACACTTGAACTACGAGATGGACTCTGAGGAAACTTGATAGAGAGGTTTGGCATATATAGTGTCTTATCACATAAAGGTACAGAATTAGAATTTCATTTTTACATTTTTAGGCTATTTGGTCCATCATTGTAAATTACACAAACTTGAGGGCTTACCATGAAACCGGATGGGACATTTGTCATGGAAGATGATGATGAAGATGCTGAAGAGAACTGAAATATTGTTTTGTATTTTAATAAATGCAAAACTAATAATGGTACTGAGGTGATTACAATGTCTCTGGGTAGCTTGATATTGTCAATGAGTTGAATGAAGTTCAAGCACAAACAACTTTATTAATCCCACTGTGGATAATTGATTTAAAACAAATGTTATACAAAATACAGCCAGACAATACAAGATGGATCGGATAAGAAAGAGAATAAAGGAAAGAGGAAAGATTAATTACAACCGATGATGTGTTAAAAAATAGTCTATGAGTATGTTTTTGGCACTCAGACTCTTAACAGGGATTGAGATCAAAGGGTTTCTGCCCTGAGCAGCAGCATAGGATATCTCCCCTTGGGAGGCTGGCGACTGGTGGTGGTGACCGATGACTCTGCTAAAAATCCATTAAGTTAAACTTTATTGTACAAATTAGGCGTTTGCTATCAACCCCCATTATCAAGGGTATATACCTGAAAATCCCCCAATGTACATGCAATCTTTCTGATTGAATTTCTCCATTTAAATGTGAGGGTAGGTCCAAAAAACAATGTTTTTTCATGATAAAGCTCCCCCTAGTGAGTATAATATGATTGATTTAATTACAATATGATAAATAAAAGATAGTCAAAGTCAACCTTATTGTCCTTTCTGACATTTGCCAGATATATGCAGAAATTGCAATGAGGTTTCCCTCAATCCACGGTGCAAAAATTGCAAAACACACACATATATATATATATATATACAAAATTATTAAAATATGTACAAAATTAGTGCAAGTGATGATATATACACAAAATATAATAAAATCTAAAATATACATGTACATATACTTATATGCTTATACATATGTATTTGTACACATACAAACAACCATTCATACACGTACACAGCAGCAATTATAAAGTTTCTTGTGGGGGGGAGTTCAGAGTCCAAAGGTGGGATTTGGAAGAGGGGAGAGATTTCAGCCTCTTGACAGCCTGATGGATGAAGCTGTTTGTCCGTCTGTTGGATCGGGCATGGGGGCTCCTGTACTTTCTCCAAGGATGCAGGAGGCTGAAGAGGCTGTGTAAAGGGTGGCTGGGGTCACCCACAATTCTGGTTGCTTTCCAGAAGAGGCGGGAGTTGTAGATGTCCAGGAGGGACGAAAGAGAGACACCAGAGACCTGTACAACTGTGTTCATTAAACGCTGTAGGCTCCTCCTGTTGTAGTCAGTGGAGCTCCCACACCACTCAGCGACACAGCCGGTAAGGATGTTCTCAATGGTGCCTCTGTAGAAGGTGGACATGATGGTAGGGGGGCTCTAGCTCTTCGCCGTTTGTGGAGGAAGTAGAGGAGGCACTGGGCTTTTTTTGCAAGTGATCCAGTATTGGTGATCCATGAGAGGTCCTCGCTGATGTGCACCCCAAGGATCTTGGTGCTGTTCACCCTCTCCACAGCAGCACCGTTGATGGTCAGTGGGGGGTGTTGGGCGTTGCCTCTCTGTAAGTCAATAACAATCTCTTTGGTTTTATACACATTTAGGAGGAGGTTATCTCTGCAGCACGTGGTCAGATGTCTGATCTACTTCCTGTAGTTTGTCTCGTCGTTGTTGGAGATGAGACCCAACACAGTTGTATCGTCTGTAAACTTAATGTGATTGGTGCAGAAGGTTGGTTGGCATTCATGGGTCAGCAGGGTGAAGAGCAGGGGACTGAGAATACAGCTATGAGGGGCGCTTGTGAGTGATGTTGCTCGAGGTGTTGTTGCTGACCCCTACTGCTTGCCGCCGCTCCATTTGGAAGTCCAGCAACCACTTACAAAGTAAGATGTTGAGCCCCAGCTGGTCCAGTTTCCATATGAGCTGTTGTGTGATGATGGTATTGAATGATGAAATAAAGTCTATCCAGATAACTCTCACATACCAGTCCTTTGTGTCCAGATGGGTGAGGGCTGGTTGGAGGGATGATAAGATGCATTTTTGGTGGACTGGTTGGCTCGGTATGCAAAACTGATGTGGGTCACGGGTGGGGGGTAGGATGGATTTGAGATGAGTCATGACTAGGCTCTCAAATTGATTTATAACCACAAAATTTGGGTTTAATTGGACCAAAGCTTAAGAAATGATGGCTCAAAGACGTTTGGTGGATAAAGCTCAACCTAATGTTGGAAAAATACGACCTTTGGCAAAATCAATCAAGTTCGTCCTTGCACTATGGTCTGGTCTATGTGGGTATAATATTTGGAAATCATTTCTCATAATTTGTGAGTTATAGTATTTACACAACCAATCCGTGTAAGTGTTGGACCGGATGGAAGCAATGTTGAAACCATAACACACCCAACTTTTTGAGGATATGAAAACGTACATACTGAGCTAGATTAAAAGTTAAACAAGGTCAGTATTTTCAATGGATAATAATTCATACTGCATTTTCATGCATCAGAGTTGTAACAGTGAGGAAAAAGCTGTATGTAGTTTATTAATTCTGGTAAGAAAAGGTTTGACACGAGTGAAAAGTCTGATTTGAAAAGTTTCAGTTGAAATGTGACCTCACCTAGTTGTGAGTAAAAACAAACCCCAGTTATTAACTCAGTAAATTTCATACCATGACACCTAACCTGCATATACAGTATGTACGCTCAGTTTCTACCCGTCGCCTAGTCTCGTCCTCCATCACAGAAAGCAAACACGTTGGTCTATGCTCGTACATCCCATGTTTGTACAGTCTGCATCCTACCTTGCATTTTTTAATTGAATTTCATATCTCCCCACTACAAGAGGAGCAGTTTGAACGTGAGGTGGAGTGAGAACGATCATCAAAATCAGGTGGTACTTGCACACAAGGGTTAGTCATGAAATTGCAGACAGAGCGAAAGATAGAGAAAATGGAGAGAGAGAGAGACTGAGAGAGGTACCATTGTAGATGTAAAAGGAAGAATAAGAACAAGATTTATAAAGTCTTGTACATGTTGGCCACTCAGAGATCATTTTGTGAAGTATGGAGCATCTTGGATTCATATAATCATACCTGTATGAGTTGTTTAAATTTTACTGAGAACAGATTCATTAACTGGCTGCATGTGTTATTCATCAGCTACATCCAGCAGCTTGTATCTCATTATCAGCCGCCACATTAGCCACTGACCATTGTGAGCTTTACGTTTCAACAGGCGAATGGCCATTAATGTGGATGATACAAGGTTTAAAAAGGTATGATATATTGTTAATATAAAATATTAATTTTTTAATATAAAATATTAACAATGTGGAAAGCTGCACAAGGTAACGATTTGCACTTGAAAAGATATGGAAATCCCAGCAGAGAGCACTAAACTGATAAAATAGGAATATAGACTTTATTAACCTAAGACTTTAGCTGAGGTTGTTCTGTTGAATAAATAATGTGCTATGGATAAGTCTTTTAAGGGGTTCCTTTCTAAAAGATTACGAAGTGGAGGTTGTGAATTAGATAATTTGAAACTTTCTGAAATGGACAGTGTAGCAGTGGCATAAATTCAGAACTGGAAGTGATGTGTCTTTTTGCATGTATGCATTCACAGAGTCCAGTCATCATCAGTTGGTGACATGATAACTAGAGAGAAGCTGACATTCAGCTTAACAGACAAGGAGGGGTTTACCTTTCTGAAGAGCAACATTTGCATAACTATACTACTAATGCATCCATTTCGGCTCAAATCCAAATATTTCTCATAAATATGAAGTTGTTGGTTATGCAGACGACTCATGCAAAAACACATACATTTTCACATTCCTTTTATTGCAGTGGCCGACATGGGCATACCTGCTGCAAATTCGGAAAACACATGCAAACAGAAAAACCCAAAAGCTATTTCACATAACATCTTTATCAATTCAACAACATACAGTATACACAGAATTTGGAGAACACGCTACGGATGCCACAACACAAAGGAGGTCTTTAAAAACAACACTGAAAAAAGTGATGCACTCATCCAGACTTTTTTGAATGCCTTATGTAAAGAATATAACAGATATAATACACAACCAAGTAAACAGGTTTTGTTTATTTTCATCTACCGTTTTTCTTATATTTTTGACACTACACTTAACTACTGGCTCGTGTGGTCATGTAACTTAGAACAAAATAATGAACAACAATGTCAAAAAAAACTAAAACCAAACAAGAGACCTAAATGACCCAAATAATGTCCCTAACAGGCACAGGACCCAAAGTTACCCCAAAACAATATGTACTATAATAACTACAGAAATCTCGTATCCACCATTAGAAATCTGTACTTTTGTATTGTTGACTTCATGTGTCACCATGGCAACAGGTATGTACAAGCATCAGTTACAAAAGAAAAATCTTCCCCTCTTATACCTTCATTGAATACCTTGAAGTTTTTACTGTCAGAGGGTTGCATTGTGACGGTGATGGCTACAACATTTATTCCTATTACGAAAGAAGAGAGTGATTATCATCATAAACACAGCTATTCAAGATATATTTAATATTTATATATATATTATATATATTTAATATATGTTTAGCTCATAATTTGTACTTCAAAAAATAACCAATTACCAGTTCAGTTGGCCTTTGCTATATTAAAAAGCCTGCCATAATAACGGCAGTACTTGATTTACTCTATAATCCATTTTAAATTAATTCCCCTTCAAGTAAAGCTTGTACAGCATTAAAGGAAACAGCAACAGGCAGTAAAAGAGAAAAAAGTCTGACCACTGAATTAATGAACCTAATTACTAAGGGAAAAAGTATGCCTGTTATTGTAATGAAAAGTCAGGGATGTTATGGAATCGTCATTGCCACCATTGTCGCTATCAATGCAACAGATCCTTTGTTTTAACAACTGTTAATAAAAATTCAAAAAACATTTAATCTATCATTTTCACACAGGTTGGTTCCAGCTAGCATTTCCAATGCTAGGTGGAACTTTATTTCCAAAAGTTTCTGTACCATAATTTCTCACAGGTTGCTGTAAGTCCAGATTGGGCAGCTCAAGTAAATCTACATTGACTTTATCATATCTACTCCAATAGGTCACATTTTACTCCCTAGGCGGAATTTTTTTGGATTTAAAAGATAAAGATAAAGATAAAGATAACCTTTATTAGTCCCACACTGGGGAAATTGCAAGGTTACAGCAGCAGAGCATGTTACAGAATACGGAATAACAGAGCAAAACTTCCTGGTTTGGCCCGTTTTAGTCCAAATTTGCTGCACGTTGATCAACTCAAGAAGATCTATCTTGTTTATATCAAATTTTACATAATAGGGGGAGCGTTTATTTTGACTTTCGTACATTATTTCAAATTGAATTTGAGCTGCTCAAACAGGGGGACTGCTTGTTCAACGCAGAGGATTGGGGGCTTTTGAGGATATACACTAGAATTTGTTCATCAATATATGGTAGTCCTTTAGCCTTAAAAAAATGAAGGCAGTTCTTTGACTTTTATGGAAGCTAAATGTTTCTTTCTGCTCCAGGCTGAGGATATTAAGCGTAATGGGTTTCAGCGTGAGTGTGGGTTTGTTGCCTGGGCAGAAATGAGCTGAATGACAAACACAAAGACACATACAGTCACATGAGTATGACTGAGAGCCCAATGTTGGCAGCTCACTGATTCTTAATGAAGTAGCGAGTCCCTCTGCTCTCTCTCCTAGGGCGGCCAATTAGGACACAAGCTGTAGGGTGCTGCCCAATCAAGTTGCTGGCTTTGGGCTTTCATTGCCTGGCCTTGACGTTAATATAGCTAATCAGTTATTGGTGTGTGAATGTGTGTGTGTGTGTGTGTGTGTGTGTGTGTGTGTGTGTGTGTGTGTGTGTGTGTGTGTGTGTGTGTGTGTGTGTGTGTGTGTGTGTGTGTGTGTGTTTGTGTGGGCACGCTGCTGTAGGGTAAAACGATATTACCAATTACAGATTCACAGTCAGCAAATGGAAAGAGGTTGGGAAAGCAGACGATTGATGTGAAAGGCAAAGATGAGAGAAATAGATAGAAGGTTGAAGAGTGGGGAGAAAGGATGTAAAAATAGAACACATGGAAATGAACGCAAGGGAAACATAGGATCAGGTAACAAATGGGTCTAGATTTCTCAATCTAATGACCAGGGAGCAGATTGGGAAGCCACTTTGATTTTGAGATATTTAATCAAGGGTTTATAAATGATAATATTTGGCTGCAGTGCAGGAGGTTTCCCTTTTTTTCCCCCCGGAGACTGATTATAATGTTCTTTTCAAGTCCGGCGATCTGAATACAGATGGACCCTTATCCTTACACCGCAAAAAACACAAGTTCTGACGTGATTTTTTTGATGAAACCAAAAGAAACAAATTAACGATAGACAGCAGATATGCCATTCTAAACTCCCCAAACCGGATACACTCCTCACCTTGACTTCACCTTGAGATCCTGTCCATGAATATCAAGAGCAGAATCAGAGGCCAGAGACAACCTTGGTGGAGTCCAACTCTCAGTGAAAATATCTGATATCAAAATAACTGATATCATTATAACCAGAGTCAGAATAACCATAATTGTGTTGTTAGACTGGCAGCTGTCAGTGTATGGAATTAAGCTCTAGTTAACTTTCAGTCACGGAGACTAGCGCTTTAAACATTTAGTCCACAGTTCATTTCTCATACTACTCTGTCATTTACACCTTTCAGGCAAGGTAATTCTCAATTACCCTCTTGAAGTTCCGGAGCAACAATTAATACCATCAGTTACATTTACCCAAGATCTCTCGATCTCCACCTAGTTTTCAGAGATGCAACAACTTTAGCACACAACACCAAATCCCAACTCTAAGAGGGGATATAATGTACCTTGCTACCACTCAGGGCAGATACCCTTTAATTCCAATCTCCCTGAAGAGTCTGAACGTCAAAGACTTTCTGTTGTTCTAATAAAACCATATTATATTGGTTTAATAAATGTTCATATTTCTCCAATACCATATTTGTCCTGATTGAACAAGTGAGCATTTAGTCCTCAAAGCTATGACGATTCCACAGTATAGCCACTGTAGCACGCATAGATTAAAAAGTTACTGCCGGTTCTGGAAGCTCACAATCTCACTCACTACTATGTATTTCTTGACATCAACCCCAACTGTATGAACATTAGCATTTGCATTGGTAAATTATGAAATCTCTCTTGACATGAGCCTCGATTACTTAATTAAAATAAATCCTGTTATGTTTTTGAGGACAGTTTCATGGAAACTTTCAAAACTTTCAAACTCTTCTTCGCCGCACATCTTTAATATGGTTTACTCAGAGAAAGACACAAACATGAAAACTAGGACATCTTATTTCAAAGTTTGGGTTTGTCATCAGCATTACTGTCAGATACCTCCGCCTGTGCACCCACCTGATGTGCATTTATTACCATGACTAAGAACGTCAGTCTGCTGAACAGAGATGAAGGTTTTACTGTCAAACACTCACTTTAATTCCAGGTGAGCGGAAGATATTTTGTGGTTTGAGCGTCACGTCTTTCATCTGACTCACCCTGTCCCTTTGTTTTCCTGTCTGTCCCTGTCTCTCACTCTGTTTCCTGCCCACCAGGCTCTCTTTGCATTAGCGTGTTTACCCCCCCACACACCAGGCTCCTGGTTTGGTAATACTGATGTCTGTACATAAATTATTTTGCTTTGTTTAAATAGGTTTGATGCATAGCTTTATCACTGCCAACTATTGCATGATGCAATGTTGGCAGTGATGCAATTTATTTAGTCTAAAATAGTTTGAGATGACCTCATTTCACTTCCTGTCTGTGTCATCAGCCCCAATCACACTGCGATACCCTTATACCCTTTCTTCAACAAGAAAACAAGGTTTTTTTGACAGAAGTCCATAACATTTAATTTAAGGCGTTCAATCAGGGGGATTGCTTGTACAGTGCAGGGTATTGGGGACTTGCAAGGCAGGACGGTCGTAACCGGCCAGAGGAGATTGGCAGGAAGACGATGCACAGTATGCAGCGAAGGCTGGCGCTGATGCCCAAAAATGACACTAGCAGTGCATTGATGGCGAATATCAACAGCAGGAGAGTTCTTGGAGGAGACAGCAGCCGTGCCAAACAGCAATGGGAGCGGATATCGAGATTATTACGAGCTGACACTGACGCAGCAGCACGTAGAAGAGGTCTGCCTGGCCTGGTGTGTACCCGAGGGGTCACAGTAATTTTCTGGCATGTGTGAATGAGTTGTGGTTGTGTTTGCCGAAACCTGCTACTGTGTCTTCTCTCCCACTTGGCCTCGCTGGCGGGCGGTTACCATGGCTCCTCTTGGAAGGAGAGGGAATTGCAACCAGCCATCATGCCCGAGGGACCGAGAGTGTTTGGGTATTTTACTGACTAAAATCTTTGATTTTTAGCGTGTGCTGTTTAGTATTTCTTACACTCCTTTTGACTGTTTTTTGTTTGTTATTTTTAAAGGACTGTCCTTCTTTTTCATCCAGAAAATTTATTGTAACTCTTTTTATCAGTGATAGTAATTATAAAGGACAACTCGTCTTCACCTTGAGAGCTGTGTGAAATCTGGATAATTAGAGTCAAGCCACAAACTGGTTTGAAAACAATTCAAAGTTATTCAATTAACCTCTTATTTATATACCGCTAGTGACATCACCCTAGATAATAAGAAACCTTATACGGTTCCCGGCCGGATTATTCGGCTTCATCTGTGGCAGCTATAGTATATTAGCCTCTCTGTTGCTCCTGGGGAAACTACCCTTTGTTCTTTTTGTTTTTCTTCAAGTTCTACCTCGTGATAATTAGCGCTCTATTTGTGGCCATGATCTGACCGCTAGCCCGGAGGTCCAATCTTCACCTTTCTTGGCTCAGTCATCCAGTTTGGAAGTACCCAACATACCTTAGACAGATCTCTCCCTTCAACATCGCCACCCTCTCTCTTCTGTCTCCCTTATGATAAACTATCTTCTAAAAATAACCACCCTGTCTCTGAGTCTGCATCTGGGTCCAGAATAAAAGATGCAACTCAACAATACATCACTGATATTCCTCATATCGGTGCTGCGTTTCTATTAAAAACCAAAAGTGTCTGACTATTTAAAAAGAAAGTAGCCATCTGTATTTTAAAGCTTTGAAATAATTCAAAAATAACTGCAGCTTTAATTATTTGTTTTTTACCATACAAAATAGTCACTCACTCAAACCACCTGTGAGATATTTACGTCAAATATCCATCAGGAGAGTGATGGATTACAGAGTAGAGTAAATTCAACTGCGGTCTGAGTGCAATGCTGGTGTTGTGCACGCATATGATAGTGGTTTAGATATTGTGCAGATCGTTGGAGAAACACTTGTTTGATCACAGTTTCCAGAGTTAATGATAGGAGAGAGCATGACTATATAATGGTTCTGTGGTATTCATGTGTGTGTTTGTGTTCTTGTACTTTTTTGTAAAGTCTGTATTTAGGCCCCGAGGGTAGACATTGTTGGAAAGTGACGACATATTGGGTAGAAACCTTTTTTATTTTTTTCAAAGAGCTGCTCCAGGATTACGACTTTGATTTCTGGGTTTAGTTAAAATCATTAACTATGAAAGAGGCATCATTTAAAGGCATTCAAGGCAAAGATGAGGAAAATCTATGATTTAATCATTTTTAATCCACAAGTTCATCAAAGGTTTCAGAGAATGGGGAGAATTTGATGCACAAGAGTGTCCAGGATAAAAGTCAACAATGGATTGTATGAATTGAACTGGCTATGGAAAACTTTGGAAAACCTTCAGTGGCCGCTGATGACGGCGATACGAAATTAGAGTATGATTCCAACCGCCAGACATACTGCCGACATCTCTGTGTCAATCTATGATGGACTGATACATAGTGGAAAAGTGTTTATATTTCATATAGTAGTATAGTATATATATTATATATTTCATATAGGCTGAGGAAGAAAAATGAGAATTCATACTTTTAGCAGCAGAAAGTTCTGAAGCTTGCAACTGTGAAAACACCATTGATGCTGAAAGCAAGAATGAGATCCATTTCAAAAACTTCGACAATTAGTGTCCTCTCTTCCTTGATCTGGGCGGACTATCATCAAAAGAGAGTAGGAAAAAAAAAAGCCCTTGTTTCAACGTTTTTTTAAGAAACATGTTGTAAGCATCTAAATTAATATATATCTGTAAAAGCAAAACCATTTAGTGAAGTCAGTTTATTTGTATAGCACATTTGAAGTACAATATAGAGTTGACAAGATAACAAATAAAACCCCAATTCAACATTAAAACATTTATTTTGAAAGAGAAACATCAGGTAAAGAAAACAATAAGAGAGAACAGCTGGGTCATCAAAACAGATTAAGATAAACTAGACAAAGCATTCCGAGAGCGCAAACCTCCGCTAAGGCACAACATTACAATCTACAGAAAACTCTACAGACTCTCTGAGTATCGCTAATGCACTAGTAGTCTCCTGTGCATTCCACTTCAGCATCTCTGTTCAGCCCACTGAGCCCCAAGCTCAAGAACTATTCCATGGATCATTTTTGAATTTTATATCTGATTAGACAGTGCCTGGAAGAACTGGATTGATTTTGGGAAAGGTCGGTTGTTTATTTCCATCACTATTTGGAGCTTTATCTGCAAACGTTTTTTGACATAACTTCCTAAAGGTTTGTCCGATTTAGTCCTAATTTGCTGCAGGTGAATCGACTCGAGGAGATCAATCTTGATCATATCATATCCGCCATCATATAGTCCTTACTTTGATAAAAAATGTTTTACTCACTAGAAAGAGCTTTCTTTGCAAAAAATACTATGAAAATAACGTCACATGAAGTTAATTCATAGGGGGGTTGCTTATACAACGCAGGGGGTTGGGGAATTTTCAGGGACATACCATTACTGTCGGCGATGACAGCATGGACCTAGTTTGAAGAAGTGAAAGTGAACCAGCGATTCTTGTTTACACACCCACGAAAGTTTCAAGACAATTTTCTTTTTTAGCTTTGATCACATATACTAACATGTATTGCCTTCAATAAAGGATAGTTTAATAATATTTTGGTTTCGTATTCTTATTATATTTGGTAGGTGTCCTGCTCCATGTGAAGCCTTGTTCCTCGCATTCTATTTCTAATGATAAAAATGAGCTCAAAAAACGACAAACAAGAGCCAAATCCTAGAGATTTTCTGGACGGACATTTTTCCTGAAGGAAAACAGATACAGAGTGACAGGATGAGGAACGATTGCATGGATGGAGGCAGAAAATTAGCCAAGCTAGTTATTAAGAGGAGATGTGAGTTATTGAGGGATTCCGGGCAGCAGATGAGAAACTCTTTACAGGCCCGGCACACATACCCACCGCAAAAATATATGCACATGCGTGAAATCACTTTAACACACTTACCCTCACAAAACCACATTGACATATGTATGAAGGCCCACACGCACACACAGCAACACACATGTTCAACACCCGTACCTCCACAATCCCCCCCATAATTATGCAGCCGTATCCCCTCTCTTCACTCTCTGCAATAGAGTAACTCTGGCAGCTTCATCTGCACAGCACAGTTTTATTAGCATCCCGCTATGATCACAGTTCAGCGCTTGAAGCCGTCTATAAATGGCACGGCAGCATCATCGTACCGGCATATGGTTAACGTCTTGCTGACACCCCGGTTCCGTTCCCTTATCGAGTGTCACCAGGAGAGGATCGTCCTTTATCCGCAGAAAGAGCAGATGACGGGAGCTAAGCAGAGTAAAGGTAGCTGAGATGAAAATAGAGGAGGGAGTGGGAGAATTGAGAGATGATGGTTGATGAAGGAGGATAATTCATGAAAATAGGGGAGGAGCAGGGAGATTAGATAGAAGTGGGCAGCAGAGGAGTTGAAATACGAGTTAAGGATGAGGATAAGAAGACAGGATGATCATTTGGGTTCAGAAGAGAGAGCTAAAGGAGGATAGATTACTGTCAAAATATTAAAACTAAGAGCCGAAAAGTTAGTTCAGTAAATTTGAATATTGTATTATAATTAAGCTTTAAGTTTGATGTCAAAATCTAAGAATAAGTGGGTTTACATGGGAGACTTTTCTCCTATCCGAATTAAACCTTTCCGAATTGCAATGTCGGTCGCCTGTTTACATGACCTGTGACCTTTTCCGACCCAGTGTTTACATGCATCGACTCATCTAAAGGGAAACAGCTTTCTGACATGCGCAGACGATCCACACTCCAGTTCATAAGGTGGCGATAATGCTACGATTTGCTGGGTGCCAACCGCCATCAAGGGCCCAGAAGAAGAATACGACACAGAGGGCGTGTACGGAAATGTCTCTTCGTTCATCTAACCGTCCAACTATGTTTAATACTTACAATAAATAAATCACTCTCTGATGTAGACTGGTACTGTTTGGAAGTCGTTGTATTTAAAATGCGTTGCAGCGCTGAAAAAACTGAGCGGAGCCTTACTTCACGACGCTGGGCATGCGCAGATACAACTCAAACAGAAAGCTTACCAGTACAGCATTTATATGATTTCCGAAAGGATTTAGACTACCTCCATACAAAAGAATGAAATCTCATTCAGAAAGGGACTTTTCTTTTCGGATAGGGGTGTTTACATGCAGCATTTTCTTTAAAATTAGACGTCTTTTCCAAATGTTGACTCACCTAGTGCAAAGATAAAAAAAAAGATTTCATTCCTTATCTTCATAAAACTGTCAAAAGTTACCTGTCTTCATCCTTTCCAGTTCATCCATAACTCTTGAAATCTTACGACACATCTATAAATACATAATGAAATGGTCATTAAATGACACACAAAACCTATAATAATAATATAATGCTGGAATGAGAAGTGAAATTTTGCTAGAAAAAATACTGTGCTACTTATATGCCATCCCATAACATCAGGCTGCCTGTTTTGCACGTGTTTAACAATGAATGGAGTTTGCATAAGATAAAATTAAATGACATATTCAGGAGTCAAAGCTTTACACGTTCAGGGTTTATGATTTAGGGAGGGTGTTTGTAGTTAGTAGAGTACTTGCTGGTGTGTGTGTGTGTGTGTGTGTGTGTGTGTGTGTGTGTGTGTGTGTGTGTGTGTGTGTGTGTGTGTGTGTGTGTGTGTCTGCGTGTGGGTGTGTGCGTATATGTGTACGTCTTTGGGTGGTTGGGTTGGGGCTGCTAGAGCTACATATATGCATTAGACAGCATTACGTGAGGTTAGACAATTCCATTGACTTCTTCCTTCACAGATGCTGTACTGTAGGGAAAAAATGTATGCCAATTATCGTTCTCCTTGTGCTCGCATGTTGTATGTTATATATGTCACACACATTGTTCGCTAATGCTCTGACATAGAGAGGTTACAGAGGGGGAGATCATAGTCAAACAAGTGAAAAATACCAGCAGATCAACCCAATGATGACACCGATCTACAGCTCTGTGAAATTTTTACATCAACCTGGAGTTTTTTTTCAAACCAAATTGTCTCGAATTAAAAAAAAAAATTTAAAAACCAACAAAGGCAGCATCAGTGAAAGCAAGTTTTAAATGTTAATTGTATTCATTGAGCCAATAAAAAGAAAAATACACAGCACTATACCAGAATGCAAACACATAGAGCATCACTGCACACGTTTCGGAAGCACATTAGATTACCCAGAGTTCATGAGTTAGACTCCAAACACATTTCAATAGATGAACTATGCTGCTAGAGGTGGAGTTACCTTGACCGTAGTGAAGCGTAGCCACCGAGACGCACGAAGCAGAAAATAGCCATTTTAAAGAATCATTGCCTCTGATGCTGCAGATTCTTCGTGTTCACGAAATAACTGAAAAACCCTTACATGGATCATTTTCTAATTTTAGACTAACATCCATCTGTTTTAGAGGAAGAACAGGATGGATTTTGGGAAAGGTCAGTTACATATTTCTGGCATTATCTCCAAAAGTTTCTAGTCCAAACGGGGTAAGTATGAATCAAATAAAGGATATTTATCTTGTATAGATTGCGTTTTTACAATAGTCAATAGTTGGTATTTTATCCTCTAGGGGGAGCTTTTTCTAAAAAACACTCATTTTCATACATAATTCCCTAACTGTTGATAAAATTTAGTCTAAATGTGGTGAATATGAATCGAGTCAAGGAGATCTATCTCATAAATATGTCATATTTTACTCTAATAGTTCATATTTAACTCACTAGGGGGCGCTTTTTACGGAAATACAGTTTCCGAACAGAACTATCACTCTGGATCATGTTCAAATTTAAAACCAACATAGACCTTAGAGAGAGGAAGAACTGTGCTGTTTTGGGGAAATTTTGACTGAATATTTCCAACACTAGGGGGAGCTTTATATCCAAAAGTTTTCGTGCTATCTTTTCTCAAAGATTTGTCCAATTTAGTCCAAAAGTGTTGCATATTAATTGACTCAAGGAGATCTATCTTGTAAATGCTATATTTTAATATAAAAGTTCACATTTTACTCACCACAGTGAGCTTTTTTTTAATGAAAACCACGATTTTCGGACATTACTTCACTTGTACAACTCAGGGGATTGGGGTCTTTTCGGGCATATACCGTTGCTATCAGGGACGACCAGTTCAGGAGAGTCGATAGGATCCATACCTGAGTGGTCAACTGATGCTGATTTGGGGCAGAAATTTTGCCCATGAACGGAACTTTGACATTTCTCCTCTCATTTTCTTTTTCCTTCTCTTCTGTATGTCTGCACTCTAGAATCCACTCCTTCATCTTCTATCCTCCGCTCTCTTCTTTTCTGTGGTTCTCTCCAGTTCTAAGATAACAGACTTCTCCCCTTCTTTCACCATATCCTTTTCCTTTCATCCACCTGCTTCCAAAAGATTTATTTCTGTGTTTACCTCTCTCCAAACTCCAATTTTATTTCCTTTTAGGTGTTTTCACCACAATCTTCCTTCTCCTTCTTTCCACGTGTCTCCAGAGGAGCTGAAAACTAGAAAAAATAAGGTTGAATAGTAACATGGAGGAGATGATACTGGTGTAAACAAGATTGTGATTATGATGATTTGATATTCCAGTTAAACATATACTCGGTTTGATCCTGTACAATCATGTCTCACGTTGATACAAAACTACTTTATTTTCCTGAATGTGTTTCAGAGGAAATGTAACTACTTTCTATATTATGCATTGGAGATGCAATGTTGTTGCTCGGATGTTCACAACAACAACGACAACATTCACTAAAGTATATCAGCGTGATGTTTTTTTTCCAAAGGGAAATTAAATAAATAACTGAAAACATTTTGTTCTCTATTGTCATACATTTCAAAAGAAGCAATAAAACAACACAAGTCAAGGCTTTGATTCATTTCCACTGACAATACCGAAACAGCTAATTTATTAATGAAACAGAAGTCTACGCATGCGGAGGCCGACAGCACAACATCTGAATAAAATATCACATTTAGCAGCTTTTTTTCTTCCTTCTGGAATCAAACTTTTGTCATAGCGCCTCCTTCCTGTGGTAGAGCTGAACACCTACTCAGATAAACGGCTGACGATGGAGGTATGGAAGCTGGAATATATTCGAATGACATTCAGTTCTGCCACAGATTTACAGCTGCACAGAGAAAGAAGCAGGTGAGAATGATAACACGATGAACACGTGCATGATGGCAGCGGCGTCTAACTGCCTCACGCTGCACTGTCCGGTTTCACTGAGAGATGATGTTCTTGAACTTTTTGCGCAACAAAAAGGCTTTGTCTTCTTTGGGCCATTCCCTTTAGGGGTAGCCCCAGCGGATCATCTGTTTCCATCTTCATCTGGCCTCTGCATCTTCCTTTGTCACAGCTACCAACTGAATGTTCTCCCTCATCATGTCCAGAAACCCCCTCTCTGGTCTTCCCCTTTTATTTCCTGCCTAGCAGTTCCATCTCCAGCATCCTTCTACCAGTAAGTCCACTATCCCTCCTCTCCACGGGTCCAAACCAGCTCAATCTGTCCTCTCTCAATTTGTCTCCAAGACGTCTAACCTGTGATGTGTTCCTTTTCTAATCCTGTCCATCCTTGTCACTCCTGAACAACATCTGACAATCCTCAACTCCGCCACCTCCAGCTCTGCGTCCCGTCATTTGTTCAATACCAGCATCTCTAAACCAAACAGCAGAGCTGCTCTCACCAACATCTTGGAAACACTTCCCTTCATTCTTGCTGCAACGCTTGATGTCATTTGGACAAAGCGTGTATTTTAAGCATCAATATTGTTTGATCTCGATCATTTAATTGTTGGAATCCAAATTCAATCCAAATTCATGATCCTGATAAGAACGTGATTAATTGTGCTTCCTTAAATACCCACGTGTGACCGTGTCCTACTGCTTCATAAGTAGCTTCTATCCATTGTCTACCTCAATGTCACTGGAGTAATATGTGAACATTCGTGTGTGTGAGTGTGTGTGTGTGTGGGTGCAAGTGTTTGTGTCTGTGTGTGAGATTGTGTGTATGTGTGTGTATTTGTGAGTGTGAGTGTGTTGCATGTGTGTTTGTGACTGTGTGTCTGTCTGTGTGAGAGTGTGTAGGTGTGAGTGTATGTTTGAGAGTGTGTGTGTATATAAATGTGTGTGTATGTGTGTGACAGACTGTGTATGTGCGTTTTTGTTAGTGTGTGTGTCTATGTGAGAATGTGTATGTGTGAGTGCATGTTTGAGAGTGTGTGTATATGTGTGTGTGGTGAATGTGTGTTTGTGAGTGTGTGTGTGTCTCTGTGAGAGTGTGTAAGTGTGGGAGTATGGTTGAGAGTTTGTGTGTATATGTGTGTGTATGTATGTGTGCACGTGTGACAGAGTGTGTCTGTGTGTGTCAGAGTATATATATGTGACTGTATGTTTGAGCATGTGCCTGAGGGTGTTCGTGAGAGTGTGTGCGTGTTCGTGTGTGTGTGTCTGATTGTCGGTTTATTAACAGTTGGCTTCCTCCTCAGTCTCTCACGTGCCATAAAAAGCAGCCACTCCGCACAAAGTGAATCATGTTCCATTTCACCATCTTTGCTCCCCTTTTATTCTCACCAGTAACAAGTAAAATACAATATATGATTAAATGCTCTTTAACTATTATGTTTTAGCAGAAATTAATTTTTTTTATATGTGAGTGCAGCTTATCAGCTCAAAGTAAAGTTGATGGAACATTGAAAATGTATTTACCCATCAGATATATGATGTCGTTCAGGTGTTTGTTTGGTGTTTCTTTTATTATTATTATTAATTTTCCCATAAAAGTGCACGCATTTTGCGCATTAACACTCCGTGGGTTTACATGGGACACTTTTCCCCTTTCCGAATTGCCATGTCGGTCGCCTGTTTACATGACTTGTGTTCTTTTCCGACCCGGTAATTACATGCATTAACTCACCTTATTGGAAACGCTTTCACACATGTACAGACGATCCACATTCCCGTTCATAAGGTGGCCCTAATGCTTCGATAAGCTCGGTGCTGACCACCAACATGCGCTCAGAAGAAGAATACGACAAAGAGGGCGTGCGTGGAAGTGACTTTTCGCCCATCTAACCGTCCAAATATGTTAAAATCTTTCAAAGTTGCAATGAATAAATCGCTCTCCGATGCAGACCATTACTGTTTCGAATCGCCGTATTTAAAATGAGTTCTGGAGCTGAAAAAACTTTGCGGAGCATTTCGTCACGGCACTGAGCATGCGCAGACTCAACTCAAACAAAAAGCTTTCCGATACAGCCTTTACATGCAGCGACTGGCTATCGGAAAGGCTTTCCGAAAGGATTTTGACTACCTCCTTGCAAAGGAACGAAATTTAATTCGGAAAGGTTCTTTCCTTTCGAAAAGGGTTGTTTGCTACTGTAGTGCATTCAGCAGGAACAGTAATGCAGAGAGCAGCTCCTGACTGTTTTACCGGTCTAATAACCAGCCTTTCACTCCAGTCTCTACTCCATTTAGCAGAGTGTCAGAAAACTGCTCATGTCAAGAGCAGTTATGTTGGTTTTTGACAGTTTTGACCTGGTCGTTCGGTCTTACAAGGCTGTGTCTGCTGTGCACAGTTCAGCTACCAGCCTGCAAATAAGGCTGCCATTATGTAACTTACCCAGTCAGCCGGGACAGTAAGTTAGTCAACCAGTGAGTTATTCAGTCCATTAAATCAGATTGGATCCTTTTTATTAAAGAGCTCTCTCTACACCTCATTTCTCCGCACAATCGCTTTTCTCTCGTTTGGACAAGGCATGCAGACGGAACACGTGGATCAGAGAAAGTAAATTGAAAAGATGGCGGAAAATAAATTAGACATATATCTCCTTATTTGAGAAGATTTTAGGAGTCAGCGCTGTCATTTTTTAAAGCTCATCTTGTTCCTATCTCCTCTTTCCTACCGAACCATTAGCACACTTCAACTCCCGGGTCATGCATATTTTCTTTTTTTCCTGCAGCAGGACTCCTCGATCTTTTTTTTTTTTGCATTTACTGTCTGAGTTGGTTTTTATGGAACCCATGAAGTCTCCAGTAAAAAAAATGTGATTTACTGTCAATCCATTTACCGTTAATTAATGGATAAAGCCTCCATATGGCATATAATGGACTGACCAGCGCCTACAAAGTTTTCTTTTCACTTCAAAATCCCATACAAATGGTTTAAGTTTTTAATTTCATTAAGTAAGAACACCTACACAATGCCGTCCAACATTACTTCCGCTATTATCCTTCAAAATAAGAACCTTGAAAATGCACTAAAAGCAGCAAACGCAAACATAAAAATGTATTTATGCCATAAACAGAAAGAATAGGCTACAAAATCATGTTCAAACAGTTTTTGCTCGTAGGTAGGACATCTTCATCAGCGGGAATTATTGACTTTGAATACTGAAAGACAGCAGGGAGCAGCTACACTAGTGGTTTTCAAAGAACAGGTCTGCCTTTTCAATACTGAATTAATCTTGTTGATACAAGATAATTAAATTGAGTGCACAAAATATTGAGATGAAAGTACAAGTTGGCAAATTACAATTATCCTGGTTAATTAAAAAAAACGTATTCTTGCAGCAATTTTTCCAGCAATCCCTTGGCTTGTATAATAAACCTTTCAATGTTTCATTGATGGTTAAATGAGCTAAAAGCTGCAAAAACAGAAAAAGAAAGTACATGATATTGGTTTTGTCATTTTTGATTTAGTAGAGAATTTATGAGAAGTTTTATTGATTATAAAGCTTGTATTCCAACTTCCTTCAGGGGGATTCTATCCTCTCTGATTGCCTCAGTGTTTGTATATTTACAGCTTTATTATTTTATTTAATAAACTTTTCCTAATAAAACTTTGTCAAGATAATCAAACAGACTCTGTGAATTGTGGCGCAGTTGGCAGTGATTTTGACAAGCCACTTTAACTTCCAATCAATCAACAATCCCGCTGGATTTTTATTTGTTTGTTTCATTCCAGGCTCTGAATGGATATTTTGGCATCATCTACTGTGGTAGAAGCTAAAATGTTATTGATATACAAACAGCATTCAGGCAACTGCATGGTATAATAATTATATCGTGAGCTAATAAAAGTGCATTGATTTAATTGTAATCAAAGGGCAAAATATCTTTAAATACAAAGCTTTCAATGTTGCAAGTGCAGAAACACAAGTGGGAGAGAACACAAACTTTACTGCTTCATTCCTCAGAACGAAGGCACTCGTTTGTCCGTTTTCGCGACTTTGTTGTTTTTCTACCATCTTTTACAATCAGGTATTATTAAGACCCGCATACTGAGTTGATAGCCACCCATTTTCTGGTGCGGAACAGCTACCCTACTAGGGTGGAGACTATTTAAGACTTTATATTTAACTATCATTTGCTTCTAAAGGGCAGACACATGTCGGGTAACGTCTAAGTCAATTTATGAAGAACTTTTTGTTAGCATTTGTCGTTAGTGTAGCTGTCAGTTATCCAACTGGGAACATGATTAATGTACTTAATCATTATTGGTAACCCCTTATCCTGTTCAGGGTCGCTTGGGCTGGAGCCCCTCATATGTGACATTGGGCGAGAGGCGGGGGACACCCAGGATGAGTAGCCAGTCCATCGCAGGACGGAAACCTGATTGATGTAATGATTAATTGGAAGAAATTTCGAACGTTCCCTTATGAAAAGGTCACATGTGAAACTTGAATTTTACTTTAGTAATTAAATAATTTCAGGTGTGAACTAGACTTACACTGTCATCACCAATGGCAAGGGTTTATCCCCGTAAAGTCTTCAACCCCTGCGTTGTAGAAGCAATCCCCCTGACTGAATTCCTCAAATTAAATGTAAAGTTATGTCCAGAGTAAATTTTACAGTACAGAAGCTTCCCATAGTGAGTAAAATCTGGACTTTTAAACTAAAATATGATGTAGGCAAGATAGATCTCCTCAAGTTGGTTCCAATGCACTAGATTTGGACTAAATCAGACATCAAGAAGGAAGAAAAAAACATTAAAAAAAAAGCTCCACTTAGTTAGTATAATGTGATCTATTAGAGTAGAACACAGACTATACAAGATAAATCTATTTAAGTTGATTCATATGCACCATATATGGACTAAATCGGACCAACAGTTGAAAAATTGTAGCCCAAAAACCTTTGGAAATATAGCTCCCCATTATGTCGGCAATGAAAACAAAACTTTCCCAAAATCAATCTAGTTCTTCCTTGCGCTCACAATCTGAAAATGATCCATGATATGGTTTTTGATCAATCGCGTTGACACAAAGGATCTGCGTCGTATGTGGCGGCGATGACGAGTCCATAAAAGAACACTTTTAAAATATATTCGTTCAAAAAAACAATGTGGAAAAATACAAGCGTGAAAGAACTTGTGAAAAAATTCACTTGTAAGGCAAACAACTGAAAGAATTTGGAAAAATACACAGATTTATTCAAAATACACACGTACATAGAAACCTATATCCAAAAATATGTGGAACACACAACAATGTCAATAAAGGAAGAAAGAAGAATCCAACAAGGAAGAAACAAGTGTCCAAAATTAACATCTCTTCACATGTTGTTTTCAACTAGGACTTTTTCCTCAGGCTTAAATAAACAAAGCAAAAAATACTTCTTTTGTGTAATGGGGCAATGCAAGGGATTTAGTTATTTTTTATTTTTTATTATTGCATCCTACTCAGCCACCATTTCCCTTCTTCATCCTCTCCCCTCACCCCGGCTCCTTGCCTGTGCTGCCTTCTCCTTGTCTTCATTATCTCCCACTCTATCCACCTTTCCTTGCTGCTACTCCCTCTCTCCTTACCTATTCCTCTCATCTCCTCACTTGCGCTCTCCATTCCTCTCCTTTCTCCATACTACTTGCTGGTTTTCCCTAGAGGACACATCAGGAGTCACAAACACCTCCTGCCTAGTGGCAGGAGCATTAAAGTGTTTTTTTTGTTTGTATGTGCATCCCTGTGTATATTTATGTCTAAGTGGACAGAATGTCACAAATGTAAGAATATAATAAAAAATATAAATGTTATTTTCTTTGCATCTGTTGTATATGCACACACAGATACACCCACACACCAACCCGAAGACAGAGAGAGCATACATTAGATTCATATGTGCAATACATCCTCCACTCAAACATGCAGCACACAGCCTCAACCAGAGGGCATTTTATTCCTTGGTCTCAGCATTACTATGATTATTTCCCCACCAATCGACTGCATCTCAGACTCTCTTGTCTTCTTCAAATTGGCTCGGAGTTAATGATTTTTCTTAAAAAAAAAGAAAAAAGTAACATTGTAAAGCCTACTCTGCAAACATAACATGAAGCCTTGGTTTCATTTTCCATCGTATCTTTGTTTTTTTGTTTTTTAAATCATCAGCGGCCCTCCACAGGGAATAAACCTTAATATTGTTTGAGTGGAGCATATATGATTGTCTTCTTTCACACACACACAGTCCTGGCTCACATGTTTATTCTTCCATTCGGTCAGTCTTCACAGCCCCTCACCACTTCCATCCCTCATTCCACCAGCTCTTGTACCATCAGTGGATTCGTCCACGCACTGTCGGTGAGAAACTGTTGAAAATATTCTGATGTGAGAGCCTTTAAATCAAGTGCTTCCGTCGCTGGATCTAACCAGATGCTGCTTCTCTTTTTTTTATCAAAGGATATAAAGAGCAGGAAGTATGGCGTGAGTTAAGTCAGTATATTTATAATAGGAAAAAGCCAGTACAAGTGGATCTTTTATAGATTTACCTTGAAATTTATTTCAACAAATAAAATCCTGTCTTGAGAGGACTGAGAAGCAGGGATCATTCTAGCAGAGCTGGCAGGGAGTAAATTGCATCTATGCTGAGAAACAGCAGAGTCTGGTGAGGATATTATCAAGACAGCAGCAGACAGAAGCAAAATATTTCCTTGAATTAAAAGTTAAGTTCATAGACTTGTTAGTCTACACTAGCTAGTTACTTTTATGTAACCAGCTTTTATGTATTTCAGAGGGAACATGTATAAGGTCTCTATAATCCTGACTTCAAGAAAATATCTTTCTGTCTTTCTTCATTCAATATTGCGACCCTCCTGGTCCTTTTCAATTCCTTTGTCTAAATTTTGATCTATATTCATCATTTATATTCTATTAAAACTGATTAAAAAAACAACAGGAAATAGGCCCCTGATAGCAAAGGTATATTCCCGAAAGTTGTTTTTATAAGAAAGCTCTCCCTGGTGAGGAAAATAGATTGATTTGATCCAAATGTGAAGTGCATTATAAATTAAATGTATTATTATTATTATTATTATTAAAATATGAACTTTTAGTGTACATTATGATATGGATATGATTGATAGATCTCCTCGAGTCGATTCATATGTATCCATTTTGGACTAAATGTTTGATAAATAATGGCCCCAAAACTTTTGGAGGAAAAGCTTCCCGTAGTCTTGGACATATACGACCACCCTTTCTCAAAATCTATCTAGTTCTTCCTCGCACTAAGGTCTATGTGGATATAATATCTGAAAAACATACACTAAATAGTTTGAGTTTGGCCTGAAAAACACTGTATTTTGACCAAAAGAAAGCTCCCCTTAGTGAGTAAAAACTGAACTACTGGAGTCGAATTTGATATTCACAAGATAGTTCTCCTCAAGGTTGATTATTATTTCTTGCAGTCTTAAATTCATTGTATGAGTTTACATTTAATGTATCCAACCAATTTGAACTAATTTTAGTATCTATCGTACTTAGTGAGTAAAGTATGATAGAACCGCGAAAGATCCCCTCCCATACATTCATATGTAACAAATTTGGATGAAATCGGATCAATGGATGAGAAATTACGACCCGAAAACCTTTGAGGATGAAGTTCTTTCTAGTGTCAGAAATATTCAACTGACCTTTCCCAAACTCATTCCAGCTTGCATTAAGGCCTATGGGCACAAATAGACAATAAACTGTGCCGGGCGATAAACACCGAAGCCCTTTACAAGAATGGGGGCGGAGCAGTCTTTATGTTCTTAGTAGGCTCAGGTCCTTCAACATCTGCAGAAAGATGGTGAGGGTGTTTTACAAGTCTGTGGTGGCCAGTGTCATCATGTTTACTGTTGCATGCTTGGGCAGTGAACTGAAGGTGGCGGATACTAACAAACTCAACCAATTCGTAAGGCGGTGGACTTTGTTGGACTCTCTTGAATTAGAGACTCTCTCAAATTAGAGAGGAGCATGCTGGGTAAACTACACAGCTTCCTGGACAATGCTTCACACCCCTTCCATGTCGCGCGGGACCAGCATCAGAGAACTCCGAGCAGGAGACTCATACCTCCAAAATGCACAATGGAGTTCCCTCCTACCTGTGGCCATCAAACTTTACAACTCCTCCATCTGACAGACACTTTAGGGATACTTTAAATTAACTTTTGTTCCATCTGGAGTCAATAGACTGGTTTAGGAACTCTACTTATTACCTGCTGCACTTTATAATCACCATTGGAAACTTTTTTATATGCACACGTCTGTTTGCAATAATATTGTAATAGTATAATAATATAAGTGTTGTATACTTATATCACCAAAATCTATATTCTCACATTCCTATATCAATCCCATATTGTTATACATATATTGGTTTATAGATTGTCTATTACTTCTGATTCTTACTACTCCACTATTTCCACTCACAGTTTTTCAAGGGGAATCCTTAGCAAACATATTCCCCCCGGGGATCAATAAAGTCGACTATTCTGAATCTGAAAATCTAATTGAAAATGAACCATTGAATAGTTTTGTGAGTTATCATGTTAACACGGAGGAGCTGTTGTGGAGGCGATGTCGATGACACTTCCATAATACCCTCACCATAATATCCTCTCCAGTGTGTGGGGATATACATATTTAACCTCCAGATGATTTCTTTCCACTTTCTACTGTATTAGATCCATCCATCTGGTCGCGGATGTGGGTGGGTGGCGGGTGGGGTGCTGCTGGAGCAGTCGCCAGTTCATCACAGGACAGAGACTGACATCCATTTATGCTCTCATTCACATCTATAGGCAATTACGTTTGACCAATTCACCTAGATTACATGTTTTTGGACGGTGGGAGGAAGCTGGAGCATCCAGATAGAACTCCACACAGGAGGGCCACAAAAGTGACCTTTGAACCCAAAACCTTATAGCCACATAGGTTATCTAATTCTAACTGAGCCTTTTTGAGAAAAAAAAAATATATTTCCGTAGCATGAGGTTGACTTGCATGAACTCATCAGTAGCACACTATACCTAAATCAAAAGAAGATAAAAAAAAGAAAATCAAATGTATCAGTCTTGGAAGGCCAACATGCTATTTCTGAGTTTCTGGTTCTTTAAAGATCCAACGTGAGATACATTCTATACCAATTGAGAAGACTTTGAACAGTCTTGAACCCTCCCAGAATTGCACCACCTTCAAAAATTCAGTACAGCTTAGGTTCATTCAGGAAATCACTAAAGATCAGTAGACTACATCCAAGAGACTGCAGACCTCTCACCTCAATAAAGGTCAGTGTTCATGGTTGAGCTATTTCAAAGACGCATGATAAAAATGGCGTCGATGGGGGTCATCTAAAGTTTACCAGAATTCACATTGATGAGTGTCAGCGCTTTTAGGAGTATATTATAGCATTCACTCAGGTTCCCTTTGTTGTTTGATGTTCTTTGAACCCATTTCAGCATGGTATACACATAAAACATAGAAGAAGTAACAGCATTGACTTTTCCCTCACCCTCTCCGCTGCTATTTTCAGCATTTTTCACTCATCAGTTTGGATGCAGGCCACCAGCTACGATCATTAGCAATTTTCCAGCCATGAGTGCGAGGCATCATTATACACATAATGACTCTTCTCTGATTTAATTTCCACAATCTGGTTTTAAATTTTCCACCTCTCCTTTGGTGTCACCAATTCACCTGTTTGCAAAATGGTCACGCGCATTCGTCACGGTTCACCTTCACGAGACACTTGATCTGTTGCTGTTGGGGATAATGACCTGCCAGCTACTGAATCTCCATCCGCTCAAGGGAGGCTGTTCTGCAGCTGAATGTGAATGTTATTGGACAAAACAGAGATTATGATTTTCATTATTGCAGAATGTTTGTTTCCCTATGCAAATTAGATCTAGCTATAAACTCGAGAAATGCAATAAAAATAATATTAAAGAATTAGTCATGGTGGAGGAGATATAGTTATTCAGGGAATGAACATACAGGAAGGAGGAATGACTTCAGAGAAGACCCAAACAAATGTGTACCAGAAACATTCAAATCATTTATGCAAACAGAGAAATCAGCCTGTGAATGAAAAGATATGTGGTTTTCTCCCTCTACATCTTCATCTCTCTGTATTTGGCTGCTTTTTCCTCTTCTTCCACAGAAACACTGTGGGGTTGTATTTGATCTTGAATGTATTCCTCTTTTTTCAACCCTGCACTTTATCTTAAGCTCTTTCTTTCCAATGATACTTTTACTGTGAATCATTTTCCCTCCCATCGATTCTCTTTTTCTCTGCTGGCTTCATTTTAATTATCTGCCCTTGATTCATTTCTCCTATTTGAACACAATGCCCCTTTTCTCTTTTTCACACTCCCACCAACACAAACACACACATACACACACACACACACACACACACATGTAACACACTCACATTGTCGAATTCTTCCAAACACAAAAACAACATAAAGCTCAAATGAAGCAGCGCTCAAAAAGCTTTTACAGTACAAAAGGAACACAGGTGGCAAAACTGCATTCTGTTCTCAAGTGCATATTCTCAAAAACATAAAAAGTAAAGACATTTAAAAGGTAAATGCTAAATGACACATATATATATATATATATATATATATATATATATATATATATATGTGTATATATATAATTTTATCGTCTTTGTCAGCCACGCATCCTTCGCGTTAACGGCATTTTCAGATTTTATACCCAAATAGACCCTAATACGAGGAAGGACTGCATTGATTCTGGGAACGGTCAGTTATATATTTCAGACACTACGGGGAGCTTTATCTAAACAACTTTTTGGGTTAAATTTCTCAGCTGTTGGTCCGATTTAGTCCAAATTTGCTGCATATGAATTGACTCAAGGAGATAGGTCTTGTGTACATTGTGCTTGACTCTAATAGTACATATTCTACTCATTAGGCAGGGCTTATTTAAAATTAAAAAAAATAAAAACACTGCTCTTTAGACATAGCTTCACATTTAATTTGAGAAGCTCAATCAGGAGGATTGCTTGTACGGCGCAGGGGATTGGGGACTTTCCATGGATATATATACTAGGCCTAGTTTTAAGTGGTAGGGGATTTAATTTCTTCTTCCTTCTTTGCTATCCAATGGATGTATTCAGCTCAAACACTAGTAGAAAAAACAAATAGGAGAGAGAATCACTGACCTCAACACTTTTGTTTTAGTTCCCAGTTACATCCCATGTATCTCATTTTGCCTTTTAACTTGTTTAACATCCATCCCCTTATATTATGAGATATTATGTGTGATATAAACTGACTGAATGGATGCGGTAGGGTCATTTCTATGTCTTATCGTTCCTTTCATTTCGGATGACATCCATCTTGATGTTATGAAATCACACGGAGATGCAAAAGGATACATAATCTACTAAAGTAAAGAGCCTGTTTTTGAGAGAAATAGATAGAGAAATTGTAGGTATTTGTGTAAAAAATTAAAGGTTATTGTAAACAAAGTTGTCAGAAAAAGTGCAATATATCTTACAGTTCAACTGGCGTGAAGTATGGCGACTGAGCGTCTCACTGGCTGCCATGGTGAATCATGGAGTCGAAGCTCCATTGATGATAGCATTTAATCTTCAGAGTTAACGAACTCAGAGGTGAGAGAACCAACTCAGATTAGCAGTTCTGGAACCAAAAACTGAGAGTTTCCAATCTCAGGGTTGATCATCCCCGAGAAACTCTTGGTTTCTAAACCCGCATTTTCTGGATACCACTTCTCAAGTCTTACGTTGCCCATCAATTCCAATATGTGTGAACAAGTTGCCGACATAAAATCAAGAATGCATTTCAGTTTGTTTTTTTTCAGATTATATTCTGAAGATTTAAATATGAGAAATAAAAACATTTGGAAACTGCAGCGTAAACGTCAGTCCTCACTGTCGTTGTCACTGGATGATTGAAGTGATTTTTCTTCATGTGTCTGGAGCACCAACGTGGAGCATCACTCTGCAGGGACTTCATTTGATTTTATGCTCCATTTGACCTGTAATGGCACTGAAATAATGGACATCGTAATAGCCGTAGTACCTCTAAAATATCCTCAAGTCCAAGATCGAGACACAGTTGACATATTGATGGCGTACATCACTGTGTTCATCCATGTGTTCATGATGACAGAAAAAAATTCTTCTGGGGGAAAAATAAAAACATTTGTACAACAAATACACAATTCAGCTTGATTTAAACATCATACTCTAGTTCTAAAGTTCTCTGTCCACCAAATTTCTATCAGCCATCTGACACTGGAAATGATGCAAGTCCACACTGTGTTTAGAAAAATGCTCCCCAAAGTGAGTAAAATATACAAGAAAGATCTCCGCGAGTCGAATCATATGCACCATATCTGGACAAAATCCGATATATGGATGAGAAATGATTGTCCAAAACCTTTGGAGATAAAACTCCCCCTAGTGTAAGAAATATGCAGCCAACCTTTCCCAGAATCAATCCAGTTCTTCCTCTCCATATAGTCTATGTGGCTATACTTTTGTAAATGATCTATGAAATGGTTTCTGAGTTAATTACATAAAACAGTGTTTTTCATAAAAAAAGCTCCTCCTAGTGACTAAAATATGAGTTAAATTTCACATTCACAAGATAAATCTCCTCATGTTAATTAATATGCACAATTTTTGGACTAAATTAGAACAACAGTTGAAAAACAGTTGATGGCCCAAGAACTTTTGAAGGTAAATTCCCCTGATGTTGAAAATATACAACCGACCATTCCCAAAAATTATCCAGTTTTTCCTTGCACTTAGGTTAATGGGATTTCATTATTTGAAAATGATCCATGGAATAGTTATTGAGTTATCACATTAACAAGACGGATCTGCAACGGCAGATTAGGGGGCAGTGGACACAGCAATGATGACTCTATAATACACCTGACTTTTCGGGGATAGAAATATATTATATTTGCCAGGGGAAATCAATCCCGCACTCAAATGTTATTGAACTGCTTTTAATTTATTCAATTTGTCATACAAAGAAAGAAAAAAATAATAACAGAGGGATGTAAGTAGTTCATTAGGTGGTATAGGACAAACCATTTCCTGTTCAACCACTTCAGGACTAAGGAGATGGTGGCAAAATATCAAGGAACCAGGCCCAATGGGCTACCAATCTCAATTGAGGGTGTTGATGTGGAAAATGTCCTGCAATTTAAGTACCAGACTGGACTGGTAATTGAGGTGGTAGAGCTGCCTCTACTTCCTGAGAAGAAAGTATGCAAAAAACTGCCTGTTAAATCATTTAGTGGAGGCCAACGTTCCCCTTTACGCTGTGGTTTGCTGGGGGGGCAGCATAAAGAGGAGTGATGCCCTGTGTCTGCACAAGCTGGTGAGGAGAGCTGGCTGTGTGCTGGGCACAGAGCTGGACTCCCTTATAGCGGCAGCAGAGAGAAGGACCCTCAGCCAACTGTTATCCAACATGGACGATAGTCATCACCCCCTACACATCACCTTTATGGAGCATCTTCGAAGACAGATCGCTGTCTCAGTCCAGCTCCACAGACAGACTGAGGAAGTAAGATCCTATAAGTAAGCATGCCTTCCCTAGTGTATTAGTTTGTTGTGCTCAACCAAAACATTTAAGCCCAAAGCCAACGCCTTCTTCAAAGAGGAATGTGTTGGCAGTAGTTGGAAATAAAGACCAAATAAATCGGTGAAACTGAGATTTGTCAACTTGCACTGCAACTTTGTTTGTGCCATATTTTATGTTCAGATGCTCAGACTAAGTATTCTTATCCCCCAGGCCATAAGATTGGTGAGACTCACAAACCTGGAGACGAGAGACATCATGAAGCCGGCCTTTCTATGCACTCTACTCTCTGGACAGGTTATTACACATAGTTCTTTTTAATGTATCAACCCTGACTACTGGAAACAACAGCTACAAGCTACATTAGCCCCTCAGGACAACCGTATATCTGTATTTTATTATTGCACCTGTGAAACAGTTAAGTACGGACTGTACTGCACATAAGAAATTTGGTATATACCACATTCATTTTATTGTTGAATCTGCAAACCGCTGCAACTTTGCTCCATTACTGAATATGCATATCCCAGTATTGCGTGAAACTGTATTGATGCTGCTGGACACTTGAATTTCCCTTTGGATAAATAAAGTATCACTCTATCCCTCTAAAAATGAAAAATCAACATAGAAATGATAAAACAGGTAGGATAAAGTGAAGCTGACATGCACAGAATAAACTGAGACGGAGTCAAAATGAAATGGAGTACATGTGTTTATTTATAGCCCTTATTATGAGGAATCAAAGTCACATTGTTGCCCTTGAGTTTTATTGTTCCCATTTCTTTGATTTATTGTGAAAATGAAAAGTTTCCCTTGGAAAGAGAAAAACCATTGGAGTGGATAGACGCTGGGGAGGATGCCGAGTGGGAGAAAGATTCAGATTCAGTTTATTCTTGCATCTCACATTACATTCACATATAACAAAAGAGTGAAAATCTTAGGTTTTGCCCCCCTCCTACGACCTACAGCAGCTTAACAATAAAATAAATAATAGCCATAAAGTGCATGAAAGATTCTCTCAATCGGTGCGTGCTTTAAATAAGACTTAATAAAATGCAACAATAGTGCACCATATAATCTACTAAAATCATTAAAAACACTAAATACTCTAAAGGAATTTAAAACAGTAAAGTAATTACAAAACTAGAGAATTTAGATGGCGTAGAAAAAGGAGTCCCTGAGCATGCTGGTCCTGGCCCTGCGACTGCGATATTGTCTGCCACTATCAGGCAGCAGTTGAAACAGAACATTACTGGGTTGGCTGGGGTCCTTGAGTATTCAGAGTTCCTTTTTCATGCACCGATCCTCGTATGCAGGGAAGCTAACAGCTGCTCATCTTCTGAGCTATCCTAATGACCCTATTTATTGCTCTGCGGCATTGACGTATGCACATCCTGAACCAAGCAGATGTGCATCCAGTTTGGAAGCTTTCAGTTGGGCCTCTGTAGAAGGCACAAAGGATGCTGGCACCCATGCAAAATTTCCTTAATCTCCTCAGGTAGAATAGGCGTTGTTTTGGCTTTATCACAATTTCTTCAGTGTGTATGTCCCATGTGAGGTCCTTTGTTGTATTGATGCCCAGGAATATAAAACGGCTCATTCTTTCGACAGGAGCTCCTTTTATTGTTATGGGGGCGCCTCTGTAATCCACCACCAACTCGTTTTTTTTAGCCCACTCTTTTTTGATTGACAGATTGTTCTCCTGGCCCCACTGTGCGATGTTATCCTCCTCTCTCCTGTAGGCAGTCTCGTCCCCGTCAGTGATCAAGCCCACCACGGTTGTGTCATCGGCGAACTTGACCACCAAGTTTGACTGACGTATGGAAACACAAACAAGTGTGTTAGTATCGGGAATAGAAAGAAGGGCTCAAGATACAGTCCTGAGGGGCTCCTGTGGTCAGGGTCAGAGGAGCAGAAGTGATGGAACCCAACCTAACCACATGTCAATGGTCGGCTAATAAGTCCAGTATGAGATTGCACATTTTGGGGGCAAAAGCAAGGTTATTGAGTTTGGTGTGGATGGGATTTTTGTATTAAACGCTGAACAGTAATCCAGAAAGAGCATTCTGATTTAAGAGATCTTCTGTCACTGGATCCACGATAACTCAACTAGTGACTGAGTTGAAGATATAGACATTGGAGACAACAGGACCGACAAGTATTATACATTTATCTAATACATACAGTGGCTTAATCCGCTTCTGTATTTATTAATAATAAAACTTTAGAGCTAAATAAAGCTATATTAGTTATTTGATTAATTGCGAGTTCCAATGGACTTCTCTTCATAACCCACTCTCTGCCCGAATATCGGGTCTCTGATGCACAAGGAGAGAAAACAGGCTTAATGATCAATGTAAGTATAATACTCAGATCTAAGTGAGCTAAGAATGTACCGCAAAGGTTGAAAGACCTGACGATGAATGGGGGTAGCAACCGGCGTTATATACTTAAAGGTTTAAAAAGAGGTTGTGATGAAGACCGGCCCATTTCACGGCACGGGTGACAGGACAACCAAAGCCATAAAGTGTTGAGGGGAGGTGAGAGAGAAAAGCAGAGGTGGGAGTGAAGAAACCCTCAATAATAGGTCATCATAACATAGCTAGACCTGTGGTGCTGTGCCCGACAGCAAGGGTATATCCACGAGTAATCCCAAGTCCGCTTCATTGAACAAACAATCCCACTGACTGAACTCCTCAAAATAATAAACGTAAAATGATTATAATAGTTATTATTACGTACGTACGTATATTACAACTATGTTTTGGTAAAAAGAAGAAGAAAATAAATTAAAAAGCTCTCCAAAGTGAGTAAAATATTAACTACTGGATTCAAATATTAGTAAAATATGATAGAAACAAGATAAAACCCCTCTGGTGGATTCATTGCATCAATTTTGGACATAATCGAACCAGTGTTTAAGAATTTATGGCCCAAAAACGTTTGTCAATTAAACTCCATCTGCTGTTGTAAATAGATAACCAACCTTTCCTTTTCCTCGCACGAAAATTGTCCTTTAAAAGCTTTTGAGTTATTGCGTTTAACGCGACATTTCGGGGGAGATAACTAGTTATATAGGTGCCACTCAAACAGTCTTAATGTTGCTTTTTGAGTCATTAGGTACCTGATCCTGATCGCTCAAAGCTCCTCCACACAACAGCCACTTCATTTAGAATACCATCCATCTTATTCTTCCCTCCTAGGAGGACTTTCTCCGACACATCGCATACCTGGTACTATTTTTGTTTTAATCATCTCGGAACTCCTTCTACCTTGTTCTATAGATGTTCCAGGGAGAAATAGCTCCTCTGTCTGATGACCTCGTTTTTCTTTTCCCTCCAATCCTCATGACCTCACTTGCCACAACACTTGCCCCACATTTTAGAAGATGGATGAGCTGCTTTGATACATCCAAGAGTCGGCCTTTTTTCTTTTCTTCCCAACTTAATTCTAACAGCTTCATCACCGGAACCTATTCAACATGAAAACATAAAGCGTTCCACAGAAGTGGCATCATGTCTGAAGGTGCAAACCGTTGCTCTATAAAGGTAATGGTTTTGACCCTGACTTGAGCTTGCTCTCAAAAAATACTACACAGGAGATCTGATAGACATCCGTAATGTGATATTTCATTGGATATATTCATTAGATGTGATGTTATAACCCATAGCAGAGTTGAGGGCACATTTGGTGCCTGTGTGTTCTCTTTGCCTTGAAATGTGACCACACAATTACACACAGGGAGCAACAGGAGCAGCGCAACACCAACCAGGGAGTCACTAGGTAATATGTCACACATCAAAGTCTACCCTTGAGCGAGTTCAAGGATAATTGATTAAAAAAGGGATCACACTGTCTGAGCCATGGGAATCACTGAGAGCGAATCTTAAATCTCAAGTAGACAACATTCGGTTGTTGCGAGTCTTGTTAAAGAAAAAGAAAAGTATTCTCGTATGATGGTGAAAAATTGGCCGTAAAGGTTCAAGTCTCATCAGTAAATTCTGGTAAAATCAGAATCAGAGTCTATTTTGTTGTCATTATATAATGTATAATGTGAATAATGAGAGGTGGCTTCCCTCATAATAGAGTGCAAAATATAGACTTAGATATAGAGAATAGAGAATATACCAGAATAAAAAATTGAATAAAAATTAACTTTGTTGATTAAGATTGCTTGGTGATAAAAAGCATGAATTTGTCAGTAAACCAGGATTGCTAAAGCTTTTAGCCGTTTGGATCCCAAAAAACCATAAGACTCATAACTCTATATGTGTTTGTTTTCAAATAAGTAATACAGTGTCAATATCCGGAAAAGTCGGGGACATTATGGAATCATCGTCGCCGCATCTGCCGCAGATCCTTTGTGTTAACATGATAACTCAAAAACTATTACATTAATAATTTTTTACCGACATAGACCTTAGTGCGAGGAAGAACTGGTCTGATTTTGGGAAAGGTCAGTTGTATATATCGGAATACAACTAGCGGAATTATAGCCAAAAGTTTTCAGCTAAAAATTTGTCATCTGTTGGTCCGCTTTAGTCCAAATTTGGTGCATATGATTCTGGAGGAGATCCGTCTTGATTATATCATATTTCACTCTAATGGTTCATATTTTTTTCTTTTTTGATGAAAAATACTGTTCACTATTTAGATATAACATTTAATTTTAGGAGCTCACTGGGGGGGTAGCTTGCTCAATGAAGGGGTTTGTGGAGAGAGCTGTTCTCGTCTAGGTTCGCCTTCACACACACCACCGCCGCAGTGTCCTATCTGCCAAAGAAGCACAAGAACGTGGTACTTCTGAGCACGCTGCACGCCGACGCGGAAATCAGCGATCGCCAGGACCGGAAGTGTGCCGTCATCCTAGACTAAAACTGCACAAAGTGAGGCGTGGACAACCTGGACAAGGTGATCGGGACCTACATCTGCCGAAGGATGAAGGCCCCTTGGCCCCTGGTCTTCTTCCACAACATCATCAGCATGTCCTCCTACGTGTCCTCCGCCTTTGTGATATGGTGGAGGACACGCTGCTGGATGCCGCGCAAGCGGAACAAGTGGAGGGTGTTCCTGGAGCAGCTGGGCAAGGACCTCGTCAAGCCGTTCATCAAGAGAAAGGAGCGTCTCCCTCGCACGGATGTGTCCACTTTGGTCGTGCGAGCGGTTCGGTTGGGCCCGTCGCGCGACCGACCTGGGGATCCGGACGAGGGCCCCGCCCCCGCTCTGGCCCCCGCAGCAGCAGCCGCAGCCACCGTGGCCAGCAAGAGGAAGAGGTGTTGGATGTGTCCGCCCGGGAAGGACTGTAAGACGCACAGCATGTGCTGCCGGTGCAGCAAATACAACTGCAGAGGCTGCGCGTACTGTTCCGATTGCACGCGATGGGGACAGCCGAGTCCCTTTGACCCTGAAGGACAAGGGGCGCGCGTGATGCCAGGAACGCAGGGGCCACGGGATGGCTAATATTATCTATAAATGATCCAGCATTTTATGACGCAGGACACATGAGAGAACAATATCCACCAAATCTGAGCAAAATAAATATCAAAGAAATAAACTATTCTTCATCAAGCAAGGTGTAACATGACTGTATTACAAATTCCATGTGAACACACACCTAAACTATAATCTATAGCTCCATAATGACAAAAGTTGTGAGGGACTCATCTGACAAATGTGGTTTTGAGAGATGCTTTTGATTTGACAATTCTCAGGATTCATGCACAGAAACACTTTTTACTTCTATCCCATTGGCAAGAATATATGGAGGAAAGCCAATTCCTCATTTTCTTTATCTGTGAAGCAGAAGGCTGGAGGGCTCAGCATAGACTGATAACCCAGTGAACTGACAATATCTGTTTGAATCCGGCTTGATTGACAGAAGCATAAAGGGACAGGAAACCAACCGACAGCAATATATGACTGCTTTTAAATTGATGGTCTTCATTTTTTTTAAAAAGAGTTAGCCCATAAATGATTGGGGTTAGGTTTTCTACAGCCAGTACCACCTTTCAAAGTCTCATTTCTCATCTTTAACCGAGGCAGAAGGACTGCTGGGGGCCGAGAGCTGATCCGATAAGATTAAAGTTTGGTGTCACAGTTTTAATGAGATGATTTTTGGCAGGCGTACCAGATATTAGCACAGAATCTTCTTTATTTTTAACATCAACCATGGAGCTGATGAAAAAATGTTTGAAAGCAGTGGGGACGTTTTTCATGTTTTTGAAAAAGCATTGAAACTGATGGATGGAAGGGGGATGAGAGAGTGAGGTTGACAGTGACGGTAGCAGACGTCAGGCCGGATCAGAAGGTTTCACATCTCTGATGTGTTTGATAAGGCAACTGCTACCCTCAAATGTTAGAGAACAAATCTCTGGCCTGAAAGATATTTCTAATATCCTTTGAATAAATACTTTTGCTCATTTTGTGAAAGGATGATTATTATGCGTCATAATATCCCCAAAAGTTTGGGATATTACGGAATAATCATCGACATGGCCAGAGGTCCTTCGTGTGAACACGTAACTCCAAAACATTTCATGGATCATTTTCAAATGTCATACACGCTAGACCTTAGTGCGAGCAAGAACTGGAGCGATTTTAAGCAAGGTTGGTTGTATATTTCCAGCACAAGGGAGAGCTTTAGCTCCAAATTTTTCGGCCATAATTTATTGATTATTTATTTATTGGTGCATCTGAATCGACTTGAGGACATCTTTCTTGGCAATATATTTCATTGTAGTAGTTCATAACTCACTAGGGGGGGTCTATTTTCATGAAAAGCAGTTTTCCAGACATAATTCAAAAACTGTTTTGTGAATCATTTTCAAATGTTATACTCCAATAGACTTTAGTGCAAGGAAGAAGTGGATTGACTTTGGGAAAGTTTTCTTCTATATATGACAGTAGGGGGAGCTTTACCTCCAAAAGTCTACGGGCCATAATTTCTCAACCGTTGATATGAGTTTGTCCAAATATGGTGCATACACCCAAAGAGATTTATCTTGTTTAGATCATGTTTTACCCATATTTTAATCTCTTGTTTTTTTTTTAACTTAAAATACTGTGGAAAAGACTTTGCATTTATCATGAGGGGGATGGCTTGTGCTGTTTGGGACTACAGCATAGGCCCAGCTCCTGTAAAGGGTCACCACGGCAGGCCGCGACCTGGGTCTGCACTCAACAATAAATCATTAAGAATTATGAAACACTAATTAGAGCTTTTCACCCGTGCAGCATTTAAGGCTTTAACATAATTAACAGTCAATGAAACTCACAGGCCAGCCGTATGTTTTTTTTTTATAAATCATTTCACATGTTGTTACTCAGCAAATTCATTTATCCATTAATCAGTATGACTCCAGCCAGTAAGTGAGATGGATTCTCACAAAGGGCGGGGGAGAGAACAGAGATGATGGTCAGAGAAATATAAACTATTGAATCATTTCTCCCACAGGCATTTCAAATCCAGTATGTATAGGACTGTGGGTATTATTATCTCCCCGGAAAGATTATCATTTTATCGAATCGCCATCACCGCTGGCGTGTCCAGAAGCCATTTAGATTGGTTGTGTTAACACGATAACTCAAAAAACCATTTCATGGATCATTTTCAAATGTTATGCCCTCATAGAGCTTAGAGTGAGGAAGAGGCTGGTTGATTTCGGAAGAGGTTAGTTGTACATTTCCGACACAAGGGGGACTTTTATTTCAAAAAGTTCTAGGCCATTGCTTCGCAACTATTGGTCCGATTTAGTCCAAATTTGCAGGTAGAACTGAACCGAGTATATATATCATATTCTACACTAACAATTCATATTTTATCACACGGGGGAAAGCTTTTGTTAAGAATGAAAAACATAACATTTATTTTGACGGGGATTGCTTGTACAACACAAATAATTGGGGGTTCTTGGGTTATATACCCCTACTGACAGGGACGACAGCGTAGGCCTTCTTAAAAGCAACAAAGTGAGGCGCAACTAATAGACATAGCTTTTTTGTGCAAAAATACCGACTGGCAGTGATTCATAATGGCACTGAATCATGATGCAAGTCTTATATTATGATGTTCAGACTGCATACACGAGAACATATTCTATAACTGGACCTTGTTAAACATATTTTTCTTTTGAATCCTGTTTACCAGTTTCTTCCCACCCCTGTTCCTGGTAATAATTTCATTTTTCTATTAAACATTATTGAGTTTCTTTTATAATTTTGTTTGGTGCACAAATATTAAAAAAACAAAACTCAAACGGATCATATTTAGATATTATTAGTAAGTTGATAAGGAAATAAGTATAATAAACAAAGTTGTGCTGCCTATTTTTAATTATTAGCTAAATCTAAGTAATTGAACACCACTGTGGGAGGAAAGGTTTAATAACGTGATGAAATTGGTGGAGCCCACTTAAGTATGAAGATCCAGAAATTTATGATCACGAAAAGATTGAAATTATCAATTTATTATCCTTGACAATTTTAGTTTCCTAAAATGAGTTTCTGTACAAATTAATTTTTAAGTACAAAACAGTTTCAAACTTTGTTGATTGGGTATCTTTGATGTTACTTTCATTTATTTTTGAAGAATTAAAATGATTGTGTATTATTGTGATCTGTTGAAGCCTCACTTTTGCCACGATTACTCAAAAGGTTCTGAAATATTTTGATGAATATTTTTGCAGAGGTAAGTGCTCCAAGGTAGAATTAAATAGATTATGGCTGAGAGCCTAATTATTATATGGTTCCATTTTACTTTATTTTATTAATTAATTTATATTATATTATTTTTTATCCCTATTATTTGGAATAGGGAAACTCATTGGAATGTTTGCTTCTAACATCTTGAAAAATGGCTAAATGCTTGGACAAAAGTGAAACAATTATGCCCCCACAAGATTAATATCAAAGTCTTGGTGATGGAGAGTGTTCAAATCTATAGTGCACTCGTAGAATTACAAGAAATAAATTCAGTTAATAGGTGTCAAAATTTAGGTATCCTCAGACTCAGCTACTCAGTTTGATGTTGAAAAAAACCCCACCATAATATTGTCTTAAACTACTAAGAAAACTAGAAAAAGCACTCAGATAGGCACAAAAGGATCCAAGGTAGACATTACATTAATCAGAATCTGTGACAACGGTTCATTTAGGAAAATTACATGCGGCTTTGTAACATTTAATAATGTTACCAATGGGATTTGAAATTCCAAGGGTTAGTTTCCATGGTCAAGGAGGGATGTTAGGAAGGTCAAACTAGCATAGGATTGTTGCTTTTAGGTGCAATTAAATTATAATGAGACTGAGCTCTATTGGCAGAGGTTTGAATTCTCTGAGTGCTGTCTGCTGTCCAATTATTTTTTTGGCCGGATTACCCATCCTTTATTAGGCTTGTAAAATTTCATAATTGTCCATCACAGCCTAAGCATCTGTACTTTGATTAGCTGCTATGAACCATAACCTTCTTCCATTTTAAAACGTTCCTGCTTCTAAAAGATGTTTGGTTCAACTCCAAGATACTTTATTTTTCCTTTTATCCCTTTAATGTCCTGCTCAACAGGTCGGGTGAGGACGCTGTGTCTGTAATTGTTACTGATATATGTGAGCCACGTGGCTGAACCTGTTTATAATAAGACCCAGTAGCAGCATGTATATGCTAAAGAGTAAGGGGTCAATGACAGTGCCCTGGGGGACTCCACAGGAAATAAATAAAATATTCAAATAAATACTTCTTTGCAACCTTTTATTTTCATTGTCTGGACATTTTAAACTTCAAAGAAACTGAATACATTTTTTCATCTTTCTCTGGTTAACCTGCTATAAAACAAACAATATGAGAAGGTAGAACAATGTTCACATATAAAGGGAGCATATTTAGCAAAGAAGATAAAATATAACCTAGTGTTGCTTAATTAATTCTAAACTTTTTGCTGACTGTTAGCACAGTGGAACACACCATCCCCCAGTTTCTCCAAACTTTAGTTGTCATCCTAATCGATTTCTGTGTGAAGGAGATTTGGAGGAGACAGGGTTAAAGGGTCACTCCACGAGGTGACCCTTTGATTTTGGTCGGTGATCAAGAAATTAATTGAACTCAGTAAATTCTCCTTTTCGTTATGCGGTCATGTTGTGTCAGCAGCCTTCATCTGGAGCCTCATTAAGTCTTTCACACCTGAATGTTATATTGGCTTTAATGAGTTGGAGATGTAACTTGAGTTTGGCAAAAATTCTGATCTGAGATTTAATCAGAGTGAGGAAAGAAAAGAAAGAAAAAAGGAGAAAAGTGACATCAGTCTGAACTAAAATGAAAGTATTTTATAACTTTGACCTAAAGTAGATGTCTTTGCCTTGTCCTGTGTTTGTCTCCCATCCAGACCCTTGTGCACTGTTGATTCATCCCATCTACTCTGACCTGTGTGTCTGACAATTATCCGCAGAACTGCTTGGCTGAAAACATAATTCTGAACAAACTGCTGACCAAACATTATTGAGCACACACTGTCCACTAACTCCCTCTCTCCTTCACACATCGCCAGTGTCTTCCCCATGAATCAACAATTAATACAGCCTCCCCCACGAAAGAAGGGTTCATCTACATTACACAGCTACTGGCCTGGACATCCTGCACCCACTCATGTTCCTGCCACCTCTACCCAAGACTTTGAACCTGTTTTGTCCTTTCCAGTCAACAAAATCAACAGTATCATTTCCAGCATCGTTCCACCAGTCAAAACTCTTTTAAGCAAAATCTTGATCTGAATTTACAACTTTATATACTCCCTTTACTTTGCACCACCTCATAGAGACGATTTACATCCAAACCTCCCTTTAGTGTAGATATTTCACTAGCTATTCATGCTACTCATTGTATACTACATTGCATGATATATTATAGTATATATTGATAATACATACTCTATTTAAATATAAATGAGCATAAATATATTCTTATATCTTTTATTATTATGTTCATATTCATTGTATTTCATATTTTATATATATATATATATATATATATATATATATATATATATATATATATATATATATAACTATTTGTTTATATATCACTATTGAAAAAAATTCTTTGCTTCCATCCAGGCATTTCAGAATTTCAGAGCTATTTTTAAAAATTACTTCTGGTCATTTATTTGTAAATCCAAAGCACTCAAATTAATGTCACAAATGACATTATCATGCAGACTGATAATGGGGAACAGTCAATATTGGTCCTTTCTGACATAAGCGCTTCATTTGATATCATAAATCATTATTTCCTAATCAATAGATCATACAGATGTATTGGAGAGTGTTTTTATCTCCACTCCATCCCGTTTTCCTCTGCTAATCCGGGGTTGGGACACAGTGGCAGCAAACCTTGATTGGTACTCCAGATGTCTCTCTCCCCTGCACAGCTCTCCAGCTTATCCTAGGGATCAGTGGCAAGATTAGATCAATTATCCTTCTAACATGTTCTAGGTCCACCCCAGTATCTCCTTCCTGTTGGACATCCCTGAAAAACTTCCAAAGGCTACTTGCAACTTTCGACATTAAGGAGCAGCAGTTCCATTTCGAGCTCTCTCTTATGTCTGACCTCTCCAACTTATCTCTAAATCTCAGCCCAGCCACAAAGGAGGCTCATTTCAGCCGCGTGCATCCTTGACTTCATTCATTCCCTTTCTACCCGGAGCTCACCACCATAGGTCAGGGCTGGAACCTGCCTGGACCGGTAAATTGCGCCTCCTTCACCACGATGGACCGAATAAACATCATTACTGGTAAGGCCTCATCTTATCTCCTGTCCTACTCACCGTCCATTTCCACATCGCTCGAGGAAAACAAACCCCAGATTCTTACTATTTTTACTGACTACTCCTTTGCTTGAGGCATTAATTCGCCCCTAAACCAGTTGAGGCCATCTATACTTTTCCAGGAGAGAATAATGCCTTCAGATTTGGAGGTGCGGACTCTCCTACCAACTATTTCAGACTGTTCCTGTACTGATAGTAATAATAATAAAAATAATACATTTAATTTATAACGCACTTTACATTTGGATCAAATCTCAAAGTGCTACAAGGTAAAAGCACATAAAAGCATAAATAAAAAATATATTAATATTATATAAAAACATGACCAAAAAGAAGTGACCAATATGAGCAATATGACCAATGTTAATTAAAAGTTATAGGTTCTGCTAAAAAGGAAAGTTTTAAGTCCTATTTTAAAAGTCTCAGTCGTCTGTGGAGCCCTCAGACGGTCATGGAGGGCATTCCAAAGACGAGGGGCAGCAGAACAGAAGGCCCGATCACCCATGGTGCTGAACTTAGTCCGGGGATGGAGAAGGCGGTTTGAATGTGTAGAATGGACGGATGGTTTTGAGGTTAGTGGAATGAAGGTTCTTTTAGGTAGGGGGGTGCTTTACTATGGATGCACTGGTGAGTGAGGAGAGAGATCTTATAATCAATCCTGGGAAGCCAATGAAGGGAATGAAAAATGGCTATGATGTGTTCGTGTTTACCCACTCTCATCAGGATCCTTACAGCACTGTTTTCAACATACTGCAGTCTTTGAAGACTTTTATCAGGGATCCCGATGAGTAGTGCGTTATAGTAATCAAGTCTGGAGGAGACAAATGCGTGGACTAGCTTTTCAATATCACTCAAGGTGAGTGAAGATCGGAGTTTGGAAATATTTCTGAGATGGTGAAAAGAGATCTTGCAGATGTGTTTGATGTGGGATTCTAAAATAAGTTGACAGTCGAATCTTACGCCGAGGTTGGTGACTGATGAAAAGAGGGGAATGTCGTGACTACAGAAAATTATGCTGGTTATGGAGAAAGACTGGGTCTGACGTGGGGTGCCAATTAAGATTGCTTCTGTTTTGGAGGTGTTCAACTGGAGAAAGTTGTTATTCATCCACACCTTTATCTCCTCCAGACAAGCGCGGAATGTTGACAAGGGAGATGGTGATGACGATGAGGATGGAGAAGCTGCGGAGAAACATGTCAGTTTTTATGTAGATTTGTGTGTCATCAGCACAGCAATGGAATGAGAGTCCATATCGACTGATGACATGGCCAAGGGGGAGCATGTATAGTATGAAGAGAATGGGGCCAAGGACTGATACCTGGGGGACCGCACATTTGACGGCGTGTGTCCGGGACCTGCACTTCCAAGGGAAATGTATTCTGTTCTGTCGGTGAAGTAGGATTGAAACCGGTTTAGGGCGGTGGCAGTGAGTCCAGTGGTTTGATGTAGGCGATTTGTGACTCTGAGCAGAGCTGTTTCTGTGCTGTGGGCGGAGCGGAAACCAGACTGAAAGGTTTCAAAGAGGTTGTTGTATTTGAAGTGGTCCTGGAGATGGGCAGAAACTTATCTTTCTAGTACTTTGGAGAGGAATGGGAGTTTAGAAATGGGCCTGTAATTTGCAAAAATCTTCTGGATCGAGAATGGGTTTTTCGAGGAGTGGTCTGATTATGGCGGCTTTTAGGGCAGGCGGAACAAAGCCAGCCTGGAGGGATTGGTTTATTACAGGGGCGATCAGGGGACTATTGGAAGAGATGTTAGTTTTCACTAGGGCCGTAGGAAAGGGGTCGAGGGCACAGGAGTATGGTTTCATCGTCCTGATGATATTCTCATCCTCTTGCTGTCAGATTTCTGGGAAGCACTTTAGAGGCTGGGAGATCTCAAACTGTGAGTAAGCAGACTGAATAGGTAGAGTGGAGGAACCAGAAAGGACAGAAGGGATTGAGTCTGCAAAGAGCAGAGATGCAATTCTAAGCTCCCGAAACTGAACCTTGAGATCCGGACCCGGTTAATTTTATAATCAGGAACGAGTCTTTTCCGTTTCTATTAGTAACCTGTGTTTTCTCCTGCTTCGCTGCTATAAGAAGTGCCGCCAAGTTCAGTCCTGAGCCTAGTCCTCCTCTTATTTTGCATGCTTCCCTTGAGAGATACAATTATATATGTCCACAACCGTTGTTGTTGTAAATGTAATACAACAACTTCAACTCTCTCAACAACTGCTAAGCTGCAACAAAGGAATTGGATGTCACTTAACTTCTAATATATCAACTGAGTTAATTTCTGAGTTATTGTGTTAACACAAGGAATCTATGGCGGGGGCAGTGAGGATTCCATAATCACCTCGACTTTTCAGGGATTTAACAATTTTCGGATGTAAAAATAAGAAAACGTTATGTTGAGGAGAAAATTTGTTGACCATTCACCCCGAAAGTCAGTCCAGAAAATCCCTAATTCTGTGCAAAAGTGCCAAAAAATTAAAATTTCCTTTAATTATCTCTCGCGTTTTTTGAGAAGATGTGGAAAGACCATTGCGATAAGCACTTAAATCAATGGGAATATTTGGATTTTCTTACTGTACTGTATCATGTACAATTCATAATTTTGAAGTGAATGGAAAACAAGTTTTTTAATGCAAAACTGAGGCAAGAATATCACTGATCACACAGGATATATGCACTATCCATTTCCTCTTTTTTACTGTGGCTCAAAAAGGTCATAAGCAGTGTAAGTAATTCATAGCCCGGTAACCCAACATTAGTTTTCATGAGCGTGTGATGCTGCCGAGGCAATTGATTCAACACTCAGTGTAGCTAATGAGTATGTGGCTGCTGAGACCCGAAAAGTCTTTTAAGAAGACACGATTAGAGGCACAAATATACAGTACGTCGACCTCTTGGCGAGGACAGCTTTTTTCCATTGATGATATTTGTCTTGTGTATTTCAAAGCAGCGGACCTATTAATCAGTGTAAATCTAAAAAGGCAGACACACATGCACACACGGACTCAAAAACAGCAGATTTTGACCCAGAAGCAGCCTGCTGCGTTACACCCCGGAGATTATTACAGCAGGAGGCATATTAATCAAAATATAAACAAAGTCGACTGCTGGCAGAGGGGGACAGCAGCAGGGGCTGAATCAGAGCTGCAGACTGTGTGTGTGTGTGTGTGGGTGTGTGTGTATCCAGCAAGGCAGTATTTGATGCCTGTATTTGGTATGTAGGTATAACATTTACTTAATTGCACATTATAGTCAATAATATTATTTTTTCCCTTTGTGCACAGTTTAGGTAAATATAGCAAGATGACTAATAAATAGAGAAGGTGTTCGGACGTCAGTTTAATGAAATGAGTGTTTAATGAGTTTTATATTATTTTTACCTGTTTGTACATCCGTTCATGAATCTGTGAACTTCAGTGAGCATATTTTTTGGAAAATCCGGGAGGGAATGTCTTCAAATTTGGCCGAAATATTCACTTATATTTAAAGTTCCAGTGTTTGAATTTTAGGGTTGTCTTTGAATAAGTGGAATATAATCTTCATAAATATTTATTTTTTGTGTACTTTCAGCTGAGAGTTAAAATTAGTTTTTCATTAAACGTTTAGGAACACACTTTTATAACCCCATGGATTGGGTCTTTGCGTTTTAATTTGTTACTGTGCGCCTATTTTGACAAATTGGGAATACTTAGGATTTAGAACAAGAAAAGGCAATGGAGAGCCTAGCCTTCCCATCAAAGCAAACATAAAGGCTCATGAAACGTTTATATGTAGAATCTTTCGGCGGCCGAGGATTCAACCTTGGCTCAGCGCCACCAGCCTCCTCCCCAGCTGTCGCGTAGGGAAGGGTGCTGACGTCATTATGCGTCAGCTTCAGATCGATCCCATCTGACCGGACCTCTTTCATGAGATGTGGAATGACAGGGCGTCATCCTTCCTCCCAGGTAGTGAGCACTCCAGAACTGGCAGCTGTCCGTGGCGCGTTCAGTTGATTTTTCCCCAGAAAGATCGCTCGTCCCCCAGTCACTTTTCCTCTGCGGCGGTTCTCAGGGTCAGCTGGAGAAAATATTTAAAATTTTACAAATTCAGCCTTTAATACATAAGACATGACTACAGCAAATTTTGTTAGGTCAAAACTGTCCAATTACAAAGAAGCACAGCAATAACAACTATCTAAAATAAAACAGCAATAAATAAATTAAAAGAGATGTAGCAAATTAACAATTAACAATTAATTTAATGATGAATGGATTCAAATTTGTTTGTCAAAATTCAAGGTCATTGTGACCTCATTCTCCGTGCTTATAGGCAAAACCAAAGATTTCATGTTTTTGTCATCAACAAACCTCATGCAAATATCTTAGTAGTATAAAATGATGAATTGATTACATCTTATGTCTGAAGTACATCATAACATTCCACAAAAATCCTTCTGACTGCTGTGACTGTAGGACAGAAGGGGAGATCTGGTTTGAATATGTCATCTCCTCTGTTGAAGATGTTGGCTGAACTATCCAATGTTTTGGAATTTGTCTCGTCGTCACGTTCTGTCAGAAGTTGCTTCATTGTTCAGGCATGTTAGTCTAGTTATCAGGAAATGAAGTGAGTGCTTCCCTTTGAAAATTTTTCATCAATGACGTCACTATATTGATTTGACTTCCAATTTTAGCTACATTTTTTTGTATGACTTTTTGGATATATATATGTATATATTTATGTATACATATCAATTTGGAAACAAGGTCTTATACGCCAAGGCATCTATTTCAAGGAGATGATTCCAGTTTTAACATTAGAACACATAGCCATAGTGTAGGTGATGCTTCAACTGTATTTAACAGCATACTGGAGAGAAACTGAGGTTTTATATCATCAGTAAACCTGAGTTAGATAGAATCACTGCGAGGAGGGCGGACGATGAAATTCAGTCCGATGAAATGAAAAGAAATATAACGAAATATCAGAGTGCTTTTGAAAAGCACTGGATTGGATTATTGAGACTAAATTGATATGAGGCTAAATTGAGTCTTCAAAGTTTTAAAGGATAATTAATGGAAGCAACAAGATTATCTAACGCCAACTTGTGAAAATACATATTTTCCTCCAGAAGACTACCTAGCTGCTTCATAACTAGATGCAGCTGGTAGGCACACCCACAACTGATTACTACCAAACCTGTTTGATCAAACTATAACTTCGAGTTACCATTTTCAGAAACAGGACGTTGCCTCATACAGGTCTCACCAGTACTCAACCTCACTGAATATGACTCAAAATATTGGAAGACACTGGGCAAAAATGTATCCATGGGACAGTGGCGAGGTGAAAAACATAGGATCATCTGAATTTCACCACAACACGCCTTAATAACCGTTATTAAGCCTTTGGGAGAAAAGTTTATGGACTGTTGAGTCTAAAGTCAGTTAACGGTCAGGCACCAACGTATCTGAAGGAGCTCATAGTTCCATATTGTCCAATCAGAACTCTGCGCTCCCAGCATGCAGGGTTACTGGTAGTCCCTAGAGTCTCCAGAAGTAGAATGGGAGCCAGAGATTTCAGCTATCAGGCTCCTCTCCCCTCTCCTGTGGAACCATCTTCCAATCTGGGTTCAGGGGGCAGAGACCCTCTCTACATTTAAAAGTAGGCTTAAAACTTTCCTTTATGATAAAGTTTATAGTTAAGGCTGGCATAAGCTAGCTCTTAGCTATGCTGCTATAAGTTTAGACTGCTAGGGGATCTCCCATGATGCACTGAGCTTTTCTCTCTTCCTCTCTCACTGTCCCTCTTTATACATCCCACCCACTTTAATGCATATTAAATGGATTAATGCATGTTAAATGGTTTAATGCATGTTAAATGGTTTAATGCATGTTAAATGGATTAATGCATTTTAATGGATTAAATGCATGTTACTAACTTGACTTCTTCCCTGGAGTCTTTGTGTTTTCTCGCCCTTTAAGGGTCACATGGTTGGTGATTGCATCTGCTGCTGTGGACCTGCTTGATGTCCAATGATCACAAGATGCTCATGATGATGATTATTGTTGTTATCATTATTATTATTATTGTATAGTATTTCCCGATAAGCTATCACTATATGTTACATTATTATTAATGTTATTATCAACCTGGGATCCCTGTTGCTGCCGCGGCCCGACTAGGAGATGTTGGAGAAAGTGGATTATAGCTGATATCTTTGCTGCTTTTCCCCCGTCTGTATCTCTCCTCACCTGTGTCTCTCTCTTTCTCGCTCTCACCCTCTTTTTTTTCAAACCCGACCGGTCATGGCAGTAGGCCGTCCAACCTGAGTCTTGGATCTGCTCGAGATTTCTGCCCGTTAAACGGCAGTTTTTTCTCGCCATTGTCGCCAAGTGCTTGCTCACAGAGGAATTTGTTGGGTCCTGTAGATAATTATATAAAGAGTCTGGTCTAGACCTGCTCTTTCTGGAAATCACCTTGAGACAACTGTTCTTGTGAATTGGCGCTATATAAATAAAGATTGATTGATTGATTGAAAGTTGAACTTCTGCGTTAAACCAAATACTGGGATCCCCAAAATGACAATTGTACCTCCGGTTGAGCATGGAGGATGCAGAGGAATGTTGTGGGGGTGTTTTGCTGCTTTGGGGTCAGGACGTCTTGCCATAATTGAGATAAACACAAAATTTGCTCACCACCACAAAATTCTGAAAGACGATGTCAGGTCATCGGTTTGTGAGATGAAGCTCAAGCACAGAACAGAACCTGAACAGGGTCAGCCAGAACCTCATTGGGATACTGTAGTGGGACCTGAAAGAGCAGTTCATGTCCACAAACCCTCCTGTTGGCGACACTAAAGCAGTTCTGCAAAGAGGAGATGGGCAAATTTCCACCAGTGTGATATCAGAGCCTGATCTGCCATATCAGAGTTTTTTATATTTCTGGCTGATGGTTACACACTCACTGTTGCTTTAATTTAAATTTTGTTTGATAATCCAACACAGTTTAATATAACATACGCACCAATAAGAGTAAACCCAGAGGGAAATCAATGCTTTCTCACAGCACTGTATTTTATTCATTTTTTTTTCTTTTTAAATAAAGATTTAAAGTGACAGTTTGACAAGTATGATTTTCTGTTTAATGAATGCAATCATTTCTGTGCAGGACATTATTGTACTATATCAACAAATGAATGTACTATTCTGCTTGCAAAATTACCAAAAGTAAAATTTATCGATCCTGACAGGCTTTTCCCTCGGGTTCATTTATAAAGTTTTATTCCAGTGTTGTAGCCCACGTACCCAAACAGCCAACAAAAAGTCTTAAACAGAACACAGTTTTTCTTGCTTTCGAGCAAAACAGTATGCTGCCAGATCATATCGAAAGTTAGCATTTTTAGATGTTGGCATGATAACAGAGGCCAAACAACACCACCATATTTCAGCCCTTCAGGCACGTCATCCCCTTTTAGATCTGCGTTGCAAAAATATGGGTTATTCACTGAAGTTTGTAGTATTCTGAACTTCTGGAAGGACCCTTCACAAAGGGCCCAAAGTCCACTGAAGAGCCCCTCGGACACGTTCTAGTTAAGCAAAGGTACATCCTTGGGCTTGACTGAGAGTGGGTGTATTTCTGCACATCTCTAGATTGGTCATGAAGATGACATGCCAACATTTTAGCTGTAACATTTGTGTTTTTCAGAAAGCAAACCAGTGTTTGTCCTTACACAAACACACAAACTATCCAAAAGTGTTTCATTGTTAAATCCACGGTCAACCATTTATCACCAAATCTTTGAAGGCCCAGCTCTGTACACAGGAATCAAATAATTTTGGGGCTACAGTGTCATCTTGCAAAATTAATCATGACTCAGAGGAACCCATAATATAGGTCCGACAGCTGTAAGGCCAAAATTAATAAGAATAATGAAATTAGAGAATAAAGTCATAATTTCACAAGAAAAAAGTTGTAATTTTAGAGTGTCTCCAGTGTGAAAATGGGAAGCATTAAACATCCTTGGATGACGGGTACATAAATCATCCAAGTAATAAAAACTTCTTGCTCTTTCCACTGTTCCCTTTTAAAAAAAACTTTTAATGTCTAATTTGAATGCTTTTCTTTATTTCTTTGTAAAGCACTTTGAGTTGTCTTTTACCTGAATAGTTCTATATAAATAAAGTTGCCTTGCCTTTAGGGTTGCCGTATCCTCGGCATCTTACTGTCAGAAAAACCAACTCCATGCCCACTCCTCGTCCGCTCGGGTCTTCTAATCTTGACTTTCAAACTGTACAACAAACCAAACTGGCCCTTTGTGGCTGGGTTAGCCATAACATTGAAACTACATGCCTAATAGTGTTTGTCCCTTTTATGCTGCTTAAACAGATCTGTTCTGACAACTTTCCATCAGAACCTGCATTTACTTTTCATCAGTATGTGCTACAGTGGCTTTTCTGTGGAATCACAAGCTTGCTCGCCATCTCTATCAATTTATAAAGCCTTGGTTGGGCATTTTCCCTTCCTAAACCACTTAGATAGGTACAAACCCTTGCACACCAGGGTAACACTAACCTACACCTGCAGTTTTGGAGATACTCTAACCCAATCATTTAGCCATTAGTACTTCTCAAGTTACTCATATCCTTAAAATTGCCATTTTGATTTTCCTGCTTCTAACACTTCAACTTGCAGGACAAAATATTCACTCTAATATATTCCACCCACTTCCATAGACCACATTGGTCTTAACCACTGCAGGCCTGGAACATTCATCAAGACCTGCTGCTCTGGAGATGATCCGACCATGAACATGGTCTCGATAATTGATCAGATCTGTTGCTCTTCCTGGCTCCAACACATCAACCTTGAGGAAAAATGTTCCCTTGCTGTCTAATAAATCCCACCCACTGACAGGTGCCATTGTAACAAAATAATCAATGTTAGTTTGACTTCACCTGGCAGTAGTTATAATGTTATGACAGATCAGTACAAGCGCAATCATCCCATCATTGTGTATTCCTAGTTTCCTTGCTAACTCATCATTACAGTTTCCCCTCGTGGCGTATTCCCTACCACTGCCTCCTTTCCTCCCTCCCTTGAACTTCTTCATGCACATTAAGAAACATGAAGAGCACTGGAAGATTCAATGTTTTTCTCTCAAGTGGATTTCAGGTTCAAAGCGAAGCAGCAGCGATAGTTCTTCTGGTAATGTACTGGTACTCATCAGCATGTTACCCCACAGCTTTGTCTATGGGAATTTCTTAGTCCCCATTCGATTTCCTGTCTGTATTTCTTTTAAAGGTCAGGGAACTGGCAGTCTTTTTTTCTTTCTCCTCCAGTTGTCTTAGACCGCTGAGTTGCGATATTTTAGACTTTAAGATCTTAATGTCCCAGATGTTGAAAAAATTACTAAAATATTAATGATGTTTTCAACATAAGACAGTAGACAGAACCTACAGAATACAAATGCAGCTATTGCATCCTTATTTCTTCCATTATGTCTTTGCACCTAGGAGCAATATTCCCGTGATAGTTTGACCCCCATAAAGTCATTAATCTAATATGACAACCTACCTCTGTGTGCCCCTGTGAAATGTGGGGTCACACTGGTATCATTAATAGTTTGATAGTTCAAGAGGAACGATATTTTACTAATGTCCCTTTGCTTCAGAATCTAGCTACATAACTTTATTTTTGACATAATGTATTTCACATTTGAACCTTTGCCTGAATCTGTACAGTTTCAGCTTCAATATATCTTAGCTGCAGGTCTGTAACAATATTACACTGCTTTAAAACAAACAAATAAGGGAGCACTTACGGGTCAGATCTTGATGAACAAAATATTGAGGTTGAAATAGATAGATAGATAAGTATTGTGTAATTAATTCAGAGCAGAGAAACATCGGTAAATGAGAAGTAAAAAAGTATTTAACGCATTGAAGGCTGGACTCTAAATCAAACCCTAAATCAAAGTGAAAAACTGAAATCACATTGTGTGTGTGTGAATTTCATCAAGTCAAGTCTTAATGTCTCTCTGCAGTGTGTTTGGACCCATTGTGCCTGCATGTACTCCTGACAATGAGTGGGACAGTTTGTGTTTCTACTTAGTGGCATCAGATGCACAATACATAACAATACATGCACAATACCTCACACCATGCAGTTTCTTTCCATGTGCTGTGTGACTCCTAAACAAGGTGTAGCTTTTTGACTTAGATTGTGAATAAATCATTACTTTCATCATTCAGGACCTGCCTACAAACTCTGACCATATGAGGCCGGACATTGTCCTGCACCAGGTCGAAACAAGGGTCCACTGCACCAGTACGAGATCAGTCATGGTACTATTGGTACATGGAGCTCTGTGAGACCATCCAACGATCTTCCTCTGTTGTAGGAAAGAATATTTAATATGGTGTCTCTAGACTCTCCCATGTCTGACACAGCTCAGTGTGAGCCAGCCCGTTCCACTGTTCTCTGGTGAACATCAATCTAGCTGCATGGAGCTGGGCTGTGATTGTGACCCTCATGAAGTCTCCTGTCCACCTCTTGCTGCTTTCTTTTTCTCCAAAGCATCTGAAACTGATTAAGGATTGCCTTTACTTCCTCCCTGGACGGATCCAGTTCCCGGAAGTTTAGCTGACTCAGTGTTTTACTGTGAATGTTCTTCTTTTTTTTTGAGTAGTGTATAAATTATCTTACAGTAACAAATTCTTTGTGACACCTTTAAATACAGAAAATTCTTATAGTAGTTACAATATTTAAGATACACTCTCCTGGACACATCTGGCAAAATTACTTGTTTAAAAGGATCTAGAAAAAATTCTAATCACTGGCAGTAGATGTCAAAAAATGGCCCTATTTAAAAATCCAGATGTGAACCCTGATGTGCCTTAAAATGTTAACAACTCTTTCTTTTAAAGTTTAATCAAAATAAATCCAGTTATACTTGTTGTGTAATCCTACAAAAAGACCAACTCCAGAAAAATGTTAGCCTCCACAGTGAAGTCAAAAGAGCTTTTATGCTATTTACAAAGACTCTTAGACCTAACATTGGAGACAAATGGTATGGCATTGTGTGAATGCATCGTCATCATACTATGTGAACGAAATAGATCGAGAATAATGACAGGAAGCTTAACATACCTGTCAATATGACTTAGATCTAAAGGGAGCATTTATCACCTCTGTCCTTTTAGCACAATATATACACTTATCTTCAGCTCCATTATCACTGTAGCTTTCAAATCAATGAAACAATGGGAAAGTATAAAACAGAATACAAAGTTCTGTTCCTGTACAGTATTGTATTTAAATCTGCTCCCAATCTGCATGTCAGTCAATATGTGTGGGATAAGCTTCATATTCAATAAAGAAATACAATAAATCCAGTCCACATAAATGATAATAAACAAAAAAGATATATCTTTAAACGTCTTTGGTCTATCTGTTTTCTAGTTATTTAAAAGTAAAAGATTTGTCATTTAATTGATATACTGACATGGAGTCTAATAAATTCTAATTATACAGCAGAAAATGTAACAGACACTGATTTGAACTGATTCATTTTGCCCCATAAGAAAAGGATGCAGAAAGTGGAACAGAAACTACCGAGGCATACTGAACCTGGTGTGTTTCCATGTATTCCATTCCGTCTATCTGATCCTGATAGGGTTGTAAAAACCTGCCTCAGGGACATGAAACTTTCTGATCACAGAATGAATGTGTTTTTAAGTATTTTTAGCTGCAATTTTTGCCGGATTTGTGCTTCCATGAGAGGAGCGGGGCTTTGATGTCTTACATTTATTTATTGATCTTACAGCTTTTAAAAACTCCAACCTGAATTCACACTTTGAGGAGTTTAATAACAGTTTCAGTTGCAGTTGATGTTTCCTGTCTGATGCCGATATCAGTACTTGATTTCATGCGAGTTTTGTCTTGAATATTATCTAACAGCAAGAGCCTGGGATGCATAAAGAGATATGCAGCAATGGGACATCACACCTTTATTTTGTGATCTCTGATACATTTTTGGATTGATTTTGAGGTGTGCTTCAGATCATTGTCCTACTTGAAGTTCCAACCACGGCCCACTTTAAGATTCTTGAAAGAGACTTTTAGGTTTTCCACCCATATCTGCTGGTGTCTGATGGAGTCTATGGTATCTGTATGTATATGAGTAGATATATGCATACGTTTTTTGAAAAAGATGTCCAGAGCCTTTTGAAGAAAAAAAACAGCCCCGCAGTATCAGTAGTGCTGTTCTCCATGACTTTCTTTCTTTTCAGGCCACACCCATCTTAGATGTTTGTTGCCAAAATGCTCTACTTCTTTCTCATCTGACCTCTGACCTTGTTTCAGTCCAAGTGTTGTTTGGCAAACTGCAGGTACTTCAGTATGTGTGCTGATGCAACCGAGGCTTTTTTCTTGCTATCCTCACAAACAGCTTGTGTTGGTGTAGGTGCTATCTGATGGTGGTTAAGGAGAATTTCCGACGCCAAGATACACCGGACCTCTGCAATTCTCTTGCTTTAGTCAATTTCCTATTTTGGGATCAATACAGATTGTCTAAGTCTAATCTTGGAGAGTCTTTTGCAGGTTGAAACATCCTCCTCACAGGATGTGGGGGTCAGTTTGTAGACATGTCTTCTTCCATGCTGCTATTTATCCTCAACCTAAGTTTCTTTCAACCTCCATAGAAATTGGCATGTTTAACTGTTGAGAGATTTTCTTGCATCTATTGCCAGGTTTGTGCATCTCTAAAACTTTTCCTCACACATCATTGCTGTGTTCTCTTTTCTTTCCCATTGTGAGGAAGGTCAAAGAGAATTAGGAATATCTCACCTCATATTTATACCCCAGTAAAGCAGGAGTTCACTATTCAACACTTCAGAGTTCCTACCTTAACTGGAGTACACAATAATATGAAAAAGAACTAGAAATAAGCTTCTGTTATCTTTTAATCACTGGATTCCCTAGGTGTGGAATTAAAACTAACTTATTTCTTTTTCTTTTTTGATTTTTGCGTTTGGAGGGCTTTATACATCTTTGTCTTATGCTGTGTATTCCTGTCTGCTAAACTCTTCCAGCAACATCCTGGGAAAAGGGGATTAGACCATGGAATGACCCTGGTATGAATTTGGTTATCCACCATGAATCATTCCCATTTTCTCCGTGTCATAATTTTGGATGGTGTTGAGGCTAGTATTATTATATTTGGTATGTTACCCTAACATAACCCTAACACTACGGTCTCACTGACTAACTCAACATTCCGTAATATTAGCCAAACTAATCGCATCAATTATGGTTTTAATGGTTTCTGTTTTTCTTCAGCTGAAGAGCACAGCTGTTTGCATTCCAATGCACACACCACTTATGGCGCATTCACTCAGCTGTTCCGATTCAATGCATCAACACGAGTAATCAACAGAAACCATTAGATCAAATCTTATATATAAGATTGATTCAAAATCTTCAGTATAATTTCCGTTAGAATGAAGAAGAGTTTTTATTTTAACAATGCAGCGGAGGACTCAATGTTTTCTAAGTAGCTATACTCGGCTATACTACTAACTACATGTACTCATGTTTAGTAGATTGCTCACATATCTGACTATGTGAAAGCTTTAATGTTAATATGACGAGACTTTGGTTCCAAAAAAAATTAAGAGATAGACCATTAACAGGTATTCATATGCAATGTAACTTATTACTCTGTTTTAATTAAATAAGTATTAATACATTATCAATAAAAATTACAATTCTGTAGGCTCTGTACAATTATTAATGGTATGTTGTGGTCACCTCTACCTATAGCTCTGCCCCCCTGGTCCCTTGCCACCTCAGTAAATAATTCCTAGGACCGCCCTTATACTGAGCTCAAGATCTGGTCAATAAAGAAAACTTTAATGGAGTCAATTACTACCTAAATTGTATTAGGGTTTTGGATCCCCGCCCGTACTAACAGGACCATTCGGGCTTTGGTCGGTTATGCACACACCCAGCCATGCAGACACGATATGCCGGGGAGGAATGACAGACTATGATCCGATGAAGACAGAGTAGGGGAGCATGGCCCAGTATGAACGTCAATGGATGTCAGGTACATCCAGTTATCATCTTTCCATGTTCTGATGGTTAGAATACCTGCTGTGCTCCGTGCCGCCCAATCTCCCACCTCTGACCGTGGATTCCTCTCTGTGCATTCCAACACCTTCCTATCAGAAACAGCATTCATTTATCTACAATCATTTTTGCCACAGTAGCTCATCTGTGGAATCAAACAACACAAGCTCGCCTTCACCTGAAGTGTGTTCTTTATACTTCGAGACTAGTCAGTGATTCATTTTGCATAGTATTCATTGCGTAAAACCTTGCCTTGCTTAGATCTGGGTTTTATTTTTTTTGGTCAGCCAGAAGCAGTGGCTGGGGAGTGGACACACATCTTGTATGACACTCTAACAACACTAAAGGAAGCATTTTATTCCATTTACATTGTGGGCAGCCACTCTATTCTCCTGTAAGACTGTTGGACTTTCGTAGGGACTCAATTTCAGTGGGTTTACAGAAGCATTGATTTGCAGCCGAAATGGGGACCTAACATATATCTAGCTCGTTTGGCAAATGCTAATAAAAAACTCACTCCCTTTAATGCTTTGTGTTTACCTGTTAATCTAAATATGTGTTTTGTCTTCATCCATGTTTTTTTCTGGCTTGGGGCACAGGCTAATTATAGATGTCATCTGATGATTGTGAGACTCACTAGTGACTGGAGGTATGAGATTAAGATTAGAAAAGAAACAGTACATTCAAGAGTTCAATGAATGTTCAAAAAACAAGTGTCTACAATGTCTTCAGTAAGGTGTTGAATTTGATCATTAGAATTTGACGTACTGGCGGTGATGAGGCTACGGACTATAGACCAGTGAAGCGTAGATGGTCCGTGGGGCATTGGCGTAATGGTATTCGCCAGTTAAATGTGCACTGTGTAACAACTCAGTCAGTTCTTTCTTCCGGAGTGAAAAAAAGGTGGAAATGAAATGGAAATGAAGCACAAAAGAACAGAGTAAAAGGTTGAAGAAAGGCTTGGGGGGAATGGTTAGTGTAATAATGAAATGAAAAAAGGTTATGCCTATAGAGGAAATAAACCTGTGAAAAAGAGCTATTAGAAAATGGACATGGGCTAGAGAAAAAACAAGGCGAGTCAGAGAAAAGTGGACTGGGAAAATGGGACTGGAGTAAATTCGAATGGTGGCCTTGGAAACTGAAGTGCATGTAGTCAGAGAAGTAGATTGAATAGAATAGAAGAGGAGAAGAGGCGCTGAAGGAGATAGATGGGTGGTAGAGGATGTATGGAGGAATGGTGAGAATGCAGGTGGATAAGGGTCTTTAAAATGGAGGAGGTGACATAGGGAATTGAAAAGTGTAGAAGAAGTAAAGTAGTGTGAGGGAGAATTAGGTTCATTGTGTGTGTGTGTGTGTGTGTGTGTGTGTGTGTGTGTGTGTGTGTGTGTGTGTGGTTGTGTGTGGTTGTGTGTGGTTGTGTGTGGTTGTGTGTGGTTGTGTGTGGCTGTGTGTGGGTGTGTGTGGTTGTGTGTGGGTGTGTGTGGGTGTGTGTGGGTGTGTGGGTGATTTAAGCTGCTTGAAAGAAAATCAGCTTGTAATAGCAGGCTGTGTCTATATCATTTATTTTTCCTTCCTAACCAAATATTGTCATTTATTCGCTCTATTCCCTCTGCTCTGTAGCAGTGACCAGTGAATAACCTTGTTGGGGAGTGTTTCAGTATAAATAATGATGAGCGGGGAGGACAGAGTGAACACTTGGGGACAGAGAACTACTGTTTCCCCCCTGTTGTGGCTTATGGGATTATAGCAAGATGCTGGATACTTCAGTTTTTGTCTGTGCTCAGCATACACTACGTGAATACAGTAAATAAATAGATGTAGACTTATTTAACATTCATGACAGGTATGTGCTATTAATACAAACAAATGTTGAGAGGAAATTAATGAGGAGAGAGAGAAAATGACAATATGGGAAAACATAAAGGTATGAGGGAATAAGAATAACTAAAATTGCACAGGCAAAGTCCAGTCATGACAATTGATGTGCAGTTTCAATTTTATTTATAGTGCACATTTACAACAACCCCAGTTTTTTAAAGTGCTGAACAGGCATTAGAACAAGTAGCATAACAAGTAAAAGTAATAAATAAAGAAACAATTTTGCAATAAAACCATAATAACATTTTTAAGGCCTCAACCTCAATTAAAAGCAACAGACAACAGTTGGGTCTCCAGTAAAGATTTAAAAGTTGCTGGGGTCCTCACAGTCCTTATAAATGCAGTCAAAGCACTCCACTATTTGGGAGCTGCCCCTGCAAAGACCAGTCACCTCTATTTTTGATATCTGATGTGGGAACATCCAGGAGGCAGTGACCGGACGACTTCAGTGCCCTTGAAGGAGTTTAAAATGTAAAAGGTCTGCCTGATAAGGTGGCGCAAACCCATTTAAAACCTTAAAAACCAGTAATGCAATTTTAAAACGAATCCTGAACTGGGCACGGAGACAGTGTAAGGAGGCCAGCACTGGAATGAAGGATTCTCGCTTTCTTCTACTAGTTAGAAGTCGGCAGCTGGAGCCGATTCGGCAGCTCCACACCCTCATACAGAGAATTACAGTAATCCAAGCGTGAAGTGATAAGTGCAGGGTTGACTTTCTCAAGATGTTAGGGCGACAGATAGGGTTTAATTTGGCTCGCTTTCTCAAGTTGAAAAAGCTGGTTTGAAAACATTATTAATCTGTTTATCGAATTTTTAGAGAGCTGATGATTTTAACACCAAGGTTCTTGACAGAAGAACGATTGAAAGAGGCTGAAGTGCCTAATTTGTTGATACAATCGTTCAGCAGGTCTGGACGTTCAATCATAACAATTTCTGTTTTGTCGTAATTTAGGTTCAGAAAGTTAATGTCCATCCATGCCTTGATGTCTTTTAAACAACCCTAATGATGACTGCACAGGATCTTTGCAGTTTGCTTTTATGGGATAGGAGATCTGCACATCCAGAAAAGTAATGGAATACAGATTATGTTTTCTTAGAAATTGACCACAAGGGCAAGACATATAAAGAAAAAAGAATTGGACGTAAGATGGAGCCTTGAGGTACACCTCCGTGAAGTGCGACCCCAGACGAGGAGAATTCACCGAGACGACCAGAGAAACTGCTCTCTCTGTAGATAAGACTGGAACCATTTGAAGGCAGTAGCTCTGATGCCTACACACTGCTTCAGATGCTGCAGAAGGATAAATATGACCCACAGTATCAGAGGCAGCAGTCAGGTCTAAAAGCAGCAACATAGCAATCAGCAGATGAAAGAAAATCGTGAAAAACAGCATTTAAGTGCTGTGACAAGCTTTAAAAACAGACTCAAACTTTCAGCAGATGCTAAAATCATCTAGAAATTCTTGCAGTTGTATATAAACTAGTATTCCAAGACCTTGGACAAAAAGGTAATTTAAAAACTGGCCTAAAGTTGGATAGCACAGAAGGGTTGAGATTATCATTATAAATAAGAGGCTGCACTGCCCCATGCTTGGAGGCAGCTGTAACACATCCAGAACTAAGAGAAGCATTGATCAAGGCAAGAATATTGGAACTATCCCTTGTAGGGGATGCTGTCTTGGGGCCAATGTGCAGGCCACCAATGGTGAACAACCTCAGACAGTGAGGAGAATGGTAAAACGTCTCAAACTGCTCAAAGTGGAACGGGAGCGTTGGAGCTGCGTTGGAGGTGTAGATGCATCTATGGCAAAGGAAGTAGATGGAGATTTAGGAGCAGAAAGATGGAGAGTAACAGTAAATGAAACAGGAAGATTATCCGACATATATGTGTCACAATTTCATTGCTATCAACCCATAGACCATATGACAGCCCAGGTCCAATATGTGTTATTTTTCATGAGTCTGACCTGTCACCGACTGAGTTATAATAAAAGAATCAATAAGATTAATAAAATCACTGACCAGAGGTCCGGTTTCACTGCTCAAAAGTCAGAAAAGTCCTGAATAAAATCTTTGTTGAACAATACAACACTAAACACAACACAGTAAAAGGAAGGTTTATCTGGAAAAGCTGAAGCTCAAAGCTGGAGTAGGTAACAGATAGAGTCTGGGGCGAGCAGATGGTTGATTTAAAAACGGAGGCTAGACCACCATCCTTCCCGGTAGTCTGAGGGGAGCTGAAAAAAATCACATTCAGGGTAAAGAAGTTCAGGGAAGGCTGTGGAATCACCATCTTGAAGCCAGGTTTCTGTCAGAAACATAATAGATCATTTTGGATTTATCTGAATTTTAACATCTAAATTCTCGCTTGCAAAGTTATTTAAACTATATTCAGACATGTCAGTCATTCCTTACAGGCTTATAACTCTCACCACTTAGAGCCAGCACTCGTAGGCTGCAGACGGCCATTACAGCTCTTCTGTCTATTGAAAAACATTTCAGGAAACACAACTGTCCCGGGATTCAGATAAATCACCACCGATGCCGAATTGATCAAATGGGCCGAGCAAGAACACTTCTGGGGTAATTCGTTGATGCGAACTGGGCCAGTGGTTTGACGGAAACTGATGGAGTTAAAGTCAGCGAGTTCCCAGAAGTATGCGTATTGAGAAAAAGGCCGAAGCTGTTCAGTTGGTTATACAATTCCTGTAACTGTGTCTTTGTGATCTGTTTTGCTGTATTAGTTCCCCTGCTATGTCCAATATCCTGTTCTTTCCCTCCCCTAGTGTGGTCATCTATTCCCTCTTTGATATTGGTAAATAGCTGTGTTTCATATATTTTCCTTTTAATTATCCTCTTGTGTGATGGTCTATTGTGTTCACCTGTTTTCCCCTACCATCTGTCCCTTTGTCCTGTTACTCCGGTGTATTTAGTCTGATCCCTTTTCCTCATTTGCCAGTTCACTGGTGTCATGGCTGGCAGCCATTATCAATTGCACAGTTCCCAAGTCTGTTTCCTGGGTTATTCTGCACTCTGACTCTGCACGTTGTTTGGAGTTTTTGCTCTTGCCTTTTGTTTTTTTTTGTATTTCTTTGCTCTTTTGGAGGCTTCTCCTGGTTGCAATCTCTGCCTGCTTCCTGGATGCTGGGGGTATTATGGAATCTTCTTTGCGCCTGCTGCAGATCCTTCATGTAAATGTAATAAGATTAATCTCCAGGAGCCTTCGGGCCCTATAGCTTTTCAACAGTTGGTCTGATTTAGTTTATATTTGCCTCAAGGAGATCTACCTATTATAGATCGTATTACACACTAATAGTTAGTGTGTAATACTGCATAGTAAGTTACTTACTATGCAGAGATTTACAAAAATACTGTTTTGCAGAGATAACTTCTAAAACATTGATCTGATTTAGTAAAAAATGTTGTACATATGGTTCAAGTTGAGGAGATCTATCCTGTGTATATTCAGTTCAGTTCAAGTTTATTTGCCCCACAAGGGCAATTTGTTTTGCAGCTTAGTGCATTGACATAAAAGAGACAAACACGAAGTAACATAAGCTCAGCATATATATATGTATATATATGCATATACAGGTACACATATATAAACAATAATAAAATGCTACATAATAACCTCCTGCCTTAAGAGTGAAGACAGGTATGACCAGAAAAAAATGATTTAAATATTGGACCCAAACATTACCTGCTATTCCTAACAGTAAAAAGGCTGACTGCTCTAGGGATGAGCGAGTGTTTTTGTGTTTCTTGACTGATTATGTCCTTCTGTAATAGTTCATATTTTAAGACTACTTTCTTTTTTTTAAATACTGTGAACATAACTTTAAGTTCAATCAGGGGGATTGCTTGTAAAACGCAGAGGATTGATGACTTCTCAGGAATATACACTAGCTGTCATGGACAACAGCATAGGTCCAGTTAAACCATTTAACTTTATCATTCGGCCTCCTTAGTTGTCTCCATGTGTGTCTTCCATTTTGGATAAGCTCAGGTTCTGCAACAGGTGAAAGCTATCAGATAAAACTATGACCGTTTAAAATATGAAACTAAGCTTTTTACAAATATATACGTCCTCAGAATGAATGAATTGGGTTATAGAGTCAGTAGAGTTCTACTGAGAGGCTGTGTGGCAAATGAGCATTTGCACCAGCCTCCTGTAATGCTTCCTTGTTTTAGCACAAGCAGGTTTAATATATGTAACAATGGAGTCAGCGTCAATTAGATGATAATGTCTACGTTCCCCATTTGGAATCAAACTCCGCCAGCTCAGCAAACCTTTCCATAAATACATTCCAAGACATAAAATGAAGAAAATAACTCATGTTTGATTTGCAGTCAGATGCATTTTCTCATGATGCATTCTAACAGACATTAACGTCAAGTGAGATTGGCTTCAGATTGTAATAACTGTGATATATCCAATGAACGAGTCCATTAGGTTTACTCCATCTTGCCTTTACTTTTGTACATATACTTTTATAACTCAAGATTAATTGCGTGGCCAAATGGAGGATTGTGGAGCCTGTGACGGAGGAGGGCTCGGTCGAGTCTAAATGTTTAATGTGCCGTGAGTACATGTGTTGGGGGATTTTATCTGCGCTGTGCTACATCATGTATCCGTGTGTGGACTAAATGTTTAATGTGCAGCCAACGCTCTCCATTTTCTAAATTATTAATCAGCCAAAAGGTGATTTTAATCTCACTGGGAACTATTTTTCTTTTCTTACTTCACATACACACACACGCACACACACACGCACGCACACACATACACACATACACACACGCACACACACAGACACACACACACACACACACACACACACACACACACATTTATATGTACATGTCATTACGAGCTTAATGGTGTAAGACCGCACTTGCTCTTACATTAAGGCATATCACAATGAAAAATACATCCGCTGACAAAATGCAAACATGACTACCTGTGCCAGGGAAGTTCATTTATTTTGGAGCACACACTTGAGAACAAGAGAAAAATTGATTACTAATAGAATAAAGCATTAATTGTCACGATGATTGTACCAGTTTCTTATTTGCCTGAATTATATATTGTGCTTGCAATCAAGAACAATTTACCAATTTAAAAAAATCTAGATTTACTCTGTTGTCCCCATTAGGAAGCGTATATGCCTGACAATTCCCAATTCCCCTGCATTGCACAATCAATCCCCTTGTTTGAACTCCTCAATTAGACGTGAGGTTATATTCAAAAAACAGTGTTTCACCAAAACGTGCCCCTTATGAGTAAAATATGTCAAATACAATATAGATCTCCTCAAGGCACTTCTTATGCACCAAATTTGGAGTAAATCCGACAAATTGTTGAGAAAGTTACGTCCAAGAAACCCTTTTTTCTGTTTAAAAGTCCCCCCTAGTGAGTAAAATATGATATATTTGACTCAGATCTCCTTGAGTCAATTCCTGCGTACCGAATTTGGACTAAATCGGACCAACAATGGATAAAATACTCCCCAAATACTCCCTACTGTCAGAAATATACAACCGACTTTTACAAAAATCAAAACAGTTCTTCCTTGTCAAGGTCTAAGCAGGTAGGCAATTTTAAAATGATCCATGAAATAAGTTTTGAGTTATTGCGTTAAGACAAAAGATTTGGGTTTTCGGATGCAGCAGTGACGACGATTCGATAATATCCCCGACCATTAGGGGATTTATTTAGAAACTTATGGATAAGTTTCCAGACTCGTCACTCTAGAAGCTACCAGTCAGATCAAGACTGGCTCCTAAACGACACTGAGTGAGAGATTTTTAGTTTTTTGTTGTTTGTTTCCTGTATTTAATTTATCTAGGGGTTTGATAGAACATCATTAAATAAGGAGTATTCAGCAATGTTTATTAAATAGAATAGCACTCAACAGAGCTCATGCATCTGCCAAAGTCACCTTTAAATGAATAAAAACCTTACACAAACTCAAAGTCATAGCCCTCTTAACTGTAATTTAAGGGTGAGGGATTTATTAAAGCTCAGCCCCCGAATCAACGTAGCTGAAATCAAAATCTCTGTTGGGATCTGTGTCTATAAAAAGGAGGGCAACGTTAAAGTAACAGCAGGTCTTGTTCACAACATAATAAATAACACAAAGGCTTCACCGTACTGCTTTCAGCAAATCATGGTTGATACTAAACACTCTTATACACACTTGTAACCGTAAAGATCCTTTTGAATCCTTGTTATTTCTGCCACCCATCAGTGGTAATTTAAGTTTTATTTTAATTTCTCAAATGGAAAACCTATGAAAACAAAGTGCGATTCATTATATACAGTATTATATGTGGATGATATGTATACTGAATGAATATCTCTGGTGAAGGGTATGTATATGTTTGTATGCAAGCTACTTTTCTTTAATTGAATGTGTTAATTGATTTGTTGAATAGTTTATTGAAATGTTAAAACCAAATCCTATTTACTCGTGTACATGTGTACATATCCATTCAAGTTGAATTCAAAAAAAAGAAAGCAAAGAAAGAAAACAAATTCCTGGATGCACCCCTTTTATACCCAAATTTAATGGGATACTTTAGGTAGTTCAGTAAGTCTTGGTTTATTTTTTATGACAAACCAACAATTAAACTAAATAATCAAACAAAAATTTGGGTAAAACATAAATTCCTTGGTAAATGTGAAAATATCAAAAGAAAACTAGATCTTTGCTGTCATCCCTGATATCAAAGGTATATCCCCTCTCAAATTAAATGTGAAATTATGTATAAAAGGCACTGTTTTTCATAAAAACTCCCCCAAGTGAGTAAGATATGAACTATCAAAGTACACGTGATATATATATATATATATTTGCCAAAACTGGACTAATAGTTGAGAGATAATCAACCATTTGTCTCTAGGGGCAGACAAATTTCCCTCTTGATTCAGAAATATGCTTTCTGTGCTCTCGAACAATCAATCCAGTTCTTCTTCTCGCATGAAGTTCTATGTGGATATAAAATTTGAAAGATTATCCATTAAATTGATCTTGAACCATGCGTCAACACTAAGGGTTTGCGGCAACAAATAAAGCATTATAGCCATTATAATGCTTTTTTTGTAATTTGACTCAATTGATGAGAAGCATCTAACCTACTTACAATCCCCATCTGAGAACCGGGTTCATACTGACATCCACTTACACGGATGATTCGATTGGGTTATTCGTAAACGGGTCACGGATCCACTCTTTGCCCCTCTTGGTTTATCTGCAGTCATGCAGCACACCAGCAGGAATAGGGTTAATCCAGCCTTAATCTCTCTGAAAACCCAAGCTCATGTTTGGAACATGTCAGATACTTTACCAGCTTTATCCGCCAGGTTGAAGACAGTAGTCGTTTACCGCTGAAGTGACAAGTTGAGTTCAGCGGGTCTGTGGCTGACCATGACTGATGACCTCACATGAGTGTTTGTGGGTATGACGGAAACCCCCAATACGCACACTTTATTTTTTTTAACCTTTATCCGAATCATATTGCAGACCGGTAGTAAATGCTTTGCGCCCCGGTGACGGGCCTGGTGACGGGCCTGGTGACTCGGGACTCCTGCCTTAGGAGACAGGACAGTATCAAACAAAAAGTAAGCAAGTTATGTCCTAAAAAAGTTCCCCCAAGTGAGCAAAATATGAACATTAGAGTAAAAAATTATGTATACAAGATGAGTCTCCTTAAGTCGATTCATATGCATCAAATGTGGAAATCACCGGATCAACGGTTGAGAAATTACGGCGGGACAATTTTGGAGATAAAACTCGCCTCAGTGTCAGAAATATACAACCACACTTTCCCTTAAGTCAATCCTGTTCTTCCTAGCACTAGGGTCTACGCGGGTATTAAAAATGATCCATGGCGGATATGATAAGTCCATAGTATCCCCGATTTTTCAGGTTCCTCTACTTCCCTTTCTGACTGCTGCTTTCATCCAGCTATTGTCAATGATAACATTCACAAGTCTTGTAAAGAGGTTGATTATTAAGCAGTGCAAGAGTTCCCCAGTTCTTCTTTTTATGACTAAAGAAAACAACACAAGACCTGTTTCAGGTAACAAACATCAATACTTCTTCAAGGTTAAGACCTACAAGAGTAAAACCTCTAGTGGTCTAAATACTAAATAGTGCAGACCTGGCTGTATTCATCAAGGATTTAAGGAGGACACACCAGTGCCCTCACATAGAGCTCAGCTTAAAGTGCTCCCCCTACTTTATATTGAAATGGGAATTGATTAGTTTCATTACAGCCTTAACTGCAGCCCTCATTTTGGACCTCTCGGGTCATATGATAAAGAGAAGGAAGACACGAAAAACATACAAAATGAGCCAAACACACATATGCTAAGGTTTGGAATAAACAATTATCAGCCATATCATTGTAACCACCTGCCACAAGACCTCTGGTGTGGTATCTGGCTCCAAGAAGTTGGCAGCAGAGCCTTTAAGTCTGGTAGCTTGTGAGGTGGGGCCTCCGTGGTTCAGACATGCTTGTCCAGCTAATCACACACATGCTTGTTTGGATTGAGATTTGGGGAATTTGTAGGCAAAACAACGCTTTTAACTCAGTTAACTCAGTGTTGCAATTGCTTTTTGGAAGTACTGTTTCCCTGAAGGATGTACTCTGGCAGGGGGACAGGGTGACCAGGCAAAAGCACATTTACATAAAAACAATACTTTGATATGCCATACTTCTCAGGATACTATATAAAGGACATGGATAAATGTGGCTAATAGAGATTTTTACAAATTTATCGATGAAATCTGGATAAATTATTATTTTGTGTGAAAATGTCAAACACATTTTCGCTGAAATGAAGAGGACAGTTTCTTTGAGCATTTTATTTACTTAACTGAAGTTAAGGCTCAGTGTAAATATACATTAAATACATGTTTTTGTCTTTAGGTTAATCTTATCAAGACAATTTCCTACACACTGAAGTGCGGTGTACTGCAGGTGGTATGTCCCTGACAAGCCCCCGATCCCCTGCTTTGTACAAGCAATTCCCCTTATTGAAGTCTTCAAATTAAATGTGAGTCATTATTAATCTCAGACTCCATATTGACTCAACCTATTTGTAGTCAGCAATGTGCTATATTTTAAGGAACCATAGTGACTTAATAATGTAGATAAATACAGTTAACAATTTTTTCTCAAAAAAAAAAAAAATAGCTCAAAAATAGAAAGAGACTGATGCACTTCTGTCAATTCTGTCTGTTTTTTTTTTCTTTGCAAAAATATCCTTCTGGTTCATATGAAGTACAATTGGAATAAATCAGACCAACAGTTAGGAAGTTATGTCTGAAAAAACAGTTTTTTTCTGTGAAAAAGCTCCCCTTTGTGAGCAAAATATGAACTATTGGAATAAAATGCATATAATATAGATTCTTATGCTCATGATTTACACAAAATTTACACTGTTGAGAAATTATGCCCCGAAAACTTTCAGAGATAAAGCTCCCCCTAGTGGAGGAAATATGCAAGCTCTTCCAAAATCAATCCAATTCTTCCTCGCACAAATGTCTATAAGAATGTAAAATTTGAAACTGATCCATGGAATAGTTTTTGAGTTATCGCGTTAACAAAAAGGATCGGCAGTAGCAGTGGACGCATCCGAGTTTTCTGTCTTCAAACAAGACAAGAGACTCAACTCTCATAACACGCTTGCTTTTAATAGCTCACCTGTGTATTCTGCATCATTTTATGTAAATTTCCTTTTGTCCCATTGACTTCGTTACACTGCTATGATCATGTTTCTTATGCATGACACACAGGTCTCGCAATGCCAATTACCTCAATGATATAATCATGGGACTATGAAAGACAAGCTGAGTGTGACAGAAACTGCCAGATGGAGACAAATGCTGACAGATAAGTTGTTTTCCTGCCATCCTCTGACTTTGGTACTGTCCCCAGGAGGACCATTGTCAACCACGGAAAAAAGATTATGCCAAGTGTAATACTCACTTCAGTGGAGGAATCTTTTAAAGATTGTTTTCCTCTGTCCTCAAATATGATTTATTCAAGGTCTTCACTTATCAACTACGGGTGAGCAGAGTAGAGTAGAGTAGTGAGTGTTCTGGTTGCTTGAATCGGCTTGTGCACTTTTTTCTTGTTTCCAGGCTGTGTTGGTCGATTTTTAAAATGAGGTATGACAGGAGGAAACTTGCACACTTTGTGAGAGATTGTTTGATTTGTAGATTATGGATTTAAGACTGGCTTTTACAATATTTTTGGTTCTAGCAACTCCCTGACTGAGTGGGGGATGGGGTTGTTCATTACAGGTAACCACCAGATGGGGTTTAGATTTCGATTATAGTTGTTTTTAATGAAGCACGGCATCTCCCACCATTTCTACGCAGACGATTCCCAATTTACCTGCCCCTGAACAGAAATTATGCCAGTTCTATAAAAGCATTACTGGAGTGTCTGGATCATAAATATATCACTGTCAAGTCAAGGGGATTATGGAATCACCACCGCCGCCGCCTCTGCTGCAGATTGGTAGTGCTAACGCGATTACTCGGAAACTTTTTCATGTATCATATACAAATGTTCTATAAGGTCATCAAAGCCTGGATAGCTCTGGACTTTTAACTTTTTAATGATAGCAAAACCGAGGTCATGGTGTTCCAGTGGTACAATTGTTGCCTCTGTTATGAACCTGGGCTCCCTGCAGCCATTTTTAAAATCTAATGTTATAAATCTTGGCGTCAAAATGGACAGTGATTTTAAACTTGATAGACAGATTAACTCTGTGGGTGAATCTGTTTTGGTTTTTTTCAGATGAAGCTTTTATCTAAGCTGGAGACCTAGTAAAGTTTTATGTCATTTTGAATAGCTTAATCATGCTTTTATGACTCTTTTTTATTCCTTGGCTTTTAATCAAGGTTGAGTGTTGGACATTTATTTCTTGGGGTCTTATTTCTTTCCTTTAACGTAAACCTTGTTTTTTTTTATCATGTGCCTATACTATTTATTGACTGTACAGCACTATAGACAACTCTGTTGTTTTTTTAAATGTGCTTAAAGTTAAAGTAAATAAAGTTGGGTGGAGATGCCACCACTAAGATCACTATGTATGTCATAGTGTGGTCTACAAGACAGCCTCAATGAAGGTGTAGGCCACCGTGGGTTGATCAGCCCTCAGGCAGAATTTCATGGCTCCTGGGAGAGGAACAACTTGGAGAGGCCCGTATCCTGTAAGGGACTTCTCTATACTAAAACTCTAGAAAGTGATTGTAAAAAGTTCCCCCTAGTGAGTAAATTATGAACCATGACAGTAAAAAACACGATATATTCAAGATAGATATCTTCAAGTTGATTCATATTTACCAAATATTGATCAATCAGACCTTGGTGTCAGAAATATAGAACCGATCTTTCCCAAATTCAAACCAGGATTTTTTCGCTCTAAGGTCTATGGTGGGTTATCCAAGAATTTTTTTTTTAATTGTGTCCCATAAACATTGTTTTTCCTAAAATATGAACTAGAAAAGTATGACATCTAATTGACAGATCTCCTCCAGTCGGTTCACGTGCACCAGTTTGGATTAAATCGCACAAAAGATTAGAAAGTTATGTCCGAAAAAACTGTGTTTTGCGTAAAAAACTCACAATAGTGAGTAAAATATGAACTATTAAAGTAAACAAGGTAAATCTCAACTTGATGGGTCTATGTTGGTGTAGAATTTGAAAGTGATCCATGAAATCGTTGTTGAATTATTTAATCTAATCTGCGGCAGATGGGGGTGATGGTGAGTCCATTATATTCCCGATTTATGGAGCGATATAATGAAAGTAAACATTTTTTTTAAAGTTTTCAGACTATTTTAAGTGCATAATATATTAACTATCCAATATGTCAGAAGTCAGTCATTTTGATCAGCATATACCTCAGCTGAGCAGTGTGATTTCCTTCACACAGAGTTTTTTTTAGTTACCGGATATGGAGATGAACTGGAACGCAACGGTTCATTGCGCAAACATGTCTGGAGAGTAAACTGCAATTTTTTTTTTACTTCCTGAAATTGTCTAATCATCCCTGCAGCACGGAACCTTGCGTTATCGTGCTGCGACATGAGGTGATGATAAAATAGATGAATGGAATGACAACAGGGAGCAGCAGAAACTCATTACAGTGTGTTATTGAAATGAATTCAATTTGCCATCAATAAAATACAATGCAATGCAATAAATGCTTTCCAATTTCATTAGCCTCCTTGACATCAGCGCTCTGCTCACCAGCATATTTCCATGCTGTCATCAGGGTCCGTGTCTGTAGTGTGAAAGAAACATGGCTGGTTCCATCATTTATCAACTTTGGTGTTTCTATTCCCTGTTTTTTCATTGAACTCAATGGTTCTGTTCATAACTCATGAGCCGCAGAAAGAGGCAATTAGTGGTCCTGTATCCCCCTATTCAGGAAAAAGAATGAATTGGTACACAGTATCAATGGTAACTAACCTTTATAGGCAATGTATGAGAAAGGAAATATTATTTACGATAAATGCTCCGTGATTCTCGTGAGAGAGTTTTTCAATTCCTGTGATGAAGTCTTTTGTGTGGGACCCTTAATAACCTTGGTCATGTTTACGGACAAAATAATAATAAACACTAGTCATCCGCTTCATCTTGATTCATGATTTCAATTGTTATGGCTCGTATTGTGCTGTTCATTTGTTATCCACCATATGTTTATTGCATTAGCAGCTGTAATGGTTGAGTAAGCTACTCGTTGGTTAGAATGAGTGACTCCCTGTGATTTACTACAGTACAGAAATATATACTATGCTATTTCACAGTTGTGACCTTATAACTGTTATTTACTGCGGTAAAAAACAAGTGAGAACAGTGAAAAAAAATTCACTATACTTCTATATTTCAATGTTGTCTTAATTATGGTGATTTATTACAGTAGCAAAAAGTATTTCACAGTTTTGATTTTATTTCTGTGACTTACCACAATAAAAATATGTGTGCTGTGTATTTCACAGTTGTAACATTATAACTGTGATTTACTACAGTAGGAAGAACATTCACTATATTCCTATATTTCACCGTTGTGTTAATTATGGTGATTTACTAGAGTAGAAAAACGTATTTCACAGTTGTGATTCCATTACTGAGAGTTACTACAATAAAAATATGTGTACTGTGTATTTCACAGTTGTGATTTTATTACTGTGATTAACTACAGTACAAATTTGTGTACTCATATATTCCACAGTTGTGACTTTATTACTGTAATTTACTACATTATGAATATACACTTCAGACACTATTACTTTGATTTTAAATAGTACATTAGAGTTTACTCTGATATTTAACATGTGATTTAATTAATGTGATTAAATACAGTACATATATGTGTACTGTGATATTTAAAGTTGTGACATTGATACTGTGATTAAATACAGTACATATATGTGTACTGTGATATTTCATGGTTGTGACATTATTACTGTGATTAACTACAGTAAAAATATGTGTACTGTTATATTCCACAGTTGTGACTTTATTACTGTAATTTACTACAGTACAAATGTACACTTCAGACACTATTACTTTGATTTAAAACAGTACATTAGAATTTACTTTGACATTTAAAATGTGATTTAATTACTGTGATTTACAAATGTACACAAATATTAACAGTAATATTTCACAGTTTTCTATTACTCAGAATTCATCAGTGAATTTATTATCGTGATTTTCAGAGTTAACTTTGAGTATTGTAAAACAGTTTACTGTGATGTGCTGTTAATTACTGTGGATTTTACAGTGACTCCTTACAGTGTATGCACGCCCAGAAATCTCTGTTTGTCCACGTTTGCAACATTTGTCTCCTATTTTGTGAATACTATATATTTAATTTTCTATGTCAGTTACCTTTATACATTTTATTTTTCTCAGAATTACACAAATTTTTCCCTGACTTAATTAATTTTTTTTTTTTTTTTTTTTTTTTTCTGGCGAGGGACTATATCAGGCATTAGCCCTCATAACCACAAAGAAAAAAAAAGTTTTTATTTTATCCTCACACATTCTCTCAAGCTCTGTTCGACAACATTCCAAATGTAAACACTCTGACATTGGAATTTCCCGGACATTTACAGGAATAAATATTTACCTTACAGGACTTTGTAGAGGCTAATGTTGAATCAGGGATTCTCTTCCAGATGGGCAGATATATTGTTTAGAAGAAACTTATATAGTCTACATCCTCCAACCTCACTGTTCCATTGGTTCACCAAATGTTGTTTTTATTTGCATAGACTTTATTTTTGCTTCATGGTAGTGTTTCTGAATGAATGCCAATTTGAGCGCCGGGATACTTCTTATATTTGTTCCGTTTATATCCTGTCTCATTTGAGCATTCTGTGATATTTAAGACATTTTTCCTCTGTTTGTGATACTGAATTTCTTTCTGTGTTGGAGAAAGAGAGACTTAATCTTGTAAATATTAAACATGATTATCAGTCATGTGTTTGAACTTAAAAATCTTTATAACAATCTAGAGCTCTGTCAGAAATACATAATAAAAAGTTAAATGAAAGTGAATGTGGAAGTAAGTTTCCTGCTAAACAGCCATGGCACAACTTGCATGAATGCACCATTTTCCTATTTATGCAGGCCTACTTAAAAAGAGTTCACATACTATATGTTTGTCTGTGTGTGTGTGTGTGTGTGTGTGTGTGTGTGTGTGTGCGTGCGTGTGCGTGTGTGTGTGTGTGTGTGTGTGTGTGTGTGTGTGTGTGTGTGTGTGTGCGTGTGTGCGTGTGTGCGTGTGTGTGTGTGTGTGTGCGTTTGGTGTGTGCTCTTTTTGGCTGCCAATTTGCTATAAGAATTATTTTTCTTTTATGTTTGAATTCTGGTTTATTTTGCTACAACAATCCATCTCCTGACTTTCCTTTGGGTTTGAAGTTTGTTTTTTTATTTTTTTCTGCCCATATGGCATTCAAGCTTTGAATTATAACTTCATAGACGTAATTGGTTTGAGTTCTTCAGACACTTAAGAAAGTGTTTACTTTACGGCTGGGCTTGTATTAGAGCGCTCTTACTAGCACATTGACTTGAGGAAATTACATGTTTACAGTCTAAAAAAATATTGCTTGTGAATGTTGACTGAAAGCTGTTGCATAAGAAAATGTTGTTGCAGATTAATCACGGTATATATAAAAATAAAGCTGAAGATAAATGAGCTGATCTCAATTAGTTTGAAAGCATATATAATGATTTTTCAGTATTCTTAAAGTTATAAAGAAAAAAGAAGAAACAATTAAAGTGAAACTAAGCATTTTCATCCTCAACAACAAGGGTACATCCCCGAAAAGCCCCCAATCCCCTGTACTGCACAAGAAATGCCCCTGATTGACCGCCTCAAATTAAATGCGAAGCCATGTTTTTCTTAGATACTGCTTCCCCTAGTGATTAAAATATAAACTATTAGACTAAAATATGATGTATACAGCATAAATATCATCCAGTGGATTCATAAGCAATGATTGAGCAACCAAGGCTCTGTGACTCTGTGACTCTGTGACTCTGTGGCTCTGTGACTCTGTGACGCCAAGTTTTTTTTTTGTAAAAAAGCTTCCTTAGTGAGCAGGGGCACTGTAGGCTGGAAACTCTGGTTTTGCTACTTCTTGCATATTTCTTGTATATCTATTGTTTTATACTTTTATGTATATGAAGGCTAACCTGCCGTACAAAATGTGGATATTTCACTGGTCTCTTTTGTGTAATTTGTTGCTGCTATAGCGCTGGAATGTATCTCCTTGAGTTGATTCATATGCACCAAATTTGAATTTGTGGTTGAGAAATAATGACTTCATGATTTTTAGAGATACAGCCACACCTAGTGCAAGAAATATTAAACCGACCTTTCCCAAAATCAATCCAGTTCTTCATCTCATTAAGGAATATATGGGTAGAACATTTGTATATGATACATGAAAAGGTTTCGGGGTAATCGCGTTTGCGCTACCAATATGCAGCAGAGGCGGCGGCGATGGTGATTCCATAATCCCCTTGACTTTTCAGGGATATATTTATGATCCAGATGTCTCCTCAATATGCAGGACCTTTTGTTTGATGGATTTTCATTTGTTATTTCATTTAGCTTTGGAATCAGAGTCAGACTCAGACTATGCAGTTTAGTTTAAAGTAAAGTTTCACGTCCATTGAGTGAGGAATAGCAGGCAAAGGCTGCCAGGTGAGATTATTGTGGATGGATGAGCCATGACCTGTCCACACGCTGAGGTTTGGGAGGTGATGTCTGGTGTGGAGGACTGGCAGAGGTGTCAGAGGCATAGGAAAATAACTGGCTAACATGGAGTGAAAGGGGGAAAAACACAAGGACCACATTTTATCACAAAAATATAGAGTGATTGTTAGCAGTAACCATATAGTTAACGTGATAATCTGGCAAATACGACCGTCCGATTAATTATAAATAGATCGCTATCTTGATTCAGACTTGTGCAATATCATTTCTGAAGCACAAAGATTCTGCCGTATTTTAATTCATAATATAAGCAGAAGGAGAAAAACTGTCTTCACATCTGAGAGCAAAATACATATAAAAAAAATAGCATAAAGTCCGAAGAAAACCCCACTTTGTTGTATTTGGTAACAACACATGCTCACATCATATAATGTTTGATTTGGTGATCCCCTATCTGGTATAGATACCTATCAGATTGCATGAAAATTTAAAAAATAAATAAATGTAGAGTTAATCAAAATATGAATTCCAAGCAAAAAAAAAAAAAGAGAAACAGTTGAGATTCTCATTTGAGCCAGAATCACACAGCCCATAATGGCAATGAATGGAGAGCTGAGGTTTTCATACTGCAGCTGAGATGCAAATCCAGGAGCCAGAAGTACAAGGTAGGAGAAAAAAGGGAACGCACAGATGGCTCAGTCACTGCTGAGCCATGACACCATTTTAGCTAAAACTTGGAATGTTCCATGAAAATGGTCCTTATACACACAGATCGGAAAGATGACTTAAAACGCTGTAATTTATGCCAGGCCAATGGATGGTGGCCTATCAACAGCAAACTAAACTCCATACTGTGAAATAGGTTTTGTAGTTTTACTGTCCAACTGTAAGAATGTAAGAGCCATGCAAAGCGGGGTCGTCTCACCACCATCTCCAGAATGAGTTGTGTTTGCTAGTTTACACACAAACAGCAAAAATCCGAAAGATCAGGCTCTGGAAACTGATTTTCAGACATCATAATTTCGAGGCCCCTAAAGTAATAAAAATATCCAAATTTATATTAAAACTGTTGACATGTAAGCAGAAACATGGTTGCAGTTAGTAGTCTACTATTACTACTAAAAACACTCATAAGTGGTTTAGAACATTTTATATATTTATCAAATTCAGTCTCATGTACTTCCTGTTTTCCCCGCCAGAGTCCCAAAACATACAATATAGGATGATTTGATTTCCTCTAAATTGAATCTGGGTGTGGATTGTTGTTTTGGCCTTGTAATGAACTAGCGTCTTGTCCTGGTCGTACCCCATATCTCGATTGATTTTAGTTGGGAGAGGCTCCAGCCTTCTTGCCACTGATAAAAAGGTTGCAGATAATAGATAGAACTCAGAAAGCTATCTTTTTTTTTTCTCCTTGCACGCTGGAAACCCAAACGAGTCACTCAAATTTTTATCCAACTTATACTGACACACACTGTGTGTTTCTACCAGCAGTAAATCATAGCAGCACAAGGGGTTTGATGTAAGTTCTCAGCTGGAAGGCTGGTCTTTCTAACTGTAACAGTGGGCCTGCCTCATACGCCAGAAGCACTTATTCTCAGGCTGAAAACTGCAGCTGAAGAACTTCAAAGCATCGTAGCGTTATATCACTAAATAAAATAACACAGCCCAAACCGCTAAAACAAAAAAGGCTGCGCTCTATCTAAGACAGAATGTTTCTTCTATCTAACTGACATTCATTCCATACATTTAAGTCAATCATAGGAGACAAGTGGATGAAGTAAAGATGATATGAGATAATAAATCTGTGTGAAAGTCTCTCCATAGATTTCATAGTTGTGATTTGAGCAGCAGTGAGATACAGTATATCCCGCCTGGGAGTCCAGACACTGGAGGTGGTGGTGGTGGATGATGACTCCTATAGATCTGATAAATTATGAAGTTGGAGGATCTTTGAAGATTAAGTCGTACTGGGGAAGTTGAGGGCGCGAGTACACCAGCTCTACCAAGGAGATGGAGGAAGAGAGATACTCATTTGTAAATGTAAAATGACAGAATGTCTGCCTACGTGGACAATGACACAGGTCATAAGGTATGTACTGTTATTCTGATTGGCATTTTTGTTTTGTTTTGTTTTCTCTATAATATTGTGGTGAAAGGATGATTTTATATGTTCTTTCAGAAAAAAAATGAATTACATTCAGACAACTTTGATACTCAGGCACTGAATGTCTATACTGGAGGATGCATTGACCATATAAGGGTATAAAACAGAGATAATCACTCTCAGCTATGTTTATGTTTTGAGGACAACTCTCTGTTGCTAATCAATAAAATAAAGCTGGGAAATATTGATGAATCTTTATTTTATTATCAAATGTGTATTCATTCACCGGTGTAGATGCCCTTTGTTTCCAAGGAATGTCTGTCAGTACTTTCTCAGATTTAGAGGAACCAGTGAGGAAGAGGAGGTTATACAGAGGCAGAGGTGGAAGCCAACCAGAATAAAACAGGGGAGATGTTCAGATAATGATCAGAGGAAGATGTTAAGAGCATATGTTAAGAGCATTTTTTAGCATGATTACAGAAAATATAATGGACTGATTTACATGGAATTTTAACCAGAGGTGAGTTTTTGCATATGCTAGAGATGATTTCAATCTGGTAAATTGTGTCGCAGCATATAGAAGAAAATAAAATGACCTTCCATAAAGCTGGTTGGAGCGGTGCCAACTTGTGGTAAAACTGCTGTCTCGACACTATTTTCAGTTTTGATTTGGTGTCGATAAACAAATTTAAATCACAGATGCGATTACAAACAAGTTGACAGTTGGAATTATTATATCTTTGTTATTTTTTCATCGTATGAAGAAATGGAAACAGGGGGCGGTTGGGGGGTTTGTCAGCAAGACTGCTCACAAAGTTAGATGAACCATTCCAGAGGGTCTGAGAGATAATGAGAGGGTTTGTTATGGAACCTGGTAGATTTTGAAGCTGACAATAACTCATAATTTAATAGACAAATCTGCATGAAATTTCCTTAACAAATGATGTAACTGATTCTGATCACAGTTAGGGTTAGGGATCACAATATCTGCCATTATTGTGCCTGCTCTCCAAATGATTTTTCTAGTTGCTCCAATATTGGATTTATTTCCAATATTCATAACGTAAGAAAAACTGTCGTTCAGGTGTTTTCCCCCTTCCTTTTTCAAAAAACTTGTTTTTAACACAAAGAAAGACATTTTATTGAAATTCAATTGATTTAAAGTCCATGAAGTGTTTTAAAAGTAACAAATGAAAACATAAACTCTAAATGGGCAATGCATCATGGAAAATACAGAGTGCAAATTGGAAGTCGTACTTAAAATCATGAAATTTGGTTATTCTACCCAGATACATTGGAAAAAAGCCATGATTTAAAATTCCATAATATTTATATGAGCGTTCCCATTTATTGGTTAGGAGAGAGCGTAGGTGAAGGGACGGAATAATCGGAACTTTCATTACATTTGGCATATTTTGAGGTGTTTCATCTTGTTTTCTTGAGCTATTTTTCGAGTTAAGTATGAAAAGGAAAGAGGAAAATATGGAGAATATAGGTCATGTGAGAAAATATGTTGTTTGAGTATAAAACTAAGAAATACATTGTTTTTGGGTACAACTTTTCTGCACCTTAGTTTTTTCCGCCACATTTATTACATTTGCAAGCTGCAACAATGTGCTTTGTTGTTTTCATGCCACTAAGTATGAGAAAGAGACAAAGGAGAAATAGGGCTGGTAAAATGAAAATAGGTACTGTGCTCTGTGTCTTTGCTGTTCTCTTGCTTCTACTGTTTACCATTTATCACTGGTCAGCGAGAGAGAGCAAGAGAAATACTGAATCTCAAACATTCATCACTTTCCCATCACTCACAACCTCCACCTCACACATCCTCAGCATCTACTTCTCCTGCTTCTCCACCTTCCTTCTTTATTTACGGTATTCCTTCTGTTCAAATGTAATCAATCAGTCTTAAACTTGAATCATGGCATCAATGCGGATGGTGATTTTGAACTGTTTTTAACCAGTTAAGGCGTTTAACCAAAGTAAAGACCTTTCCAACACTTACTGATTTCCCTAAACGTATACATGCTTTCATCACAATCTATCTGGACCAGACGGACCTCCGGGACATCGAGGAGCTATTAATTTGTAGTACCGAGATTTAAGACGTTTTTAGGTAAGCCCTCACACTACCTCCTGTTAAAACATATCATATAACTTGCCTTTATTTGTTGGATTTCGAACCACAATTAGATCTCCATCCATCCATCCATCCTTCCATCCATACATCCATACATCCATACGTCCATCATCCATCCATCCACCCATCCATATAATTCCGTTTATTTTGGCTCGGGTTGCGGGGGCAGCAGACCAAGAAAGGCGTTCCAGACCTCCTCCCCAGTAACACGCACCAGCTCAGCCACTGAGCGATCCTGAGGAATTCCTAGGCCAGATGATATATATATATATATATATAGTCACTACAGCCAATTCTGGGTCCACCCCAGTGTATCCTTCCAGTTGAATCTGCCTGGTAAATGTCCAAAAGGGCGTCCTTTATGCATCCTATTCAGATTCTTTCTCTTCCTAGTTTCCTCCAGATGTCTGAGTTCCTCACTCTATAACCAAGGCTGAGCCCAGCTACCCTACGAAGGAAACTCATTTGGTCACTAACCAGAGCTCATGACCATATGTGAGGATTGGAACATAGATGTACCGGTAAATTGAGAGTTATGCCTTTCGACTCAATTCTTTCTTCACCAGAGCAGACCGATAAGACCATCATTACCGCTGATGCAGCGCCCAAATTGCCCGAGATTTGAATGAGAATGAGATACATACAACTTTTTACTTGTGGTCTTAATGATGGTGTTGTGTGTTTTGTTTTTGCTCAATACAACCCCTCTTTCAATGTGTTTTTATTGTGTTACCATACTGTTTATTGACTCTGCATCACTTTGGGCAATTCTGTCCCATTAAAATGTGTTTATAATAAAGTTGAGTTATGTTGAACAGAGATTGTAAGCTTTAACAGTGCATGAAAGTCACCTCAGGATGTTCTATAGATCTAAATGCTGATATCGTGGGAATGTAATTGACCAGCTGATATGCCCAGTCAGATATTCGTTAAATTTAATGTTTAATTCTTTCCTACACATTCTCAGACAAATATAAAAACACCAATGAAAGCAATAAATTTGTTAGTATTTGTTCATTATAAATAGAAAACTGGTTAAGCTGAGGCTTTTCCTCCATGATGCACTAAGCTTTTCTCTCCTCTCCATCTCTTTGTGGATCCATAAAAATATGTTCCTGACTTGGATTATTCCACAGTCATTTTAACCCTGTAGTTTCCGAGATTGTAGTAGGACCTCCTGCAGTGGGAACCCATGCAGTAGGTCCCTGAAAACTCCTCAAGGACAAGGATGCATCTGAACCCAGAACTGTCTTTCTGTGAGGCACAAATATCAAATTGTTTTCCAGATACTAAATGCAAAGTGGACTCGTCTGTAATCGGTAACAACATCGATTTAGATGTCAGTGCGAAAAAATCATTGAGTGCAAGTGCCAACAAAACTTTCAGTTTTAATGGATTTCAAACTGAACTTTTTCGTCTGCACAGTGAATTATAGAGTCGTTATAGGATCCGAGGCTGTAATTACAAAGTTCTTCTTCAAATTCTTCAAAATGAAATGGAAAAAAATTCCAAAAGTGAAAGAACGAAAAGTGTGTGCAGTGAGGAACATGGGTTTATAAAAAAAAACTAAAAAAAACACTTCAAGCCTTTACAACCTGTTTCTGATTCTACCTTTTTGGTCCAGGTTTAAAATGCCACCTTATATCACTTAGAGGTATGTGGTTGTATTTGCAAAAAAAAAAAAAGGACTGGGTTTATCTGTATTTCCTTATTAATTCCTACCTAAGAGGTTGTGTCTACAGATTACGTAGTCGTCTACTTATAAGAAGTTGGTTTAATCATGTTAAAGTGTCCTTGAAGAAGATACTTGAATCGATTGCATGAATAGTTACAGCTTCTGACGAGCAGGTGATAAGAACCTCAGTCTCTACTATATTCATGTTCATCGAGTGAATTGGTTAAAATAAATTGTGTTGCAAAGACCATGCAGTAATAGTCAATTTAACATTTATCTTCAATATTACTATACTGCTTAATGCAAAGTCAAATAAGTAAATAAATAAATACTTAATCCACCCCATTATTTGGATCCATTCCAGCATTTAATGGTCCTAACTTGGCTCATCCTCCACAAAGTTTATGAAAATCAGTTCATTTGTTTTTGCCTCACTGGAGGATGAAGAATGTGGAGATTAGGGTGTTATTCACTTCATGCAGGATCCTATGCCAGCTACTTAACAGTCACAAGTGTCTTCCCTCCTTCTCTTATTAGAGTGATTTACGGTATTTTCGGTGCTATATCCGGCACTGGCTGCTTGTACTCATTGTGAAGTCCTGTTGTCCCTGAATGATTTTTCTGTATATTTGAAAAATTAGTTGTTGACACGTCCTTGTAGTGGAAGATTAACAACTCTTAGCAGATTTAGATTTTTATTCTGTCTCTGCTTTCCTTTTCATTTTCAGCAGCTCCCCTGGAGACAGGCTTGTTATCTTTCAAATGTATTGCACTTGTCATTTACATAAGTCACGCTCTCTTAAGAAAGTGAAAATTATCCATTAACACACCGCTCATAGGGGAAAAAAAACTGACACATTTAATGACTATGAATTTAAAAAAAAAGAATTAAAAGGGAGTTCTCCGTGAAAACACTTCCGTTTGCAACCCGTCTTCCGCCTGCTTCCACTCCATTTCCATTTCAAGCTTTGGTCGCTCTCTTTGGTGTCTCTCTGCCCTTTCAGGCAGCGAAGCATGTGATTGGACAGTAGGGATGCTCATTAACATAATGCGGCAGCATTCATCTTCAACCAGCATGGCGTCGAGGAAAACCAGTCTGTGCGTTAGTGCACATGTGTGTGTGAGTGTGTTGAATAAGGAGTTGAACACAGCACTGACACTAAGTGTCTCATTAGCAAGAAGACACTCAGTGGAAACTGCTTGTGTACTCAACTTGGAAATATCCCTGGCTGTCAGGTTGTTCCTATAATATTATTTGAAGTCCTTGGAAATGAAAGAGAGAAGTCATTCCCCAAATTGCCCATTATAATTGCCCATTGACTTTTATACTCATCCCTGCATATTTGTGTGCCAGGAGTTTTACAATGTCATTTTAATTATGGGGAGTTCAGGTGTATTCAGCTTCACAGCCTGCAGCAGCGTTGGGGTTTTAATTGGAAGGCTAGGAAAACCACTCAATTCATCATATACGCTTAAAATTCCATGACAAATATAAGATTAAATGGTTGCTAGAGAAAAGATCTGCCTGAAAATTAAAAGCAATTTTTTTTTACTAAATATATGTTCATTTATGATTGTCATGATTTTCAAGAACACTGTTATTGAAATGGGGGGTAAAAAATACCTCAAATAATAATAGTAATATAATACATTTATATATTTCAGGAAAAAAAAGCAAACCGAAAGCTATTAAAACCAAATTTTGTATTATGTATTATTTAAATGTCATTAAATGTTAAATACCATAAATTGCAAATAACAAATGCGATAAAAGTTTGGTAATTGGATGACAGAAAATCAACAGAAATTCCTGTTTGAAACAGCACTAATTCAGCAGGAACATGGAAAAAGTGGAGGATGCAGAAAAAAAAGAAAAGAAGTGCAAACTAAATTAAAGCAACTCAGTTCAATTGCCACAACAATGCTGTTTAATTCTTAATCGGGATGACAAAAGTAGGTTTGTAATCAGTGAATACATTTTAAATCTAGGATGCAAGTGTTAACAAATACATCAGGCACCGATTGTTCATCATTATAATGGCATTTTTTTGCTTTCACATTCCTTTTAGCTTATCAGGCAGTGACAAAACCAAAAGGGGCTACATTATTGAAGAAAGTTGTGACCGACTACACTGTGAACACATGAAACCATGTCCATATTACAAGTCATGGGAGGCAAAGAACTTTAATTTAATAATAATATATGATGGCTGAATTACATTAAGTTGCGATGATTACTAGGGTACCTGGATAGAAAACAGAGGTGTCATTAGTAAATGCAAGACAAGTCAAAATATTTGCAGTGAAAACAGTCTTTAAAGTTGCCATAATAATCAGAAATAATGCTTTACAACTCTCCTACCAAAAGCAGATACAGTATAAGATAGTAGTGCTTTAAATGAAGGCCTACGCTGTCATTCCCGACAGCAATGGTTACATCCTCGAGATGTCCCTTATCCCCTGCAATGTGCAATCATACCACCCCATGATTGAGCTCCTCAAATTTAAGTTATATCCATAGTAAGGGTAGAAGGGGAATTATTATATATACAAGATGGACTTCTTCCAGTCAATTCATATGCATCAAATTTGGACTAAATCAGAGCCACAGCAGAGAAATATAATGATGGAGGGATATAATGATGTACATGAATCCCCTGACACTGCTAGAGGTCACATACTCTAGACCAGGGCTACTAAAATACAAACCTTAATGGTCCACAAAATTTTTTTTCAACGAGTCAAAGGTCCATTTATTATAATCGGCCAAGCCAAAAGCCATAATACTGTTATATTTAAGGCAAAATGTCCTTTTCATTCAAACAACAACAAAAATATGTCCTAAAATGAGATAAAATGCCATTTCTATTTTGAAATAAATTCAAATAAATACTCAAATAAAACATAACCTTCCATAGAATGCTTTGGTAAACAAATATATCAGGATCTCAGGAATCAAAGTTCAATGAAAAACTATTTTTTGTGTCAAACACTGCTACTTAATGAGAGAGAAGGCATCTTGTGCTTACCCAAGAACCACGCCACTCTGACTGAGCACTTTTTTGTTTTGTCAGTAGTGAAGTGTGTTTTGGTTTGGTCAGCACGTGTAAATGGGCTGTCATCGCCATGCCAACGATGCGCTGATATGCTGTAACTGGGTTTACATGGGACACTTTTCACCTTTCCAAATTAAACCTTTCTGAATTGCAATATCGGTCGCCTGTTTACATGACTTGTGATCTCTTCCGAAACGGTGTTCGGAAATGTGTAACACTTTCACACATGCCCGTTCATAAGGTGGCGATAATGCGTCGATGAGTTGGGCGCCGACGGTCAACAAGCGCCCAGAAGAAGAATATGACAAAGAGGTCGTGCGTGGAAGTGACTTTTCTCCCATCTAACCGTCCAAATATGTTAAAATATTTAAATGTTGCATTGAATAAATTACTGTCCGATGTAGACCAATAGTGTTTTGAAGTCGGCGTATTTAAAATGCATCGCAGCGCTGAAAAAACTTTATTACGTCACAACACTGGGATTGCGCAGATACATCTCAAACAGAAAGCTTTTTGATACAGCGTTTACATGCAGCAACTGGCTATCGGAAAGGCTTTCCCAAAAGATTTTGACTACGTCCTTGCAAGGGAATGAAGTCTTATTCGAAAAGGTTCTTTTCATTGGGAAAGGGGTGTTTACATGCAGCATTTTCTTTCTGATTAGACGTCTTTTCCGAATCTAATCGGAATTAGGCTGTCCATGTAAACCCACCTGTCAAGCGTTCAGCTCAGGGTCCACAGATAGGCGGCTCGCGGGCCGGATGCGGAACCGCGGGCCCGCCTATTGAACGCCACTGCTCTAGACTAATCTATTTGTACTGATTTGAAAGTAAAACAAATTTAATGTCGATACTACTGAGATTGGGCCCAGGATTGGGAATTTCTTTTTGAAAAACAGGGTTTTTCATTAAAAACTCCCCCTTGTTAGTACAATATGAACCATTAAAACAATGTATGCAAGATAGATCTTGTCATGTCGATTCATATGCTCCAAATTTGGACTAATTTCGACCATCTGCCGAGAAAATTATGGCCCCAAAACTTTTGGAGATAAAGGTCCTCTTAGTTTTGGAAATATATAACCAACCTTTCTCAAAATGTATCCAGTTCTTACATTGAGATCTATGGGGGTAAGAAATAAAGGAAAAGATCAATTAAAACATTTTTGTGTTATCGTGTCAACATGAAGGATCTGTGGAGGCGGACGATGATGATCCCATAATATCCCAGACCTTTTGAGATATTATAACTGAGTTTCATGAAAATATGCCAGATAGTTTATGCATGACAGACAAAAAGTGAAGTGAAAAATTCCACTTCACTATGTAATGGGTTCCTCCTTGCCATATCCTCAACCCTTCCACCACGTCTGAAGTCAGTTTTTGTTTAATGCTTCTAACAGATAATAAGACAAATCATATAACAGCAGAAACATTACTTCCTCGCTGCAGGTAATTCGGTTAACCACATGGGCATTCAGCTGAGCGCTCGTGTTTAGTCTTTGCTCAACAGTGATTACAGCGCAGACTGCTTATCGTATGCAGACAGCGTGTTCTCTGGGCTCAGAGGTCCCATTTTAAACATCTCTCCCTTTCACCTGAACAACAGGGAGGTAAATGAGCAATCTGTTCTCACTTCCCAGTCTCTCCAGATCAGCCAAATGGATGGTAACACTGAGACTTAAGGAGCAAGGTGACTAATCATAGTCAAGATTTAATATGTGTTTTCAAAGTTGTGGAAAAGTTCACCCAAAGGTGTTCTTACATCGGTTTGTTGATTTGCAATGCAGTTCGGGAGGTGGATATCAATAATTGCAGATCGATGATCCATAGGATTTGTCGACATGGAAAGGAAGGATCTTTTTCCCTGACTGTCGGCATTTTGTGTCACGGCTTTTACAAAAAGCAACACTACTTTCATAAATCTTGCATCAAAATCACATCAAATTCAAGATTTCTATTCATATATTTGGTTATGTTTAGGCAACAAAAAGGAAACTGGTAAGGCACATTTTCTCAGTTCTTTGTTTAATATCAGGCAGTGCGGATCCAAGCCTAGATGTCGACTTAGGCCTTAATTATTTGATCACGAGTTGACTCCAAAAGCTCTAACTGGATATTTAACTACCGGCAGATCGCAAGCTTTCTATACCAATGCAGATAAAAATTTCTTTAGAGCTGAAACATTTTTTATCCATTACCTATACAGTATCTGTGTCATTTTGCAAATAGAAAATAACGCTTGTTATTTATTTGTCAATTAGAACACAAGTGTTTCAAGAGATTCTAAAAAAAGCAGTGACTCATGAGAAAAATATGCTTAATGAGATATGAGATGGACTGAAAAGCTATTTTACCAGGCAATTGGGTTAAAATTAATCCATTTTCAAGCAAAAATTAACAATAAATTACTTTTGTCATTCAGCACATCTTGCAATTTTTATTATTAAACTACTTTTATTCTAAAACACATCTGTCTTCCCTGTGTGTGAACCTGTGTGCCTTGTTTAGTGAAAACTAAGGGTTAGACAGCTGATTGTATTCCATTCATTATCCATATTTTCTGGATCGTTAGTCTATACATATTCATTCTCATTCTCACACCTCCACACTAACATACTGACTGTGTAGAATGTAAATCATGCTAAGTTCTAGATGAATCCAGGCTGGAAATGGAGGAGAGACCACACTTCAGTTGAAACTAAAATTAAATTAGGATTATTTTGCATAATTAGTAACTACGTTTATGTTGTCATACCCAGCAGCAAGGGCACATCCCCGAAAAGCCCATAATCCCCTGCGTTGTGCAAGCAATTCCCCTGAATTGGACTCTTCAAATTAAACGTTTAAATGTTGTATATTTCGCGAAACAAGCTACAAGATAGATCCCCTTTCACGTGATTCACGTGCAGCAAATATGTATAAAATCGGACCAACTTAGAAAGTTCTTATTCCTAAAAAAAAAAAAAAAAAAAACATCAAAAGGAGTGAAATATGAGCTATCCAAGTAAAATATAATATACACAAGATCCAGGTGAGCTGGAAAACCAACTACGCCACCCAAGTTTCTGGAGAACTGCTCAAGAAGTTGTCACAATATGCAGACTAATAATACCCTGCTGTAACAGTGTAGCTAGAAGGGCTATTTGTTTGTTTTCGGGCTGTTGGCGATGCAATTGTATGTTTTTAAAAAACAATTTGATGCACACATTTTCAATATTCATATCCCAAAAAAAGTCTAGGATATTACGGAATCGTCATTGCCACGGCCGCAGCAGATCCTTCATTTTAATGCGAAATTCAATAACTAACAGGGAGTAAAAGAAAGAACTGGATTGATTTTGGAAAAGTTAAGTTGTATATTTCCGACACTAGAAGGTACTTCATCTCCAAAAGTATTTAGACCATAGCATTATAAATTAAATGTATTATTATTATTATTATAACCTTCAAAGAAGTGGCCTGATTTATGCAATTACGTGCATATGCATTGACTCGAGGAGATCTCTCTTTTATACATTTTACTCTTACAGTTCATATTCACTCACTAGGGGGAGGCTTGTCTTTTTTACAAAAAAACCTGTTTTTCAAACATAACTTCCTAAACGCTGGTCCAGTTTAGTCCAAATTTGGTGCGTAAGAATCGACCCAAGGAAATCTAACTTCGTTCATCACTACGTAATAAACTACTGGTATACATTTCTACATCTCTTTAAAGTTCTATACTTTCATTGACTTGAAGTGCAGATATGTTAAATTATCATCCTCACTAATACTGGTCGGATAGGATTTACTGTAGCCGAACATTAATTTCTCATATATTACTGACTACTTTTCTAGATTCATCCTGGAGCTGTTTAATTTAAAACACTTAGATTTCCCCTGAAATTGGGTAAAGTCATAGTTATTAGTCAAACTTAGAGAACTGACTTTGAAAACTAAATTAGATGTTCGGGATACTCAGGGGTCCATAAAAACTCTCAGAAGTTTTCATCAAACACTTGATGAATTTGACTTTTAAAAGTGTGTTAAAATCCTGTAGACGATGAACCTGACATTAAATGAAAAAAAAAACATCATGGTCCACAATAATAAGCACAGAGCGAAAGAAATAAACACAGAGGAGTGGACAATTTTTAAAGTTTCCAGATTGAACTGTAGAAAAGTAAAGGAAGGTGGAGAAGGAAGAAAATTGTTCATAGAATTGCCTGCAGACATAATGGTAACCAGACGCAAACAAGATGCTAAACAAGGTGGCAGAATCTTCACAGTGAACAGGCAGACAGTATATCTTTCAGCCCTTTGGCTTCATCCAACACCCCCCATTCCCCACGTATTCCGGAAATTCCCCACACATCATCCTTAATGCATTGCCGACCACGTTTTTGGCATCGTTATTTGGTAATAAGACCATGGTTGTAATTTCCTGCCACATCACAGGGAACAATCAGAGTCGTAGTTGGGGAATAATCACTACTTTCATGCAGAGCACCGCTGCACTTACCAAATTGGAAAAATATGACTCAAATCTGTTGATATGTTGTTCTGCTGGAGCTCATTCAGCACCGCAGAAACGAGTGGAAACAATATGCTGCATTCATGGGAGGACGGTACGATTATTCAAAATATTAATAACAAAAAAGAGAGTTTCTTGTTTGCGTGAAGAGCAGAGATGCACGACAAAAAAAAGCAACATCAAACAAAAACTAAATAATAGGAATTGAGAACAAATTCTGCAGTTACTAGTCAGGGAAGATTCAGAGCAACTCAAGGTTTTCTGCAATAGGAAAATCAAAAAATAATTTTTCTTATACTTACCTTCTTTCAAAACATACCTTTTACTTAGAGATCACTCAATAGGGCCAAGAAGATCACACGTCTCAACAACAGCATCAACAGCGGCATCTTTTGTGATATACCAGACAAAATTTGGACAAAATAGGATGAAGGGTTGAGAAATTATGAACTCAAAACCTTTGGATAAAGTTCCCACTAGTGTTAAAAATGTGCCACCAGCCTTTAGAAAAAAACCATCAAGTTCTTCCTTGCACTAAGGTCGATGGGACAATAATATTTGAAAATTGAAAATGATCCATGAAATGTTTTTTTAGTATGAAGATAACACGGAGAATCTGTGGTGGCAGCAGTGATTAAAATTTCATGAATCTCCAATAAACATAGTTTATAGTTCAAGACATCAAATTTGTTTTAAAAGTTATATGATGTGATCCATGGGTTAGGGTCACATCCCTTAACGGCTTATGTACACATACTGTATCTCTCTAGACCGCCGAAAAGACAAGCTAAAGAGTTCACAGAGGACAGAAGAAACTATCAAAAATATTCTATAAGGATATTTTTCTCAATATTTTCACTGAGCTGGGTTTACATTGACACTTTTCTTCATTCTGATTGCAATCTTTCTTAATAAAGACTTTGGGTTAACTGTTTACAGTTAGCTACTAGCATCGGGTGTTTACATTTTCGATACAATCGGAATAGCTTACAAAAGCTGTTGGGATAAGGTCAAAATCAGCCATTATACAACATGTTTGTTTTATCAGAAGATGGTAGAAGATAAGGAATTTTTGCTGTTAACGTGATGCTTTTATTGAAGATAAAGGCCCTTTCCACGGATCATTTTCATTCTGATTAGGCTTTTATTGCAAATTTATTTGGAACAAAGGGGTCCTTGTAAACCCACCTAATGAGATACTGTAAAACGATACAAAGTCTGATAACAGTGTTCCAGCTGTGTGAGGCTGAATGAGATCTTGATGGGGAAAAAAATGGAATCGGAGACTAGTCGAAACTACTGCACTTTTGAACTTGTGGGAACCCATTTTCATAAAATATTTCCACAAACCTTTTACCTCATAATTCATTAGAAAACGACTTAGGTTGAACCATATTTAAACCTTAGCACTGCAACTGAGTCAGTCTGAGGCCAAACGCAGTCGTCAAAGATAGAAGTACAAGACCTCACACACACAAGCACTCGCCTGCCTTCTCTTTCGCTTCCTGATCCTTGTCAGATTTGCCAATAATTGCCTGAATACCATCCTCTCGGGCCGTCAGGAGCTCCTGGAACTGTCACAAAATGTCACCCGTCAGTTTCATTGTCCTCTCAGAAGTAATGTTTTGTTGAACAGCTTCAGGAGCTGACTAATCCACTCTTGTGTATATCAAAGACGGACGGATGTCGTGGCCGAGGACTAACAGAAACATCAGAATATTACTGACACATGTCAGGATTTAATCATGCAATATCTATCCCTAATGCACAGAAGACTTGATACACATATATTTATTATTTATTATTAATAAATGTTGCAGATTTGATTAAAATATATAAACTCTCTCATACTTGATCTCTTTTTTCATGTTTGTGTAAAGTACCAGCTAATTAAATCCCTACAATATCCTTGTCGGGATATTAGGGAATCATCATCCCCATCCAAAGTTCTCTCGTGTCAAAGCGATAACTCAAAAACTATTTCATGGATCATTTTCAGATTAAATACCCACATAGACCTTAATGTGAAGAAGAACTGGGGGGAGCTTCTTTTTTCTTTTTTTTTCTTTTTTAAGAAAACACTGTTTTTTAGACATCTCTTCCAAACCATTGGTCTAATTTCGTCCAAACTCAGTGCAAATTAATCAACTTGAGGTGATCTATTTTTTTTATATAATCTTTTATTCACAAGGGGGAACATGTTACAGAAAAGAGTTTTCCGGACATTACTAGGAGAAATTGAAAAAGTTTTCAAATTGTATTCCAACAAACTCTAGACCTTAGTGTAAGGAAGAACTGGATTGATTTGCGTTGGTTGCAGTCAAATGAATCGACTCTAGGAGATCCATCTTGTATATATGACATATATTTACTCTAATACTTCAAATTTCCCTCACTAGTAGTAGGATTCCTTTTCTTTTTGTAATTTGAGGAGTTCAATCAGGGGGATTTTTACAATGGAGGGGATTTGGGGCTTTTCAGGGATATACCCTTGTTGTTGGGGATGACCGTGTAGGCCCATTTTATTCAATTGAGCTTTATGATTCTGAATTTAGTAAAAAGATACATCTTGGGACTTCTAATGTTCAAAAGTGCAAGAATAATACAGTCGTTGACTGACTCTGACCTTTCACCTTTTGCCACTTTATTTTACCTTTCTTTCAATTTGTATTTTTGCCTGAAACCAAGGAATACGTTTTTTATCCTCAAAGTTGGAGCTCATGTTTATTCCTATTGCCAGGTTGCATGTCTACCCTAGATTCATTTACTGGTTTGGAACTGCCTGTATTTGCGTTCACATAATTTACGAGCCAGTTAGTCATACAGCTTGGTGGAAATGTGATGACGTGATGGATGGCTGTTTCTCCAGACACGACCTGACTGTGAGGAATCTTTAATTTGCAGACATTTGAGACATTAAATCTACTCTGATCCTTAAGTGTTTCAGGGTTTTTACTGATGCACACATCTATTCCAAGAAACCCATTCCGACAGGGAAAAACTGAGTGGCGGTTTAAGAATGAAGTTTATTTGAACTAGAAAACCAGTAAAATGTAAAAAAAAAAAAAAACGATATGTCTTTGAAACGTTTTATTACTGTTCAACTCAAATTATAGTACTGATGTGTTTGAAGTTGGAGTTTTAGGTGGGTTTTTTTTTCACTTTGACCTGTCTCCACTGGTGGTGGAAGAAAAAAAGGAGTAAATAAGGAATAAAAAGGGTACGGATGAGGACAGAGAGAAAAATAGCAAGTAAGTGCAGAGATTCAAATATAGCGAGGAAATAAACAGGGCTGCTGATGAACTGGACATAAGAAAATAAAAGAAATAATACACCGTGAAACCAAAAAAATTAAGGTGGGCAAACAGCAAGAAACAGAAGTATAGGAGAAAGAGAAGGGTGTAAGATTACATCTTCAATACGTGATACTGAAGCTCTTTGTTATAAGGTGCTGAAAGCATTCAAAAGGCATAAACTACTGAAAAGCTATTTGAGATAGCTAACCCTAACCCTAACCCTATTCAGGAAATAATGACACCACCAGCATATTACTGACAAATGGAGTTAAACTAAAAAAGTCGATATGTAAAATGAACAGTTTTTTTTTTAGTTTAGTTAGGCTTAGTTTTTTTAATTCTAAAAACTAAGCCTAGTTTTTAGAACTCCTCAAATTAAACATGAAAGAATAAATATGATTTATAGTTCCCCTCGATTTGAGCCATTGGTACCAAATTTGGACTAAATCTGACAAAGAGATAGGAAATAATGTACAAAAAACTCTGATTTTAGGCAAATAAGCTGAGTAAGACATGAAATATGAGAGTAAAAAAAAAAGATATATAAGATAGTGTTGGATTTACGAAAAGAACTTTTCAAAATCAATCCAGATCTTCTTTGCAAGAAGGTCTATGTGGGTGTCAAGTTTGAAAATGACCCATGAAATATTGACTACGTGAAAATAAAAGACTACGGCGGACGCGGCGACAATTCCTTCATACCCCGGCGATGTAATTACCACCGCTGTAAAGCTGACAGATCCAACGCACACCAACCAGTTCCCATTCTCTTGATTTGTCCTGAAATTTAACACAAGTCTATCCAGGTCACTAAAGTACAACTTAAAACCTAACAGCAGCAGATAAAAATGTGCTTTTTAGTCCAAACTGCAAAGTAAACAGTGAACAATAGCATTAACTTGTGGTTTAGTGCGCACAAATTTACAAAATTAACTATATAATTAAAAATATATATATTTTCAAACTCACCTTTAAAAGTTTCAGCAGAGCATTTTGAGAATTTAAGGCCCAAAACTTCCGGCTGCTCCGTATAAGGACATTGGAAATCAAATCCATCATAACACAGTTACCCAATTCACTTAACAAGCTACTGTAATTCAGGTGACCTGTCTGGAGTCTGAGCTGAACATCTGTTTCCACTTTAAGGCACTCTGGATGACCTGATGCAAGTGTTAAAGGGTCGGACGGGAGTTTTGAATGTAAAGAATATATTGGAGATGTTGCGGGTAAATTTAATCTAATCATTAATCATTATTTCATTGTGTGATGGTAATCCAAAATCTGGTATTTCATTATTAATTTAATTAAGTAACTTGGACAACGCTTTCGTGCCCGACAGCAAGAGAGTATCCCTGGAAAGCCCCCAACCCCCTGCACTGTACATACAATCTCTTGTGAGTGAACTCAGGGAGAACTCAGTGAATTAAATGTGAAGCTATTTCTGAAAAACTGTGTTTTTTACACAAAAAAACTAAACAAAAATTAAAAAAACTCCCTTAATTAATAAACTATACAATAATAAATAACAATTAGAAATAAAATATGTTATATACAAGATAAATATCCTAAAGTCTTTGACTTTGACTCACATGCACCAAACTTCAGACCAGCAGTTTGGAGGTTATGTCCGAAAAACACTGCTTTCATCATCATGAGTAAATGATGGTAAGCACAAGGTAGATCTCCTCGAGTCGATTCATATGCAAGTATTTGGACTAAATTGGACCAACAGTTGAGAAATTAAGGTCAAAAACATTTGGAGATAGAGCTCCCCCTAGTGTCTGAAATATACAACCAACCGTTCCCAAATTCCATCCGACTCTTCCTTGTACTAACGTATATGTAGGTATAAAACTTGAAAATGATCCGTGAAATAATTTTTGGAATTATCAGGTTTAAACAAAGGATCTTTCGGGCGATGATGTCGATTCCACGATATCCCCGACTTTTCAAGAATAAAACAACGGCCGATTATTTCATAGTATGACTCCATGCAAAGGTAAACTGCTTTCTACTGGCCTGGCATGCACACAACAGGGTTCTGTTGTATTGCTGTTTTTATGAAGACAGGGCCTCAAACAGTTCATGTATTTGTAGCAAGGCGGAGAGTAGTGTGGAAACTATGACGGCTGGATGGGTTCTCAATGCCTGACATCAGAGATATCTGGATAAAAGTTTCCTTTGGAGCACACATGGTCCTCCAATTGATTTTATTAAAGCACACCTCATCTTAAAATGCCTAATACATGACTGAACCGTTAAATATATTTCAGGTGATGAAAACTTAACCACACAGTACATCATGATCCAACAGGTTTTCACCTGACAGCAATTTGACATGTGATTAGCCGGAGTACATAAACCGTTTCCAGGGTGTGATGTGGGCGTCTGATGTCATTCTCAGTTCGACATTGCATTGTCCGCGTTCATCAAAGCAAAGTTCTAAAGCACAACAGGTGCACTCAGGCTGTGACTCTTCGCCGGACCAGCAAGGGGCGGCTTATTAACATACTCCCTTTTTAAAGTGAAGTTTTATCTTATTCAGCAGGGAGAACTTGTCCGTGGGCAGTTAAAATGTTTTATGCCCTTCTTTACAGTCTCGGAGTCACAGAACACTAAACCAGGAGAGAATAGAAGAACGCAATGACATTTTAGCGGCCAGCGAATGTTGGATGGAAGAAACCCAATTCAAATGTCACGCATTTGTTACTGCCAATTATACATATTGGAATATTTAAATGCGTTATATAAGAGAGATAATAATTTACATGCTATATACCGTGCCGTCAGTGTGTACTTTCTAAGTGTGTACTCAGACGTGTTTTAGTTCAGATTTTAAGTTAGAAGACCATAACAGAAACGCAATCAATGTTATAATTTATGAGAATTTAATCTCACTGGGTAAAATGATACGGATGTCATGCACAATACGAATCATAAGACATCATATATTATACCTGAATGTCATATTTCAGGGTGCCTTGCCTCATTTGCATGTGGGGAAAATGATGAGATATTAAAAGGAGAGATGAGGTATTAGGATTTATAGGTGCTTGACTTTCACAATACCACAGCTCGTTATTTCTAGTAACTATGTGTTGCTCGGTGAAGACGGAATGTTCATTGGCACTGTTTAGAATCACTTCCTCAGCACTGCAGTTCATCTACCAAAACACAGACCAGTTAAATGCCTCATTTCAATTTGTAATTCTGGTATTTCCAAAGCACTTGAAGGCAGCACAGATTTGATTCTAATGTATGTATTAAACGATTTGCCAGTGGAACACTGTGACTCTAAGTCAGTAAGTCAGTAGTTGTTCCAGCATAAAGTTGGAAAGATGATGTAAGTACATGGAAAAGATGCCATAGGTGAACATTTTGAAGATCAGCTTATAGACCTTTGTCCAGTCAGCCCATCCCCACTTCACACATTTCAAACTGGTCAAGAATGGAGGAGGACGTGTGAGCAGGTGAGCTCGGATATACCTCATTTCATGCATTCACGGCTCGCACCACATGAAGGTCCGTTGCACAATTTATTAGATAGATAGAGAATGTATTAATCCCTACATAGGAAGTGTAGTTTTTACAGCAGCACCAAAAAATATTATAAAATTGGCAATGAAGGTAATAAATTGGAAATAAATACATAATATATATATATATATATATATATATATACATACATATGTAATTCCTGCTGGGCGGAGATATATGCAATATTAACATGGCCATTCCACATACTTATGTACTTTTCCTCTATTTGTTTGGTCTTATTTTTACTACCTCCTGTGATCTTCATTTGCATGATACCCATCAATATTTCTTCCCTCTATTGTGTCTACTTACTTTACCGTGCTACTGAAATTCTGGAAATATCCCTGTTTTGGGATGGAAAAAGGTCTCTCTCTCTGTCAAATTATCTCTCTTTCTCACTAAATATATATATATATATATCTATATATATATATATATATATATATATATATATATTGTCCAGTATGACAGTTCGGTTATGATCGTCCTCTCCCCCTTCCTCCTCCGCAGGACGGAGCTGGATCTCCTGACCACTCACACACTCACACATTACACCGGATATATGTTCTCCGGTGTAACAAGACCTCACACGTGACTTCCCACCAGCCACCGAAGATTGTTCCCCTCTGATATGGATCAAAGAATGGCTGAATCATCGGGGAACTTCTGGACATGACAGTATCCTGTGTTCTGTCTGAAGTCTGATGTGTATGATGTGAACAGAAAAGGGAATGGGAGCACTCTTATTCATCCTGATTGGGAGGAAGACCCATGTTGCTTAGCCAGGTGCACAGCATCATAAAAGTCCGAACCCAGAGTCACAAGCAGAACAGCGGAGACTGTTTTGGTTTCAGAACACATTCAAAGCTGATGATCTCATGGGATTGTAGATTGGTTGGTCCAAACATGCACTATATGCCTGAATAAAATACAGTGACGAAACCTACGCTGTCATCAACGACAGCAAGCTCATATCGTTGAAACGTCCACAATCCCCTGCGTTGTGCAAGTGATGCCCCTGATTGAACTCCTCAAATTAAATGTAGTAGTATGTCCGCAGTATTTCTTCGTAAAAACACTCTCCCTAGTTAGATACTTTAGATCTCCTAAAGTTGACTCATATGCACCAAATCTGGAGTCCATCGGACGAACGATTAGGAAGTTCTTTCAGAAAAAATAGTTTTTATTAGAAAAAGCTTCCTCTAGTGAGTACAATACAAATTTCTACAGTGTACAGTGAATTAGATATGAGAAAGATCTCCTCTTCTCGAAACACATGCATAAAGTTTGGGCCAAATTGGGCCAATGGTTAAGTTATGTCTGAAAAACAGTATTTTTTGCTCCCGATAATAAGTAAAACAATGTATGATCAACAGATCTCCTTGACTCAATCCATATGGACCAAAATCCAACCAATGATTAGGGAGTTGTGACCAAAAAACAGAGTTTTTGTAAAAAAAAGTTAAAAATGAACTATTAGAGTAAAACAGGACATATTCAAGTTCATTTGTATGTACCAAATTTGGACCTAATTGGACCAACTACTGAAAAATCATGGCCCGAAAACTTTTGACGAGAAAGCTACCCTTTTTGTTTGATATATACAACTGACATTTGCCCAAATCAATCCAGTTCTTCCTTACTCTAAGGTCTATGTCGGTATACAATTTGAAAATAATCCATGAAATAGTTTTCAAATTAACGTGTTAACACAAAGGATCTTCATCGGGTGCAGTGATGATGATTCTATAATATGCCAGACTTTTCGGGGATATTAGGAATGTGAGAACATTTTGTTTTTTATTAAATTAAAGAAGAATGATCACATCCACATTCGTCCCTCCTTGTATTATAAAGGTAAGAGAATAAACCAGAGAGAGTGCTGCATTGATTTCCAATTTCCACATTACTGCTGTGGCAATAGATAGAACAGAATAAAATACCTTGTTTCTGTATCACAAAGAAAACAATGTTGAATTTACAAAAAGGCATATTTCAATTCCATTCATGGAGAAGAAAAAGGAAGAAGTGACAAATAATAAGTATATAATGGACAAAAACATATCCAGACAGCTGGTTCTGACTGATAGGAGTGAAGGATATGCAGAGTCAGACTCAGACATGAGCTGTGGGTTGGAGGGAACAGACGAGGTCAGACAGACACAGTTGCAAGCAGAGGCAGGAAAAGAAGCACAACAGGTCTGAGATGTTTTAAAGGAAAGATCACGTATCTGTAGAGAAGGTGTCAGAGACTGAGAGAGAGGAGATCGAACCGGTAGAGCAAACCGGAAAGGTCAGTACCCCTGAGCAGCAGTCTCAGAAGTTCTGAACAACATGGTCTTTGTATCTGTGTCCGTACCCACATGTCATGTTTGTTTAAACATCATAGATGAAGAAATCATGTCATGTGAATAGCATTTCACATTTGTATACACATGTGCAATAGAAAAATAAAGTTTATTACCCTAACAGTAAAAGTATTATTCTGTTGAAGTTGTATATATTTGGCTGTTAGATTTAGAGACTAAAACCTTTCACAATTCAGAATTTTCGGTCGTGCATCCAGAACTGTTAATATTGTACATAAATTACATATGTACACCATCAAAGCCATTAAAAATGTAGTAGCGTAGTAGAGTAGACATGATAGTATATAATGTTAATACTGAGAGGATATATTGAAATAAATCTCTGGGTTTGACACGGGGATCACAAAATCTGCTGGAAACCTCAGATAAGTTCTGTAAGTTGGCGAAGAGCGTAGCAGTTCTGAGGAAAACAATACACACACTGTCAATATATGGTTTCCTAAAAATGTTCAGACCCAATTTTACAAGAGTTTGACTCTACACCATCACAGGTCACAGATTAACCTGAGCTATCTGCCTCTCTGGCCTCTGCCCTAGATGATAAGCCTTTACCAAACCTCCACCTCAACTAACCCTGCAGCCCAAGCCTTCATTCCCATCCTCCACCCCAGCTAACCAGGTAGCCGAAGCCGACCAGCCTGGGAAGAGAAAGAAAGACACCAGTGAAACAGGCCCTCAAAGAGGAGCTAAAGAAGAAGAGCATTGGAAAGGGTGTAAAAAAAAGAGAATAAAACTGCCGTCTGGAACAAAAGCAAAATAAGAAAACAAAGCTAACAACTAAATCGTCCTAGCACAACGACCAAGAGGATTCTGACACCTCTGATGATGAGAATATCTGCACTGTGTGCATAAAAAACAAATTCAAGGCCAAAGGACATTTGGGTCAAGTGTATACATTTTCATTTCTGGCCCCACAAAGCCTGCGCCCCAGTTGGAGCCATGTCATTTACCACAACTGTGACAGTGATTGAACCCCTGTGTGACACATGCACTGTCAGGATAGATTACACACACTCACACACGCACACGCGTACACACACACGCGCACACACACAAATACATACTCACCAAGATTTACAGGTTTTAGAAGTTTTTATGAGACATAGCCTAAGTGACACTTTGTTGTCAATTATTTGGTTTTGTTTCTTTTGGCACTTTAAATTGTTTACTTTATTCAAAACTTGTTGATTTAAAAAAAAATAATCTTAATTGTAATTATTCTTCCAAGAAAGTTCTTGAATGAATTTCTACTGTGTCATTGACCGAAACCCTTATGTGACACTTGCACATTCATGAATACAGGGAAACTCTTGTTCCCTTTATTCAAAATATTTGAATATTTTTTAATATTCAATAAATTTTTTGCACGAATGGGATAATGTCTATCTTATTTCAACAAATAATCTCTCATTGGAACTATCCCCAGTAGTATCTATCCCCAGTAGTGGGGTAGGTTGAAACCACAGAACTCTTTGTATTTGACATTAACTCACAGAATCTGTGATTGTGCTATAGACATAAGAGTCAGTCTTATTTGTAGAAGACAAGAAAGGGTACCTTCGTATCAAAGTTTGAGAGATCAAGTACGAAGAACCACTGAGTTTCAGATGCTAAAACAAACCTACTTTATTTGAGTGTATATATTTTACACTACATCTACATTACTGCATCTCAGAGGGAAATATTGCAGTTTTACCCCACTTCATTTGTCTGACAATTTTAGTTGTTTCTCAGATGACAATTTCTGTACAGTTTACTTAACTCAGATTGTGTTCATTTTTAATATATGTTATAAACTGAAGGATTAATTTGTTTCTTAATTGACCTTGTTCCTTATAATCCACACCCACCTTCACTTAAGTAATGTCTTGATTGCACATATTTTACTTGTAGTAGACTATTTCACAGACGTCTTATAAGTCGGATAAGGATACTTTGTCCACCACAAAGTACCATTAGTATCATCAGTACCATTAGTACCATCAGTGTCATGTCTCAAAACCATCATAGCTGAAGTATTCACAATAATCAGGGTTGATGTTTCTTTTGCTTACCTCTATCAGATATTCTTTTTCTTTCGGCTGCTCCCTGTCGGGGTCACCAGAGTGGATCACCTGTTTCAATCGTGGGTGGTCCCTTGCCGGTTAACTGTACCAGTCTTGTCAGTTAACACAGGCCACACCCGATCTGGTTTTGAAACCAGTTTTGTGTTCCGTATATGGATTTGGCATTGGTTATGCGCCGGAAGCCCTTCCTGACGCAACCCTCCCAGTTTATCCGGGTTTTGGACCAGCGCTGTAAATCGGTTGTCTTCTGACTCTTATGTTACTGGGTTCCATCAGATAATACACATAAAATATGTGGCATAGTTTTTGGACATACTACATTGTCCAGGTGTAGATACCAGAGGGAAAAAGTTATTTTATGTATGAAGTTGGACCACCTTGATTCTGAGCTATCTGCCTCTCTGTAATAACGCTGTCACTGCTCTTGTTTATTTGTGCATGACATGTTTATTTGCCTTTGTGAACTCTTCGATGAATGCATAAGAAATTCTGTCTCGGTTAAATGTTGGGGGTATCTAATGGCATCTTTCATTTGTATGCCGCAGTGTTTTCTTTTCATGCCCGTGTAGACTCTCTCTGACCTGGGGCAAGGACAGCAAATCCGCACGTTGCGTTGTTTGGAGTTTGAATTGAGGTTGGGCCCCATTCCAAAGACTTCAACACTAATCTTCATAAGCTAATTAAATGAAACTGAAAGATCAAGGGATTTGGCCGTCTGGTATTCACAGAGAAAGACTACATTTTTATAGATTTCCAGGCTTTTCTTCTTCTGATGTAATATTCCTCAGCAGTTATGTGTAGAAAGGAAAAAGGTTATTCAGTGCCAGGAACAAACACATACTGGTAGAAGGATGAAAACTAAGACAATAGGCCTTTTTCACTGGGTCATGGTTTGCCCATCTTCTCCACTCTGATGTAAGATTAACTCCAGGTTCCCTGGTTTACTCAAACAATTCCACAAACTACCGAAAAGTTAATCTTCAGTGTCAACTGAGTGGCTTGGATATTGAACAGCAGTTTTTCCAGTGCATGTATTGAAGTTGCGCAACTTAAATACATGCACCATTGTTGATCCATGATCTGTAAAAACCAACCGCCACTTTTCAGATACAAGACCGATATCTTTTACAATAATGACTGTCTGAGTCTCGGTGATGAGTTGCAGTGAAACATGAAGCAGCAGTGCGGCTGTATGAAGGTAACATGTCTAAAGGAGTTGATAGGGGGCTGGTCAATAGAAGAAGAGGAGGATGGTCCTCCTCTGATTTTGAGAGGCAAGAGGGAAAATATAATATATAAAGAGTAATCTTTTATTATCACATCTCAGTGTCAGTTATAGAATATGTTTATATCTTCTTTGACAAAAATGATTGAAATTCAGATTTTGCTTCAAAAGTGACACCTACTGGGTTGGCAAGGTTAAAGGCAGTCTCCAAGGCAGTGGAGAGCAGAGGAGGACAGACTTATCCATCACGCTTAGGTGGGACCTCAATTGAATGTCCTTCAAAGCTTTTTTTTTTTTCATGCTGATCTGTTTTTGGTCAAAACACAGGATATGATGGTCCAAGGTAGGATTACGGCTTTGTTCTAATAAATTTACTGGGCAACAGCGACTCATTGCTGTATTTGAGCAGAATTAAACCCGGCTAAATGGGCAGCTTTGGGGGGCCCTGTTGGACAGCCATGACTCCATTGTGGAAATTTAAGGGTTTAAAAATATGTTGAAGTGCTCAAACACTTGCACATCTCCTCCTCACAATCCAGTTCCAGCGCCGGTAAATCTCTAATGTGGCACAGAGTGAAAGTTATAGAGCCCGGGAAGCAACATCCCAGTCACCACATTTTTTTAAGGATATGAAACTATTAGATCTGTTTTGCTTAACTTGATATATATCTCTCATATATATAAGGGAGAAAACTAATGTTTTCTCCCTTATATATGATGTGGTCAAAGTTTTTTTTTTGTCTCATTCACTACTTTTCAATGGATGAAGGTATCATCATATTGTACCTCAATTCAACTTTATATATTACGTGTATTTGACTTTATCGTAACATTTTAATTAAACATTGACTATTTGGAATGTCTGTTTTATTATAAACCATGGACAAAAATAAGATTTGTCTTAGATTTGTCTCGGTTTTCTTCTTTTTCTTCTGATTATTCATTGTGATCTGATCCGAATCAAATGTTTCATGATGCACAGACATCTGCTCTTTATATCAGTAAACACAACTGGTACCTGACTATAGCTTGAGATGAAGAACGGAACTGTTCATGTTGTTTCTCTGCCCTTTGCCCTGCACGTCCTATAAAGGACTCCAGCAGCATCCTCCAGGCAAATCACTGCAGAGCCTAGAGGCTCTAAAAGCACGGAATAAAAGATGTTACCTGACTACCAAATATTAGAACAAACCACACTGAGCAAACGTTCAATTGCTTTTACTTTAAACTTGTCCTATGCTGTCGTCCCCGACAACTAGCGTATATTCCCGCAAAGCCCCATATCCCCTGTGTTGTACAAACAATCTTCCTGATTAAATCCCTCAAATTGATCTTGAAGTTATGTCCAAAATACACATATACATATATATATATATATATGTATAAGGACCAAAGTTGGACTAAATTTGTACGGAAAACAGTGTTGTTTGTAAAAAAACAAAACAACTTTTCCTAGTGATTGAAATATTAGCTATCAGTGTTAAATATGACATATATTGGATAGAGTTCCTGAAGTTAATTCACTATGCACAAAATTGTTGACTAAATCGCAGCAACGGCCCTGAAATTAGGTCCTGAAACCTTTTGTAGCTAACCTGTTACTGGAAATATACAACTAAATTTTTCTCAAAAACAGTCCATTTACGACTCACACAATGGTCTATGAAGATATAAAATTTGAAAGTGATCCATGAAAGAGTTTTTGAGTAATCACATTTACACAAACAATCAGCGGCTGGAGACTCGCCGGCTCATATAACAACTCCATAATATCCCCCGACTTTCCGGGAATATACCGATGTAAAGGGAACCTTGACACTGCTGGAAGTCAAATAGTCATGAAGAATATGTATGTGCTGATTCTAAATAAATCTAATTGAGTTTGTAATCTGCTAACGATGCACAGAACGGAAAGTGATAATAATGGATCAGACAACTTGGATTAAAGAAGAAAAGAGAAAACAAGTAGCAGAAGCCTTTATTTTTCACAGATGATCACTTTTATGGAAATAATCCATCAAATATATTCTTTTAGTTCCACCAGAAAACATATATGCAGCTGAATTAAGATAGTTGCAATAAGTGTCAACTAACAGAGATGATGGATTTACCCAGTGCATCTCATTAGAGGATCTAATTCCTTGAGTTTCCCTTGGATTAGTCTCTGTGTGTTTCCTCCAGGGTTGGTGAGGAACTCCAAAGCCCTTCTTAAATCTCTTAATTAAGCACCAGTATTCTTTGCAGGACATATTTTTACATGGTCTTACAGAAAACATACTGATATAAAGAAAGTGTCACATTTTTTTTTAACAAGGAGAAACGTTTCAACATTATTTGATCTCCTCCTCTACTTTATATTGAATTATTAGACATTTCTCAAAAAATCAGCATTAAACTGCTCTTGGACAGTCACTTTCTATTTTCTATTTTGTTTCTTGCATTCATTGTTTTTAAATATTTTGACCATATTTGTGTTTTCTACAGTTAGAAATATATTTTAGCTAAATTTTTATATTTACTTGTTTTCAATTTTAACAATATGTGATGCATTTCTGTCACTACAACATGAATTAAACAAGTAGAAATAATATTTATGTAATATTCCTACTGAATCATATGTGTTTTAAATTGAATCCTTGTTCTACAGTGATATATATTTAAACCCTGTTTATATTTTTTACTTTATGATTCTTTTAATAAAATCAAGTAAATGCAAGTACATCAAAAATTAATCTATGCAAAGGTGAATTTTTTTGAGTGTAGAATCTAATCTGATGGAGAGTGAGTTCATTAAATCACATTGTCAAGCACTGATGCATGATTCATCATCCCTCCACGATAAAGCAGACGCCGTTTGTTTGATTAAGAGGTTTGGCCTTTACAGAATTAAAGCGTTAGAAATAAAATTATACTCCTACTATCAGGTAGATCCCTTTTTCTTTTTTTTTTTAAGAATACCACGCAGTAATGTAAGAAGTGACTTTTTTATATATATATATATAAAATCATGTAGAGGGGAGACGTTAAAGGAGAGGTAAGATGGAAAAGAATGTTGGATGTATTTACTATTGCCATCAGAGTTACCACTAGACTTTTAGCTAATTAGAAATATGCCTCATTAGCGATTTCGTCAGCTGGTTTAACCTTTTAGGTTCGAGACGCAGGGCAGAGAATTTGGCTGTAGCAAATTAAAGAGATACTGTAGGAAAAGATAAGTGTTTCATTTTGATTGGCTGAACCTCATGACAGGCAGTCTCTCTCTTTTATTTTCTTCTTTTTTTAAAATCTATGTATGTCATTGCCGTTTTTACTTTTGTGTTTTCCTTTTTTTGTTAAGGATCCCGAATGCAACGTTATTTTGTTCTACTGTGGACTTGTCTGGTAGATAGTCTGAATTACAATTAATTTAATCTTGAATCTTGATCTTGAATCTTAAAACCTTATGCTCACAGTCCATATTTATACATGGATATCACACACACAGAAAGTCAGCCATAGCGCAATACGGTCGGACTACACACACAATTACAAGCCACATCAATCAATTTCATGCTGGTGGTTCACATTCATTATTATAGCCCTAAAAAACAGGGAATATTATGGAAACGCAATCACCTCAGATCCATCGTGATAACGTAATAACTCGTAAAATATTTCATGGATAATTTTCAAGCTTCATACCCATGTAGATCGTAATGCGATGAAGAACTGAATTGACTTTGGGAAAGTTTTCTGACACTGGTGGGAGCTTTATTCCCTAAATGTTTTCCGGTTCCAGTTTTTTTGGTGCATATGAATCAATTTGAGGAAATCTGTCTTGTATGTGTTATATTTTACTCAAATAGTTTATATTTTACAAACTGCAGGGAGTAGATACATTTTCCAAAAAATTCTGTTTTGGCATAGCTTTCCAGAACTTTGGTCCAATATTGTCCATATTTGGTGCATATGAATTGATTTGCGGAGATCTATCTGGTATTTATCATGTTTTGCTGAACTACTTTATATTTTACTCCCTAGGGGGAGCTTTTTTATGAAAAAATACTGTATTACGGGGAAAACTTCCTAATCTTTGGTCCAATTTACTCCAAATTTGTGATCGTATGAATCGACTCGAGGAGATCTATAACATATTTTACTCTTCATAGTTAGGGTTAGGCTTAGGGAAAGGGTTTCCCTAAAAATAACACTGTTTTCAGACGTAATTTTTGGAGTTCCAAATGGGGGTTTTCTCATTAAACTCAGGGGATAGGGGCCCTTGCTGGCAGGGATGACATCATAGTCCCTCACTAACAAGGTTCCAGGTCTAGGTCCACCTCTGGCCTTAGGGCCTTCTTTGTAGAGTGTGCATGTTCTGTGCCCGTGTTCCATGTTTGTAATGGTTCTTTCTGCACAGTCCAAAACCATGCTGTATAAGTGAACTGCTGAGCATGAATGGTAGTCTGTCTCTGAGAGTCAGCCACGTGATGAACTGGAACACTACCTAGAGTGTACCCTGCATCTCCCCCCAATGTCAGCTGGGAAAGGCTCCAGTCCCCACTTTGACCCTAACAGGATAAGCGGTCACAGACAATGCATAGATTTATATAGCTCTATTGCACATTTGTACCTCTTGTAGAAAACAGAAGACATGCAGACGTTGATATGATATTGCATGAGTCATCCAAGCAAAGATCATGAAAAAACTGTCATATTCATGAGCGACATCATGGTATTTAAACTGATTTGGATGCAGGTGTCCATGAGATCTTGCCCTGGAGGACGGCAACCACTTTTCACAAGCATGAAACAACAGTCTTGTCTCCTCTCTAATCTGATAATCTGATCTGATTGAGTAATATTCATGTTCGATGGCAATGAATCACAATTGACCCCAATTTAATGTGGAAAGAATCTGATATTTTTGTTCACGAAGCTCGGAAGAAAAATAATCTGAAATCCGTCACTTCAGCCTGGGGATGTGAACCTAGCCTTGATTTGGATGCATTTTTTAGTGTAGTAAGCTAACATTCACACACACAAACTCACTAACACACGCACACCCACGCACCGATGGGTTTGCGTGTGTTAGTGATGTCAGGTCATGTAGGCGCCTCCTCATCATCTGGTTAAATCACGCTCTGAGACTCATTCAGCATATAAACACTGTATGATAATTGGGCTTCCTGCTGAAAAGAGAAAATCCCGGCTGACCCGTGTCATTACAACTTTGAACTCACTTAGTTAAAAACAGAGAGCGCACATCTGACTCTATATGCGGCCACTGAAAGGGTCTTTTTTAAAAGAGAACGATGCAAATGGGGATTTTCCAAAGGTGCTTGTGCGAGTGTTTACTTTTTATGATGTGTCCCTAGCAGGTACTGTCTTACTCATTTTAAACTCACTGTCTGTGTGTTTTCACACATCACAAAACTTGGACGCTATTGTGAATAAATCTTATTTTTGCTGAACAATTCATAAAGGTACTTCAAAATGTAAGGACCAGACTCTCTCCGGCCCACGGCATGCATATTTACGAAGGATCGGAGAGCAGACAGGGTGTGTAATCACGGTGTTCTGGCTCAAGAATGGCATGTCTTACATGCTCTGACTGACTGAGACAGCGCAAGAGAGAGTAGTGCGTTGTCTCTAGTCAGATCTGCTTAACCCGGCTAAGCCGAGGCCTCGGAATAGTCCGGGGATGTTGTGACATTTTCTCTATTGATCAGCCACTTCAGCAAAGAAAAGCAGGACTTGACAAGTTTATCTCGTGCATTCATATCCAACGTTTCAGTCTTGCAGTAACAATATAAAAGAAGACATTTGAATTATTAGGCTTAAGAGTGATTTAACCCGTCAACGTCCTGTTCAACTGTATGGTTGAGGTTCGCTTTGAGTCTCTAATTTATTATTATATTAGTGTTGACTGTAACTAGTCTCGTGTATAAAGTTTGAAAATCATCCATGATCCGAAATTGATGAGGTTTTTCTTTTTGAAAAAGATAGCTCCCCCTAGTGAATATAATGTATACTTTTGGAGTAAAATATGGCATATAAAAGATTGATCTCCTTGAGTCCATTCGCATGCACCAAATTTAGATTAAATAGAACCAATGATTAGGAAGTTTGAGTTATTGTATTAATACATGGCATGAAGTGACGGCTGGACGCGACCATTATTCCAAAATATCCCCAACATTTCAAGGCTATAATGAGGAATAATCTTTTTCAACTATACTTTCGCAAATGTTGGACAAATAAGGAACATTAAACATTTTAATATTATTTCAACATCATTGGGATACAATGTAATCTGCCACGTCTGTTTCAATGTGATAACTCAAAAAACTATGTCATGGATAATTTCCATAAATCTTATTAAGAGGAAGAACTGGTTTGATTTTGGGCAAAGTCATTTGACTATTTCCGACAGTAGGGGGAACTTTATTTCCAAAAAAGTGTTCAGGTCATAATTTCTCAAAAGTATTTCCGATTTAGTCCAAATTTGGTCTATCATTTGTAAATCATATTTTACTCAATAGGTTGGCCTTTTTACAAAAGCAACTGTTTTTCAAGGATATCATAAGCACATTGAATTGCAAAGAGTTCAATCAGGGAGATTGTTTATAAAATGCAGGGGATTGAGGGATTTTTGGGGATATAACCTTGCTGTTGTGGAGGACATTTTAGGCCCACTTATAAGGATCAGAGCTAGACCGTATACATTATGTACAACAGTCTTAGTTTTGACTATAGTCTTGTTATATTGCAACTTCATTCTTATAACAGAACAACTTTATTTACACCATAGTCACAATTGAAATATGAAAAAAAATGCAAATGCAATCATCAAATCACAGCATTCAAATTCATTACGAGCAGGAGGTTTGGGTATTTTTTCAGGGTGTTTTTCCATTCAGTTCAAACAGTTAAGTTCTAACAGTGTTGTTAACTATTTTTGCATGATGATAAAAAAAATATTTCTTTGATCAATTTAGCAATGAATTTTAAGACTCTTTATGTCATTGCTATTTTGTGTGTTTGTGTGTGTCCATTTGTTGGAGGTAGAGCATATTCGTCTTTGAATTTGCATTCGCCTTTGAATGCAAATTCAAAACATCTTACAGATGTATCTGTAGAAATATTTATTTTTCAGGTTCTAAAATCTTTTTCCACTTTGTTCGATATGTGTTGTATATTTGTGTTACTCAATAAATGTGACAAATTGTTCATGCACACAGCCTCACTTATTTTATATAGCCTTGATTCAATGAACCGTTTATCTCTATGTCTCATTATAAATAGAAAGTTGCTCACTCATCACTGCATTCATTATGGTTTGGTTGGCTGGACATAGCAGTAATAGTGCATTTCTATCTACAAAGGAATGCTGGGTAAACATCTAGTTGACCTCTGTATCCTTCTTTGTGTCAACTCCGGTAGTTACCAGCTAATCTCCTTGAAGAAGCTGCTTCAGAAAAAAATCTGGGAAAAGTAGCATTTTCTATCCTCACACCATGGGCAGGGAACTAAAAATACATTTGATTGTGCCAATCCATAGCTTTAAATGTATCGTATAGAATGTGGTGATGGATTTGTGTGATTTGTTTTTTCTCGAGAGACAACTTATGGCTCTCACACATGTTGTATTTGTTGCATTTTAAAATATGGATTTGGCTCTTGTGAAATAGATTTTTAAACTCAACAAGACTTCCTGATTAAATAAAGATCAAATGAATAAATACAAAATCAGCCATAAGGAAACTTGCGGGAAGTTGTTCAACAGAGATGTAAGTCAATTTAAGTAAGTTCTGTTTAATCTATCTCGGTTCATAGCGATGTGTGTGGAAACACAACTGGACCACACAGTCTTTCGAGAAAACAAGTTGTATTTCAAAGTAAACATCTGTGCAAGTGTTTGTGTGTGAACGTGGATATTTTGCAGCACACTCCCAGCATTATGGCGTTTTAACGGTTCTGGCAGATGTTGTTATTTTTGTCAGAGAATTCACTTAATTGTGAGATGTGAGATGCTGATCTGTTAAAATTACCTACCTTTTACCCTACAAGGGCAAATCCTAATGGTGCTTTGGATCAGTAATGGGCTCACTCCATAAGAATGATGCTGCCATCTCTCTGTTGATGGAAAAACAGCTTCAATTAATAATCAGTTAGACGCATGGTGCCAACAATTACTGCTGGGGAAAGAAAACACATTGTTGTGTCAATATGCTAAAGGAGCCCTTATGAGAGACAAAAATAAACCCACGTTCAAAAGTATCCATAGAGACCGGGTGCAATGATGGAGCGGTATCTGATGAGACTGAAAGAGAAACTTTACTTCAACATCAACAGTGACTCTCAATTAAATGTGATCTAACAGACAGATGTACAAACTAAGCCTATACTGCCGTCCCCAACAGCATGGGTATAGCTCCCGAAAGCCCTCAATCCACTGCGTTGCACATGCAATCCCCCTGATTGACCTCCTAAAATGAAATGTGGCTAATTGATAATATCATTATGTCCATATTGACGTAACTTTAATACTTCTATGATGTCAGAAACATGCTATAAGATAAGATCCCACAGTGACTCAATAATGAAGATAAACAAATAAATTTTTTCTGATTTCAGTAATAAAGCAAGACAATACTATGATATACACAGGATAGATCGCCTCAAGCTGATTCATATGTACCACATTTTTACTAAATCGGACAAACCATTGAGACATTATGGCATTTAATCCAACCTTTCCCAAAAGCGGTCCAGTTCTTCCTTGCACCAAGACCTATGAAGGTCTAAAATTTGAAAATAATCCATGAAGAGTTGGATTTATTGGGTTAACACGGCGGATCTGCGAACCCAGCGGTGACAGCAATGATGATTTATAATATCCCAGACTTTTCAGGGATAGAATGAAAATAACATACGTTGTAGAAGAAGCATTGTGATCCATGAAGCATTGTGATCCGATCACTCCAACCACTCGCCGAGATGGTCTGGGATACATTTGGCCACATATCTTTGTAGTGTAAACGTTAATTTGTCCTTACGCTGCTCACAGGAAATACATAATTAGTTCTGGATGTTCTTCAGTGCATGTTGGCTAGTAATGCTCTGGCGAAAGACACTCATTTTCTGACGTGCTTCAATTTTCACTTTGTCCAGTGTTCTTCAGCAAGTTGAATATGACTTTGTCCTCTCAGTCTCGACAGTTGGAATAGTCCATACATTTATATTAGCTCTTGAAACATCTTCAAATTGTTAGGAAGATTGTGTTTTAGTTAACAAACTGGCGCTTGACTGAAGTGACGACTCCTCCAAACGCTCTTTGACCTTATAGTGTAAGTGACGTAGGCAGCAACAAAATCTGGACACAAGTGGTAAACTGGACACATTTAGAGATGCACAATAGACGCAGGTGTAAACTTCGATGTGTCTCCTTGTCCGTTTGTGGTCCGATTGCCCAAAACGCATTTTAAAACCAAATCTAAACAGGGTCTGTTGGAATCGTAGCTTACACTCTGTAGCATTACTCTTATTAGTGTGATTGAGCTACAGTAGTCCGGTCCGGTCCACTCCGCTGTAGGGCAGGGGAATGCGCCGGTGAGATAAAATATCAACCAGACTGTTCGATGTTGGATTGGACAATGTTTTTAAATTGAAAGATGTTTATGGAGTTAAACTAGATCAAAATCGTAACCACAAATAACACTGCTGATTTGAATGTTGATGGTATCATGGATCTATAATTAACATTTGATAGCTGTGAAATTGAATGTTTGAGCAGCATCACTGTCCCGCCTGCCTTCAACCCTTCACTCGACCATCTGCTCCGCCAATTTCCCATGTCTCCAATACGCTTGGTAGCATGAGTCAGATTTTATGGACAGGTGCACACATTTCTCCATCAAGTGTGCTTTTATGGATCAAACCCCATTCTGTTCTTTTGCAATGGTTATAAATAAGGCCTCTCAGATGGTGCATATCCATCTTTTGGTAAGAGAGCAGTTGCACATGGTTTTATTTTAACTGCCCTTCTTATTTTCCATCTATTGTTCAAAGAACTCATTCACGCACCAACCTCCTCCACCTCACGTCTCGACACAATGATAGGTGAATAAATTTCCTGTTTACACTAACATGTTTTGCACATCTGGCAAACATTGTAATAGTGCAGGTCATCATTACCTCGTCTACCTGCCTAGTCACTAGATGAAAGTACGTGTCCGCAAAATTGGGCTTCACATATATTTCGCACCGAGAGACGATCATCAATGATGCTCTGCAATGTTTTAAAAAAATCAATAAACCCATTTAAAACCACTGCCAGAACACCAGTGTTATTATTATTTTCACATCAACAGAGAGGCCTTTTCAAATGGAAAACAAAGTTAAATGGAAGTAAGGGCAGGGGAATGATGTGAAAGTCTTGCTAAAATGTGAAATTCCATTGTTTTTAATGGTTTGAAGGTGAAGGGCAACATGTTTTTTTTATAAAATATTTTTGAATTGAGTGATGTTTTGAGTTTTTTTTTATCTTGAACTTTCTTTCAATTTGAAATCAAATACATGAACAAAAAGAAACAAGAAAAAAAAGAAACACAACATGGTTCACACAACCAATTTAAGCCACTCATACCATCTCTTCCAGGTTTATGTGAGTAGAATTATGCACACTAAGTGTCCATATCCAGCCTCGGAAGTTGTTCTATTACTGGTGCCCATTAGGTGTTAACAGCATTCGATCTTAGTCAGACTGTGGCTGTACTGCTTTCCATTAAATAAACACGTTTTTGCCTTTCTCTCTCCACTCTTGTACAGTTTATGGTTTTACATTTATCTATGAAACAATTTTTTTTATTCGATTTCCCCTGGAGTCTTCCCCGGTAAGAAAAACAATGGCTTCAAAGGTGGGACACCTGGTCTCCCCCTGATTTTCTATCCAATATGGGACAGTCCAGAAAAAATACGTTGGCGGTCCCTGATCTCCCATCATTCCCTCTAGCTTAGTTCTAAGGTGTTGCTGTGTCTCGCTCAAACACTCTCATTTTGATTTTCAACTAAAAATTCTAACCATGTAAGACCGCTTGTTATCGGTGATATTTGTGGACTCAAACTGAAATGACTGAAGTGTACTGAGTGTACTCGGTGCAGTTTCAGTCAATTCTTGAGTCCAAAAGCTACATAAAATATAAATAAAATGATTTACTAATTCTTTCTCAAAAATACAAACCTGAATAAAATGTATAAATACAATATATTTGATATTCTACCACAAAAGTTGTCTTTATTTCTGCTAATATGTGCTAATTTGATACCAGCAATGTTTTCCAAACGAGTTGGGAAAGAGAACATCGGGGAATGTTGTGAAATGCTTAAAAACACACACATTTGGAACATTCCGCAGGTAAACAGGCTAACTGCTAACAGGTGATAGTATCATGGCTGGATGTGAAAGACTCATCCTCAAAAAGATTACATTTTTTTAAGCTAGGATGGCATTAAGTTTAGCACTTAAAATATATTACCACATGGATTTGGGAATGCATAATTAAACATTGTCAGTAAATGATTTCTTTGAAAATAACTCCATTTTAATTCACACTATAATCGCAACTTTCTTTGGTATTTGAGTTTATATGATCCAGGTGCAATGACTGGCTAGGTGAGTTAAATTAAATGAGAGGACAAATTGCAAAGAGTCATTTTAAGTACACGTCTGTCCTCCCTTTGCTCTCAGCTGGAAGAGATTTCAATCTTGGCAACTCTTCAATTCCATTTTTTTTTACCAGCCAGGCAGTGAGATCTGCAGATGGAGCATGATGCAGCTGGAGTTGCACAGCCTGGCGGGGGCCATGATGAAAGAATCAAACTCCAGATGGCAGACGTCACCCTGAAATCCTTCAGAGCCAGACATCGAGGCGGGCGAGGGCTGGATGCAGATATGAGTGACAGCTCTATCAGGACAATATGACAACTGCAACACAAGCAAATAAGTGAGCAATAATGTCTTAAATATATAAAACAAATTACTAAATATAAAGGCTAAATATGGATGACCAAATCTACTATATTTAATGTTTGATTGGAACCAGCAGGCATCCTGATGGATAGCTGTTTAATGGTGCGTATATATAAACTAGCCGGAACTCATAGGCAGGAAGACAATATTTGGAATATCTGCATCAGTCCCACCTGCTGTATCAAAGCCACCTGTGGGCAAAGTAAAGAAAGACATGTTTGCCAATGGATTGGTGTCAGATCAGTCCACAGACTCTATAAAGCTCCCATCTGTAGTGTGAGCTGCTTGGTGTGAAGTGAGGTTATGCTCGGAGAATGGATCATAATGTTGGGTTTGCACACTGGCATCACATTCATTTTGTCTGTGTATATTTAGCTAATTGAAGTCTTTGACAATTACAGTTGAAAGATTGTCTAGTTGTTTCTATTCTTTTCTGCTTTTAATTCCTCTCCACAGGTCCTGGAAGTACAAAATAGCCTGGTGTTCCCTTTAATGTCACTCACACAGTATGTGACCATCTGAGTGAGTTTGATATGGAAGAAATAAATCGTAATTACATGCATTTACTACGGCAGATGTCAGGATAGGATAGGATTTCTTTTCTGAAGCTGGGAGTGGTTCCAAATCGTAATCTTTTTATCGCCCCAGAGGAAAATTTAATGTTAGGGATACTGCAAGAATCAGTTGTAATGCATAGCATGAATCCGAGTCCCTATAGATCAGGGCCACTGGAAGAAATATATTTTTAACGCGAAAATGGTAGAAGCTTTTCGTGTAATCTGAGAATGCATGTATTAATACTGCATAAAATTATTGTCTGAGTTTACCACTCACCTCAGAACATTTCCTTAAAGAACTACGCCTGTGCTGTTGTCTCTGCCAGCCAGTGTATATCCATGAAAAGTCAACCATCCCCTGCGTTGTACAAGCGATCCCTGTGAATGAACTCCTAAATTTAAATATCAAGCTATGGCTGAAAAACGATGTTAACATTAAAAGCTCCCCCCAGTGTATAAAATATGAAATATATAGTAAAACATGTGGCAAAAAAGTACTCATTAATTCATCCAGAATAGCATCAGAAATTTAAAACCAACCTTTCCCAAAATCAATTCAGGTCCTCCTCATACTGAGGTCTACACTATATGGGTACACAATTTGATAATGATCCATGAAATATTTCTTGAGTTAAGTCAGAAAAATTGTCTTTTTCATAATATGCTCCCCTATAGTGAGTAAACTACAATATAACCAAGATGGGCGTCCTCCAGTCGAATCATATGCACCAAATTTCGACTAAATTGGACCAACAGTTAACAAATTATGGCTCAAAAATCTTTTGGAGATAAATCTCCCCCTAGACCTTTCTAATCCAATCCAGAACCAAATCAGTTCTTCCCTGCACTAAGGTCTATGTGGGCATGAAATGATCCCGTCAGAAAGGATCTGTTGTGGCCTGAAACTGGCGATGACGAATCCATAGTATTATTTGCTTTTCGGGGATATAATGATGTTTGGTATGGAAACAGATTAGAAGAACGGGTTTTCCATGACAGGGGGAATCTGTAGTACTTCTACTCAGATACCCATCACTCACACCCTCCTTGAAAATAAACTTTCCGCCCAATTATCACCTATCAAATCATGTAATAAATACTTATTTTTTTCATCCACTAGTCTCTCCTTTTAGACTTAGATGAAATAAATAAACAAATAATGACCTAAAATGTCTCAAATATTTGGGAGAGAGCAAACTCAAGTCCTTGTACTCCTTTGCCATGTGATTGAGATCAATCGAAAGTTCAATCAGAAAGACTATCCTCTCACACACTCAGGCCACAGTTACTGCTCATATCGCTCTGTCATCCTCGTCTTTCACACACACTCAGTCTCCAATACCTGCTACACGGTCTGCAACATCAATTTGATATCAGTTACCATCTAGTTATATCCACAAAAAGTTGTAGATATTATTGAATCGTCACGGCCAACACATATCCATCATGTTAACACTATAACTCAAAAACGATTTCATGGATCATTTTCAGATTCTATACCTTTATAGATTTTAGTGCGTGGAAGAACGGGATTGGTTTTAGGAAAAGTCAGTTGTATATTTCTGACACTAGGGGGGGACTTTAGCTCCCAAAATAAATAATAATAATAATCATTTTTTTCAAACGTTTCTCCGATTTACCCCTGATCTGGTGCATCTGAATCTTGTATATCTTGATCATAGCATTTTTTTTAACTCGAAAAGCTTATATTTTACTCACTCACATCAACATTTTTTTCAAAGAAAAATCAAATATATATTGCCAAACATAGCTTGCCAAGACTTGTTCTGATTTAGTCCAAATTTGGTTTATATCAAATTTTATACGGATTCATATTTTACTCATAAAGGGAAGCATTTTTTTCTTTTCCTTTCCAAATTGCGTTGTTTTTAATGATAAAACTTTCTTACCGTTGGTCTAAATTAATCCTAAATTGGTTATTAAGAATCAACTCAAGGATATCTATCTTGTTTATTTCAGATTTCAGTAAAATTGAACATATTTGTCTTACTTAAGGGAGCTTTTTTTTAAGTAAAAACATTGTGTTTTCCAGACTAAACCTCTCATTTAATTTGAAGGGGTTCAAACAGAATGATTGCTTATACAACGGAGGGGATTGGACGCTTTTTTGGGGGGAAATACCTTTGCTGACATGGATGACAGCATGGGTCCTTGTTCTTTTTACGCTGCTGCTGCTCAGGGCAGAGACTCTTCAATCACAATCTCCCTGTAGAGTCTGAGTGCCAACGACTTTCTGATAATGTTAATTATAAACTACCACCTGTTGTAATAAATCATTCATCTTTTCTCCATTCTCTGTCCTTTCTGATTAAAATTTCATTATTTTCATAGTACGTCTTGGCACATGTAGAAAATCACATTTTGTGCAGGCATCATGCTTCTTTAGCTTGCATGCTATGTAAAATCACACAGTGGATTGTTAAAGCCACTTTGTTTGGTTCTGTGTCGACTAACAAATGTGGATTATAGAAGGGGATTTGTTTCAGCACATTTGCATGATCTCCGTGAAAAATTGACTATTATGTGTATAGCGTTGAACGGTATCTATTATACAAGAATTATCAGCTATTATACACAAGCTGTTCGTAAAGTTAGATTTGTTTGTTTTGTATTGAGTATTTTGAAGTGCTCATGTTTTTCTGCTCAACCCCTGCTGTTAAATAAATGAGATGTAAACATGCTAGTTAAGTGCCGTGGGTTCACTGCAAGATCTCCCACTGCAATAACAGAGAGAGAGAAAAAAAACAACTTATTACAGCAATTCCGCAAAAAAGCTATCAGAAAAATGGCAATATGCATTATTGTTGTTTTTCCGAGGGGTAGATTCATGCATCTTCCTACGTTAATCGGCCTGAGGCAATAAAAGCATGCTATTGAAATAACCACTTTTTTTTCTGCAGAGAGGATTTAAAGTACCTCATTTATAAAGAGGAGAAAATTAATGTTCATTCATAACGTTGTACGACCACACACACATACACAGGTAGAAAAAAATCATTATAGAACCGGTGATTAATTAAAATGTTATGGTTTGTGATTGTTTATCAATCAGAGAGACGAGTGGGGGGGAGAAAAGGAGAGTAAGACCGCAAGGGTGTATAGTAATATCTGAAAAACAGTTTGGATATAACTAGGGCTGGGGCTCCTCCTAGTGAGTAAAATATGAATTGTCAGAGTAAAATACAATATATGCAAGATAGATTGCCTTGATTTGATTCAAATACACCTGTTAGGAAGTCATGTCTGATAACCAGCAGCTTTTTTTGTACAAAAGCTAACCTTGTTGACTAAATGTGAACTATTAGAGTAAGATAAGATATATACAAAATATAGCTCTCTGAGTCCATTCACAAGTACCAAATTTAGACTAAATCGGACAAACGGTTGATTCTCGAAAACTTTTGGAGATAAGATAAAGCTCCTTATAGTAAGTCAGAAATATAGAACTCACCTTTTCAAAAATCAATCTAGTTCTTCCTCATTTTGAGGTCTATGCGGATTTAAAATTTGAAAATGATCCATGGGATTGTTTTTGAGTTACTGCACTAACACGAAGGCTCTGCGTACGAGGATGAAGAGCCGATGGCATTTTACGATATCCTAAACTTTTCGGGGCTATGATAAAGAAGACAGTAAGAGAATCCAATGTGGAAATTAAAAACAAGAGACAGAGAATAAAGTCAGAGAAACGATTTAAAAAAAGAGACCTTAAAAAAAAGTTTTGAAGTCGTGTCGAGTAAGCCCAAAAACAATATTGATATAAAGAATACACCCTTTTTTTCAGGTAAATGGTTACATGAATTTTCATCGAAAGCAAATCTTAAGAAAAGAATACTTCAATCTCAAAGTCATACTTCAATGTCAATCTTTATGTTTGATTTGAAACTTTACAATCATTGACATCAACGAGTCAAGTCCAAGCGAGAGGATGATTAGAGCAAAGAGCAGCCTCATGGACATAATTGCCAAAATGAAACGTTGATCACTCTCATTGCTTCCTCCTCTCCTCTCCCTCTCTCCAATTCCCCTCAGCTCACTCCACCCGGCGTAATAAACGATCATTCTTGATAATTACATCTGAAAGGACAAAGCCATAATTTGTGCTCCCCGTCTCGCTCCCTCGTTCTCCTCATCTCTCTCTTTGTCTTTGACTTTTCACTCACCCATTCCTCCCTTAATTTACCCTCAGGGCAAATAACCTCCAATGCCGCACTGATCAATAGTGTGTATTAAGGACAGATCAATTTGGCATCGTAATGCGAAAGTCTTTCATGTGACGAACTCGGGGAGAGTAAACATAAGACTCTGCAGTTTTCCCCGAGCTTAAGTGAGCATTTTAGAATTTTTTTGGCTCATTGCTAGAGTACGGTCCACAAATTTATTGTTTTGGATCGGCCACAGTGCTCCCATAAAAGCCTCACGTCAGCAGAAAGCTGTTTTGCAGTGTTAAACCCATTAGACTGGGAAGTAGAGACTCGACCCGATCGACATGTAGGACAATATATGTTTGTACAAATTACAGTAAAAATACTACCAGTCAAAGTTAAGGACCATTAACTGAAAATAGTATATCATTGCTGTACCTCCATAAAGAAGAAGCAGCATTTAGCTTTATTTCGTACAATCGAATGGAAAACACAGATTTACTCTTAGATTATAATCTTTTGATAAAATTCATGCAGATAGTCATCAATATCAAGTAAAAACCCAGTATTATGCTGTCAAACTAACCAATTTAAGTGATATGTGTATATATATATATATATATATATATATTATATTTATATTTATGTTTAGTTATATATTTAAATCTTACCATTCAGCATGACACAGCCTCATTACAGTTAAGAAATTAACAAAAACTTTAAAATTGCAACAGTAAAAGACCGTAAAATTCAAAACAGAATATCACTGAAGTGAGGAAAACATGGAATTTTACTGGGAAAAGACAATCTTTTGGTAAAATTTATGAAAAACTACCATGATGTCACCGTAAAAAGCAATAGCTAGATCATCCCATTGTTTCCACAGTAAAAACATGCTAAAAATATGGTATATGGTAATATGGTTGATTTCTTGGTTAAAAAATAATGAATTATTTATTTGTTATACATCTCAATTAATTGTATTGCACCGTCATTTTATGTACTGTCCTTGTAAACCGTATAAAAGGTCATATTTTAATATAAAATGATGCATATTACAAGTTCATTGTCGCTGCTATTTTCATTGTAAAATTCTAGCAATCACAGCTGCAGGTAATTTACTATAAATTCTACAGATCTGTTTTTCTTTTTTTCCGGTATAGAAAAAAGTCAAGTTTTGGTCCAATTTGGTGCAAATGAATCGAATCTAGGAAATCTAATTTGTATATATCATATTTTGCTATAATAGATCATACTTTACTCACTTAGGGGAGAGTTTTTATTAAAAACCATGTTTTTCTGACTTACTGATATAACTACAAATTTAATTTCAGGAGTTCAATCAGGGGGATTGATTGTACAATGCAAGGGATAGGAGGCTTTTGAGGGATATACCCTTGTTGTCAGGGATGACAGCGTGAGCCTAACCCATCCTACTCATGTAGCAGATGCAGAATATCTTCATTGTTTGGCCTCTACGCTATGACTTCATCACTCGTCACAAAAAACACTGAGCTCTGCGTAGCTTTGGGCAAGATAACAATAGATAATGGCCAACCCCAACCCTATTTATATTTCAAAGTTTTAACCAAAACCACAACAACTAAGTAAAGACAGATTTTTAAGACGGACAGACAGACTGACAGACCAGGGACGTGCAATCAGGGGAAGCTTGAAAAGTAAAAAAGAAATAAATATCTATATTTGTCTACTGATATCTGCTCTAGATGTAATTTCTGTAACATTCCAATCATTGCATTCATTTTTCATAATCAAAATCGCGGAGATGGCATACATCCTGCTGTAATTTTTAGCTGGCAATTAAATGGTGAATTAATTGGGTTCATATATTTGTAATAGGACTCTGAAAGGGTCAGAGCCTCACCTGCCACCAACTTCAACGCACGTCACCGTAACAGACTGACTGAAAGGGCTCAACGAAAAAAGAAAACTGAGTTCTTGATTCACAGATGGAGCCGGAGCTTGAATATAGGATTATGATGGATTGCTGGACTAGAGCCACATCAGCTGTGTGCTACGTGTGGATGTCATTAAGTCTCTGCCCTGAGAGGAGTCAAACTGCGGAGCAAAGCATAGAGTGGAGTAATGAATGATAGATGGACAATCTGGGAGGTAAATCAGGAGGCACAGAAACAGACAGATAAATTTGCTGTCAGAAAATAAAAATCAGAGAGGAAAATTAAGTCTGCCCCAACAGATTGAAAAACTCTTAATATTCACGAAAAGTGGTTGCTAAGAGAAGGAGAGGGGTCACCGTCACCTTGGTAGCCCAATTACCAAGGATACTCAAAGTTTTTATTTCAGGTTCCCTCACTCAAAGAATGAATCTCTCCCAAATATGGATGAAAAACAATATTTTTTTTATTATCAGCTGAATATTTTTTTTCAGAATTTTAAAACGGAACTTTTTATTTATTTATTTATTTCATTTATAAATCCAGAAGGTTCTTTTAAATAAGTATATTTTCATATTACACGCAGTTACTGCTGTGGTTTGGGACACATGGCTAGAGTGACCCAGATATTTGGCATTTCTGTTAATATATTTTGAGTGATAGAAACACAACAAAGATTCTTGTGCTCTCATCCTGATCTGCCAACTTAATAACTGAAGCTGAGTTATTGTTATTTAAGCAGCCAGTAGTTTTATGACATTATCGCATAGTACCAGATGATGCGTTCTGTGAATGCAAACATGCTGATTTTAGGTGTACTGTTAAATAATAATTGTCTCCATCTAAGTTTATCATGTTAAGATTCTGACAAAAGTGAGCTCTAAGCACTAAATACAAAAGAGTTTCGAGAGTACTACAAAAGAATAGTATAAGAAAATTAAACTAGGCCTACGCTGTCATCCCCGACAGCAAGGGTATATCCCGAAAAAGTCCCCAATCTCCTGCGTTGTACAAGCAAAGCCCCCGAGTGAAATTATATCCAAAGGACGGTATTTTTTTGAAAAATTAAAAGAACAGCTCCCACTAGAGAATAAAATATGAACTTTAATAGTAAAATATAAAGTACAGACACTCGCCATTTATCTGGGCTCAGGACTGGCACTAGGAGGACACTGGCTTATGATCCGTTTGTGACTGGGCTCGAAGAAACTGAATATAACACTTATAATTATATTTAAAAAAATGGAAAGTCAAAATTAATTAGTTTGTCCCCATAAGAGTCATTTATATCTACACAAAATCTTATGATGCTGCACTGCCATCATTTTCACAGTAAGTACCATAAACCAAAAACTGACTCCAAACAGGACCCCAGTAGTTTTTCCGTATAAGTGGAAGCGAAAATTTTCCATTCACTGCAAAAAATGCTAATTTATTAAGATTATAGGGGTTGAATGACACATTTCATGAGAATTCAATGTCACACTGGTTAACCATCAGAGAAACCAACCTTGTTCTTGGCTAATTTGTAAATTGTTAGTAAAAAGACCAAACAAAGAATATCAGAATGAAGTAATTTCCATGGTTGGTCGAACATTCAAAATCTATCCAATGTCAGAACCACACAATGTTGACCCAAATATCCCAAATAACAGCTTTTATGAAGTATCTACTCTCACAGCTGAAAGAGGAAATGGCCGAAAAACTAAAACTCAGTTTGTTTTACGCGTTTTACAAAACCAGAGAGAAAGAGATGGACAATTTAACAGACAAAAGTAAAAACAGGCTGCAGAAAAGTTGACCTCTCCAAAGCCAGACAGATGGACCGAAAAGAAAACAGTGGAGTTTTTTGTCACAACTAAACCCACAGGCATTTCAGGGTCTCTGTGTGGGAATGTCAGTGCCGATCATAAACTCTGTGGGTCCCCAGGCAGAGACACCCATCTCACCAGACGCAACAGTGACAGGAACTGTTAACCATGATAACAGTTTTTTTTTTCAAGATTTAAAGACTGCTTCTTAAGCCTTGCAGACATAATTACCTTTGTTATTTCCTCTTCTGCGAAAATAGGAGGAAATAACACTTGTTATAAATATCTTCCACCGTCCTCCAGGAGAAGAAAATGCAGGGATCATCTGGTGTAGATGATGTTTCTGCTCCGCCCTCACACTGAAACTGGCTTCTTGTTCCCATTTTATTCAGCTTGATGTCGATCTCTCGCCACCATAGGTGTCCAAACTAATGATAAGAAGCTGTCGTATAGCAAGAGAGGGTGCCACTTAGTGGGATTTCAGGGTGTTGGTGTTCCCTCATGGGAGTCTTAAGGGATTGTCATTATAGCGTGTTCCCATGTGAGAGGCTATTTGGGTGCCCATTTTCACAATTTTTGGGGACCCAAACATTTTCCTTTTTTCTGACTTTTCTCCATGGCACTTCGGTTTATTTACGCTGAACAAGCCAAAAGCTTTATTTTGGACAAACAACACGCTAATCCATACTAGATGCTCTCCTTGGACTCATATTAATGTATCCTTTATAAATCACATAAAGTCGTACATAGTTCAACATAGAGAAATTATTTCTCTACATCACACCCATCCCTGAGAGAGCAGCACCCTTTGATGCGCCCGGGGAGCATGATGGGTTTAGGGTCTTGCACAAGGATTATGTTCCAACATGCCTGACATTCATTCATTGATTTTCTGTTATAGCTGTGTGAGGGGCTGGGGCCCATCCCGGCTGACATTGGACTTCACACTCAAATTCATAACAACGGGCACTCTTGAGTCACCGATACTTCACGTTCTTGTACTGGGAAGGAAGAGCATCCTGAGGGAATCCATACAAATGTGGCTTGAACTTAAGAAATCCACAGACAGGCAACAGCTTCCCCGATGGATTTGAACCCGGAACTTTGTGACAGTGGGCAAGAACGCTGCCCATTAGGACTGCATGATGCCCACGTGTACCGTAGACACGTCAATGTCTTTTGAATAAAACGTGTACTTTTCCAACTGAATGTTGAGATAGGAAAATACTAAAGGTCGAAAAATGATATGTAATGAGCATTTCTGCAAAAATAAGTTAAAACCTACAACAACCGGCAGTAGAGGCACACCAACCATAGGGTTCATCTCTGCTGTCGGCGGTCTTGATGGGCATGACATTTCATTTCAGCACTGCTACAAAATGCAATTAATATATATCAAAATGTTTTTTTTAAAACTTGTGTTTGGATGCTCTGGAAAAAAAAGGTATTCATTCAATGCAGATATGAAGGTGTATGTGAGCTTTTTTTTTTAATTTTGTTCTACCATTAGTAGCAAAGTAGCAGTGGATTCTATCTCTGCCTCACATGGAGGAAAACTGACCTGACATTTAGTTTACTATCTGCTGAAAGCTTCTGGAATCTATTTCCATAAATCATCACCTTAAAAAGGATGTCCGGTCTTCTACTTTGGCTCCCAGGCAAACTGTTTTACTGGTGTGATTTATTTGACAGCATTAAGCACATAAACACTGCATTTCAAATTGGTTTTTTGAAAATTTAAACTTCACTCATCTTGTTCCCCCACAGGCCGCGCTGGTGCTTCACTCAAATGTGTGTTTGGTGCTGGTAGTCTCTGAGAAGGAGAAGCACATGTGACAGAAGATAACACAGAAATGAGGATTAAAGCAGTAAGAAAACGCTTGGATAAAAAATCTATATTAACTGAAATAGGGAGGAAAACTGCCCCAATCCCCTGCGCTGTACAATTAATTCCCCTGAGGACTTTTAAAGTCTTACTTCAACTGGTAAAGCAAAATTGAAAGATTTTCCAACTGTTTTCATCTTAAATGAATGAGTTAGACATGTTTTTTTGTTTCGATTTTTCCAAAGGGGATGATATTTACTGAAGAAAACTGTTTTTCCATTAAAGAGATACACTTTGAATGGACAACACAGTTGTTTCACTTTTTTTCAGTGAATTTTACAGTCTTCTAAAGCTTTGGGACCACAGAGATCACCAATAGGGATGATTTATTTTCATTAATTCAAGTGTCGCAACTGTGGGAATGACCGTTGAGCAGCTGGATGATTCAGCAAAATAACCAAATAATGAGGTGGGGAGGAGATGCTGTAGCAAAACATCAAAAGGCACCAGCGGTATCACAGCAACACATCACAGTGGTCTTACTCAGCCCCTCGACAGAACTAAAATTCTGCCTTTTATTCTGTTTGACCGCATGACCTAATTGGATATAAACATTTACAGGTATATTTCAAAACCATTAAAATGTTTAATGATGTGAAGTAATATGAAGTTTAACATAATTTCACCCAACAGTTAACATTAATACAATGTTGTATTAATATATAGTACAATAATTAAATAAATGAAACCCAACTACCAAACACACCCCTCCTCTCCCATCACGTGGACTCTCCCATGATGTGCATGTCTTGTAAATAAAGTGCCAGTATTGTAATAAAAGTGCAAAGTGCCATCGTTAAAGTCCAAGTGAAAGTTGCTTAAAAAGGCAAATATAATCAAGTGCCATTTTTATTTATTGAACACCATTTTATAATATTTACAGTGAGTTATTAGTGACAAAAGGCTCTTCGTTGCACTTATCAAGATTTTAAAGTTTTTACTCTGTTCGGGCCCAATGCAGGTTGCTTTGAATAGTTGCAAAAAGGCAGCTTCTAATAGATACCAAGCAATGATTTCACCGTTAATGGTTTAGCGAGGCGCTTTATCGGCTTATTGACAACCTCAGCAGGTACACAATGTATTGATCACTGTAATCCATGGAATCCACTGATTAACACATGATGTAAACAGACGAAAACAAGCTGCAAACGATTTGCAGAACACTTCAGCACATGGCATTCTGCACTGTGGATGCACCAGGTCCACATGGAATATCCAAGGATCCTCTTCCAAATGTTCATTGTATGAATAAAGTCCATAAAATGAACTTTATGTGGCTCCAAATCACAGACTTGTATCGTTTCTCTGGCTGATATTCTTCATAGCTTTAACGTAAATTAAATTTGTATTGGGCGTTAACATGCTTTGTTTGTTCCAGTTACTTTCATAGAATGCCCCCCCCCCCCCCCCCCCCCCCCCTCTAATCTCTGAATAAAGAGCAATTGCCTTTTTCTCATTTAATTTTAAATGTATGTTTTTGTACAGATATATATGTGCATACACACACAGGATGGCCAATGCACTGTAATTTATTTATTTCAGCTATATCAGCATGTCAGAGAACTGTATAGACCCCTTGCATGGGAAGAATAGATATATTTGAAAACATGTATCGACATCAAATTATCAATTTTATGTTATATGAATGCAATAGCTGCCTGTGGAGTTTGGATTTTTGTTTATTCATCATTTTGTAAAAAAAAAAGAAAAGAAAATGAAGGGAAAAGGCAAAGCACTGACCTACTGTTTTGTATTATTATGATTCTTTCAATTAAAAAAAATAAAGGACGAAAAAAAAAGAGTAATGCCTCATTCATGTAAAAACATAAGACGAGGCAAGGCAAATTTATTTATATAGCACATTTCAGCTAGAGGGCAACTCAAAGTGGTTTACACAAACAATGAAGAAAAATTCGACAAAGTGCAAAAGAACATTAAGACATAATTAAAAACAGATTATAAAACATTAAGAAAGATTAATAAGAAAAAAGGAAAAGAAAAACAAGTTTAAAAGAATAATAAAAAAAAAAGCTATAATAGAAGAAAATCAACTGTCTAAAGCCTTTTCATCTCAGACATTGTTCATTGTTTTCCTAAACAGTGCAGAATAGGAAAACATTTAATAAAACGGAGCAGCAAATAGAGTCTCAAGCTTTGATCTAAAAGAACTGAGAGTCGGGGCGGTCCTGCAGTTTTTCTGGGAAATTGTTCCTGACCTGATCCAGAGGAAATCAGAGAAACCCTCTCCTTCAGTAAAAACATCTTCGGTAAATCCTGCTGCAGTTGGGCCGAGATATTTTGTGAAGTAAACAAAAAAACAAAAAAATGTTTTCCGTCAGTCAGATGTTTTTGGACTGGTACAAGCTGTCTCTATTATTTTGTAGTATTGACGCATGATTGGGCAACTATTCATCACCAGTGGAGTGCATTCACACGGGAAGCTAATGAGCCTCTTTGCTAAGGCTGAACAATGGAGACGTTTAATAAGGAACGTATGGATGACCGATGGATGAGGATGGAGCGATGCGACGTATGAAAGATTGTGCTGAGGGAGCAGAAGATCGAGCACTCATCCATTATATTAAAACAAAGGCAGAAGTGCTCGTTTTTCGCGGCTATTTCTTTGCTGATCCTGTCCGACCATGTTCAGAGCCATTTATGACAACATTCAACATATAGAATGAGGATTTTACGAGAAGCAGTGATGTGTCTTATTCTCCAGTGACTCTAAAGGCTGTTCATATACTTCATGGGCGCTGAAATATAACTACATTTTTATCCGTCAAGTCAGCATTACAATGCAAAACACAGAGTTCTTTTTTTTTTTTTAAACTAAAATATATCTGCTTTTAAATTGGTTCAATCTGGACCTTATGCCCTCATCTATTCCACTCCCTGGCAGTTCTATTGGACTCTCATTAAATAGGTTTTTAAAGGAGATTGCAGTTGTATCAACATTTCCCATATCATTACAGTGATGGTGGGACATGCAAATGAACAATATTAAAACTTTTCTCTAACTGCCCTCTACAGGAAAAGAGAGTTACTGGTCTTCCTGTCTCTAACCCAAGACATGTATTTGAGCACATAGCCTATAAAATAGAATGGTGTTGTATCTTTGTCCACAGGAAATAGCATTTTGTGTACTATTTCTTTTTTTTATTAGCCTTTTGTTTCCTGAATTGTGAAAAAGAAGGTTGTATTAAACTTGTATTAAAATCAAAAAAGGCAATGATGATAAATCATTCATAATCATAACCAGGATTCTATAACACCATTGTCTCATTGTCGTCTACAACATATTTAATGTGCTGCTATGTTACTATATGATAAGGTGTTACGGTAAAGCATGCATATTGTTTCCTGTTTCAGAAAACAAGACAAGACAAATCCAAGCATTTCATCTCCCACCAGCCGAAGCATCTTTTTGTCCAATGTGAAGCAATGGAATCCAGTTGTTTTCTGCCTCTAGAGCAGTCCTATATTCAGCCAGCATGAAAACATTGGATACAAACATGTTGATTCTACCTTTCTACCTTTTAGTTTTAAATCTTGAACACAGACGAAGAAAACGCAAAGCATCCGCCGTTGTATATTTGTGTTGTTTAGTGCAATCAAATTGTCTTAGTTGTTGTTGTTTTTTAACTTAAGTTCCAATGAATCTTGTCTGAATCTTGAATCTTGTGTGATTTGTATGTCAATGTCCCTCTTTATTCCATTCAAAATACTGGTTTTAACCAAGCCTAAGATGTTGTCCCAGACAGCAGGGGTATATCCCCTCACAAAAATAACTATCCACTGCATTTTATATGCAACCCCCTCAAATGTTAAAATGTCCAAATAACAGTGTTTCCGTAAAAACAGAATGCTCTAGTGAGTTTAATATTAACTATAAGAGTAAGATATGATATTTACAAGATAGAAGTCCTCAAGTCGATTTATATGTACAAAAGTTTGACTTAATCCGGTTGAGAAATTGGGGCCTGAAAATGTTTGGAGATAAAGCTCCCCCTTGTGTCGGAATTATCAAACCGACCTTTCCCAAAATCTATCCAGATCTTCCTCACACTAAAGACTATGAAGTTTGCAAATGACGGTTGCGGATGCAGTGATGACAATACCATAATACAGTGGTACCTCGTTTTACGAGCTTAATTCGTTCCCAGACCTTGCTCGCAAAACAAAAAACTTCTAAACCGAAATGAATTTCCCCATTCAAATGAATAGAAATCCCATTATTACGTTCCATATCCCAAAAACATTCATCTAAAAATAATATTCCATCTTATTTCATACACAGTAAAAGGAATTTTACTTACAAATAGCAATTATAAAGGCTATAAAAGCTGGAAGATTCTGCCTCACTTAACTTTGTCTCACTCAATTCCTTCTAAACGTAAGAACACGAGCGCACGGATTCTATTCTGCGAGTGTATGACATTAACTGAGAGCGAGCGCTAGAGAGTCTGACCTGAGATCCATTTGTTCTTCGCTCTAGTCTTGGGGCACTCAAAGGAATCCCAGTCTTCCACTTGTTGAAATGGGAAGCTTGTAAACCAGAGCAGAGCACATGTATACCAAGCAAGTATTTAACAAGATACCGGTTCTCGCTCGTAGTGGGAAAAATCCGTGAAACGAGCAAAAAAACACTCGTAAATTAAATGACCACTCGTAAAGCAAGGCACATTTTTTGAAGAATCTTTGCTCTTAAATCTTTGCTCGTAAATCAAAATACTCTCACCCTCACAAAATAATGGCACTCGTAAACCGAGGTACCACTCTATGCACGATCTGATACCAGCGATCGAAAGTGTTTGTCCAGCTTTCAATTTACAACCAACCAACTTGTGGATTGTGATGTCATTCACAGTGCGCCCTGCAGATAACCACGCCCATTTCAGAGTCAACCAAGCAGGAATCGGTCATGTCAGTATTTATAACACGGAAAAGGAAGATTTGCTTGAATTTTAAGCACATTTCTGGTGTATTGAAATGAATACATATATATTTAACCTGGTGACTCTATTTAATTGGAAATAAATATATGTGAAGATTATATGTTACAGGACTTGTATTAATATTAACTTTACCCGCTAAACATTAGCTCTACCTGCTAAACCAAGCTAATCTATGTTCGGGAGAGCAAAAGGAGTGTGGCGGGTGATAAGAGTGGACTCAATCACCCGCCACGCTCAGGGGCCGCTGAGATTGGACTCCCATTTACAGAGGCTTGACGGCGGTTCGTTGTAGAGGGTGTACCAGACAGTGGAATGGCAAGAGAGAGGGGAGGCGTCATAGGATTTATGGAAGGTATCACAGTCAACTACTGGCAAGAGATGTATAAAAGAGCACTTTTAATTGCTTTCTTGGTTCTTGGATTGAATCTTTCTTGGGTTGGTTGCATTTTCTCTGTATTTACATGAGTTGTCTCCAGGTACTATCTCACAAAAAATAAAAGGACTTATAAAGTGAAAATGTGTGATGAAGTGACTTGTTCAAGGTGGACCCTGCCTCTCGCCCAGTGTCCGATGGGATAATCTCCAGCCCCCCCACAACCCTACTGAATAGAAGGGTTGGACAGAACATGCAGCAGTCCACACCCACAGTTGTTTTGAGACAGTGGAAACCTTGTCAGGACTGTGATACTTGGTACAAACATGACATTTATCTCTTATTTAGCTTGTTAGGTAGGCCCTGATTCTTAGAGCCACTTTATTAGTATTAAATCTGGAATATATGAGGCACAGAAGCAGCACAACACGGCTGAGGCAGCTCCCCGGAGCAGAGCTTGCCCGCACAATACTCGACTGAAGCTGCGTCACTGATTAACAAAATCCACCTCTATTCTTAGGAGGATAAGTTAAAATCTACACAGCTGTACAGAACCGCTGATAGGCTGGGTACGTAAGTATGCACATAAAGACATGCAATCCATTTAAAATGATTGAAACTAATTGGTCATTGTACAACAGGTAATACATAGTGTAGAAACCATCTAGGAGATTTTAGATTCCTCATTAAAATAAATCAGTCACTGTGTATCCATGTAATTCTGTGAATAAATTATATACAGTTACACATAGTTCATTCAGTACCAGATAACACAGCCTACTTTCTAAATAATCAGTAAGCAAAAGCATTATTACTTGACAATGCGATGTGCACACAATGACACTACATTGTTATAGAAATGGAGGAAATGTGGCCAATAGGAGTTTAGTAAGTTGTTTTAGTAAATTGAGTGGTAGGTCCTTAGCTATGATTGACAGAAAAACTTTAATTTACCCATTCCTGCAGTGATGCTCATTTAAATATCCTCAGAAACACATGAAATGTAGTTACATTACAAAGACAGAAGCTCCAGACAAAATGTTCCCACATGACATAATGTATTTTTTCATTCATGCTGTTACACTGTAACGGTAATGGCGACTACAATGAACATCCCGATAAAAGGTAACTTCAAAACTACTGGTCCGATTTAATCCAAATTTGGTCCATATGAATTAATTTGAGGAGATCTACCTTGAATTTGTTGTGTTTTACTTTAATAATTCGTATTTTACACACTAGGGGAGCTTTTGTTACGAAAAACACTGTTTTCCGCACAGAACTCAGAAGCTGTGTAATGGATCACTTTCAAGTTTTAGATCCTCATTGAACTTAATGCAAGGAAGAACTCGATTGATTTTCGGAAAAGTCAGTTAAAAATTCCCAACTCAAGGGAACTTTATCTCCAAATATTTTCGACCATAATTTCTCAAATATTGATCCAATTTAGTCCAGATTTTGTGCATATAATTTGACTTGATGGAATCTATCTTGAATACATCCTGTTTAACTCTAATTGCTCATATTGTACTATAGGTAACTTAATTTTCCAAAGAAGACAACCGATATTTTTTTAAATAAACTGGCATTTTCAATTCATCAACACGTGTGTCCTTCTTACAAGATTAAATGTCAGTTGTGAACATTTTTGTTTTTGTGGAACATCACGTTGTTGTGGTTATGGCAGCATTTCAACCTCATTGCTCTTGTGTTCACTGCTTACCCCATACTTGTGTTGCCTATGTTTTTTCCCATGTCGTGTCAATCTCTGTGGTTGTGTGTGTAAGCATCTCCAGTTACCAACTCAGCTGCACACCTGAGACCCTACAACCAATCAATCTCCTGCTGGTATTAAACTCCCTTCAGCCCATATCTTACCTACCTGTTCCATGAGCAGCGTTTTGAAGCCAACTTAGAGTCTGTTTGTATTGGGAACTAGTTAACACCGTGCCTCCCTCCCAGCCGAATTTTGTCAACCTTGCTGCTTGTCCTCCTGTAGTCAAGCTACCAGTCAGCAACCCACTCTCTAGTCCTTCATGTCAGCTCTCTCTGCTACCGCCTACCTGTCTGCCTGCATCTCCTCCACTTTCCACTCTAAGGCCACGTTTACTGTACGGAAATAATGTGCCCGAGGTCTGATTTCTTTGCTAATAAGTGACTTTCTCATGGCAGTGGTTCTAAATTAGACACAGGTCAGGACTGTCACAACATTTACAAGAAAGATATACCTGAGTCGATTAAAATGCACCAAATTTGGACTAAATCAGACTAAGAATAGGAAGTTTTGTCCAGAAAACAATGTTTTTCATAAAAAAGCTCCCTCGAATAACATATGAACTACAAAATATGATTCATATGCACCAAATTTGGACTAAACAGCACCAATAGTTAGGAAGTTATCTTCATAAAACATAGTTTTTAAATACCTTTTGAGATAAAGCTCCCCCTGGTGTGTAAATCAATCACGTTCTTCCGTGCAATAAGGTCAATGGGGTTATAGAATTTGTAACTGATTCATGGAATGGTTTTTGAGTAATTTTGTTACTAATAAAGACGATTCCTTAATATCCCAGACCTTTCGTGGGATATAATCAATCACAAATAGGAAGAGTGAATGGAAGATAAACAAAATGCCCCAACCGGTATCGGCTGTAGAAGCCATCAGCAAAGCTCTCTCCACGCGACTGTATAAGATGGTGTTCCTGTCTCTTATGTTTATTAACGCCCTACTCCTTATCCTCGCAACTTCCTGCCTCAATCCTTTATGCAGCTCATCAGTGAAAATGAGGGCAGAGCATAAGCTGAGCGACTTAGGGTTTACAGGCTGTAAATCTGTCCCAAAGCCAGTTTCACCATCTTAATGCCAGTGTATTACTTAGAGGTCATTTACAGCTGGGTTGAGGGAGCGAAGTAATGTATTAACTGAATTTACTGAGCAAGCACCTTGGTAAACAAACGACTATCACACAGAGCAAGCTGCAAATGGATTAAAGTAATGCATGCAAGCAGACACACACACTAGCACACACACTCACACACTGGGACAAACACACTTTGAAGTGGGTTTTATGAACAGGAACAAAGAAAAGAATATTTATGCTTGCTTGCTTAATTCACATTGCGACTGCTAACGGAGAAGCCAAACTAGATAGGCGGCAGAAAAGCTGACAGTAGACTGTTAAGTGTTCATATAGTATAGTTGATCACTTTTCCTTTTTAAAATGGCCTACCGCTTTGGGCATTGAACTGCTTCAAGGTTCAAACAATGATCAGGCTCAGAATCATCCTCTCTATATGGAAAAGTGTGATTGATATCTCATCTTCAGTCTTGTTCTTTGCTGCTTGGGCATCTCTCTGATGCCGACAGAAAAGCTACAGGACTGTGAGCAGGAGAACCACACATTCGGCAATGGATAAAAAAAACTAAGTTGCGAGTTATAACAATTATTTTCCAGGTTGTGGAGGCTAATGATACTGAGACACACAGATGATGGGATGCCTTTTACGTAATGAAAATAAAAGGATGGGTAGAGAGAGAGAAGATTTTATTGTCTCATCAGTAGACAATTGTACAATACATTTCACAATGTGTACTTTAGCACCACTACCGTCGAAATGGAACACATGTTTCATCCCCATTATTCAGAAGACGTTTTTTCAATTTGGGGTACAGTGATCTATCGCATCGTAAATATGAATACAAATAAGTCACATATTGACATTGTAAACATATTCAGTAATCATAAACCACAGTTTAATGTCATACTAACTCAAAATATAGTCAACTTAACTACCACCACAATGTGGAAAAGAACTTCCTACCTAATGACTTTTAGTTATCCGTGTTGCCATGGCAACCCGCTGTGTTTGCCACTTTGCAAAGGCATAGTGAGAATAAATGTCAGGTTGGAGCCATTCCTTTGTGTTGTGCTAATTATAAATCTGAATATTTTTTTAGATGATGTAAATATTTGAATAAAATTGCATGAATTAATCTTTATTCAAAGGTGAGTTTATTTTCCAAGTTATTATTTCACTTGATAATCAGTTGGGACAGACGAGCTGTGATAAAGGGGAAGATGAATGATTTCTAAGTAGGACTTTAAATCTCTTCGGAGAATCTGTGAAATGGGGATCAGCACAGTCTTTGACCTAATGTTAGATATTAAGTGATTTTTATTTTGTAAAATAGTTGTGATTCGGACTTTAGGAACCGTCTACCCTTGTGAATCGAGAAGGGTAGCCCTAGTGAGACTAGCACAGTTTAAAAGAAGTATCGTCAACCGGCCACAACAGGCGCTGACCGCGGGGAATCAACTCGTGGTTCCGAATCAACTGTGTGAAAGCCTGGCAACGTCTGACCAGAAATGTCAGAGATCAATGCGATCCTGTGACGGTCATCCAGGAGCTGTTGATCGGCACACACGTCCCACCTGATGACGTCCGCCAAATCCCAAATTCGGCCTGACAGTTGTGCAGATCAAATTTTGTTACAAAATTCGCTCTAGTCGTACGGTGTATGCCTGGCTTTACAGAAAGTGTTAAATGCAATAAAGGGAGTAACATCCGTTAGCCACCTGCGTGATTACAGTGGTACTTCATGCAATCATTGTTTATGGAGACAATTTTGATCTGCTTTCTCTTTTTCTCTGACCAAGTCAAGACCCCTACCTGTGTCGGAATGAGAGCCTCATTGAGATATCCACAAACAGAACAAAGACAATTGAGTTCAGTCAGACAACACTGCCAGTTTACTTGCCCTCCATGCAGTGTCTCCAATTATCTTATTGTGCTTTTGAGATATGGCTTCCCTTTTGCAAACGGAGCGGGACTGAGTTCTGTAGCAAACGGTTGTACTGAAACGAAACCGTCTTCAGTACGACCTCACATTGCAGCAATATTTGAAGCCATTCAAGCACATCATTCTCATTAAGCTGCAAAATTATCTGCTGTCAACTCCTTTTTGAACTGTAATGAGTGTGTGTGTGTTTAAATCCACATATCGAGCAGGAATAATCTGTCGGGTATAATTATATGCTGTGTTGACATTAGCATGTGGATATATATATACTATGTACTGTATGTGTGTGTGTTTTACTTCTGCTCACACAGCAGAATCAGGAACAAAGAAAACATTAAAACTGTATAATGAGCTTGGAGTAATTGGGAGGATTTTTCAGGCGGTGTTCGACAGGCGGTGTTTAAATGTTTGGGAAACACTGATCTGTGACTTTTTCTGAGCACAGAAAGGCTTATTTTTCTCAGTTTTTGTCAATCTGTGTTAATAACCATTCCACATTTGTCATGATAATGAATCCACCCCATATATATACATATGGAATATAATTATTCTTCAAGAAGAAGCAAGGGGTCGACCCTTTGGAGGATTTCTCGGCATGTACTGGAGGGAGAGCTAGGCTGGACCCAGAGCTCACTAGAGGGATTATATATATATATATATATGTATATATATGTGTGTGTGTGTGTGTGTGTGTGTATGTTTGTGTCATCTGGCCTGTGAACACCTAATGATTCCCCAGAATGAGCTGGAAACTGTAGCTTAGGAGAGAGATGTGTGGTATGCCTTGACTGGCCTTCTATCATTGTGACCTCATTCAGGATAAGCATAAGAAAATGGATATGATGCAATAGTAAATAATAATATATTGCATTTATATTTTTGCTCAGTGCATACCCAATAATATAAATAAACTCCAACGAGAGCAAGAAAGCAAAAAAAAAAAGTCTGCCAATCCTTTGTCCTCCATTTCTATGACATTATTTGATAATAGAACTCTTTTAACACTTTAATATCCCGAACTAAAAAAATATATATATTTCTCTAAGACTTTTTAGACTTAGAATTTTAGACTCTCTTATGTTAAAAATTGCTTGGACAAGCATGTTTTTTAAACAGTAATAAATAATAATAATAATAATGTTATGATGACTATTTGAATTGTAAATGAGGGCAGAAAAGTAATTTGCACATGTTAATTAGATTACCTCGTTATAAAGTGGAAACTTCTGACCTGTTTTGGTAAAGAATGTGTATAAAAAAATGACTTGGCCGAAATTAGACCCTCTTTTTTTTTAATCAAGTTACGTAATTCTGTTTAGGAAATCCTTGTATGCTTTAATATGCCAAGATATGACTCTCAGTCGCACCTTTTACAGCTGTGGTGTCCCCCAGGGCTATATCCATGGCCCCTTACTCTTTATTATATACAGGCTGCAACTGGGTCACATTATGAACAGGCTCAGTCCAGTAACACACCTTTTTCAATTAGAAATAGAGACTCAAAAAGAGCTCACTTAAACAGTTGAACACATTGAAGGGGTTAATCCCATTTGTTCACAATTGTGTTAACAGTGAGATATGAGCATTTTGAGCTTATTTTAATGTTTTTGCACAATGTTTGTGATGTGTTTCAGCTCACATTAGCAGGCAGATCAGTCTGTGGTTGTGTAAATTACCTTGAAATGTATGTAATACCAATAAAGTGGCTTATCTGTCAAAGCAGCTGTTAATCACATTTATCACATGACAGGAATTGTAACTGTGCTGTTAAACAGCTTTGAGCTCGTCTTCACAAGACATAACTCTTGTCCAGTTGTGTTGGATGGAGTGCCAACATGTTGCAGAATTTCATTCCCACAAATGTCAAAGCAGCTGATTACACCGATTACCACTTTCTACTAGAAAGTTGCAGGTAATCGCTGACATCAACTGCTGCCTAGTTTGGTTGGAACAAAGCCCTGGCTGCTCCTGAGTATCCCTAGCAAATGGCAAAAAAAAACAAGTTGAGTTTCAGGAAGAGGGCTTATCCAACGTGCCATGAGTGGTAAAAAGGAATCGAGGGTAACATAATCAAGAATTTATACTGCAGAGACTTTTCTGAGAGAGTAACACCTGTTTCAGTCCCCTCAGCTAAAACCCCAAAACATCAACTGCAATGCACAATGTTCTCACTTTTAACCAAAAATGCAACATCATTATATCCTTCAACTGAACCTTAATGAACCAATCATTGAGTTATACTACGATAGAGGCATTTATTTTGAAATACAATCTTTAATTACTTTAGAAGGCACCCTCAAATTTCATGCTGCTGATAGGGAAGTTGGATCAGGAAACTCTTCACCTTTATTTTAGCTCTGTATTGTGTACACCGTAATGGATGTTTGGGAGCCTTTCCAAGAATTTAGGATGCCAAGCCAACCATACTAACGACTTGTCTACAATTTGATATATTTAAGCTTGACTTTTTCTATTTAAAAGTATAATAAAATTACAATTAAATGTATGTTTTAATAGTTATTATTTAATTTCTGTACATTTGTAAACTGTAGTCTAATTTTTAATTTTTTTTTACATTTTTGTTTAATTAAATGTTAATATTAAATACCTTTTTTATTAATTCAATAAATTTGATGCTCTAAATTTTCCATTTATGGACAAATTGCTTGGTCAAGATGGTTTTTTCCAACGATGAAATAGAAAAATCTCACTTTGAAGATTATTTCACTAAAATGGTCAGTATTAATTTGATTAGATAAATCTTTTGGTGAAGCATGTTTTTAGAAAACTGGCCCTCATCAGACTTTATTGTTGTATCACGATACATAATTTGTTTTAGCAAGTCCTCATATGCTTTAATATAGAAGAAAAAAAAAATCTTATAGAAACAGCCTCTTCTTGATAACTCCCCTTTGGTCCCTTTGTCCTGTGGTGTCCACCAGGGCTTCATCCTTGGCCCAATACTCATTAGCATATAAATGCTGCCACTGTGTCATAGTATAAACAGGGTAAGTAAAGTTGCACACATTTTTCAACAAGAAAGAGTTACTCAAAATGTTTCCAACCACACAGTAGAGCAGGACATTGAAGGGATCCTCATCTCTGATGTCTGTCACATCACTGACAGAAAAAGAAAAACGATTGTGGAAATCGAGATTAAAACTATTTGTAACATCTTATTTCTTTAACAAAATAATGTTTCTGGATGTGTGGTTTTTCACTTTAACAGTGTTGCTGCTCAAATGTATAGAAATCATGGGTGTTATTGCTACTTTCTTTGTCTTCAGTAGTTCAGGTGAGGATGCAATGATATGATACATGTTTTATGTACGTATGTATTTAATAATATATCAGTTTATGGTATTCTGTATTTTCTCTGGACCTAGTCTAGTTCTCGGAGCTACACAGGGATTTTGAGTCCCCCCAAATAAAAAACCTCACTGTGTCCCCTGCAGATTGGAATTGAGTTAACATCCTACAATCTATTGTTTTCTCTTGATAAATTAGAGAGAGACTAAATCATCGAAATGTCTAATATTGGCCAAGAAACAGCACCTAATATGAGCAGATGTGGATGTAGGTGTCCATTATTCACTTTGTCGATGGATGTTTCCACTCATCATGGAGTCTGCGCCTGTTTAATTATTAATAATTCCATCCTCCTTAATACACAGAACGTCCTCAGTGTATGCGTGACTTCAGACAGGGTGACATCTCCTGAAGTGCTAGCGGGGAGGGAAGGCTTCGGCAGCGCTCCATATTGTATACAGAGGGCGCAGGGATAACTCTGTGCCCTTGTGCTGCGCCAGGAGGAAATGAATAATTAAGATGCAAATCTAACAGCAGCCTTGGCTAATTTCTGCACGTTCACAACAATCTACGCCGACAACATCAAAACCATTTAGACTGACAAGAGAATAACACGGATCTTCTCATTAAAATGCAGCATTCTTCTGGAAAACATCGGGTCAAGTGTGAATTTTACATGGTTATTATATCCACCATACATCGCAATTCCCTAATGTGTCTACAACAGTGCAATAACTTTAGACATTCAGTTGGAAAGTTTGTCACTGACTGGTATATGCTACCGTTACTTTTCCTGGAATGTTATGTGTTTGCAGACCTTTTACTTTTAGCTTTTTTCAACAACGATCATCTGTTTCCACTTTCATCATTCCTCCTCCATCACAATAATCCATTGCATAATACCAACCTCCACCCACTCCACCCGGCCTGTACTCGCTTCTTCACCTTTATTCCACACTCCCTGTTGCTCTGAATAGTTGAACCTAGGAAGTCCTGCACCTTTCTTTTCAACTTCTTGCATCCTCACCGTTCCACCTGCCTCCTTTTCATTCTCACACATGTATTCGTTCTTGCTGTGACGACCTTCATTCCTCTTCTCACCAATGCATACTTCCACTTCTCGAGGTTTCATACCACAAACAAACACTGCTGTCACTACAGATCACAATATCATCTGCAAACATCATAGTCCATGGAGACTCCTGCCTGACCTCATCTATCAGCCTCTCCATCACCATAGCAAACAAAGAAGGGACTCAGAGCTCATCTTTGATGCAGTTGATGCAAAATACACACCTCACTGCTGTTGTCCTCCTCTCATACAAATACTGTACCACTCCAACCCACTTTTCTGTCACTCTAGACTTCCTCATGAGATCCCACAATCCCTCTCTCAGCACTCTGTCGTAAATTTTCTCTAAATCCACAATGACAGAATGAGGGGTGGCTGTACCTCAGTGGAAGGAGCGGCCGTCTCCCGATTGGAAGATAGGAAGGTAAGCGGTTCGAGACTCATCATGGTCTACTTCTCGTAGGGTCCTTGAGCAAGAGCCTGAAACCCTAGCTCCATGGGCGCTTCAAACGGGTCGACCACTCAGGGATGGGTCAAATGCAAGGAAATCATTTCAATATGTTGTAATGTGTATTGCTGTTTGTGATCAATAAAGGATTTCTTCTTCTGACGCAATCTAACTCCTTCTAGCCTTCTCTGTTCTTCCCCATCAGCACTCTCAGAGCAAACATTACATCTGTGTTGCTCTTTCGTGGCATGACACCATCCTGCTGCTCACAAATTGTCACCTCATTTCTTCACCAAGCTTCCACTACTCTTTCCCAGATTGTCATTATGTGGCTTATCAGCTTTATACCTCAGTAGCTGCTACAGCATTGTTGTTCTTGAAAATACACTGCACTACACTTAGCCTCCTTTTTATCTTTCTTTATTTTACCAAGCACAAAAACTGCTTCAAAGCAAAGTGGCTAAAAACATGTGAGTCCGTGCAGTTTCAAGAATTAGTCATTCTGGACTTATTAAATAAATATTTATAATGGATAAACAAAAGTACATCAAATGTCTGTGGATAATTTGTGTTTGTTTACGGAGGATATTTCCCCAGAGCTTTGACTGGATTTCTATTTCTCATGAAGCTTCTTCTTTCACCAAACAAAGGTATTATTTTTGTCTTTGTAGATCAATACCTACTTAGCTATAGAAGGAGGACTGTTCATGACATGGGTAGCTGTGGGACAGTCGCTGCGACATGTTATGCATTGAAGACATGTTGCTTTTTTGCAAACTTATTTGTAATTTATTTTTTGTGGTTTTTAATCAACGCTCTTCTGAAGGGATTATCTAATTTTATTGTAATTATCAGTTCCATCTTTTCTCCAAATGTCCTGTCCACAAGGAATTCCCTAATTGGCCCTGTTGACCAGCCGGGCCTATCTTTGTGGTTAGTGGTGGGAGTAAAAGAACAGAATTATTGGTTTAACGGGGTCGAAGGACTTTGTGTGAAATAAGAAACACCATCCTGGTAGATTTTACATAAAATAAATTGGAAAAGTGCATTTTCAAGTCCCGCCACTTTCTGCAATAGTTCCTCCAAGGCTAATTTATGCTCCATCTACATATATGCATATAAATGCATAAATTTCAAACCATATATCTATCACCATCCAGATATCTTCATGCATACTGACATTTAAGAGTAAAAATTGAACAAAACACAAAATGGTGACAATAGAAAAATTTGCGTTATTGTATCTGGTAAATAACGAGGCCGTCGTCCCCGAAAGCCAGGGTATATTCCCAAAAACTCTGGGTTGTACAAGCCTTTCTCCTGATTGAACTCCTCAAAATAAATGTGTCTAAAAATCAGTTTTTCTTAAAGAAGGTCCCCACGAGTGAATCAACTACGAACGTTTTGGGAACAGTATTATCTATAAAATATGGTAAAAAATCTATATACATTTTATATTTTTAGATATTTGGTGCATATTAGTTGATTCATATGAACCAAAGAGGACCAATGGCTTATAAAGCATGGCCCAAAAACTTTTGGGGATATTAAGTGACTTTTCCCCAAAATCAGTCCAAACCTTCACCCTAAGGTCTATCTGGCTAATCAATTTCAAAATGATCCATGAAATAGTTTTTGAGTTATCGCCTTAAAAAGAAAGATGTGCAACAGTGATGACTGTTCTAAACTAAACATATGCTGTAGTGCTCGATAGCCTGGCTATATCCCCGAAAAGACTCAAATCACTTGCGTTCTACAGGCGATCTCCCTGAATGAACTGCTCAAATTTAATGTAGAATTATGTACACAGTTTTTTTTTTTTTGTAAATAAGCTCCCCCGAAGATAACAATATAATATAAATATGATAGATCTCCTCTAGTCAATTAATTTGCACCAAATTTGGACTCAGATAAATGGATGAGAAATTATGCCTTAAACGTAAATCCACTAAATTCTATGAGGGTGTGAAGTTTGAAAACAATCCATGAAATAGTTTTTGGAATAATGCTTGACAACTCATGGCCTACAAACTTTTGGTGTTAAAGCTCCCCCTAGTTCCACAAATATACAAGTGAATCCTCCCAATATCAATCCAGATCTTCTTGCACTAAGGTATATGTGGGTACAAAATGTAAAAGTAATCCATGATAAGGATTTTTGAGTTATCGCTGCAAAGGATCTGCAGCAACGGCGTACGCCGCGGTGGACGTGGCGGTGGTAATGACAATTCAATAATATCCTCGACTTCTTGGAAGGAGGCAACAATCTACTTGTCTGTACGGCCATTAAGTAGATATCATCATATCCATATAAATTTGGTGTGTCTTGTTTGAATTAAGGTGACAACAGCTCAAACAACTCAATCCGTCTTGTCCATTTCCATAAGATCTCCCAAAGTATGCACAAATAGGTGTAAAATGAAAGCAAAGTATGGATGAAAGGCTCCATGTTTACAGTATCCATTTTTGCCGTTGTGCATAAGCAGGTCTTCATGTATTGCCCCCAACCACAGCAAAGAAGGCTAAATTAATCACTTATTTTGCTTTAAAGATATGAGACAGCCTCGAAACCACACACATTTTATTCAAAACATATAATTCACACTTTTCTCATCCTCAATATAATTTCACCAACAAATGAATGACCCTCTTCTATTGTCTTCCCTGCACAATGGTGGTCCCAGGCTTAGCAGAGTTTAATTCATTATTGCAAAGTCCATCCAGTTAATTTACCTCCAAACTCTGCAGAGAGGATGCTATAATTGTTGCCTTGTCACAGCAGGAGCCATTGCAGACTCTCAGCGGGAATAGACGGGCCAAAAGCTCCCCACATAGAGCCCGCTGATGTTGTCAGGTGAGACGAGGACGCAATTAGCGATTAGTCTCCGCTGTTAAAGTGAAACAAAACAGCGTCTGCTACTGTTCTTGGCTACAGGGATTAAGTCAATTGTTTGGATTTCAAGGTGAAAACCTATTGATCGGTTTAGACTTTCACTCTTAAGGAGTGTGGCAAAAGAGACACAACAATTAATTGTGTTCTTATTCTAATCTACCTTGTCTGTGTTGAACACTCTGGTTTTCTTCCTTCTTTAAGGTCTGTAAAGGTGTCTAGTGCAAAATGAGATGTGTTCAAATACCTAGGCTGTGTTTATGGAATATGTAATAGAATAGAATAGTTATTACATTCTTTTTTTGTTTGCTGAACACCACTCGTCACCTTTGACTGCTTGTGAGAGCTGCACTTTCTCACGTGCATTTAAAATTCAAAGTAGCCTCTGGGTGAAAATATAGAAATAAATTATTCAGCTCCCGCAAATCTTTTAACATTTTCTGTATAGTTTTTTGAAAAGAATGAGAAACAACAATACTTCCATAATTCATGCTCAAATAAGCAGTGTATACAGGCCGCATAATAATGAGCGAATAAGATAAGATTAGTAGATTGTGCGCACAATATAATTACCTTTTGCGCAAAATGTACTATCACCTGTGCACGAAATTATTTAGTGTTAATCAATAAGCGTCTCTTGATGGACAAAGACACCATATAACATATAATGGACTGACATAGAAATGGTTTAAGAAACACAGCGTGGAGGACAGAGCATACGTTAATTTCATCAAGTCAGAACACATACACAATGCCGACCAGCATTACTTCCGCTGTGATCCTTTTAAAATAAGAGCACTTAAAATACATAGGCAGCAGAAACATGAGCCTGTGCTTATGCCATAAACAGAATAGAAAGGTTACAGAATCATGTTCTAACAGTTTTTGTTAGTAGGAATGGGAACGTAATCAGCAGGACTCATTGAATATGTGTACTGAAAGACAACAGGGTTACAGCTACACTAGTGGTTTTCAAAGAACAGGCCTGCCTTTGCAATGTGGAAATGATCTTGTGCAGTCAAGATTCTAAATATATTAAAGATATATACTAATATTGCCTATGTTAATTAGTTCACCCAATTTAGCCATTTGACCACACCCACATAGTTCTAACAACACCCATAACTTCCGACCACACCCAAATAGCTGTGACCAAATCCAAATAGTTCTGCCTTTACTGCATGTTTTCTAAAAATAGACTGATGAGCTCATGTCAAACAGCTGGGTCAGCTGTTTGACTGAGCACCTTCAGTTAAACAGATGAGAGCTTCAGAACACAGACAGGAAAATTAACAAAATCTACCTCTGAACAACAGAGGCTCTGGTTCAGTTGTAGGTCCAATCGCTGAAACAAGGAAACAATGGCAATTTCAAGAAGTTGTTGAAGTTACTGTGAATATGTTAAGAAATATAAACTTTAGACAATTTTTTTTATTTTTTTAATGAAGATTATGAGATATTATATTAATCATCATTCAAGTTTACAATGGAAGTTAATGGAGCTGTTTGATCAACCACATGACACTTTAGGCCCTCTGCAGCCCAAACGATGAGGTTCTTTGCACCCATTCTGGTTTTAAATGAAGCCGCACAAATTGTCCAATGTTTTGATGGAAAAATATGGGTGTGGAAGCAGAATTGGGGGATTTATGGCAAGTTTTTGAGAAATTTCCCAGATTACTTGTTAACTCCTTCTCCTCCAAGTGCACCACTGCAAAATCATTATAAAACCTGAAATTACCCCAAAAACTCAGTGAAGAAAAGTCAGTGTGTTTCTGTTCTTTAAACATCAGGCGCAGAGATGTATGATGTCATGTTCAGTTTGGGATTTGATTTAAAGTAGAATGAACGTCTTTGAACACATCTTTGACTTCAGCATGCTACGTTTGACGTAATATCAATAGCATCATGAAGTGTTGGCCTGCAAAATTCACAACATGAATGTCTGTGTTTTCTTAAATCTCAAGAAGAAGGGAACAAGGATGCACATTTTATGGTGTCTGTTTAACTCAGACAATAATTGCAGATTACTACAGTACATGATTCACTTACATTAGATGGATCTGATATCTGTTGATGCACAGTTTTCCCAAATAGATGTTTATTCTGGTTTTTGAATGTCAGATGCATTCCAAAGCAGGCGGTAGAGCATGTCCAGAGAACACAGATCATACATCAGATAACACTAATAAAGTTCTTCTCTAATCTTCCTCTGTCTCCATTTGCGCCCCCCCCCCCCCCCCCCCCCCCCCCCTGCCTGCTCCGTCCTCTCGTATGACTTTGAGTCTCTATGACTGAGTCTTCTTCTCCTTCTCTGTGCATGCCCATTTACTTGCCACAAATGTCCTTGATGCCCTCCCTCCTTCTCCATCCTCTCTTTTTTTCCCTCGCTGATCCTTGTTGGCCTCCCTCCTCCTCTCTCTGTTTGTACTTCCCGTTTCCTCCTGCGCTGTCCTCGGAGCTCATATTGCCATCTCTGGGTGACAACTCCTCAAAGCGGGAGTGTTTTATAATTAGATAGTGGAAGGTGTTTGCTCAGTCAGTCTCCAAAAACCTTGAGCTTTGAGTGCTGAAAGTCACAATCAATAAAGAATCAATTTTCTCTCGCCAAGCTGTCCTTTACTTTATTCTTCATCTTCGCTATTTTTCTCACTCACCCACTTACTTCTCACTGCTTCTAATTAGGCCGCTGATACAAAGTGTTTCTAGCACACATACGCTCGTCCTTCCTCGCTACATGCATTTGGAGGCGGCACAGCCCTCAGTGGCTGTGTGTTTAAAGGCAAGCACAGGCTGCAGTGTTGACAAACCATCTAATTAGCTGCTCATCTAATGAACGCCTCGCTGTACTTGTGGCAGCACCATGTTTTGAGAAACCCATCTTCGACTAATTCGGGGTATTGGCAGAGATATAAAGGAGCTTGGCAGCACAGCGTACAAGAAATTCAAATAGAAATCAACACGGATTGGATGTAATGAATAGCAACAGGTGACGGTGCAGCAGTGGAGAATAGCTTTTACCAAACATCCATCGGTGTCTATAATCTAAAACTCAATGGTTCGATGTTTTCGGCACTCATTAATTTCTATCTTGAAAGGACTAAATAGTTGATTACTTGACTATTAAAACAAGGGCGGTCCATTGCATATATAACATATGAAAACATTTTGGAATTAAAGAATGTGTTTAATAAAGTTAACATAAATATGTTCAGGAAAATCAACATTCTTGTTTTTCGCACGTGCAAAGACAATTAAAGGCACCAAAAATTGGGGATAATTTTTAGGGCCATGATTTCTCATAATTTTCTCATCTGTTGCTCCAATTTAGCCCAAATGTATATTCTCAGGGTGTGTCAAACATTACGAAGCCTACAATATTTTCACAGCATTTCAGGCAAGCTGTAACTGATAATATTACTTAGCCTATTAAAGTATATCATCAATAAAGCTAGATTTTGTAAATTACCCCACAAAACTTTTGAGACTCATGAGAAATTCATTAATAAAGAATTTTATGTCAAATCCAGACCAAAGTATCCTGATTTGTAGTCCATGCAATATGGAAAGTTTAATAAACGATGTATCACTCTACTCCATAAATGTATCTTTATGGTGTTTTTCTTTGATATTGGAGTTTTGGTTTGATAGATGTGCATGGGGGTTTAATGGCAAACATTTATAACCGTTTAGTAGACTAAAGCTCAATTTAAACTAACCCAAGTGTCACTGCAAGCTGTGCCGAGCCACAGAAGATAAAACTCAGAGTACTCAGCGTTTAAAAGGCTGAGTACTCCCAGTACAAAGCTGCTTTTGGCTTTTAAAATCAGTAGGTCAGTAAAAAACCTATGCAATTTTCAAACATTCTCAATACTTTGCATCTAATTTAGAGCTGACAGACATTTAATCTCTTAATTTGAACCTTGGATGTCCTCTCCAAGAAAAAAACATGGAAAAAATATTACTTCACAAATTTTATTTCTTTGTGGAATTAAATTGATTTCTTAGACACTCTATATTGACCATAAAATGAAAAATCATTTGTTGAAGCATTTTTTTTTTAAAGTCTGTAAATCTGACTTGTCAAATTAACCTATGATGAAATTTTGTACTTCATGGGAAAAAGTCAGTTCTAATTAGATCAGCTTAACCAACCAATAACCAGAAAATGATTTGACCCGTATTAAACTTTGTTTGGTTGCATCAAGGTTATATACTTTTATATACTTACATTCAAACTTATACCTCTTTACTAAATCATATCTTTAATATACCAAATTACTGAATAGGACTTTGTCAATAGCCATCAATAATACCTCCTCCTCTGTGCCCCCTTTGAGCTGTGCTGTTCCCCAGAGCTCCGTCCTTGGCCCCTTACTCTTTAGAATATGCATGCTGCCACCGGATCATACTATAAACAGGGTCAGCTTCATCTGCAAATGTATTTGAGACATAAATTTTCAACCATTGATCGCGATTGATCGATTTGGTCCAAAATTGGAAAATATGATTCGGCTCAACCCGATCTATCTTGTCTATATCCTATTTTATCTAATACTTAATATTTGACTCACTAGGGGGACCTTTGGTTCCCGTTGCATGAAATTTTCCAAGAGGTAGGCTGTGGTATATAAGAGGTGATTGAATTTTGGTGATGTTATGTATTTTGCAGCATCCTTTGAGTCCTTATGGCTCGGTGGGTTGAACAGAGATGCTGAAGTGGAAGGCTTAGGAGGCGAGCTGCTACAGGGTATTTGAGAGTAACTCAGAGAGTTAGTTTGAGTTGTCTGTAGATTTAGAGGATTAAGAGGAGAAAACTGCATGATTCTTGCCTTAACCTCGGGTACTGCTGTGCCTTTAGGGAGGTTTTCGCTCTGTGTGTTTTTTCTGATTTCTGTTCTTTGCTCATGGGTGTCATCCCTCCCACACAATACACTACACCAACAACATGATATAAGATTATATATGTCTTATTTTGAAAAAATATAAAGAACTCAGGAGATGAAAGCAATCACTAGCTGGGAAAAGGAAATATGTTTAATCATATGTCAATAACTGAGGAGATCTATATATAAGTGCACTTGGAAAACAACCAGTTCCATCTGCAAAGTACTCTTGGAAAATCCACCTACATTTAAACTAAAACTTTTATCCAAGCAATGTACAGTAGGAACAGGAAGATAACGTGAACCTGCTGGTGAATATGTAGTAATATTGTATTTATTATGATCTGCAGTGGAACACAGCTGCTCTCTCAGCAAACTGATAAGTATCTATCCATAATTTTACGCGTAGCAGCACTTAAAGAAATAACAAATAACTGGCTGAAGCCAGCTGTGCTTCGCTTCAATAAATCGAAAAAAAAAACATTGTATGAAATATATAAAAAGGAGACAATAAATCAGAGGATAAGAAATTCATCTTAACTATTGGAAAGGGAGAGAAACGGGCACTACACAAAAATAGACTGGAGATTGTAGAAATTTAATACAACCCCCTGAGACGAATAAACATGACATGCACTTGCCAAAAAGTCATCGAGTCTGTGTATATATATGATTATCATCAATATCTAGTAATGTATGAATGGATTCAGTTGTGGTTAGATACTCTTGTGGTCTGATTATCTTCTTTATTTTCATTTTTTGTTGGGATCGTATGCAATATGACCGAATTTGAAGGTAGAACAGTCTGTAGGTCTTCCTGAAAGGTCAAGCTTGAAGGCAGAGTGAAAACCATACTATTGTAGAAACGATTAAAATGCTGATAAAAGTAAACATTTTATGACAATTATGTCATTTAAAGTTAAGCATTGTGCTTTATTCTTCAATTCAGAGTCAGTTGGCAAAGGTATTATTCAGTGTTTGGAATGAGCAACCGAATCTAACTTTAATACTAATGCAAATGACGTGAAACAGAAATGTAATGCAGAACTCTTTCTATTCTTTGCCCATGGGCACCATCACACCCACACAATCCACACTAATTCATGCTGACCTTCCTCCTGATCCTGCCACTCTTCATGATGAGAAAAGAGACCATTCGTAACCCACGCTGAGTATTTTCACAGTACCAATTCAATTGTTGTGTTCTCAAGGGGCTGTCAGACTTATGAAGATAAATCATGACATTGCCAGTAGCAGGTAAAGTCATACCATCCACCTCTGCTTGTTGGTATACACAAAAAGTGACAGAAGTTCCTCAAATGGGTGAAAAATGAGCTGAGGAGAGAAGTCGAAATCACTCCTACTTTATCAAAAAGCCCACCAGAACAATCCCCTTATGAAGTGGTGTGAAGCTAGCACTGTTACTGTCAAGGTAACTCAGAAAACTATTTCATGGATAATGTTATACCCACATTGATTTTTTGGAAAGGCTGGTTGTATATTTTTGACACTAGGGGCAGCTTTAGCTCCTAAAGTTATAATTTTAACACGAAAGATCTACGGTGCATGATATAGCCGACTGTTCTGGAAGGAAGGGGAGAAAACTACACATATATCTGTAGAAATAACTGTGAATGTCTCTGAAAAGACTTAAGAATGCTCTGAGGTATTTTTAGATGCTGGACAGTATTTAGCTTATAAGGACAGTGGAGAGTCACAAGCAGAGACATGGCCTGCCTATCTGAATTAACCTTCTTGTTTCCGCTGTTCCCTTTAGAGGTCACCACAGTGGATCATCAGTTTCCATCGTGCCCTGACCTCTAGACCAGGACTAGCATAGTTTTCCAACAGCATCTTGCTTGGTAAGAGTGCGAGTGGCGGTCGTTGTTCACCCGAGCCCCAACCAAGCCGATTTGGATTTTTTTTTGGTGTTCCGCATATTGATTTGGCAAAGGTTTTTCATGTTGGATGCCCTTCCTGACACAACCTTCTCCTTTTATCTGGGCTTGGGATCGGCACTAGAAGTGCAATGCCTTGTGACCCGTATATGAATGGGTTCTATCTGAGCTGACCTAATGTCAGCTCAATATTTTTCTGGCTATAATTGAGCAATTATTGGTCCGATTTCGTCAAATTTGTAGCATATGAATCGACTCAAAGAGATCTTTCCAGGAGATGCAACAATTTTCACGTGAATGGGGTTACCTGTAAATTCTTCGCACCACAGAAAGTTGTTCACATTAAATCTATGAACCAATCAGAAATCATAAATAAAGCATAACTTTTCTTTTGACTACCTGCAGTATATATTTTTAGTTCAGATTTGACTCACTAAGAGGAGAAAGTTTTACACAAAACAATGTTTTTAGGCCATAACTTCCTAACTGTTGGTCCAACGTTGTCCACATTCAATGCATACGAATCGACTGGAGGAAATCAATCTTTTATATATAGATATATATATCATATTTTACAATAATAGTTCATATTTAACTCACTAAGGAGAGCTTCTTTTTACCAAAGGCACTGTTCTTTAAGCATAACTTTATATTGTTATTGCTGTCTGTGTCAATATTTAAATTTTTAAATTATGACGTGTACTGCTGCCTTCTTGGTTTTTGGGTCAACCTTTTAAAAGAGGTTCTTGATCTTAATGGGGTTGTTTTTTCTCCGAGTTAAAAATTGCATAAATAAATAAATAAATTGAATTGAGGAGTTCAATCAGGAAGATTGCTTGCAGCCCAGTGCATCTGGGATTTTTGGTGATATACCATTGCTGTCGGGGATGACAGCATAGGCCTGGCTTGTTATTTAATCGACCTCTTCCTCGCTGGTAATCTGGCCACTAGCAGCGATTTATTACACCGTTTCAGCCATACCAGTCCGAAAAAATCCAATCAAACCAGTGGCTGAAATGTTACATTCCAGCATGGCAAAACTATAAACATTGTCCAATACAAGTAAAAAAGCCCTCAAGAGGCCGAGAAATGCATCAAAATACCGATCAGCAGATTTACAAATGGGGACAAAAGAGCTAAAAACAGCTGAAACGAGTCAGTCAGCTGGGTCGTTTTCAAGCAAGTTCTTCATCTGGATGCCTTTATATGGCCATCGGTTTCTGATGATGTTGATGATGAGGATGATGACGGTGATGAAAATGAAATCACGTATAGGAGCTCAGAAGAGATTTTCAGACGGTATCTGGAATTGCTCTCCGTGACAGAATGAGGAGTTCAGCCATAAGGGAGAGTAATTGGGTCCAGATGGGAGCAGGCAGTTTAAAAATCGCTTTAGATCGCCTTGGAAATAAAGGTGTCTCAGAGACTTAGCTGGAAAACATGGATGTCACAGTTTTCCCCATTTGTTTCCTGCTTTCAAAATCAAAACGAATCACTCAGTGCAAAGGTCGAAGACTTTGAGGTCAGTCGTTTGTTTTCTAATCAGGGCTGTATGACTCGGCATGAAATATGGCTCTTTGCCCTCAGTAATCAAATTTAGGTCACTCCTTGCCAGGTGTTCTGAAACAAGAACATATAGGTGCTTTTCCTTCCACTTCTCTCTACTATGAGCTTCCCGCAGCTTTCATTAGTGTGTGACCTTGCCTCCTTTTGTCGGATACTTGCTCATCGTACAAATAATACAAGATATGTAATTAACCTTTCACACGCACTCATGTATAGGACAATACACACATCCACAGGAAATGCACGAGTCACTGCTTCGGCGTTTAGCTGTCTGTGGGATGCTAAATTTATCTAAATTCCTCCCTGGTCAGCCCTACCTTCCTCTGCTGTCTTGGGTGGGCCAATCTCCTACCACCAGCCATCCAAACAACGTCAACACTGGCTGCCTCCTTCAATTACCTTGTTAGCCAAATGACAGGAGGCTGTCTGGCCTGCAGCTTAAAGGCCTTAATGAGCAGAGGGGCTTGTTAGTGCTGTGCTGTGCGGATGGCCTGAGACAAATGAGGTTGTTAAGTCCAGGCTATGCATATTCTTAATTAGCCTTTTGTAAGGTGTTTGATAGCACAATCATTCTCTTTGTGAGAGTGAGTGAGTGAGTGAGTAAGTGTGTGTGTTTATGTGTGTGTGTGTTTGTTTGTGTGTATCAAAATGTTCATGAATAATACCTCTCAGGTTGTGTGTTTGTATTAGTATAGGTATTCCTCTGGGTAGACACTGAATACTTGTAGCTGTTGAATGTCTGCTATGTTTGTGTGTGTGTGTGTGTGTGTGTGTGTGTGTGTGTGTGTGTGTGTGTGTGTGTGTGTGTGTGTGTGTGTGTGTGTGTGTGTGTGTGTGTGTGTGTGTGTGTGTGTGTGGACTGATGGTTCAACAGCTGAGAGTATTTATTCTTGCTGAAATACAGAATCACATGCAGTCTATCCTCCTGCCTCTGAAAACAGAGTGTGTGACACATGATACTCCCACACAGTCTGCATGAACACACACAACTTTCACACAAGAACCAGAGGATCTTTTGTCGCCTGTAGAAGCAAATACACGTCGCTCGTCTTTTTTGTAAAATGCAACCACCTAGTTCTTTGTGTCTAAACTTACATTTGTTTATCACGCGAAGCACATGTAAAAAGGTCTTTGTGACAGGAAGTGTTTGCTGCATGCCTTATGGATCATTATGAGATACCATCCCAAAGACAATACTCAGTTGATGAGGAGTCAAAAGATAACAGATAAGCTGAATTTACGAGACTCTGTGTTTTGTGTGGTTCATAGATTTTATGTGAATAAATGTTCTGTGGTGTAAAAAATGTACAGGTAACCCTATTCATGTCAAAATTGTTGCATTAGATACACAGGTGAAGTCTACGCTAACCAGCATCTCTTAAACAAGGCTTACACCGTCATTCGCGACAGCAAGGATAAGGAGCATCAATGTGTAAACAACAGGCCATTTTCTGCTATTTAGTGTTTATCATAGATCAGGGGACTCATTATTGAATTTGAAATGAAAATTGACAACACTTTTTGTTAAGCATCGCTTAGCTTCCAGGTAATGTGGTAATTTGACTCAGACCAAAGCCTGAATCAACATTATGAAAACAACAAATATTACTTTATTTTGACTAAGGAGTTTCCTTTATTGATAAACGCATCAGATTCTATCTCAATCAAGGTTCAAATTATCTGCATCAGATGCCATTCTCGGATACCATAAAAATATTATATATAAAAAATAGACCTTATCTAGAAAAAAGAAAAAAAGGAAAAAGAAATAAGAAAAAAGATAGACCTTTCTGGAGTCGATTCATATACACCACATTTGGACTAAATCAGACCATCGATTAAGAAATTATGACTCCAAAAATGTTGGAAGTAAATCTCCCCCTAGTGTCGGAAATATACAACTGGCATTTCCCCAAATCAATCCACTTCTTCCTCAAACATAGGTATGCAGGTGTAAATGATTGCTCCATAATATACAAAACTTTTTGGGTATTTACCTATATGTCTGGTCAGTAATACCAAGGGTATTCCCCATTGAGTTATCAGCAGTTTTCATGAGCAGCTATAACATGGTTTTGTATTTTTAAATATGATTCTGTCTGAACTGCAAGTTCATTCATACCACTCTATTGTTTTTATGTGGATCCCCATTAGCTGAACTAAGGTAGCAGCTACTCTTCCTGTGTTCCTAGGGGTCTGTCCCCCTTCCTGTTGATTATCCCAGTGTTATTGCGCGAACAGAGATAAACGCTTGTAAATTCTAGAGCTTTTGATACTGTTGGACCTCACTGCCCTCATTAACATGTTTGCCATCATTTGGGGGAGGGAGCGATAAATCACAGGGTAAGCAGTGTCACTAATGGCCTCCTATGGTAATTATGGAGTGGACCTTTGAAGAACATAATCATATGAGTCCTTCATTATTCACAGAGATACTGCTGCAAAAAATATGGTCCCTCCATGTGAGCAAAGTGATTGCCTATTTTACTTTGCTGAATAAACACCAAACTTTTCCCTGGCGCATATAAGAGTCAAATCAGTGTCTTTGTTTCTTCTAAATCTTTACAGATTGAGGATGAATCAAATTAGTTATGTCTTATAGCTTCAGAGGCCTGCAAATGTTTGAGCGTTGACGGCTGTTGCTCGCCATTTATTGAAGAATGAAGTTAGTGTTTGGAAACCCCCACGCTGCTGAAGTATTCTAGAGTAAGACAAAGTCCCCTCCTGCTCCACTGAGGCTGCATCCATCACGCCCGCACTACCTGACACCTGGAAGGTCAACATGGCTCTGAACTCTGCATAAAGGATTACAATGTCACTTCCTATGTTTACTAAGTGATGCTCCAGAGAATCCGGTTATTAAGAATCGTCCTCCAGGATGTGATGGAAAGATCACACAATGAAAATTGTATGTGACTCATAAAATAATTGTAATTTGAGGTTAACTTGCGATTGCTAGCTGTTGGCACATTTGATTTATAATGTGTTTCATTTGGTTTTGTTTTATTCTTGTTGTTGCTTTATTATTTTGTCATTGTTGAATTTTATTGTAGATTGCATCAAGGCTTGTATATAATTAACTCTGAGCTGTTTTATGGTACTCTTGTTATAATATCTATAAAAAAAAAGAAAAACCTGGTGGCACGATAACTTTGACTTCAAGTTGGCATCTGTCTTGTACTCAGGTCATGATTCTAGACTAAGATATAATGTTTGCCAAAGATAAGACTGTAGACGAAGCAGGTTTGTATTCATTTTTGCTGTTTCATGCTAGCTAGTTTAAAATTAGCAGTGCCACCATCAAGCTGTTTATCAAGGACAAAGAAGTCCACAATGTGTTCCAGTACATGATTTGACATTACCTTTAACATTTTTTTTATATCAAATGGTATTTGTCTCTCGAGGCTTGGTTCCTGTTGTCACTAGGTTGTTTGATCACTACAACTAAATATTGTCACGTAAATTACTTCAAGAAAGCACTTCAGTGTCCAGCTCAACCGTTCGGTTGAGGATCTTTTGTGTGGCTGTTTGTTCTTGATAAATGTGACAGTCCCTGTTTATAATATGACCAAGTGGCTGCCAAGGCCAAGGATAGAGCACTGGGGGGCACCCCATGTCAAAGGAACCACAGAGGAGGAGGCATTAACCATGACTATTGATAAAGTCCTATTCAATGCGTGGGATTTGAGTCTAATATGAATCAACTTGTTTCCTAAAACTATGCTTTACAAAAAGTTGAGCTAATATAAATTATAATGAGCTATTTTCCATGGAATACTAAATATTACAATGAAAGTTTTTTTTACGGTTTGCAAACAAGTTTCACCAAACAATTTGTCATTTTATGTTCATTTTATAATCTTTAAGATCTTACATCAGATAAAATGAAATATGCCTCTCTTTTTTTATGCCTTTTTTTTTTTTTTTTACTTGTGAGGACATTATAGAGTTTATATATATATATATATATATATATATATATATATATATATATATATATATATATATATATATATATACATATAAAGAGATACAGAAATGAAACAGTGTTTATAAGATGGATTTGTGCGTCATATTATTTGGATTTTCCCCAATTGGATTACAGATGCTTACATGAGCCGTAAAACTCAATAGATCTCCAACATTTTCCAATAATATTTAGATAAGGCTCGCCACATTTCCTCAAGACATTTGCCCTCGTCTCAGTGGTAATTAAATCACTATTTTATTAATGAATAATATATCAAATTAAGTAATTGATAATGAGATCCCATTTACATTTTCATGGGTAATAGATAAAGCAATTAGCCAAATGTTGATGAAGCGGATCTGTGAACACATGCTGGCTGCTTTAATCCACTCACACACGCTGACAAATATCAGACGGAACTCAATTGCAGCTGTCACTGCGAGACACGGTTTATGTGATACCGTGATAGCGTTTGTGTATGTCTTTGTGTGTTTGTGTGTGTGTGTGTGTGTCTGTGTGTGTGTGTGTGTGTGTTTGTGTGTGTTTTTGTGTTTAAGGTGAAGCTCAATATGAAGCTTCACCATGTGTTTCATCGTTTACCCAGCATGTCGTGAATCGTCTGTGAGGCAGTGCCATCTGTCTTTGCAGTTTCATTGCATGTTATATTTTGATAAAGACAATCTAGAATGAAAGGGATTGTTCACACGAAACAATCAATGAATCACAACAGTCAGCTTTTTAAATGGTACTGAATTGCTGCCCCGCCCTGCGATGAACTGGCGACTTGTCCCCCGCCTCTCGCCCGATGTTAGCCGGGATAGGCTCCAGCCCCACGTGACCCTGAACAGGATAAGCGGTAGAGAATGAATGAATTGCTGCTCCTGCCACATCATGTGTCTCTCTTTTTATAGAAACAGCGTCATGGGGAGCCCAAGAGGCAGAATGATCCATATGACATATATATATATATATATTGGAATATATATATATATATAACATATATATACATATATATGTTGGAAAATTTCCCCTTTCAAAGTGCTTTTTCTATTAAGCGGTCATCTAGTTGCACACTCATAACTAGGCCTACACTGTTATCCTTCAAAGCAAGGGTATATCCCTGAAGTATCCACAATCCCCTGCATTGTATAAGCAATCCCCTGAATTGAACTTCCCATTCAACCTCAAATTAAATGTGAAGTTATGTCGGAAAATACGTTTTTCATTAAAAATAAAACAATTTGACTAAAATTTGACATAAATAAGAAATACCTGCTAAAGTGGATTCTTGCGCATCAAATTTGGATGAAATCAGATGAATTGTTGAGAAATTATGTCATCAAAATGTTATCAGTGTCAAATGTTATCAGTTTTTATCGTACTTATTCAATATTTCAATGATTCTCATCAGTCAAGTCTTACTTGACTTAAAGTCTATGCATTTTATTGTCTTTTTCGAAAAGTCTTTTCTAATGCTGCATTCACAATGAATGCGACATGAGTTTAAATGTTGCTTTCCTCGCACAAATGTCACCTTGAATTATCCCGTCAGTAACAGAAATTCGCAAATATATGCCCCTCTCTTCCAGGAATGATACATACGTTGTTTCTCTTTACTATTTTACTCTGCTATCAACCAGGACTAAAGAAAACATAACTGCTGCTTTTTTGTTTGACGTGGAGGTTGCAAAGGTACTGGATTATGCAAGCCACAAAATTCTTATTCAGCTTTGGATTTCAGAGCTGAAACAAAATAAAATACTTCCACTGTTCTTAGTGTGAAGCCCTTTCATCCTGCAAAGCCCATTTAAGTAACAACAAGTCGATGTTTGAGACAGTTTATTTTTCTGTACCAAAGTTCAATGGCATTTTCAGAACATCCCATCCAGTCACGTAAATAAATGACCATGCAGCGAGGCCTAGATTGGCAGAAATCTTCAATATATATAATGAAAAATTGCAATCCACATGCCACTTAATTAGAAGTCAGCAACCACAGCACCCTTGAACTCGGAGTCTAAGGAATTGCGAGTGCGCTTCTTTTCTGAAAAAACGTTTTTCCCCTCAACACTGCAGGAAATTCCAGTTAAGTCATATGACGCTCCATGACTTGCTTTCACGAACAATGTAATCAATTAAGGACCTTCAACCTCTATTTCCTTTTTCCTTAAGTGAGTCTTTACTAATGGGATTTTCACTGAGGAAACTTTAGATTTACTTATAATGACTTTTTTAGTTCCTGCCACTTTTAGCTGCAAATAGCGGGCTGCTGAAAGAGTAGCTGGCTGATGAATGGCCGCCGTGTGAATATAAAAATGCTGTAATCCATCTTTAATGATAATTTAGTCATTTTGTTATTAATTTTCAATCAGGTATCCTTGGAGTGACCCTGACTTTAAAGTCTCCCACCATGAACATCCTATCCTCTCTCTTACCACGTTCCTCTACTGTCCCCCTCCTTTCTCCGCCCTCTGTCTTCTCTCAATCCAGCAAACCCTCTCCTTTCTCTGCCTGTGCTCCAGGCAGCCAATTAATCTTGCCAGGCGCTAATTCCTCATGAGTGCTATTTAGTGGCAGCTCAGTGGGAGGATCCATAAGGATTTAATGTGTTTATTAAAAGTTTGACGGCTGGTCGATGGAGACTTGTCTTCTCCCAGTGGCCCATTCTCTGTGTCTGTCAGCGGGACAAATCACAGCATGTGTGTTTATGGGTTTTCCCGCGTTTGTGTGAATTCCTCAGGGCTGATGCTTAGTAATAGATTTTCAATATCTGTGACACGTTTGGTGGCTGAAATTAAGCAAACACCAATGAGGCATTTCAACCGCTGGTGCCTGACAGGGAGAAGGGAGGGACTTGAGTCTCTTATACTCACCATAGAGTTATTTTACCCCGCTACTCGTTGCTGTCATTAAAAAACCACTGGAGACACAACAGACAAGATTAAGCCTGTGATGTCACCCCTGACAGCAAGGGTTTATCCCGGAAAAGTCCCCAATCCCCTGTCTTGTACAAGTAATCACCCTAATTGATTAAATGTGAGGTTATGTCCACAGTATTCATTGGTAGAAAAAGAAAAAGAAATCTCTAATCTAATTTTCTTGAATAGCAGAGCCTTTTCTATCTATGTTCATTCCTCCCCTGTCAAAAAGCTCTCAGTTCAGCACCCTGGATAGCTCCACAATGAGCTATTCACCCGAGACGTGGTGCTGGAACGTTTCTGATCTGATATGTACTGTTTTTTTCTTCATGTGATGCCTGACCATGAATGCCTTGGATGTACAGTACAGTTCACAAATTACCTTGTGTGATGTAACACACTCCCAAAACTTTTATTTTCCTTTTTTCTCTCTTTTTAATCTCAAATTGATGTTATGGCAGCTCAGATCCCCAGAACCATTGTCTGCCACGGTACAATGTGCCAAAACCAGGCCAGAAAATTAGATGAGATGAACTTCATGACTATGCAAGATACCAGAGAGACAAAGGGCCAGATGAAGAGATGGAAGAGGCAGAGAATGGAACAGGGGCAAGAGTAAAAGTGAGGGGCATGTTTGTGATTTGTGGGTTTAATGATTTGGAAATGCAACGAAAGGGCAATTGAGTGAGGAGACAAATTAGATAAGACGGATTGGTTCTACTGCCTCTCAGAGCACCAGTGATGTACATTTTCAGCCAAACGCACTATGATCACAAAACTACAGTGCATCAGTGAAGCAATAAGAGCTCCATCCACAGGAGGTTAAGTCAACTCCTTAATGATGAGTATCACATGATACAGAACACAATCTAATCGTTTAGTTGTAGACCTTCAAAGTACAGCATAATATTTCAGTAAAAGGGAGAGAGATGAAAGCAATTATTAAAGTTCCAGGTTAAGAAAGCATAACCTGTAAAGAACAACTTAAGTTTTTATCTTTAATACACCCTTCATCAAGGGAAATAATAATAATAAACTGCTAAACTCTTGTAACCTTGGAAAAAGGAAATCCTTGATCAGTATAAGTCGTGTACTGAAGTGAACTCAGTCTTTCCTATTAAACATTCTAGGGTATGGAGTTTTGAATCAAATCTATGACAACAAAAATCTCTGCCCTCAGCTGCTTTTTTTTTAATTTTGAAGTCCAAAGCCATTTTTATTAGACGCCATCTGTTCCCTTTTCCCCTGGGATCAGTGTTCTTAAAATTAAACAATTAAAACTAATCTTGGAGTCCCAACTGTCTACCAAGCTTTTTCGTCCTTGTGGTTTGGGAGTTATTTTGTCCTACATTAATAGATTTTTTTTTTTGTGTGTGTGTCTTTATTAATCACAAAAAAAATAGAAAGCTTTTTCTTTCACAGTGCTGAAGGTCTTAAATAGTTATTATCACCTGAAAACCCATTTTCGAAGACTAATGGACTTTATAGGACCATTCTGGTCTGGTACAGCTGGAACATAAAAAATAGATTGTAACCTATTATTTTTATAATGTGCAGCCTGGCAAAACTTTGGCAGACTGTTTCTTCTTTAATGGAGGCATGTCGCCGTATGGCTGCCGACCTGTTGCAGTAACCAATAAAAGATGTTCCATCTGTCCATTATTGAATTAGTTTACTTCTGTAAAACATTCTTCACAGATTACCGCACGTACATGAATAAATCAAAGAAAATGTGTAATTAAATTCATTATGTAGCGGGTTATCTACGTTTTTATTTCGAAAATAATTGAATAGGGGCACCACCCAAAGTTAATTTGGGAATTTATGAAACTTAGAATTAATCAATTCTTAATGTGATTAAACTTAAAAATTGCACATCTGAAAGTCATCAACTCTTTTACAAAGTACTCTAATTTCTCTTCAAGAAGGAAAGACACCTGTTAAATATGAAGTAAATAAACAGGTTAATGCGTAAACCTTGTGTGTATGTATGTGTGTGTGTGTGTGTGTGTGTGTGTGTGTGTGTGTGTGTGTGTGTGTGTGTGTGTGTGTGTGTGTGTGTGTGCGTGTGTGTGTGTGTGTGTGTGTGTGTGTGTGTGTGTGTGTGTGTGTGTGTGTGTGTGTGTGTGTGTGTGTGCGTGTGTGTGTGTGTGTGTGTGTGGACTGATGGTTCAACAGCTGAGAGTTTGTGAAATAGGTAATGGTGATAGAGAGGAATTTTTGACGGTTTTGAATTCTCTGGAACTTAATTATTACTACTGGGCACGATAAAATTTAAAGGGACTTAAATTTTATACATCAACCCCAGATCATGAATGAGCATGATAGAACATTCTTACTTTGTGCTGGCCACAATCACGTCCGTGGATCGGGATGTTGTAGTCAATCCAACAGTTTCCTTCGCTGGAAAGGGCCCTGTTCCAAAAATCAGCTGTAAACTTCTCTGCAGGTATCTCTATCTAAGCTGCTGTATGGAGACTGGAGGTTGCTGCGTACACACGTTCGGCTGGGCAAGAGAAGGACTTGGTAACAATCGTCCTTAGTGCAGGATGCAAAAATGGGAATAAAAAAAAAAGGATTCTGGTCCCTTTAGTCTAGCATACAAAACTAATTTCAAGAAGAGTCGTAGGCCTCACAAAACTTCTTAAGGGAAATTGACCTTCTGCAGGGCTAGCAGTCTCAGAATGAAAAGGGATTCAAATTTCACTCTTAGGAGCAGGTTCAAACAAAAATTAAAAGTGTGCATGCCGTTATTGAGCTAAGGGTTATGATGCTCTACAAATAATCAGTTCAGAATATGAAGCATAACTGAACAGCGAAAAATCAATGAAATTGGAAGAAGAAGAAGAAGAAGTCGTCCCATTTTTATACCCGTCTCGGTGTCCCAGTACCTTATTCGCATGAAGGGATGAGCAGATGCCCATTTGGTTGACAAAGGGGGGCGACAAGGATAAAAGGTATAATACTAACACGTTGGGTAGAATTAATTTCTGTCATAGTGATCAAAATCATAAAGGACAGTGTGTATAATAAATACCTTGTATTCTATATAATGTGTTCAAGCCAAACAGTAATCAAGAATTTATATTTAGTAATCAAAAACAGCTTAACTACAATTATATCAGAATAAGTCGTTTTGATACATATATCAGTGTTGTAGCCGACAGGATAAGAACACGTGAAACAATCAAGTTTAGCACTTCTACAGTGGTAATTAATATTGTGCTTGTTTGTTATTCAAAGACAACATTTAACAATTATTAAACTCATATTATTTAAACTGTATGAGGTAAGACAGACATATTCACATATTTAAACAGTAGTAAGTCAATAAAAAAAAAATTTTGAATGGATTTTTCTATATATATTTACCATAAAGTCCAATTGAGTAAGTTTTAAAATGAAGTAAACAACAGTTCCTTAGTTCTATTGTTGATGAGTCCTAAGTAGCGCTGTGTGTCCCTGGTGTTATTCTTCAAAATTCCAATGAGGTCAGCCAACTGATACCAGAATGGGAGTTTGGCCTAGTTGTCAGCCATAAAAGTTTTAGTGCACCTAAGATCGTGACTCCGGGATGCTCAAGTCAGAAAGAAAGTCTCCTCCGTTAATTGATTCCTAGAGGAAGAACAGAATCCTCTTTGTTCTTTAAGTCCTGCGGAGAACAGATTGCGGTGGAAACCTGTCATTCTTCTGAAGAAAAGCCCCAGATGCCCTGCTACAATTAATAAGAACACTTAGACCCTTGACCACAACTACAGATAATTGACCTTTGACCAAAGAGCAAATGTAAAAGATACACATATTTAGTCACTGTCCTTAAACTAGTACAGTATACTTCAGCTGAGAATAAATGTTTGGGAAAACTTGATGTAATAGAAAATAGTCCTACACCCAACCACATTCCATCCAAAAATCAACATATGACTATAGTTGGAATTTGATCGTTGATTACTACTAAAATTACTAAAAATATTACTCAAATTGTAGCATTAGCATAATATTATTAGACTTATATTATTCTATTATATTCTCACATTCTTATATTAATATTATTTTATATGTTGTTTTTTTCTTATTCCTTATTGGTACTTTTTATTCCATTCTAAGAGTTTTTAAAGGAGAATCTGTAGCGAATTAGTAATTATTTAAAAATAAATTCTGCATACCTGTTCATAGAGAAGCAGCAGCAGAATGAGGGAACAGCGCTGGTGACCATGAGGCACTTTTATAACCTCAAAAAGAAGGCGACACACCCAAACACAACTCTGCACATTTACAACAATCAAAACCTAAGCCAGCAACAGTCGTGCATGTCTCCTCTACCACACTCCCCTCGCACAAACAAATGCAAAACCACTGTGTAGATGCAGATCTACATGGGCTTATAACAAAAGTATGGAGACGCAAAGTCGAGTAAAACCCATTTGATGTGGCCCTCAGTCACATTATGAGACATGTAACCCACAACCATTGCGAGAATGTTCTCTACCTTAAATTTAATCTAATCCCAATTGTATTTATTCTTAGTCTTTATCCTAAATCAGTCAGAACTGGTCTGAAAGACCTCACACACACACATACATAAGAACGATTGATGCTTTGCTGTTTGGCCACAATATCAACCCTGAAAAGAAGCCGGAAGATGACTAAAAGTCCTTACAACTTTCTAGCAGACACTGATGTACCGAGTGTTTATTAAGTGTGTGTGCCCTTGTGTATTTGTGGGTACTGCGTGACCAGACAGCGAGCCCGCTCCATTATCCTCGGTCAGCCTTTAACAAGCTGCGAGACCCTGTGCAACCCAGCAGCTGTCATTTACTGTCTTTTACCAAACAAGCACCCAAACACACAAAATACACAAAGTATTCAACCACACACACTAAAAGACACCCACAGACACACACTCAGTCGTCTAAATTGATGGGCTCATCAATTTTTTAATCTGCATTGTTCTTACGACAACAATTACCATCCTTCCCCCTCGTCTCAGCACCCAATATAAATTGGTCCCACAGGGTGAATAGCTTGTTATTGCTGTAATTACACACAGCGGTTATATAACTCTCCTCTCGCCTCCATTCGGCTCTCCGTCAGATCTCCTCTGTCCTCTGCTCCCCCCTCACACCACTCCCCTCTATCATGATTTGTTTTATTTTCCTCTTCACCAGTTTTTTGTTGTTTTGTCTGCAGTCCTTATTATTCCCACGCCTGTTCATCATGAGGGCTGTGCTTTGGAGGCCAGTGGTTGATGGATATAATTATAGAGGTTTTGCTTGCTTCGGGTCTGAAGTTGGATGTGTGCGTCCGTGCAGTAGCTTCTAAGCAAAAGCCCCTACATGTATATTATAGGGAAAAGCCCCTACATGTATATTATAGGGAAAAGGAGCTACATGTATATTAATTATCGGAGGTCAAGGGCGGTTAGAAAAGCAGGAGGATCATGTTCTGTTTCTTTTTGTTTTGTTTTATTTCTGCTAAGGGGAGGTCTTGTTTTTCTTTTTTGGAAGAGTAGAGACATGACTTTTTAAAGCGATTTTTTAAAGCCATTATTTTTAATCGCAACTAGTGTTTCTAATATGCACGGATGCTCGTTAAGTATTTTGTTATAGAAAGATTTTGAAGAGAAAACATTTAAAAATTGAACTTGACTAAAAGCAATCTCCTCTTTTTTCTTGCATTTTAGTAAAAGAAAAAAAAAAGTCTAACTTGCAATATAGTTGTCCTATAATAACACCCTTATACTTTTAAGGGTGTAATTAGATTCCTTAAAAGTTAGCAATATAATGGAATCGTCATCACTACGTCCATCGATCTATTGATTTAACACGAAAACTCAAAAACAATTTTCTGGATCATTTTCAAATTTTTAACCTCATTGACCTTAGAGCAAGGAAGAACTGGAGTGATTTTGTCAAAGATCGATTCTATATTTTTAATACTCGGTCGGGCTTTACCTTCAAATATTTTCATTCCATAGTTTTGCAATCGTTGGTCCGATTTAGTCAAAATTGCGTATGAGTATGAATGAAGTTAGGGCCACTGATTTGAAGTCACTGTTGGATATTTTGTGCACAAGAAGTCTGTAAATAATGAGGTTTCAGCTTATGCCTGTGAGAGGCATCAATACATGTATTGTAGTACAGGGCTCCGAGAACATAACCAATCCATTTTTTCTCCTTCTTGAGGGACAAATTAGATTTTTTTTCTGAGATCGGATTTAAGTCACTTCATCCTAGTTAGGATACATATCCGATATGTAGCCATGTCACATGAATGCAAGTGGAATTAATATGGGTTTTTGCCTCTGCACATGCGTTTGGTGTTGTTATCATCGGTTTGAATACCATGCAATGTCAAAAATATGTTGTTAACACAGATGACTTGTGCAAAAACTCAATTAATATGGTGTTTCAGAGGAATGGTGCATTCACACTAGATAAAGGTCATTACAATTATGAATGTATACTATCAATAAATAGTGCGAGGTGTTTCAAGACTCAGACAAACATCATACCGCAGCTCCGTCCTGGTCATCTAAGGGGAAAAATGTTTTTCCTGTTAGAGTTCGTGTTTGCCATTTTTTTAAAACCATCCCACAATCTTTTATCGTCCATCTTTATTGTTATATTGTTTTGTACCTGTCTTTGACTTTGAAGGCTCATTCTGTTTTGTATTTTTCCTGTCTAACTTTCCTCAATTTTGAAATTCCAGTCTTTGGATTGTCACTTGTGCTTTACGTTTCCTCTCATGATTTCTTTGATCCGGTTTTCCTTTTTATTTCCTTTGTTAGTATTTTCTTTCTCTATGCCTCCTGTCTAACGGTAGTCTTTGTGTGTTTTCTGCTTCTTCTCCCTCTCTGCGTCCCTCTCCTGTGTTCCATTTGTTCTCCTCTTATGTGATCATACATCATGTTCTCCTTGTCTTCTCCCTCCAGCTGTGCCTCACTGTCTCATTACTTCAGTGTATTTACTCTTTGCTCCTCTTTCCTCGTGTGCCAGTTTTTGTTGATGTTCTCACATGCACCAGCAATCCTTTCCCAGTGTTCCTAGTGTAAGTTTTCAAGTCTTTTTAAGTATTTCATTTATTTTTTTACTTGCTTCTTTTGACTTTCCACTTAATTTCTGCCTTTTTAAATGGTGTGCCTCATGGACTGACTCAATAGTTTTGGCCCAGGACTGTCTTTGGATATTGCTTTTTGGATTTTAGACTGCACTTCCTCTGCCTCCGCCTGGTATCTGCACTTGGGTTCAAACTGTCATCGTACTAGGACTCATAACACATAGAGCTGAAGCTCTGCTCAACCGCAGCTCTGTTTCTCTTTTGGCTTCCTTTTAAAAACGTCTATTTGAACTATTACGTGAAACAAATTTCTCTTGGCAACCGTTCCAAGACGTCATAATATGTCCATCTAATAGTTTACGGTCAGATGATGATAAACTGTTATCATCATCTGACAAATTATGGAGGCAGAAATGCACTGCTTTTTGATCCGTAAAGTCTAAAATACCAGAGATGTAGGCAAATTGACAAACTTTTTACATTAACCCTGTAATACCCTCACCAAGATGAAACAAACAATGGAAAATATGTCTCTGCATATTATTATTTTTTTGGCATTTATTAAGTAAATATCTTAGAAACTCTAAATTAACCATAAAATGAAAAATCCTTTGATGAAATATGTTTTTAAACCAAAAAAAATGTTTTAATTATCTTTAAATTTAACAAAACAAAATAATTTGATGATGGAATTTTGTATTTCATGTAAAATAGTAAATGTGAGTTAAATTTGCTGAATATTTTCTGAAAGCATGTTTTGTAGGAAACCATTTGAACCTGATAAGATTTTTTGGGTTGAATTAAGTAACATAATTCTGTTAGTAAGTCTTCAAATATGCCAAAAAAAATCCCTCTTATCAAACAAGACTTTCTCGAAGCCATGGTTTATGGCTCTTTCTAAGAGGCCCATTATGAGCTGTGGTGTCCCCCATGGTGCTATCTTTGGCCTCTTACTATTTAGCATACACATGCTGCAAGTTGGACGTTGAAGATGCCAAAGTAAATTTATAACTATTTCTCCTGTACCTCTCAGAAGTGTTTTTCTTTCTTCTCTCACTGAAAGGTATCTCTCCTGTTGACTCTTACCTGCCAGCCAAGTTAACCTCTCTACTGATTTCATTACTGCTGAGACAGTCAGTCACTGCAGAGGTGAAATGAAATTTAAAGTTTTTTAAGTGACCACTTTATCAGAGATGCCAGCAGACGGCGAGTATGTGATTGAATCTTATTGTCAAAGAGAAATTTCAGACACTGTGATGCCATACTGGAGAGGTACTGGAGTGCTGTGAGCTCTATTTCCCCGTCTCACTCTGCCTGTGTCATACATCAGAATTACACTGAGGGAAAATCGTCAACACGACTGGAGTGTCAGTTTCTTATCTGTAGACATCTTCCACTGTGGAGCTGTCCTGTTACCATACCGACACGATAAAACAGACGGGAGCTGAAAGTCTGAGAAAAAGAGTGAGAAATGATGGTACAAAAACATATGGAGATAAACTCCCCTTAGTCTTGGAAATATACAATTGACATTTCCCAAATATAAATCCAGTTCTTCCCCACACTACGGTGTATGGTGGCTTAAATTTGAAAATGATGCATGAAATTTTAAGGGATTTAATTAAAAAGCTTCTCGTGCAATATTAATAACCCCGAGTCTGCTTTGGCTATAGAATGTGAAATATAAACGGTTTATGTAATAATTTTAATAGGTGCCGTTTCGCATAAAGGTTTTTAGCAACCTATACATTTGGGGTTATGAAATTATGAGTATGACTGTGGGAAGCACAGCGTTGTACCTTATTGATTAGCATGTTTGCCTCACAGTATTAAGGTCCTGGGTTTGAAACCCAACCTATGTATCCTATGTGGAGTTTGCATAGTTTCCTCCAAATTTTCTGCCTTCTTCCCAAAAGCCAAAAAAAAAAAGAAGAAAAATTACATTTTAATTAAGTTTTCATCTTTAGATTTGTATTGGCAAAGACAATCGATGGTAACCCAGCATCCTCATTGGATACACATAATAAACACATAATAAAGAGCTCTTAGTTTCAACAACGCGCCCCCTTCAAAAAATAGCCACAATCAAAAATACAGGGCTTATATTTCAAAAAAGTCTCATGACTCAAGCATACAATTCTCAAATGAAACTAAAAGCGCTCTTTTAATTATTTTAAGATCTACTTATCTTAATCAGAAAAAAACTTTTTTGAAGAAGCAACCTGAAATCTTTGCATAAAAAACAAAAAGACTTTGTACAACAAGGAAACCATATTTCAAATGTAATATTCATTTGTTCATTCACATTCCATGTCTCTCCTTCCAAGATTCAGATGGAGTAATTGGCTTTTGGCTTTGCTGCCAGCACTTTGAACCCGAGGAAGAATGGGGTCAGTGCCGTTGTCCAACAGCCATGTCAATAGCCATTATTTATTCATGCCAGGCAAAGAGTTTTAATAATGATAACTGTTTTGAATGCTGATGTATAGCTGGATATTGAATCAAACATGGTCAATGCGTCTGAATTTTATAAGTCCAGTGAAACCCGTCTCAGGTACTGTGTTTAGTCAGAAAGTAGTGCAGTCGTGTACTCCACACTGCTCCCATAATCCCGTATGGATTGCAGATGGATACGCTCCATCAGTAGAGATCCAGTGCCAGCCCGTTTGTACATCTGCTTATCCTCCTGTGAACATGTGTTGAAAGTCTTGACTAGAATGGGGTTCTGAATAAAAAGAATAGGTTGGACTGGCCTAAATAATCCCAGGAGTTTCAAAACAGTTTTCTGTGAAGTCAATGTGAGAGGAAACTTGTCTTCCTCCCCAGAATTTGTTTCATTGTGGGAAAAATGGAAGGAAGTTGGATGGAATTCTGGCGCGGGTCGTATTGGGCCCGGAATCTGCCAGTTGTTGACCCCCTTGATCTAGATTAGTTGGTGAACCAAATGGCTGACAAACACCGCCGTTCCTAGAGCATTTGGCGTGGCTGGAAAGGTGCGACAGAAATGGACAGTAGAATCCCCGGATTGATTTATTGTGTTTGCTAAAGCAGAATGGGAAGATATCTACTTTATATGCAGCAGTTAAACACTGAGTGCACTCCAACACTCCATAAAAACACATTTAATAAACACCAGGCCCATTATCCTGCTCCACATTGTCTGTCTGTATATTCATGCAAATCTGCCCTGTCATTCATGAATCACAACATGCCACTCCGGAGTTATGCATAGAAATTCTACTAAGGTGTAATTTAGAAAACTACTTGAAAGGGATGGAGGAGTTCAATAAGCCATTAACACGTGATATTTTTTGTGTTTCTGTGGGATCTTGTGTATTCAACTAACGGATCCATGATGGATATAGTTAATAAGATAATAAATAGTAAATATCCTTAGAGAGAGAGTATGAAGTCATTTTCATGTCTGTTTACTCCTCTGGATTGGAACATTGAAAACAGTAACCAACACCAATTGTTCATCTATCAAAGCAGCTTGTTGGATAAGTCAACAGTGTGAGGTGCCAAAGAGGCACCGACATCAAAGAAATTGTTCCTAAATTCAGCATTACTTGGCGAAAGCAATGATATAATTTCATTGTTGTTAAATATTGCTTCAAGGGAGTTGGAACGGCCGGCTGTTGAATAAGTCTGTGTGATTCTGATCAGTATTTGTTTGTGAAATTATGATGCTACGAAGATGCAACCTTTTTTTTTTCTTTTCGCATCTGTTACATAACGATGACCTTTTTAACTGTGTATGTGGTTATATTGTACTTCTGAAATGACTGAAGCATTGTACAGGTTATCATTAATGGGTCATAGGTGAATGTGACGGGATTTAACATAAAAAGTCAAGATGGGCCGAGTTTTATTTGATTTGAACGAATACAATATGTCCATCAACATTTTCATGGTTAAATATGTAAAATTCAAAAAGAACACAATATATATATTTATTTATCTTTTACAACATTAGATTGCGAACACTTTCCCCTTCCATTGAAGTAAAACTGACTTTATCATACAGCAGATTTCTTTTCACACCTTCTGTGTTATGGCCCCCGATGACTTCCTGGCTGACACACAGGAAGCTGTCTGATGGTTCAGGGGCTGGTCACCGGCTGCTGGCTGGCCAGGTGGTCACTAACTGGCTGTTGGCTGGAGGTTTCGGTAGCTATCAGGCCCTGTCTGGCTGTGCCGGCTGGTTATCAGCTCCTGCCATGTTGCAGGATGGGGGTTGGCTGCTGGTTCACTGGCTGGCTTGGTCTCACTTTGATGGACTGAACTTCTGAGCGGATTCAAATCAGAGCCGTTGACGCAGAAAACAAGGAGACATTAGCATGGCCAGAACTCTGAGGCTTCTTCATGAACACCCCTTTTAATGTAAGACCATAACACAATGCAGCAATGCTGTATTAGCATTTATATTGTATTGTTTGTTGGATTTAAGGGAGATTCCACTATTTTCAACATGGGTCTTTGTCATGGTTCTGGTCTAAGTTGATGTTTATTTTGAAAGTTCATGTTTCTTTGTGTGGTTTTTTTGGCTCAATATGTGTCCTGTGTCCTGTGCAGGGGCCAGTTAAGGGGCCTGTGCAGGGGCCAGTTCAGGGGCCTGTGCAGGGGCCACAGGACACAGGAGTCCTGTGTATTCTGTAACATTCTCTGCTGCTGTAACACTGCAATTTCCCCATTGTGGGACTAATAAAGGTTTATCTTATCTTATCTTTATAGTTTCCTGTTTTAATTTGAGGGTTTATTTTTCCTAACACCATTTCAGGTTATACTTTCCCTTTTTTCTGTTTTCAGCATGACCAAATCCTCCATCTCACTGAGAGCAAGTTATTAAAGTGACCTCTTTCGTTATTTGAGAGCAGTCTATCTCCTGTGTTGTCTGCACTTGGCTGCTCGTAGGCTGTTTTTGAACCAGCCTAAGAGGTTTTATTCATATAAATGTGGCCATTATGTCTAACGGGTCATGCTACTGTAACTGCACTCGCCACATGGATTTGAGAGATTTGGGAAAGATGACTTTTACAGGAGTCGGCATATTGAGCCAATAAATTAATCTATTTTAGAGCTTAAAGTTGTACATAAACCCATGTTTCTGAATCTTGATCTTGACCAAAATCTAGCAAAGTCAATTTTGACTTACCACTTGGTGTTGTGTGGGCACCAGCAGGGATAGCAAAGACCCATTTTGGGCCCAGTTTCTTTGGGTGAAACATGGATACTACATGGATTCAATCTGGGTTGAAAGCAGTTGTATCCATAAGTTCCATGTCATAGAAGAGTTATCCAGGTGTTAAACTGGCCCCTGCACAGAAAAGCATCCAAGACCCATTTTGGTTCCTACATGTGACTGCATTGGCTGAAATGTGTGATTGGAGATTGGTTTTATTCCATGCTGACTGTGTGCAAAATGGCTTTATGCATTACAAGCATTCCCATCTGGGAAACATAAACTGATCCACCATAACATTATTACCCCTGACAGGTGAAGACAGAATTACATTGATTATCTCGTCACAATGGCATAGAAACATTTTGTCCTCGAAGGAAAAATTGGCAGGAACAAGGATCTGAGAGATGTTGAAAAGGACCCAATTAAGATTGGAGGCCATCTGGGTCAGAGAATCTCTCAAACAGATGATGTTTGCTGTCCTGGTCTGCAGCTTGGTACCTATAGAAGTGGCATGTAGATTTGCAATAAATGTATTTTTTTGAAATTCAAAATGGAAAAACTATATTATATTCAATTTGAAAAGAGAAAATAATGAAACTTGTGAAAAGGTTGAAGTTAACACAATAATACATTAGCATTACTTTGAATAAAAAAAGGGTTTTCTGAAATCAGCTATTTTTCGAGCATTTTAGATTTGAAAATAGTGTGGAATTCTTCTTTTTGTTTTTGGTTCAGATTCTGATTTGAAAGATTGTAATATTTCTTTGCATTTCTTCAACTTCTGTCTGATATCTTGCAGGTGATGCAAATCAATATGAAGCATGTTGTTATTTTTGATGAATACATAAAATACTTAGATAAGTGAACTTAATCATTGTGGCTCAAAGCCTTTTTCTAAACTTTCCGAAGTTGCTGTTGTGCCTCAATCTTACCAAACGGTGATACTTCCGCAACATTAATAATGGAGTACAAAAATGATAAAATGCTATAGTAGGTTAAATGATTGTTAGTGAGCTATGTTTGGAAAGTTTAACTGAAATCCTCAATTTCTATTATTGCTAGTTTGATAGTGGATCCCTCTTTTAACAGGGATAGGAGGAGCATATCTTGAAGTTCTGACTGCTGGCCCAGCTGCTGTCTGGGTCTTTAACGTACCTGCAGTAGAAATAAGAGACAATCAGAGCATATGCGTAAAAGAAACGTTTTATCAAAGGGGAAAAAGTTCTGCTACAAACTGTGGTTATGGTTGAGTTTAATCGCTGGTTAACATGACAACTCCTTCTCCCTCCCTCTCTTTTGCTCCTCAGACTCTGTAAATATGAAAAGTGTTGTTTTGTTTTAACACATTAAATCCTCAACAGATTTTTATCAGTATCAAAATTTCAAATCATCTCATTCAATTTATCATTTTATATTCCTCATAAGCACACATTTGACACGTTATCTTTCTAAAACTGCAGCTTCGTTGTACTGAAGTTATTGCTCTGTCATTTTTAAAAATTTAAATGAGATGAAAGGAGGGTTTATTATATATCTACAAATGCAAATCTGAAGACATTTCCCCAGCCTCCATTTTTTATTAAATTCCCTTCACAATTACATTCTTATATTGATATTTCAAATACTATTATATGCCGTTCTGCATGTGTGTGTTGACTGATTTTTTACTATCTTTGATGTCTTATTTACAAACTTGTTGAAAGAATGCAATTAAAAAGGATAAAATAAAAATAGAAATAGAGTGAGTGGTACTGGCACTTTCCGGTCTTTGTAGCATTTTGGTCAAATATTTCAAAAAGGGGTTTGGTCCTGATGTTTGAACTTTATCATTTTCCCATCTTTAATTCATTTCACATGTCCTAATGTCCTAACTTCTCCTTTCTGTTATTCCCCTTAGTGGTAACTACACCAGATCCTCTGTTTCCATCTTACCCTGCCCTCTAATCAGATCTCACCTGATCTGTCAGTCTGTCCATCACCATAGCAAACAAGAAGGGGCTCAAAGCCGGTCCTTGATGCAGTCCTAACTACTCCTCACTCTTACTGCTCATCGCTGTCATACTGTTCTCAATAAATATCCTGTACCACTCTTACATGCTTCTCTGTAACTCCAGCGTTCCTCATTAGTAATTCGTATTTTCACATTACATTAGCACTCTGATGGCAACTATGCTAATCTTTTGAGAAAGAGGGGAGGAGAAATCGTCTGTCTTGAAATTTTGCCATGTTTGATTGGGAGAGACCCACCCCAAAACCTGATATTTAAAAGGTAGCATATTTATCTCTATAAAAAAACCATTGAGACCTTCACCGAAAACATAAATGTTCCACAGGGTGAATTTGATTCTTATCCGAAGGGATATGAAAGTACGACTAGTAAACAATTGTTAAAAAGGTGAATCTTCCTCCATGAAACCCTGTAAATCTATTCCCACTGAGGAGTCCAGTGCGGAAATGTGGTCACTTGATGCACAGGTTTGTTTGTCTTTGTACTACCTCGGGTATTTGTGGCGGTGTGAAGCATCCTGTCACTGCGGCAGATAGACTGAAATAGACTACCTGGCTTGGCCAAGCGGAGAGAGAGATAACGTGTGTCTGGAGACTGGCTGCTTCTTTGTTACTGCACTTTGGCTGTTATTTTACCTCTGCGTTTTTGTCACTTTGGTAATTAGAAACATAATGGGTTTTTTTCTTTTTTGAAGGATTTTTGACAAATTAATGTGCAAGCCTCTATTTTTTTAATTGGCTGTAGTAGAATACTTTTCCTGTCCCTCTAAAATCATTTTAATGAGACAGATTTTACTTAAAGGAGCCATTCACCCTGAGTATTGTATCATTATTTTAAATCAAGAGAAATTATTATTCATTGTGTGTATTTATTTCTAAACCTGCATTTATACAAACTTGATGAATAAATAGGGGCGGACCTCCATCCTTTATAAGAGAGAAAACACCGCTCCTTTCCAGATATCAAAGACATATTGTGGAATAAATGCTGTAATTAGATTGTCCCCATGGGGTAAAATTGCTTCTCGCTGTCGAGAATCACTACCAAAAAAATAAATTTTACCAGAAAATAAATGGTCAAATAACCAGCAGAGAGGATCAGATGGGGTAATATATAAATAAACAGCAGTGGATAGCACAGGTTAACAACTGTTTGTTAAACGCATATATAGCAAACAGGATAAAGTCGTTTTTGTTGTTATTGTCTTGTAGTGCAGAGACCTGGAGGCTTATTCCTGAAGTCCTACGGTGTTCAATCTCTCTTATCTTGATCTCACCACCATTGAGGTTATCACTCTCAGTGTATGTGTGCGCCACTGTGTTTCATTATCTCCTAAAGTCACATCTGTGTCATTTTTTTCCCAAACATCTGATAGTGGAAGAAGACATTTTTGTCTCTTCTCCAGATCTAACCATTTCTGACCCTTTCCAATAACAGCATGGGGAATCTGGGATAGAGCCGCGTGTTTATCGTGTTTATCTTGCAGACACTAATAAATATTATAATCCAGCGGCCCTTTGCTGTGTTATGAAGTGGAGTTTAGGGAGTCTCGGTTTGTAAAATAACTACAACAGCTAATACCCAGCCTTTGAAATCCATCCGCTGGCTAATTCTCTTGGTTGCTATAAAACTCTTACTTTGCCTGATGGGGCTATCGATTGTATCTGTTTCTCTTGTCAATGTAAAGAACAAAACATGATAATCTAACAGCTGCTTAGTCAGCGCTTATGCTGATAGATGATCCTGGGGTGGTGGAGGAGAAAGACAGATAAGGAAGAGGGAGATGGTGGGAAATTAAATGGGTCATAAAAATAGAATAGTGATGAGGATGAAGGGGTGAAGATAAGATAAATCAAGAAAGAGGAGGACACAGTGAGGGCGGAAAAAAGGAAGTCAGTGTTGGTGTTTTGGATAGATGAACTGAATGCAGACAGAGACAGAATACAGTATCCTGCGATGTCAGTTAATCAAAACAGACAATCCAAAATAAAGGTAATCTAGGCCTATGTTGTTGTCCAAGGCAGCAAGGGAACTCCCCAACCCCCTGCATTGAACATGCAATCCCGCCAATTAAACTTATATTAAGATTAAAAAGCTCCTCCTAGTGAATAAAATATAATACAAGATAGATCTCCTCGAGTCAATTCATGTTCCCCAAATTTAGACTAAATTGGAACAACGGCTATCGAGACGTTTTCCAAAAAACAGCGTTTTTCCCAAAACTGCTCTCTACTGATTAAAATAAGCACCTTTGGAGTAAAATATACAAGTAACCATGAATGTATGGGAGCTTCCAAAAGCTTCCAAAATACAACCAACATTCCTAAAATCAACCCAGTTCTTCCTCTTACTACTTCCTACGTATATGTATATATATGAAACATTTTTTTTGAAAATGATCAATGAAAACTTTTTTGAGTTACGACTTTTCAGGGATATAATAACCCACCAGAGAAGACAGAGGAACAGCCAAGAGTTCAGAACCAAATAAACTAGCTGAACACATTAGGATCACAATTGATATTGATAAAATATCATTGATTCCAAAATCTTAATTGAAGATACTAATTTGAATTCAGTCACCAGTGGAAGTCATTTTTTAAAATCACTAACAATTCTCTTTTTACAGTGTGTGTTATTTGTAAGGAATAAGCTACAGGAATAAAATTGTCAGATTTATCCAACAATAGTACACAATATGTAATTATTGTTTTATATTGTAGGTTTTTTTGATGGTAGATTTATGAAGAAAAAAACTTTAAGGATTCCAAATAGGAGGACAAGAAAAAATAAATGGGAGGGAAAGGAAAAGATAGGATGTACCAGAACAGAGGGGTAAAAATAAGGACAAACACATGAGAAGAAGAAAAGCAAAGACAGCAAAATAAATATTGGAAACAACACAACTAATGTAAACCCAAATCCATAAAAGACAAAATTGAAGAGGAGGGAGTTGAAAATAATAAAAGCTTCGGCAGGAAGTAAGATCTCGAGGATGTGACATTCAGAGCATATACTAAACGATTTTTACCATTGAAGACTTACTCTAAACTCTTACAGGGGATATATGTCACATGGATCGGAAAAATGTAATCAATATGCTGCTAGTCCCCTGAAGCTTGAAAAATATTGGATTCTACTCTAAATCAACTCAATGGTGTCTCTCATTATGCTCCATTCATGCAACATCAGCAAAATCGAACGAACGGGAAAACTTGGGTTTATTCAAATTCGAGCGCAGTCACACAATATTTGTTGGCTGCACACTGTTTGTGTTACGAACTTTCTTGGGGCAGACTTGGACCCAGGTGCAGACACAAGACAGCCTGGCTGAGCAGGTGCAATCAAAATATTTAATATCAACCAAAAGAGGCACGAGGAAAAAACAGGGGATCAAACAGGAAAAAACCCCACTTGGATTAATTTCAAAAACACGGGGAGAAGGCTGGGACGGGTGATGACACGGGGGAACATCATACAACGAACTGGCACAGAAGGAAAGGTGAGGAAAGACTACATACACTGACGTAACGAGACAATGAGACACAGCTGGAGGGGAAACACAGGTGAACATAATGACCAATCACACAAGAGGAGAACAGAATCGCAGGACAGACACTTAAAGGGAGAAAGGAACAAAAGTGAAACACACAAAGACTACACTAGGAAGGACAAATGAAATAAAGAACAATAAACAGATAAACACACTAAAAAGGCAACACAAAATGACGGAACTTCACATAATAAATAATAAACACAAAGTCATGACAGTTTGAGATTAACGATGCATCATGTAAAGATGTCAAGGATGTAGTTCTTTAAATGTATATATATTTGTAAGAGTTAAATCACAAAAAAGAGTCCCTGTTAAGTTCCTGCAGCTTTCCAATGACCCAATCCTTCCCTCCTAAATGGACCTCCAGCCCTCACAGACTGGCACTACCCTCAAAGAACATTCATACAGTACATGCATCATTTGGTAGTTGCTTTAAAACGTCTGAAATACAAATTTAAAGCAAGCTTTTCCTTCATGTTTTCTCTCCATAAGCCTCCCATCTACTTTGTTGAACATTACATGAAACCGTTAGGGGGACATTGCAAATTCACAGCACGTTATTTTCAATCCATGAAATTAATGTCTTAACCTTTCTAAGAAACTCAATGGCCATCCAACTGAATATTATGATAATGGCATTAGTTAAAATGTTAGCATGTGAGTTTACTAGCACTATTTCAAAGCAACAACCAGAGCTGACTCAATGGGGACCATTTTATGGGGTCCAAGCATAATTTAAAAAAATGTAAAACACTCATTATCGATTTTATTAGTATAATCTTGTTGTACGTTATCAAATCAGTCATGCCAACCTCTTTGGATAATCATTATAAGAATCATATTGGGATTTAATGCAAATACATTGGACGAATAACTCATGAAAAGTTTGAAAACATTAAAATGTGTACATTATTTTAAGAAGTGTTTAAAAAAAAATACACATCCATTAATGCTGAAAAATTTAAAGATGTAACCAGTTTTCTCTTCTTCTCTGATGAAGTGGAGTTTCATTTTTTAAGTAAATATAGTCTTGTGAGCGCATTAACACTTCCAGCAAAAGCAATGTGAAGTACAACAATTATAGCATTTCACTGGTTGCCTAGGTGAACCACAGTATCTGAGCTTCATTGATGATGGCTTCAGATCCTCTTCGTGCACGAGTTTAACTCAGAGTTAACAAAGTCAGAGTTGATTGAACCAACTCGGATCAGCGGTTCTGGAACTGAAGACTCTGAGTTGCTCATCTCACCCGGAGCTCAGGGTTGAACTCACATTTCTTAAACCTACTTTTGGAAATACATGCCTGGGTTCACCAGAACACAAACGAGGAAAGAGGTCGTTCTTACAAGAGTCAGAGTGAGTTACGTCGTTGGGACCACAGAGTCTGTTTATCTTTCATTGTAACCCCTGCCACGAGAAGGATTACAGAGACACTGGGAGCACTGGCTGTGGGTGAAATATTATATATTCATGTTTTATTAGAACTAGGTGATTCAATCCCTTGAACTCACATTTTAGATGCTCTCGGTGGTCCTAAGTGACTGCTTGTTGTGCTTACATGGGTGCTGACCCTGCCAGCAAACCCATCAGGTGACCTTTGCTTTGCAGGTCATAGCAGGCCCTGGAGGATTCCGACAAGTATTACATAACCAAGGTCATCTTCTCAGACTTTAGAAACACTCCCTGTGCAAAACTTTCAGTGTTCCTTTCATTTGTCTCCATCAATAAATCATTGGCATTATTAATCATTAATAAATATTTTTCTTATTAAATGGTGGGTTTGGTCAGATGAGGAAAAAAAACCTGTTGCCACCACTGACAGCCTTCAAGATAAATATGTATGCCACAAAATGTGATAGACTACAGGGATTTGAATTACAAATAGTCAAATGAATCATATCCGCTCCCTCCATCGGATGTATATGGTTCAAATAGTCCTCCATCCTATTTATCCAGAGAAGGGGGCGTTCATCATGCCCTGTCTTTCCTTCACACCGACACGGTAACACAATTTTTTTTCTTCTTATCCCTCTCTCGTTGGTATTTGAATTGATGCTCTGGTGCAAATGGAGAAATTAATTTCACATGAGTGATGCACAGACTTCTTTATTATTAATGCTACCCATAATGTGCATCATAGTTACCGAAGGTCTCGTACTGCCCTCTGTTGATCGTCTGCATGCCTGTGCCCCGCAACGCACACATTAAACACAGAATAATGTCGGACCCTCCATGAGTCTTTGCATGGGTTTAAAACACACCACCATCGCTGGGATGTTGTCTTCTTCTCAAAGTGTTATTTCTTTGTCTTTGTCACACTTGAGTAACCCCGTCCCATTAAAATGAGATTTATTAGCTCATTTTCACCAACCAACACCAGCAGTGCGTGACTTCTGGACCCAACTGTGAAAGTTTTCTGCCTCGTTTGATGTCTGCTGCGGGTCTGATTTAGACGGACCTCCGAGGCAGTCATGGTTGGCCTGAAAAAAAATTGATGCAAACTACTGTTTGATTTTTTCAAAGCCAATTTGCAGAGGATTGATAATACTTTCGTTCAGCTCGCAGTCTCTTCGTGGCATCAGCAGCAGCAGTGTTTTGCTGGTGGTGTCATCATGTGTTGGTTGCATTTTAATCACAGCTTTATCCGATTGAGTCGCTCAGTGTCAAAACCAAAACTGTGTTTACTCTCATTAAACCATTACTGATTGGCTGCAGGAGCCCACTGTGAAGGTTTTCAGCTTCGTTTCAGCTCTGCTGCTGATTTGATTTGAAATTTTGCTCCAAGGCAGAGCGCGCATGTGGTCGGTCTGAGAGCTGGAGAGAAAACAAAAAGATGCACACAGTGGAATGTTTGGTTCAAAGTTAAGGGCTGTTGAGTTTTTTCTCCAAGTCTGAGTGCACTATAGGGATCTGTTTGTACTTGTGGTTATAAAGGCCTAAAAGCTAGAGAGAGACTTTGCCCCACTGCACTTCCCTAAGTCCAAAGTCTCCCTATAATAACCAGAATAATGGTGATGTACTTTTTCTCCAAAATATTCATTTTGATTTTCCCTTGTAGATTATAATAAAAAATTAACTTATCAATTTCTTGTGACAATGGTCTGCTCGGTTGTAGGACGGATCTTATTTTAAACATTCTAAACAAATTAGTCAGCATCATCAACATATATATTTACTCGACGGAGGTGATTGAAACCTTAGGAAACCCAAAAATAAGTTCAAAACTGTTTATAATGTTATGCAAAATATATTGAGAAATATCTTGCCACAGATTATGGGTGTATGAAAATTTAAATAGTAGATGGATTAGAGTTAAGTTGTGGGAATCACTATAAATAAAATTAAGTAGTTGCCATCAGTAAATTCACCTCAGGTCAGGTGATCCATCATGTGCCCACTTGGAGGATCAGACATGCAAACGTAGAAATAGGGAGGAACTTCCTCTACACGGCATTGGTGGAGAGCAATTAAGTACATTTAATCAATTACTATAATTAAGTACAAATTGAAACAGTTCAGTTCAGTCAAGACAACTTTATTTATCCCAAAGAAGCATTTTTTGAGTTATAACATGAACAGAAATAGACTTTTCGGAGATATGAGCATGTAGGTTGAGTCAGTGTAAGAAAAAATGCAATCCTACAATATGAATCAATTTAATGCCATAATTGGGGCAAACAAACGTACATTTCATTAATTGTTACTAGATTCATGCAAGAAAGTCAAACCTTTAACTGATCATTTTGGAGGCTGCGGCCAGTGGAGTATGGATGTTGAAAATGATTTTCTTTCCCATTCAAATGAAGGTATGCCGCGGCATCCTTACATGCACTGGGTCTCCTCTCTCTGTTTCTCATCTTTAGATCTCCATAGCACCCTGTGAGATGTCAGATTGGTAGCAGTGACTCTCGCTCACGTCTCCTGTTAATTTAAGTCTACTGAGCTGTTAATGCTGCTTTCATCACACGGTAGAGAGAGAAGTGAAGTTCTGGTTAGAGAGCCTTAAATAATTCTAATGCTATCTCGACTCTCACAACACCACTGAACGAAAAATGACTGAACTTTATTTGGGTTAGCAAGATTTCAATGGTGTTCAGGTCCGTTTTTTCTCCTTTTTAGCCTCTCAGAGGTAGAATTACTTCTCTGTTTGGAATAATTGTCCTGCTGCATGACCCAGTTGCGGCTGAGCTTTTGACTTGCAAACAGATGACCTGACCTCTCCAACAGAATGTTCTGGTAGACTATTAGAAAATAGAAAATTGTCTTGACCTTAGTACCAAAATATCCCGATAACATTATGCTGAGACCTCAATCGTTGACCGTAGGTAGAAAGTTCTTCTAGGGGAATTCTTTTTAGAGGGGACACAAAATGAAACCAGACCCCCATCATCTAAGCAGTTCTACTTTCAAACCATCAATCTATAGATTATTATTCCTAAAGATGTTGGATTCATCAAGTTGACACTGGGTACAATTTTACCCAGTGTCCTTCAAATAGCAGAGCTATTGCTGATCCTTTATTGCAGTGTGTCCTGCAATTCCTAGAATGTTTCATTTCTATTTTTTGCGACTTCCTGAATGAGCCGTGATTATGATCTTGGTGGAATTTTTGTAGGATGGTCACATCTGGGAATGGTAAGAGCCTTGGAAATATCTTTGTAAACCCTCCAAGATTAATGTGGTTCAATCACCGTCTGCCTCATCTCTTCTGGGATTTCTACTCATTTTGGAGTGTGCTACTGGTGAGACCTACGGACCCACTTCCTGCCTCTGAAAGTGGCTTTTTTTCATTATTGGAATGTCTCAAAAACTACAAGATTGATTGCACCAGAACTTTAATATAGACATCCGAGCCAACTTGAGAAGGTATTATTAGAGTACAAAATTTGATGGTTCATAAACTTTCCATCCAGCCCTCTCTCATCGGGTCAGTGTTTTTAATCAGTCCTTTGCGATACTTGCCAAACCATTGACCCGACCGTTCCCACTGGCTTTTCAATCAGGTTGATATTCTTATTGTTTAAATATCTTTGTTACAACTTATTGCTGTTTTTTTTTAAATCATCCCGTAGCATTTTATGCCTCTTCAGCATTTTTATTCCTCTTCAGCATTTTTATCAAGTGCGGTTGTTGTAGAAAAAATTCACACAGTCATTCCCATTATCTTAGGTTCTTTAATCTTTAATCTTAGGGAAGAAACAATACAGAGCTAACATGCCGAAATAAAGTACAGAAGATGCTGATCTTGAACCAGTTGAACAGCAGGAAGTCTGATTGTGCTCACATTCTACATTTAACATCTTTGAATTGAGAGTAGTGCCTGGAATACAGCCTTAAAAAGTCACTATGTCTTGTATCCTTTTGCTCTTGTTTGGAATTTAGTGATACTACTGAAGATCACCATCGCACAAAAAAACCCAAAAACATCAAAACAAAGTTTTTGGGTTGATTTATGGCTTTTAGAAAATAAACATATTATTGCTTTAGTGCAGGACATCCTACCCCAAAGTTAGTTAACTGTATTAATACATAACCAAATCAACATTTGTCTCTTGCCTCAGTCTGAAAGTCAAACAACAATTATCATTATTCATACTATAGTACACTCCATCACACAAGAAAACATGGAGCTTTTGCCAATCAGATTTCATTAATTATCATCATTTTCTGCTGGAAAAAAACGAGAAACAAGACTTTGGCAAGGGGACATCGTATTTTTGATCCTCTGCCAGTCAGGAAATACACAAGGCTTACACAAAAACACATCCCTCGCTATCTGTCTTGAAATAGAAATATATATCTTGAAAACACACCCCTACACACAGAGAGGGTCCCTGTAGAGTGATGAAATAGATGAGAGGAGGATCCACTTGGAGTCTGGAGGACTGGATAAATATTGACCGGAATGAATGAGCTCTGACACTGTACATAAAAAAGAGCTCTACGCTCGTGAATACACATTGACACCCCGGCACCCATGCCCTCAAAGAACCTCCAGTCTGCAAATCCTGGGTGTGCTTTTCCCCTCTCAACTATATATTTCAACAAAACCTGGAATCAATATTAATATTTATGGAGAATCTGAAATTGAGCTTCACTAGAGGTAGTATAAATAATGAAAGTGGTGAGTGTGTTTGGCTGATATATGTCATCGCTATCTGGCACTTCTATCTTTTTTTTTTGTTGACGGAAATTCAGCACCCAACCAAACAAAAAAACAATCTGAAATACAGCAAGGAAGTTTTTATGCCCGCCTGAGGGGGTAGTTGGTGTACCAGTAAAAGGATGATGTGATGGGAGTGGGTTGATATACTGTAGGGTTATTTTGGTAGACCTGAGTGGCGCTATATATAAGTCCTTAATCATCTAATAAGTATGGAGCCCATCTGGTGACATTGAAGAAAAAAAAATGATCTCGTGGCCACGTCTTTATGAGGCGTGGGAAAAATGTATTATCTCATGGGAACGACTTAATCAGGCGTGGGAACAACTAATTATCTCATGACCACGACTTAATGGGGTGTGGGAACAACTTATGTCGTGGGAACAACTTATTATATCATGGGATGAGTTATTTTTAATTTCTTCAATGTCATCAGAGGGGTTTCATAAATAGCCATGAAGCCTGCTGTTAAATATTACCATGATTTTATTTAAAAGTAGAAATAGGCCTACACTTTAGTCCCCGCCAGCAAGGTTACAATATACCCCCCCCCCCCCCAAAAAAAACCCTGTGGTGTACAAGCAATCGCCCTGATTGTACATCTACGAATTAAATGGCAATATATGTTCATCAAAAAACAGTTAATGAACAGTTTTTTGTTAAATAAACAAGTTGATTCATATGTGAAAAAGTTGGATTAAATTGGAACAACAGATAGGAAGTTATAGCTAAAAACAGTGTTTTTTTGTAAAAAGGCTCCCATATTGAGAAAAAAAATGAAATATTATAGATAAAGATATAAAAGATAGATTTCCTCAAGTTGATTAGTGTTAGTGAAAACGGAATTACGGGGGGGGGAAATTATGGGCGAAAAACTTTTGGAGTTAAAGCTCCCCCTAGTTTCAGAAATATACAATCGAACTTTCAAAAAATCAATTCAGTTCTTCCTTACAGTATGGTCCATTGGGGTACAGTATTTGAAAAGCCATGACAAGAAGGATCTACTGTTTATACTCCTACTGCCCTGGATTAACACATAAACTAGCTTTTTTTTTAAATAATCGTTTTATATTTCTGAGACCTGAGAATTGTCATATTGATGATCAAAGCCACAAGTCGTCCTGTATGGAGCTCCAGGACTCTTTGAAGATCCTGCTGTGCCGCTGTCGATTAGGTTTTCCTGGAGTTCTTCATGAGGAATTAGTATGAATGGAGAGTCCTGAGAGAGAAAGCTTGATTGATGTTTTAATGCTGTGCATGTCAGTTTTGGTAAAAATATTTCACTGCATCAATCTGATGCATCAGACCCTCTCGGTATAACACACAAGTGATCAAGATGCAACGTTCCAAGCACTGAGCCAACACATTCATTAAATACATCATATTTCAATCAAATACGGATATGGTCTTGCGGTCGGACACGACAGCGTAGGCGTAGTTTTAAAGTGTGAAACCGCATGAACCGTGGTGGGCCACATACACGCAAATTAACTGAATAGATCAGGCATGGTCTCCTTCTGATCAAACTCTGGTGTGACTCGGCTGAAATAAGATCAAAGCATGGACCAGAGACCACAAACAATATGATGTCACAAAATGAAAATCAAGTGATTTGACAACACAATGAGTGGCAAGAGTAGTGCTTGCTAGGATGTAAACAAAATGAGCAGAGGGCAAACATGGAGTAATGAGGAGGCGATTCAGAGGGTCGGTGGTTTAATCTAGTCAGTCTATCTCCTGAGTCGACATGTGCTTGAGCAGGATACCAAAACCCAAGTTGCTCCCGATAGCTGTTCCTTTGGTGTGTGAATCGCATTCACACCTGATGAGTAGGTTGGGCCTTGCATGGTAGCCTCTGCCACCACTGTATGAATGTGTGTGCATGGGTGATGACTGTTATGACTGAGGAAATGTGTGGATGGAGGCTTTTAGTCCGTCTGACTGAAGCATGAAAGATTGCCTTTAAGTGTACTGGCAGGAGCCGCAGCAGATTTATGCATCTCACTTTGTAAGAAACAGTACCATCTGCTGTTCCCAAAGAGAGCGCACCGTATTTAGAAATGAAAATGTCCCCAAGGGAATGTTAAAGGTGTTTTTAGCCATGTGATGTTTCAGGTTAAGGTTGGAGGACGGCAGTATCTTAATATCCCAGATGATCATTGGCCATGTTTTCTAACTGTTTTCATACAGTTTATCATTAAGCATGGATTTGAATTTATCTTATAGTATTTAGTAGTTAATCATAATGATAGGATGACACTAATGATGCATGTACAAACTGACATACTTACTGTGTGAAATACATATTATTCCATTTTAATACTCTGCCACATGGTCATCTGAGTCTCACTGAAGCATTAGAATTGGAGAGACACTAAGTCAGACTCCATCACTAGTCTTCAGCCTCTGTGTTCTCCCAGCTGTCAGTGACATGCGCCAAACACAACTAACTGTGTATCCTGGTTCAAACGTCTCACCTTTGAACAATACTTCACGAGTCGTGTGATATTCACTGGGACATCCTGTTTTAAAGGAGTGTCAATGTAAGAGATGTGGACAAAAGAATAATCGACAATTACAGACATTTTTACACAATTGTGTCAGATTGTGGTATTAGTTCTACTTTATATACTTATACTTTATGTTGAAGGGCCATGGTTTCTCATTTTGGTTATTGTTTCCCGTTTTAAATTGTAAGTTGCTTCCTCATGTGTCACATAAGATCTCCTTTCCTGTCCGTCTCTTCGTGTTGGCAAAGTGAGTTGAATGTCCTCAGCTGTTCCCGATCACCTTTGTTACTCTTTTTATAGGACTCCATGTTTTCCTCCCTTTCTTTGTCAGTTTGTTGACATTATATTTCTATCTTGTTTTTTTTGGGTTGACTCTGTTTTGTTTTTTTCACATGGACTCACTGATATTTGTTATTAAGTTTTCTAAATAAATCACTCAATGGCATCTCCTGCCTCCTGTGCCAGCTTCCTTTTGGGTCTCTTTTCTGGACGGATATGCATATTTTACACTACACACTTTGGGTCCTTCTGTGGTAAGTATGCAAAAAGAAAACAATTACAACATCAAATAATCTATCCAATGCATGTTGTCATATTAAAATGAACTTGACAGGAATCTCGGTCCATGGTTGTGAATCATTCATCTCAGGACTCTGTGTGTGTCCCACTGCTCAGTCAAACTCAGTGTCGCTCTCCATGGTGCTGAAATATTCAAAACCATGGTTTGTCTCAATGACTCCCTTGTTAGCTATTCCCTACCAGATGTTTGGTTTCATTACGTCAATAAGACGTTTGTCATTGCAGTAGTGTAAATATCACCAAACTGTACCGACAACTCTAATGTTCTTTAACAGCTATATTTTAAACTCTGAATCTGTTGTTGCCCTTTTTCGAAAACACTGTTGGATGTGTTTGAGAGGTATTATATAGAGTGGTAGGTAATGCAGGTAATGCAGGGGGACATACGACACCTGCTGAACCAGTTAGTTCTGATATAAAGTTGAACATAAATTTGTCATACCTCTGAGGCTGAAAGCTGTCAATTCAAAAATTCAAGTATTGGATTTTTTGAGACATTCATTTGAATCACAAAAAACTCCTGGTGCTGTTGAAAGCTCTGTAGTTAAAAGTTTTTCAACAAAACAAAATAAAAACAAAGATGTATCATTATTTAAGCAGAATGGACAGCAGAGAAGAAAACAATAATGTACTTTTATTATCTCTGAAGAGCGACTGGTCCCACAGCACATATTTATTGAATTCCATTTATTACAGTAAAAGAAGGAACCCATTGGGAGCGCTGCATAAACAATGTATATTATAAACATATACATATAGTCTATATTTTTCAAATAAGAATATTTTGAATCCTTGCTGTTGCCTCAATTGAGACAGATATGTCAAAGTTAGAAGAATAAATATTTAAACCTCATTTTAGATCAGGTTTATTCTACTGTTAATCATCTTTTTTCAACAACAAAAACCACACAAGAGGAGATTAATTAGTTCAACAGAACAGATATAATTTATTTTTTCCCCTATCTTTAATCCAAAATGCTACTTTTACTATCTATCCAGCCCCTGCTTGTATTGACTTTTATGTACGTTTCTTGTGCTTTTGGTTTAGCAGAAGTGTGGAGTTCAGACATGGAGCCTTTATGTAATTTTAGGCCTTAACAGAAAAACGATGCTAGGAATCTACTGCTAATGTAAATCTATGAAAAGTCGGCTCCGTGTTTTCAAAGTCATTAAAAGTAGTATCTTGCTTTATATATTACGAAAAAGTTTAAATCTGCAGCATTGAGTTATTTAAACCGTTCTTCTGTGAACAGATATAATTCATCAACTGTGTACTTGCAAGTGCTTTCAAATAAAAGTTTATTTCAAGTAGACTCTAGTGTAAATAAAACAGTATCTCTTCCCTTCTCTTCTGATCACCACAAAAGGTTTTCACTGTGATTTGTTTTTTTTTCCTCCGCCTTACTTTTCTTTTCCTCCTCCATTTTCCTGCTTCTCTTTGGTTTTATAGTGCACGTCTGGAAGGTTCCTCAGCTTCTCCGCAGCCTAGAAAATAGAGGAACGTGAGATTTAACACAGCTTCAAATACGGGGGCAGAGAGACAATTCCATAAAATGCTGAATTTGCAGTATTGGAATTGTTCATCTTAAATAAGGGTTTAGATGTAAAGACAAAGTTCCTGAGACCATATATAACATTTAAAACAGTGGAAATAAGAGACGAGAACTCCTGCTTCTTTGTGCCATAAATAAAAATACATTGCACCTTATATACCGATTAATTATGACTTCTCCACCAAAGATCCAGATTAAATCCATCAAGTAGCAGAGAGACATTCAGCTGTAAAATCACAAGACTCTCATGAGAGTTATTGGCAAATTTTATTGTTGGCTATTTTTTTTCTGAAACTTTTGTTTCCGAAGTAGCTAACAAAAACTATTCATAAGTTTTCATAACACTTTCTTCACATGAAAAACAAGTACTAAAGTGTAACCTCTTCTAATTTGGGGATTTCTGTTTACTTTATCTTTTGCCGTTTCTATTGGTAGAAATTTTTTATTGGTCCAGTTTTGGCTGAGTTGAATTTATTTGTATTGAGGATTCCACAAGTAAAACTCAAAAACGATTAAATAAATTTTCAAAAACCTTTTATTATTGATGCATTTGGTTTATTTATGTCTTCATTTCACATTGAAAACGGAACTTTCTCTGAATCCACCCGGAAAACTTAATAAACTTCTTTCAAACTTGCATCGGTGAAATTCTCCCCTGGTAGTGGAATATTGACCATTTCATGCTATCCCAGCTGACACGCCAATATCAGCTGGGATAGACTTCAGCCCCCCGCAACCCTTAACCGGATAAGTGGTCACGGATCATGAATGAATGAATGACTATATGTTGCTGAACATACATGTAAGTATGCGCGCTTTCTTAATCTGTGTTTGCAAAATGTGTGTTACATTACTCACCTGTTCAGGGGTCAGGTCCCGCTGCTCCTGGGCGAGCATCTCATAACCCACCATAAACTTCTTCACTGTGGCTGATCGCAGCAGAGGAGGGTAGTAGTGAGCATGCAGCTGCCAGTGAGAGTTGTCCTCCATTAAATGAGAACCAGTTGGGGCTCCTGGGTAAACAGAGGAAGACAGAGAAGTAGCACCACCTTTATTCATCTAGACAACCTGAGGTTTTGTTCAGACTGCTTGTTGGTTGGCTTAAATGGGTTGATGGTATGATAACCGAAACGACAGCCCTCTACCTGTGTGTTCACCGAGGTTACAGCTGAAAGAAAAGACATCAGGCGTGTTTCTGGTCAACTGTTTCATGAAGTCTTCAAATCAGTGAGCGCGGTATGTATTCGATGACAGGTAACCATGGCATCAGTTTATCTCCTTCATGCAATATTATCACTTAGATCTCACAGTTAAAACCAGGCCTGTGCTTTCGTCCCCGAGAGCAAGGGTATATCCCAGAAAAGCCCCCAATCGCTGCATTGTACACGCAATCCTCCCGACTAAACTAGTCACATTAAATGTGAAGTTGGGTCCAAAAAAACTGTATTGTTCATTAAAAAAGGGCACCATCTAGTGAGTATAACATGGAGTATTAGAGTTAAATATAATATAAACTGGATGTCTTAGAGTTGATTTATATAAACCAAATTTGGACTAAATCGGACTGTTAGGTAACTGTTAGGTACTTATGTCTGAAAAACACTGTTTGTAGAAAGTTCTCCCCTACTCAGTAAAACATGAATTATTAGGGTAATACATGCTATATACTAAATAGATCTCCTTGAGTAGATACATACGCATATGAACTAAATCACTAAAACTATCACTAAACTAAATCTTTGCTCGGAATTATACAACCGACCTTTCCAGAAATCAATCCAGTTCTTCATCATCTTCACGCATCAGTTAATGCGTTAACATGAAGGATCTACAACGCGGCGGCAGTCATGACGAGTCCATAATATCAATGACTTTTCAGGGATATAAGGAAACTCAAGTGACAGCAGTTCATGAAAAAAATGGGTTAAAATCACCAAAAAACTTCTACAGGTATTTAAATAGAGTAAAATGAGTTGACTGTGAAACACGGTATGAATCACATCACTTTCATACTCCTTAAACTGGAGGCTATCAATGTGGAAGAATATCTGTCTTTCAGCTTTTATTCTTTTTTGTCGCATTCTCCATGTCAAACTTACAGATTATAGCATTATTAGTCAACACCGTATCACTGAGGTCATTACAGTACATCATCTTAATACAAAAATACATTCAAATACCTCTAAATGTTCTTTGTTGCCTTAGGTATGAGACAAAGTATTGATGAGAAGTGGAAGTGGAAACATAAAAACTACATTTCACTCAAATCCTGCAAAAACCGTTCTCACAGTAAGGTATTCCTTTAGAAACGGTTTCCTGACACTTCCGTCTGATCAGACACAGAGTCAACATGAAGTCTGCAAATAATCAATGGCTAGTGAAAGAGAACGAAAGAACCGAGTAAAGGCTGCAGGCAGCAGATAAAGCACGAGAAGACTATTAGGTGCCCTGCTCTCATTTTTGTCTTTTGGTTATGTGTGTTTGTGCAGCTGTTCTTGTTCCTCTTCGATACAAGATAACGTCACAAATATTTCTGGATTGGGCACCACCAAAATCTTGTAGCGAGAGAAAAATTATAACGTGCTAAACCTGACACTATTGGCATATATCCATAATGTTGCATCCATAAGTCCTGTAAGTCAGTCTCCACTTTCCTGACTCACTGCATGTTTGTCTCCCTCTGTGTCTTAGTCCATTATCCAACCATTTACTGCAGCCTCTCATGTGCTGTGTGTTTTCCTCCTGAAGAATAAGCAGGTAGTTGGAGCTTATTCATAATTTCCCAAGTGACTCAAACGCCATCCAACCACTATTATCTCCAAACTGCCTGTAATAAGCCAAGCCCTGAATAAAAGCTGGCTGCTTCCTAATGAGCTGAAATAAAGCACAAACACAGATGGGGAGATAACCCGACTCATTATGTGGGCCAGGTCTGCCCGTGCATGTTTCCAAAATTATGTGGACAGTCAGTTTTCAGTGGGTGTATACTATCTGTATTTGAATGTGTGTGTGTTACTGTTTCAAAAAACATTGGGACGTTTTCTATTATCTCTGTGAAGAGTAATTGAAAATAATAGGTAAGCAGTAATAAGTAGGATTTAATTTCATACACGCTCGTGGCTAGGATTCAAAACTAATTGGAGTGGATTCATTTTTTTATTTTGCTTCTTTCTGTCTATGTTCTCATATAAGGAAACGTGATAAATTTAGCATTATAACGTGCTTATTTTCATGTTTTTACATCATTTTCACATTATAATATGATAAATGCTCAGGTTTGATAAAGAAAATAGGAGTATTAGGTTATAACGTAAAAATGTTCAGGTAAAAGAGGTTAAACTTATACTCGTGGATTTTTTTTATATTCTGGCATGACAGTAAACAACGCTATACTTATGAAATCCCATTTTGATGAATGATAAATATTAAGCTGCTAATAAAACAATGTCCTAAATCTTACCCATACTTAAGATGGATAAATGTAGTCTGAAAACTCGAGATGGAGGAATGTGCCGTGTATGATACAATACCATTTTTCTTCTATTGTTTAACGGAGACACAATTGTAAAGAAGGTATAATTTCATAGTATCATTAGTCAATTAAAGTTCATTTTCACCTGAAGTTCTTCGCAACATTTTTCATTCAACAAGGCAAGAGGAAAACATCAGCGGCTCTCAAACAGAAAATAACCCAACCTGCCACTTAGCTTCAAAACATCTCCATTACATGACCTATGGGTTTGTGTTGCCATCCAAGGCAACTTCTAAAGAGATTTTACTTCAAAGACACAGATGAAATAAAAAGAAGAGAGTGAGTTGCTGGGCTTTCATGCTCTCTCTCCTCTTCTTCAGACTCTAATTTGGGAGTATCATATCCGTAATTTTGCAAAACAAGTTACGTGGGCTTGCTTTTTTAAACAACAACAAAGAAAAGAAAGAAATGGCAGGTGATAAGAACTCCCAAAGCGGTGGTGCTTTCTTCTGTGAAAATGATTTCTTCAACATCCAGAAGCAGTTCCTTTCTCAATGAGAGGTAAGTTAAATTACAGAAGATTGGTTTCAACCTCATCATTAGCTCCAGAGTTTTACCTGCACAGAGGAATGTTTGGTATGTCCTTACCGGTTTTAGCTAAAGCCAAGAGAAAATCACTGGCATCGCAACGCTTACAATAAAAATTCTAATATTTTCTAAAAGTTATGAATGACAATTTATCAGTCAAGCTCTCCTAGCTGACACTGGGGTATATTACATCCTCAAAAGGTTGCCAGTTCATCTCAGGGTTGACACAAAGACAGACTAACATTAACACCCGTAGAGTCGCTAATGTACTTATATTATCTACATATTATCTATACAATTTTTTGCATATTTTAATTTGGTGCTTATGGAAAGATTCCGCACAATATCATCAGCTAAAGTGTGTTTGTTTCCCTACAGATATTAATTCAGCTTCCACTTCATATTTTCACCCTGGTTTTTATGCCCATGATTATATGTCCTTTAGCTAGTTAGCATGCTTAATATGATAATTCGCACTAAAGCTATAGGGTTTCTGCAAGTTTGAAAAAGTTAACTTAAATACATTTTAAGAATTATTAAAGACCATTATAAATTAAATTTTAGACACATTTCACACCCATAATGCCAGAAAATGTTGTCCAAACATGAGGGAATATCAAGAGTCCCAGTTACTAACTCTTGCTGTTGTGTACTCTGTGTAAACAATGGTGTGTTTGTGAGTTGTTGAATAAAGGAATAATTTTAAAGTGCGACGGAAGGATTTATAGACTATTGTAAAAGCAGTATTTATTATATACATACACAATTCTGTGGTACCTAGCTCACCCCACCCTATCAAAGAATCTATGGTGGCCTTCAAGTGTTAAAAATATGTCATCATCTAAAACTGCACCTGCTACCCCAAAAAAATAAATAAATAAATAAAACTTATTACACTATTTAGTTCAAAAATAAGCAATAGAGCTTAAAACCCTGCCATCAAAGGAAGGAAACATGAAGACCTGACTCGTGAAACCATTGAGATGTAAGAGTCGTGAGGTTCCCGCAGATTGCCTGGGGGATGCACTCGGGAGGCAACAGACGGCTGTATGGTGCCACAGCTCGCTATCCAAGGGGAGGAGAGTGGGCACAGCCAGCACTCTTTGGACCCAACCCGGAGAATTGATGAGGAACATGCAGGGGATCCATACCTTTTCAAACCATTGGCCACCAGAACCGACTTATTCACAATCTCCTTCATTGATTTTCTGAGGTGAGGCATTTCTTCGCCATCGTTCTGCCAGCCCCAACGTAAAAATGAATAGCCCTCTCTAGAGCCAGAGTTTGCTCGGTTAGGCTTTTGCAAAAACACAGCAACACAACCTCGGAACCCTGCACAGTAGAGGGCTCTCTCTCTGTAGATAGAAAGGGCTTCTTCTAAGCAAATGTCTAAGAAACAATTTATTTTGTTTCAACTGATTATACACAAATAAATATGATATTACATTTGTTCAAAGAGATACCCCAAAATTTTATACGCGGCACCTTTAAGTTCTGTCAGACAAAAACGACCTGATCTATACATGTAACGTACAAGTTATTATGTTAGTTTATCTACCACGTTTCTACTGCTGGGTTAAGGTGTCAGTACTTATACCGTAGAGTCAGTGAGCATTGAGCCCTCCTCTCTCTGAAACAGCTCAGCAGGAAACAACTGGTGAAGAAAAACCTGCAACCTTTAGCTTACACAAAGATCATCAATGACCACTCAGCCGTGATGACACTCCTCTCCCCTGTCAAACATCAGTCATCGCATCACTGCCCGCTGCCAACCTTTATTCGAGTTTGAACCTGCTTGAAAGATGCCACCCTGACATTGCCCACAATATTTCTTTCCCTCCAAGTCTCAGTGAAAGTAAATGTCCCCCACTTTGCTGCAGCTGTACAGTCTTTAGGGCGTTTCTCTAAGCCAATTCATCACATCAAGCCATTAAACACTTTCCTGGCCATAGTTTAAAGAGGACTCATAATTACCTTCTTGACTGGTGGGATGCAAGATAGATTGGGATTCTGGAGTCTGAGAATTGTCTGTTTCGTTTGAATGATCTGCCAAAATGAAAAGGTAATTTGGCTCTTATTGTAAAGGCAACATTTTGTTGCATTTTCTTTTCTTTTGTGCTTTCTTTTTATTCGCTTGCTGTCTGTCCTGTTATTGTTTTTTTGTTTTTTATTTCCTCTGGCTGTTTCGCAGTGTTGCAAATGTAATGTGAGTTAGAGAGGAATGGGCGAGAGCGCCAGACACACAATGGTGAAAGATGAGTTCAGATGAACATGTCGAGTATGAGAAAATCCAACGTACACTGAAAATCTGTTAAATAACAATAGTGCTCAAATAACATGAATATTATTTTACATCGTTATGAAAATCTCCTGTAATTATTCCCCAACTCATGATGTCATTCTTTCATTAACTTATATTAACCAGAGTGATTCACGGTGGATTCAGGCAGCCAAATGTCAACAAAGACACTCACTACAGACATTAAATCATTAATCCTAATGCTCTGGAGCCCACAGTGCACGTAATGGAAGTGAGATCGCGCTCTTTCAAAAGTTGAAAGACAATTAACTTTAAACAGGCATGTTCATATCCATTGGAATGAATGATCGGGAGGAATGTATGTTTATGTGACATTGATTAGGATGAAAAACAATTCTCTCTATTATAATTCATAGAAGGATAGACATGTAAAATGCACATATCTGATGCAGATCCTATTTCTCTGCTCTCGATTGCAATGTATTGCAAAGCCAGGAGCTGAGCAAATTTTAGCAACCCAAAGCAAATAATTCTTGCATTCTGTATAACATGATTATTCAATATTTATTATAGGGTGGAAATTTGAATTCCATGTCCCAGGAGAAACATTCTGGCAAAACCTGGTACTGTATTGATAAAAGTCTGAGAACCATTGATGTCGAAAAAACATCCTGCATCTTCACTTGTATACATCATGCCTGGACTTTGGGATATGCAAATGAACATTCATATAATGCGTTGGTGCAGGGCATGAGATAATGTGAAATTATATGTGAGTGTAAAAAGACTCTCACCAAAGGAAAATTGGTGAGAGGGGCTCAGAAAACTCCCCTCATGAACTACGTCTACACTGTTGTCCCTGGCGGCAAATATAGCCCTGAAAAGCCCCCAATCCTCTGCATTTTACAGGCAAATCCCCTGATCGAACACCTCAAATTAGATGTGAACGTATGTACCAAAAACTCCCCATAGCCATTAATTATAAAGTATTAGAGTAAAATAAGAAAATATTCAAGTTAGATCTCCTCAAGTCAATTCATATGCACCCAATTGGATCAACGTTAGGAAGTTATGTCCAAAAAACATTTTTTTTTATAAAATAGCTGCCCCTCTAGGGCGGTTGTAGCTCAGTGGTTGGAGCATCGGTCTCCCAATAGGAGAACCAAAGGTAGCCGGTTCGGGTCCCACCAGGGTCTACTTGTCGTTGGGTCCTTGAGCGAGACCCTGATACCATAGCTCCCCAGGCACTTCAAAAGGGCTGCCCAACACTCCCTCAGGGATGGGTCAAATGCAGAGAAATAATTTCACTATGATGTACTGAGTATGGCTCTAGGTGACTAATGAAGGATTAATATTTTTCTTTTCTTTCTTAATGAGTAAAAAATTAACTGTTAGAGTAATATACCCCAAAAGAATTGTCAGAGAAAGTAAGTTGTCCACAAGGGGAAAAAGGACTGAGAAGAATCTCAAGAAAAACCCTGATCGGTGAAAAGGGTTAAATTCAATGACTGAGTTAATCACTCCATGTAGTTAAAACTGAACATGTTAATCATCATAAAAGGTGGATTGATATGTGAGCATCCTCTTGTTTGTAGCATTGTTTGTGTTCTAATAATCAATCAACATTCATGTATGTCATTTTTAAATTCCATTAATAAATGTGCTTTTATTCTCCTTTTTCTGTAACTCAACAAGAGAGCTTAAAGAGTTTTTCCACATTTATGCCCAGCCATTCTTACCGTGCCAGCCCATGGAGTAGGGGAAGGAGATTTCAAACAGGTTGTCATACTTGGTCAGCAGGCGCTTTGTTATGTCTGCCAGACCTGATAAACAGACAGAAGAGGGAGATGCCATCAGAAAACAGGGAGGAAGGTCATCGAGAAGGGGGCATAAATTAATGAGTGTTTTTAATAATGAAGGAAGTGAGGAATGGTAGATGGGGGAGATGGGGAGATTTTCAAAGTAAAAAAAAAAAAATTTTTAGTAATTGAAAATTCAGAGAAGCTACAGAGAGAAAACAAGAAACCTTTATCAGTCTTGAGGGGAAATTAAATATAAAAGAACATGCAGGGAGCAAGTTAGACAGACAAGACACAAAAAACCAAAGCACACAGATATATAAACACAAACATAAGCAGTGTCTTTATTATAAACTGACACTTGAAAGATCACTTTTACATAGACAAATGTTAAATGGAGAGATAACACTAAAGCGGTGTAATATCCAGCTCCATTTAAAGTACAAATGAGACATAGCTCGTTGTGCAGTGTCTATTTTATGAACAAATAGCAAAAGGTAAGTGGTGAAAACATGGCGACACAGTAATTAATTGATTACTGAGTAATCATCAACATCTCCATAAGAGGCCAGTGTCAAAAGATCCACTTGTTGTTCTAATGACGTCGGTAAATATCAGGGAAAAAGTGAATAGAAGCAGTTTGATGTGAATGGAAGAAACTATCCATCACTTTTATAAATCGATTATCCTGTGCAGGGCAACAATAGAGTTTATGCTTATCCCAGGATACGCTGGGCAAGGGCTTAAGTGCACCCTGGAGGTAGTCAATTGATGACAAGGCCAAGACATGAAGAGACAAACAATCCGTTCACATTCCCAGCCACACATATGTACCATTTAGAGACCCCAGTTCACCAATATATCAGGTTGTTTGGACTGTAGGAGGAATCCAGCGACATTTACATTACATCGTGAGATGGAGGTAGTACGTATCTCACAGATCTTTAAAGCATTTACCACCAACATCTACTGGAGTAAAACACCATTAAATAAACTAGGCTTACGCCATCGTCCCGAAAAGCATGGTTATATCCTTGAAGATCCCCCAATCCCCTTCTTTGTACAAACAAACAATCTCGCTGATTGAACTCCGCGAATAAAATTTGACTCATTAGTATGTCAAACCGTCCATACTGACTCAACCTATTTCTATGACCTCAGCAATATGCTCTAAGATAAGACTCAATAATGAAGATAACTACTGTTAACTATACATTTTCTGAGCTCGGTAATAAAACAAGACCGGTTTTCACCCTTCAGTTCATATGAATTAAATTAAAACACAATTGGATTCAACGTTGGGAAGTTACGGATGAGAAAATATATTTTCCAGACAAAGCTCCCCCTACTGGGTAAAATATGAACTATTATGGTGAAATAATGAATATAAAAGATTGATCTTCTTGTGCAGATTCAGAAGATCCAATTTGTACATAATCGAACCTATGGTTGGGAAGCGGTGTTGAAAAAATTGTGCTCTTTCCCAAAAAAAAAAAAATAATAATAATAATTGCCTTGTTGAAGTGTTTCATATGAGGTAGATATAGATGAAATCGGACCAACGGTTAGGAAGTTAAGGTGTTTCATAATAATGCTACCCCTAGTGAATAAAATATGAATTGTTAGGGTAAAATTGGATTTATGCAAGATAGATCTCCTCAAGTTCATTCACATGAGCCAAATCTGGACGAAATCAGTCCAACAGTTATTCATGGCACAAAAACTTTTGAAGATGAAGCCCCCCCCATAATGGTGCGAATACGCAACTGACTTTTCCCAAAATCACTCCGGTTCCTCCTCACTTTAGGGTCAATGAGAGGATCAAATTTAAAAGTGATCGATGGAATTGTTTTTGAGTTATCAAGTTAACAAGAACGATATGCAGCTGTGGACACAGACGGTCCCATAATATCTCCACAATTTCGGGGGATGTAATTATAAGGAAAATAATCTGTTCAACAGCCTTGAACAGATTTTGAACGGAGCATCCGTAATAATTCCCTAATTATAGCTTCAGAAAAACACTTGGCACCAAATCCTATCAATTATCTATCATCAACGTGTGTTAATTTAAATCGTGACCAGTGTTGAAGGAGTGAATTTTAACTATTTTCATAAACAATATGGTTATGGTACATACGCTGAAGGCTCAGTAAAATAATACATTTCCTCCCTTGGGAAGTTTGAATGTGCAGGGAATGCTCATAAGCTCATGAGAGAAGACTCACACACATAGAGAAATGTACCTTGGCAGGGAAGCAAACCTACATCTCCCAAATGATCCTCTGAGTCACCTTAAACTAGTCTTAATTGGCTTATCACTCTCTCAGTCACTCACTCTGTCAGGATGTACACACTCACTCACCTTCCCTCTCCTCTTTTGTCAGATCATTGATTCTGAGGACGTGCCGTCGTGGCAACAGCAGCGTCTGGTAGGGCCACGTTGCCCAGTATGGAACCACCACCAGCCAATCGGAACTCTCCACCACCACACGCTCCTAAAGAGGAATTACACTCAGCGTTTTTGGATTTGCAGAGAGGCAAGATTAGGTATGACTTTTATAGACTTTAAACTCGCTGATGGCATGGCTGAGCACGCTCTTATTTTGGGATAAATTGACTTCAAAATAATGATAAGACAAGTCAGAGAAGAATGGCCGTTTGCAACATGAAGGCTGATTATTACAAACTATACAGGACGTGTGAGAAGCGGTGTATTAGCAAGGTGATGAGTCGGCACAAACATGACCCTGGTATTACAATCCATCAGAATTAATGAAATCGAGGCCTGTGGGAGTGAATCTGGTGAAAGACAGCCTTTCTTTTCTCCTGGAATTGGACCACAAGTAACAGCATGTTCACACATATTTCCAAACCCAATTGTTATTATATCGCTGACTGCCATCGCCGCTGATCCTTCATGTTAACGTGACAACTCAAAACTACTTCATGGATTATATTCAGTGTAGTTAAGAGTAGATCTACCTATTGAATGTATATTTTACCCTAGTAGTTCATATTTTACTCACAATGGGGAGCTTTTTTATGAAACACACAGATTGCCGTTCATAACTCAACAACTATTACACGGATCGATTTCAAATGTTCTACCGTCATAGAAGGTAGTGCGAAGAAAAACTGAATCGATTTTGGGAAAGGTGGGTTGAATTTTTCTGACACTATGGGAGCTTTATCTCCAAATTATTTGGAGCCTCGATTTCTCATCTGTTGGTCCAATTTCATCCAAATGTGGTGCATATGAATTGGCTCGAGGAGATCTACCTAGTGTATATGATCTCATCATCACCTGTGTGACGGGTGATATTGTTGGGGCTGCATTTCAGTACAGGTTACTTGTTTTTTTACCTCAGTGTTAGCAAACAGGATTGCCTCAGAGGTAACTGGCTAACCGGATAACTGGGCAGAGTGGTTTAGTCCTTATTGATGATATCCCGTTGTTACTATTGACCCTGAAAAGTCAAGTTTATTAAGGAATATTTGTACCCCCACATACCTTAGTGAGAGGAAGAACTGGATTGATTTTTGTATATTTCCAATATCAAGGGGAGCTTCATCTCTAAAAGTTTTTGGACCATAATTTCCCAACCATGGTCCGATTTTGTCAAAATTTGGTGCCTATGAATCGACCCGAGGAGATCCATATAGTGAATATCATAACTTACTGTAATACAGCATATTATAACTTATCATTACTTACTGTATTAAAGCATATTTCACTCATAAGAAGGGGCTTTTTTATTTAAAAAAATATTTTGGGGACTAAACATTCTAACCATTCATCCGATTTAGTCCAACTTTAGTGCATATGAACTGGTTCACTGAGCCCTATCTTGTACGCACACACACACACACACACGCACACGCACACACACACACGCACACACACACACACACACACACGCACACACACACACACACACACAAATCAAAGTTAGCAGCAGATCTTTAGGGATGTCAATTGTTGCTGGAATGAGACTAAACTCTGTTGCTGAAAACACAGTGTCTCAAAAGAAAGTGGTGAGTACAAGTGACAAATACCCAAGCACAGACTACAGTATGAAGACATTGATCTTTATGGACAGGAAAATAATCAAAACTGTGGACAAATTATCCAACGTATCTTCTGTTCCCCGAAGCACAGACGTGTGACCCAATTTAATGTAACATTTGAGTAATGGATATTTTAAGAATGTTGTTACACTAAGGGCAAAAGTCCCTTCATTTTTTGTGATATTTAAGTGTTAATTAAAGTAATAAGTGGATAGCAAAATAAAGGGATTTTAGTCATTTCCTTCTTGGGCTCAAAATCCAGCAGCATTGGAATGATGACTCCTCAACCTGTCAAAATGTCAGCACTTTTTTTTCTCTGGTTTGGCTGCAGTTTCTAATCTTTCAATGATAGAAGAGGAAGCCAATACGTTGCGGATATACGATGGAAAAAAGCAAAAAAGGCAAATAGAAAAGTGATGATAATCAGTTGGCAGACACCAAAGCCAAGAGACGCACTGCGTTTAACCCTGGGATGGGTTAAACGCAGAGATAAATTTCATGAAGCTGTATTATGTGTATGTAATGTGTAACTTGATAAATAAATGAAAGATTATTATTATAATTATTATAACTTAATCTCCTGGAGGTTTGAGCAAACTTGTCCAGACCTAAGTTTATAATTAAAGGACGCACAGGGAACTTCTGAGGGGAAACACCCATTTCACAGACTGATCTCAAAGAAACCCAAAGTCTTCCTTTAATTATCTGCACTTGCAGTGTAGATGGTACTTAGTGCCATTTGCAATAACATTTCAACTCTTGCTTTCAAAAAATCGTTTGAAAGGGAATGAAATTAGCTTAGAAAGAATATCAGCAAATTATTCATTATTCATTATCAAGTCATTATTAATGGATACGGTATTATCCGAATTTCAATCATCTAAGCACTAAAACGTATAATAGGACGTATAATTATCACATTTTTTCAACGGCAAACAATGTCTTCACCATAACACTAATAAACATCAACATCATATATCCAATAAGTTAAAGTTTGTTTAATCTCATTTCCATCTTTTAATCTTATTTCAGTCAACTTACAAAATAAAAGCTATATCTATACAATATTGCGACTCAAATATCCTTATGATCAATATTTAATGTTTCATATATCAAATCAAATCGGTTTAATCTATATAGGGCCATTTCACGACATATGTTATCTCGAGGCGGTTTCCAAAAAGAGTATGTCTAGACATAAATCTTTATTCCTTAATCCATTTCTGATTTAATCATATTTTAAAATAAAAAAATAGACATCAAAATGTGCACCTCATACTTAGTGTCGTCCTTCTTTTAAAAAAAAAAGTTAGCAAATAAACTTTTCAGTCTTCCCTTCCTTTTATTCATCACTTTCAACCTTTGTCCTGTCCAATCCCCGAACTGTATTCATCATCTGCCACAAAACAGAATAGAGGATGAGGACGCAGAGGGAGAAGAGGATAGAAGAGTGACACCTTAGAGACTTCATAACCGGAAAAAACATAATTCTATTAGGTTAGAAAGTTTGGATTTCAAAGTCATGAGTGTCACCAAGGAGTGGGACTCAAACTCATTCAAACACGGCAGTGTGCCAATTTAAACTCCTGACCTAAGCTTTAGAGAGGCAGGCACAAAAAGAGGCAGACACATTCACACACCATCCATTCTGATATTATAAAGGCCAGTCCCCATGAGAGGGAGGAGTGTGTCCTTCTCCTTTCTAAACTTCCATGCTGCCCAAACTCCTCCGCCAAACACACAAACACACACACAAACCCCCAGAGGAGCAGGTATCGGTTCACTCCCTGAATGAATCAGAGGCTGTCTGATTTATCCTTTCCTTCCTACTTTCACATCTCTGTCTCTCTGTGTGACTTTCTGTCTCTGTCTCCATCCTTACTATTCACTGTCCGGTCTTTTTTCCTCCCCCCTCATCTTCTTCCCTACCTGTGTCTTACTTTGTGTTAGATCTCACCTTCACATGAAGATTTCCTATAGTCACTCAAAAGGATCAGCTTTGATTGAAGGGCAGAAGGCGGGAAACAAGTTGATATCAGCTTTTGTCTGTAGTGACTAAAAACACGTCCGTGATTTATCAGAGAAATTGGATCCAATTAAGATACAAAGGAGACAAGCTATTTTTCTTACTCTGCTCATGCGTCTATGGATGGAATTGTGATGAATTTTGATGTTAGAACAATCATTCTGTCCCGATGGATCTTATCAGCACAATAAAGGATGAAAAATAGCATCGATGTCTGTATCACTAGTTATACTCCAAAGACAATTTACAGGTAATTCAGTAACGTACTGTAAGGTGACAAGGCATTAGGGGTCGTTAGGGGCATTATTCAGAATTTCCTCTCACATACACATATGCATAGCTTTCACAAACGCAACTATACTGAAATCCCTTCATATTGCCTCAGCATTTTATGTGTATGTGAAAGCGTTTCAAAGATGTATTTGAGAGCATTTCAGATTTGTTTTTGAAAGCGTTTCATATGTTTCGGGTGAGGGCGTTTCATATGTGTGCGTGAGAGAGTTTCATATGAGTGTGTGAGAGCATTTCATATGTGTGTGAGAGCGTTTCATAGGAGTGTGTGAGAGCGTTTCATAGGAGTGTGTGAGAGCGTTTCATGTGTGTGTGGGAGCGCGTTTCATGTGTATGCAAGACCAATTCTTATTTGTGTGTGTTTGAGCGTTTTAGTATTGTTAGTTTTTTCAGGTAAGTATGCAAGGGGAAATTTTGAATTAGGTCCCTAAATAATTGTCCCCCATTACAAGGTGGCGTCACATAATTCCATGCAGGGTAATCTAATCTTCGAGCATTTGACTGGTTTATCACTAGACAAACACAGCCGAAGAACTTTCAGAAAGGAGATCATGTGTATTAAATAATAAAGTAGCATGAGTGGCCGTTTCTTAACAGCTCGAGGGAGCAAAACAAGGGAAGTAAAAAAAAACCCCCCAGCTCTTTCAAGTTTAATTCTCCTGGAGAGAGTCGTCTCCTTAAGCTCAAGTCATCTGCCAACATGCCTAATGTGCTGGGTACTCAGTTGGACCCCATCTCTGATAGTTACTGCTGCCGATGCCCAAACACACAACTGGAAAATCCGTCACTCACACAAGCCGAGTTTGTTTTCCTAATCTTCATGCAGGTTGAAGATGGATGCTGCGGCATTATGCTAATGAGTGTCTATGTCTCCAATCACACGCTTCACTGACTGAACGACAGGCTGAGGATGCTGACGGGGAAAAAAGACATAAAAGAAGGAGAGAGAACCGTGGCAGGGAAGATGGTTGAAGGGAGGATGGATGAGGGCATTTGTGCTGACAAAAATATGGTGTCACTGTTGCACTGCATATTTAGACACATTTTTAAGGCAAGTTAAGCAACCTTAAATTGTCCATTGGTTTATATGATGATGTACGGTAATGGTTCATAGTAACATAAGCTCTTCATTTAAAAAAAGACGACTTTAATAATCCATGTGTTGATTCATTGGATCAATGCCCAACAATGCCTCTGTATTAAATAAGCATATAAGACAAATTTATATAGAGTTTAATTGCCTCTGCCAAAGGAGGAAGTTGTTTTCACCCACGTTTGTTTTTCCATCTATCTGTTTGTCTGCTAGCAAGATTACGGAAAGAACTAATGGACGGATTTGGGTGAAAAGCTATCAAGGGGTAGGCCTTGGCATATCCTACAGTTGATTAAATTTTACTTAATTCACAGCATTTTAACTAAAATAAAGCCTTTTGGAATAATATTACAATGTGACGGGATGCTCTCTTGAAACTGTGTCCGTTATTGAGACCTTTGTTCCATTTACTTTATTCTGTTGATGTTCCTTTGGGGGTGGAGATGGGGTCTCGGTGGGCTGCACAGAGACGCTGAAGTGGAAGGTCCTTGAGACGACGGACTGCAGGGTATTTGAGAGATACTCAGAGGGTTTGTTGGAGTTGTTTGTAGATTAAGAGGCTGGCAATAACTGACATCAATGGAAAAATCTGTGTGATTTTTTCGTAAACCTTGGTTACTGTTGTGCCTTGTTCCTTTGATGTTTTATACTGGAGAAGAACAGGATATGAGGCAACAATGTCCATTTAAGATAATGCCCCGTTGAAAGTCTAGGATTTTGAGCAAAGTATAAAACACAGGCTTAACTAGTGAAGAGAATGCGAGAGGAAGAAACAAATTAGGTTTGGGCCCTAGGTGGAGGTCTGAGTGCTTTTTCTAGTTTTCTATTAATTTGCAAAAATAGAAATCAGGAATTAAGTGAGAGTGAAAAGTTTCAGTGGGTGAACGGTTGCTTTAAATATTCATTTTAAAGCAATATTTGCCTTTTTGGGTGTTTGTGTGTAAATATATATATATTCATATATGCGCTGCCGTACCTTTTTCTCCGCCTCTTGTCTGGCGTATTGCAGAAGCAGTGGCTCTCCGTGTTTCTGATAGTAGGCTCTTTGAGAGCGGTCTGACAGAGCTGGCTCATTGGGCAGGAAGTTGCTGGCCCATACCTATGATGCAACAGGAAGTAAGAAGAAGATTGAAGAGAAAAGGATGAGACAGAGTAAAGTATGTTTGTATATACCCACTGGTTTATAGGAGGAAACAAGCAATCAAAACACCTCCGAGGCTGCTCGGAGTCCATCTGACCGTTTCCGATAAATGGTTTTATACGGTGATTTATTGAAACCATTGAAACAATTCTCCACAGGTTAAGAGATGTTGTATGGTTTCAAAACTTATTTTTTTCTATTGTTTTATAGATAATAATCCACCCTTTCCAGGAAGGCACACGCTGTTATTTCAGCTTGTATATAATCAGCTCTTTTCGGAATTGTCGGCCTTAACGCCTGAAAACACATTGTTGAATTTGATTGGCCTGTTATTTGACCCCTTTCGGAGAGCAGTGCCTTTAGCCCATACTACCCATGCGTCTGCATTTGGGTCCTTATTCCTGTTGCCAAAACCCAAGATAAAGCCTCACTAAATTTCAGCAGCAGCTGATTCAGTGAAAGCTAATAAAATGTAATAAATGATAAATAAAATGTCAACGCAATGACCCTTTTTCTCATAGAGACAGAAACATGCAGACTCACTGACATAATTGTCTTCCTTAGTGTGATTAATATCATCTGTAAATGAAGATTTACAAGTGTTTTGTGACTCAGACAAAAACATTATTAAAACATTCCTCTAATCGGCTGCCAGCCATCACTCGGCAGCACTTACTCTCAATGAGATGTCGGAGCTAACGGTGATTGAAAAAGTAAACATGTCAGGAGAAAGCAGGCTCTTCAGATGCTCTAAGACGGATGAGGTAGTGCAGGTCATTTCATTTGTCTGCGTTACTCACTACACAAACAGCATGATTCTTGTTCAATCAGGCTTCGGGGAAAACACTTCCAGGTTCCGGAATTGGCTTCATTAAGTACCCGTACCGCACGGCAGAAAACGTCTGATGCTTAACAGTGAGCATTATGACAAACATTTGGATAATTTGTCTTTGCAGTTTATGACGTTCTAATGGCTCTAAAAGTGCGAAAAGAGTGAAATGCAACTCTTTGTTCACTGCTGCATGAGAAATCTTCTCGAGGTATTTACATCTGAGTTTTTCATAATTAGCACCTAAAACTAAGGACACAAGCATATGCAGGAAATAATCACTTGTATGTCTTCAAGTGTGGAAAATGCAACCACCAATCAACCATATTATTATAAACCTTTGCCTTATATCACGTTACCTTTTGCCACTAAAACAGCTCTGACCATTCAGGCATTGTATCCCCAAAACCCTTAAGGTCTGCTTTGGAATATGGCAGCAAGAAGTTTGCAGCCTATCCTTTAGGTACTGTAAGTTGTGAGGTGGGATCTTCATGGATTGGACGGTTTGACCTACACGTCCACGGCCCTTAATTAATTTTTTTGTTCCTCAAAACATTCCTGAACCATTTTCGCAGTATGGCATGACGAATTATCCTGCTGAAAGAGGCCAGTGTCATTAGGGAACATTGTTGGCACGAAGGGGTACACTTGGTCGGAAACAATGTTTAGTTAGGTGTAATGTGCCAAGGTAACAAGTGCCTAGAGTGCAGGACACAAGGTTTCTCAGCATAACAGAGCATCACCATGCCTCATGGGGCTTGGCTTCTTCTCATAGTGCATCCTGGTGCCATCCCTTCACCGCGTGAGCAAAGAAAATATATACCAAGCTATCCACATGATTTAAATAAAATAAAAAATGTAATTTATCAGACGAGGTGGAGACGCGTCGACGCTGACATGGACACTCTGAGCAGTTTGCAAATATGTCTACCATCCGTAGCAAGCTTCCATGCACGAGCATTCTTGCACCCTTTTACCACAACCAGCAATTCGTCTTTCCTTATTCTTGTTTATTTCCTTGCATCAAATCGGTAGGCACTAACTGCTGCGGGCTGAGAGTACTTAACCACACCTGCAGTTCTGGATGTGCTCAGATCCATTCGACTGGCCATCACAATTAAGCCCTTGTCAACGCCGCTCAGATCCTTAAGCTTGCCCATTTTTCAGGCTTCCAACCCAATAGCTTAGAGTAAAAAATGGTCTCTTGCTGCCTAATATATCCACTGATGATACAGAGATAATCAATGTTATTCCCTTCACCTGCCAGTTGTTATAATAACACAGTTGATATATACTCAGGCTCTAATGGGTGAGACCTTCACCAGAATATTGTCTAGTTATTGCTGCACTAACAAAAGTGTCACCGTGTGTTTATAGCTAGTGGAGGTCTTTAGATTGATTACTTGCATCGTCTGTGCATCTCGTAAGGCTTGGAAAGACTTTTTGCCTTTTCAAAAACAGTGTTTTGATTATAGACTCGTCCAGAATGCTGTGAAACTGCCTCCCCAAAAATAGTTAATTTTATTTCTCAACAACAGGAAAAAAAAGTGCATTAAACTCTTGTGGGAAACGTATAAAGAGTCCCCTTGATGAAGACCCATTTCATGTGCGTACTGGCGAGAAAACCAAAGCATGCTGGACTTGAAGGGATTTCAAAGTCCCAGGTGCTTGCAAAATAAATGTAATTATTAACAGAGCAGTGTGTTTAAAATACCTAATCCTAATGGTTTTAATGAGCATTTTCAAACTAGCATTGAACGAGTGTTTAAAAACTACCAAAACATAATTAAGACCCTGTATATAATACCTACCAAAGTAATTTTGACTTTTGAAGGCTTAAAGTTCAGACCATCCAATCATAGACCCTTGGCGGGGGATCGTGTCGTCAGTGTGACCGTCTGTCCGTAATCACTTTTTGTCCTTAAAATTTCTCACAAATTATACATTCTGGGTTCACCAAACCTTAGGCTACACGAAATCGACTATATTACAGAGTTGTGCTTTTTATGTTATGAGTTTGAAGTTATTTTATTTTGCGTGGACATATATTGGTTAAGTTGACTGAATGTGACATTTTGTAGGTCTATAAATATTCATTCTAGCTTAACCCAATACGAAACATGAATTTATCATGATAGGTGGTATTGTCTTTAAGTAGTTAAGAGATTTCTTAAAATCGTATATTCAGTTTTTCATGGAAATAATATTTTGATTCCTCCCTGAAGGATTTGCTCATAGCATATATCTAAAATGGTAAACACCATTCTAAGGCTCGCCAAAAGAATGGTGGATATGTCATGTGCTGATGGAACTTTTGCGGGGATGTCAGGCGGTGAGAAATGTCATCTACTTAAGACTCTTGTTTAATTTGATGCAATTTATGAGTGTCCTGTGACCGTTGTCGCTAAGGAACAAGTAATTTATCTTTATTATCCTCCGGTTTGGATTCATAAAAAAATACTTAATATGGTAATTGTAATGCAAATGCAATAAAATAAAAAAAAAGCAGCGCTGGAAATCGTCTTCTGGTCTTTTCGCCCCAGGCCTTGAACGGTTCTGTTTATAATTACTGCAGTGGAAGCAGTAATCAGCTTAGTGTGATATTAATATGAATGGTTCTTCAGTATTAACTAAAGGCTGTGCCATGTGTATGATCTTGATCCCACACAGACTAAATGACACAAACATTATTAATTCGGAAACTATACGTGTAAATCTCACACATCTGCATGCTCCCAGACAGACACCACATTATATGTGGATATGCTGGTGCAGCTTCAACATCTGTGGCTGGGGGTTGCTTGTACACCTGTGTTTCTGTATGCACTGATCTATCATCTGTGCTGCAGCAGACTGTTGATACTAAGAAGAATGTAGAGAAATTTAAAGATAAACAAATATACTATATTCCATGAGACAGCAGGTCAGAAAATAGCAGGCATCACTTTCAGCGGCTATTATAACACAACCGCTCCTTTAAACTTCGTCTTTTGAGTGTAGCTCTTCAAAACTGTAAAATAACTACTTGTGAAGTAAGTAGGAACTCAATAACCATCCGTGCCTGAGAGGCAAATGCATTCTGAGCACTTAACAGAATTAGTACGGTATATAGTTTTTGCTACTCACGTAAAGACAGATATTACTATTCCAGAGCAATAGACTCCCCTCCTTCACCGACATTAAAATACATCGAGCTTTGCTCCTGTGGGACCAAAGTTATCAGAAGCAGCGGTGCCTCCAGAAAAAGATTTACATTTTATGTTAGTTACTCTTCAAAGTTTTAGATCTTTGCTTCAAACTTTGCAGCTTGAAGGGCTTGTGTTGCTGCAAACAAAAAAACACAAACATTTGCACATTACGCTTTCCTTGGAATTTGAAGTCTCAAGAAAAAACAGATATCCAGACTGCAGGGGGAAAAAAAGAGGAGAAGAAAAAAAACTTTTAAGGAGCTCCATCAAAGCCTTGGTCGAAAAATCGGAGCTTCAATTATTGTTCATACTGGACCACATGAAAGAAAAGTGACCTTTTTTATCCCCCAGCAGGTAAACAAGTACAAACAAGATGATGATGGCAGCTGGATACGTGTATTCTAAGGCTTTTAAATATCCCCTTTAATTAACTGTGTTTTATCTACCGTTTAAAGCAACTTTCTGAAACAGAAAAAAAAAACTTGAATGTACTCAAAGAGCACAAACACCCGCCATGACATTCATTAAAACCTACTCCTAGAATTTGGAATCATATTATTTTCATCGAACTCTAAATCAGTTATTCTTGGAGACGTATAGGATTAGGGTATAGGGGTATGAATGAAACCCCTGCCGGCCTTTCTGTGTGGAGTTTGCTTGTTCTCCCCGTGTCTGTGTGGGAAGTCCGGCTTCCTCCAACAGTACCAAAACATGAATATATGTGAATTGGTGACACTAAAATTGCCCGTAGGAGTGAGAGTGAGTGTGAGTGTGAGTGGTTGTATGTCTTTATGTGTCGGCACTGTGATGAACTGGCGACCTGTCCCGGCTGTACCCCGCCTCTCACCTGATGTCAGCTGGGATAGGCTCCAGAGACCTCGAACAGAAGTGTGTTATTCCGCTGCAAATCGGCATTATTCTGCAGAATTATTGTTATTATTATTTCTTGGGGTCTCACAGAACCCCTGAATTTAGACATTCACCATCACCATATTCGTAACATTACTTGGAGCCCGATCAATATTTAACTTTTGTCCTAAAATGTATTATCCATTAAGTTAAAATTCAAAACCTTGCAAATTCCTCTAACCCTCAATGGTACAGATTCCTTAAAAAAAATAAAATAAAAAAATAAAGATAACTCAAAACAAAAAAATTGGACCAAGATGATGACATGCATCATCACCAAAATCTAATGGAATGTTCCTGGGGCCATACCCCACCTCTCCAAAATATATTTTCTTAACAAAAACATAACCTCCTTAACAGAGATTACGCTCCTCAAAAAGGAAGTAGAATATGTACTATCTATGATCCAGTGAGTTAGAACCGTGTTATTCTGAGGTCACATACTGCCCTCTGCTGTTCATTTGTATATTAAAGATTCAACAGATTCAACTTGGGTCTAAATTTCTAACCGTCCTGTTGAGAATAAAAGATGCATCTTTCTAAAAATGTCAAGTGATTTTTTTCACTTTTCCTTTTTTCATCCCGGCCCCTTTTAAATCCACAGTTTATCATTTCTGCCACGATCGATCGAGCGGTCACTGTCAAAGCAAAAACATGTAGCAAGAAAGGACCCATTAAACTCGATATTGGATTTGGATAAGGGGGAATGAGTGATTACATAACCCCTTAATGTCCTGCTCAACAGACTTGGTTGAGATCATTTTCTGTCACTATCTTTTATGGAAAAATGACTCCCTCTTCATATGACCCAGCATGTATATGCTAAAGAGTAAGGGGCCAAATATGAAGCCCTTGGGGACACCACGGGTCAAAAAAGGCCAACGAGGAGGTAGCAGTACCCATGGCCACTGAGACAGTCATTTTCGATAATCAAAGTTATGTAACTACGTACAATCAAAATTGTAAAATGAAGGAAAAATGTATTTTTTTTAACTGTTAAAAAAACATGCTTCACCAAACGATTGTCACGAGCAAAGATGAAAAGAAATGGTTTTAAACTACTGAAAAGATTACCATAAAACTGAGCGGAATATTGGATATTGTCTCAAAAGATTGACTATTGGGTTTTAAGATGATTGGAAGAGTTGGACTGACTTTTTTCCTGTCTCTTTACCTTTGAAAGAACCTGAATGTCTTCACTGACGGGCCACGATGGAGGTTTGTGCTCTACAGAGTGCCATTCTAGTTTATTCCTGTTGCTGAAGTTGCTCAACATTTACATATTTGACGGATCACGTCGTCTGAAACACCATCTCTTTGTGCGTTTTATTTCCTACCTGACAGTGAGGATGAGGATTTGAACAGCCCATCATGGCCCCTTTATTTTCAAAGATCTGTAGACAGAAAATAATAGGAAAAGTAAGTACAGTTTAATTTTTTGACTCATATATTTGGAGCAAAAACACAGAAGAAAAAAGAGAAGGGGGTACACTGGAAGTAAACTGTGAGCTACAGGAAGTACTGCTTTCCTCAGAAACTTAATGGAGTCCTCTTTGATGGCATAAAGAACTGGATTGTCTCTGAATCGACTAACCCGGAACAGAAGTCTACTTAGTGAGGATATTTGATTGTTATTATTTCTCATGTATTCGTCTGTCAGGGATGTTAAGGATTCCAAGTAATTCAGTTTGCACACACTTTGAAAGCTTCTTAAACTCAGATCTGCTTTGAAATCTCAGGGTGGCTTTCTGAATTCTAATGATGTAGATTTAATATTAGAGGTACCAAACATTACCACAATACGGGGTGTGGGAGGGGAAATGGTTCAGAATTGCAGGATATGATGGGTTATTTTCATGATGGGTTGATTGATCTGTTAATATAGTATCTGAATGAAAATAAGTCACAGTGCTCTGGAATATATTAAGACTCATTTATCTGATGGCTTTTTCTACACTCCTTGCTATTGAAGCATATTAAACGGACATTCCAAATATTATATATATTATATATATTATATATATATATTAAAATAAAAAAATGTAAATAAAATGATATTGTGAAATCGTAGGACTGGCTCCTCTAAAAAATTTAGAGTGTGGTCTTTGAGGAACCAGCTCAACATTTATGGTGATATGAATGAATTACCATTTTGGATTTGCTAACAAATCAGCAAATCATGTGTTGCTTGTTGAAGATACCAGGTCATGGGAACTGAACTGTTTTGTATTTGGCACAGACACTCTGAACATATAATCTTTTAGGATCAACCCAAACGAATCCAAGACACATGAGTGAAGAAATTGGAAAGAGCGACAAAAAGAATGAAGTTTGGCTGTGCTTGTGTGAATGTGTGTCCCATACCTGCACCCAGGGGTAGGTGGCGCCTAGTTCTTCAACAAGCCCCGCCCACTCATCAATCACCTTTACAACATCTTGTTTTTCCATGAGAGGCAGGGTGATGTCAGACCAAGGATGGAAGCACATGACTTTACTGAGAAGAAAGAGACGGACAGGAAGGCAGTATACATTTAATTGTGGAAATAACAATATGTTGCATCAATATTATATCATTTCAATACAGTGAATTAAACCAAACTCTGCTGAGCATGTTAGAATTTAGCTAAATATTGTTTAAGTAATGTTACGGCAAAAACATGTCCAATATACCCTATGCCTCCTATATTGTGCATTTTGTTGTTTGTTTTTTTAAATAGTGTTAGCATTGCTTCTAACGTTAGAAGAATAAACTGCTCATTAGCAAAGCTAGCAGAAGTAAAGTGATGTTTTGGCTAAATGTGAACATATGCATACAAGTTTGTTTACAATGACAATGCTATCATTCTGATGTTTGGCAGGGGATAATGTTTACCACCTTCACCATCTTGGCTTAGCATGTTAGCATGCTAGCTAGAGCCAAACAGAACATACAGCTTTAGCGTAAAATACAAGCGTTTGTATTTCATCCACCATTGACATTGAGATTTCAGGCTGCAGGAATGCAGTCAGTACTAATTATACATTAGATGGTTTCTTCTGTTGCTAAAAGAAGAAAATAATAATTAAAATAAATTTAATGAGTGAGAAACTCTATCTGTTTTTAAACTTATAATCATTAGCCTTAAACTGAATTCTAGGTGTGAACAAAAAAGAAATACCTAACCAAAAGAAGGTCAATCTTCAGAATCATTCTGTTTTTTCTGTTTTGTGTTGTCTGATTCTCTAGTGTCTTCATCATTTAGTTGGATGTGTTCATCTTGTTGTTCTGGTTCTTATTAATAAGTCATGAATGTGTTGCTGTCCTCTGGTTTTCTATGGAACACATTACAAAAATAGCCTTGACCTACTGTATTTAGGATTGGCCTACTTGAATCTCTTTTTTATATGTTTTATAAACTGTATCTGGTACTCAGTTCTGTTCAGTGAATGTACTCAACAACTTCCCAAAAGAGATTACTCTTATAAAACAGCAGCCCATCATGTTTAACATTATTCACGATTTCATCACTGTTATAGAAGAACAACAATAACACTATAACTACCAGCCTTAAAATGTTGAAGGTCACCCATTTACCACCAAAACGACTCTGACCTGTAGTGGCTTGGACTCCACCAGACCCCTTTAGGAGTGCTATATTAACTGGAATCAAGTAGATCCTTTAAATCTTGTAAGTTGCAAGCTAGGGCCTACATGGATTGTATTTGTTTGGCCAGTACATCACACAGATGCTGGAGATCTGGGCAACTGTGAAAGTTGTGTTTGTGTTCCTCAAATCCTTCATAAACCATTTTGTTGTTTGTAGGTCCTCTGAGGAATACTGTTTGCATAATGGTGAGACTTGAGACTTGAGACTTCTACAGTGTCGGGTAGAGAGGTGGTACATGTCACACAAACATCCACATGAATGGCTGGATTTAAGGTTTCCTCCCAAGACCTTACCAGTCTGATGCTATGGTAACAAAGCATTTCAGTGCGTATCAATGAGCCTTGGGTAACCATGACCCTCATGACCCTCCACCTTCGGGTGGTACTAACCACACCAGCTCAGCAACATCGAATAAGGCCTGCAGTTCTAGAGATTCGGATTAATTTGTCTTTTGGTCAAAATTTGGTCTTCGTTCAGGTCACTCAGGTTCTTATGCTTGCTCATTTGTCCAACTCCCAACACACCAACTTCATGGAGGAAAAGTTATTTTGCTGCATAATTAACCCCCGCCCACTAACAGGTGCTAAAATAACACGAAAATCAATGTCATTAACTTCATCTGTCAGTGGTTATAATGTAATGGCTAATTGGTGTATGCATATACTTTTTCGCTGTTATCTCTTGTTTGTCATACTCTGTAAGAATCATCCATTCAGAAAGGTAGACTGGACATATTTAGGGTAGTTTAAATACGGTTTTCCCTGGGATACTAGGTGAAGTGAAATATAGTGATCAAGCAGAAATGCAGTACATGCAGATAATACGGTTTTCGATATTAAGAGTTTAGGTGCTGTTGTTTTTACTGGGCAGAACTCGCTTAGGTGCACCGCTAATTTTCTTTGATTTTCTGGTGACAAGCTTATTAATCGTGCACTTCAGATAACTGGTTGCAATTACTAAATAGCAAGCCAAACAAGTGTGTTTGCTCCCCAATCCCATCACATCCAAATGTGACCAAATTACATCGGCAGCAGGATGACACCTACAAGAACATTTTCAAAAGTTGGTGATAACAATTTTAAGATAAGGGACAAAACTAATTTCGGTATGGAAATTCACACTCAGCCTGGAGGGGGGGTTAAATCTGTGTTGGCATTCTTAATTTCATTATTCGGCAAAAATGCAGCTCTGGGATTCAGCAAAATGTAATTCATTTGAATAAACTACTCACTAAACTTAATGGAATACTTAATCATCACAATATAACACAGAGTCAGTTAAACTTCTTTGATATCATTCTGTCCAGTTAGGAAGCAGAGGAGACTGTATCGGTTTCACCTGCCTCGGTGTAAATGAAAGAGGGACAACCCCCCATAAGGTCCTGGCCACAGACCATTTCTTTCTCATCATCCTCTCTGACGTATTTTTGTACAATTTTGCATTTTCCAAGTGTCCTTTTCACAACTGGTAGCATGGTACCAGCAGCCCATTCAGGTCACACAGGTAGTCCAGCTTCTCTGAAAATGCATATGTGCATTTGCAAGAGGGTTTGCAGTATCTGGAGCGTGGAGGAGATACCCTGAAACGGGCCGTTACACTAGGAGGGCTGGCCAGGTCCATATAAAGACAACAACCCAGCAGCAGGGCCGGTTTTCTGCTCCTTTGTTGAAGGAGGAACAAGAAGACTACTGCTAGAGACCTACGAAATGACCTCCATCAGCTACTGGTGTGATGTTTCTGACCAAACTGACAGAACCCAGTCCACGAGGGCCCAACGTCCTCTAGTGGTACCTGAGCTCACAGCTCAGTACCGTGCAGCTGGATTTGAAGTTCACCAGAGAACACCAGAATGGGCAAGTTCTCCAATGGTGCCCCGTTCTCCTCACAGATGACAGCAGGTTCACAGTGAGGCCATGTGATAGATGTGAAAGAGTCCGGAGACCGCATGAAGAACGTTATGCTGTCTGAAAGCATCATCCATCAATGATACGCTGACTGCTGTAAATGTGTAGATGAAATCCTCAGACTCATTATCGGACCTTGCACTGGTGCAATGGACCATGGGTTCTTCCTGGTGCAGGATCATGCCTGGTCTCATGTGACCAGAGTGTGTTCGCAGCTCCTGGATGGTGACGGCATTGACGCCATTGTTTGGTGCTCATGTTCTCCAAACCTGAATCCAACCGAGAACCTCCGGGACGTTATGTATCGCTGAATCAGACATCCCTAAGTAGCACCACAGACCAGGAGCTTATTGATACCCTGATCCAAGTCTGGGAGAAGATCCCCCAGGGCGCCATGCAGCGTCTCATCAGGAGCGTGCCCAGGTGTTGCAGTGAGTACTTACATACACTTGGAGGTCAAACACTACAACGAGACGCATTATGAGTTGTTGTGATGAAATTTACTCAAGCTGGACGATGTGCTCAATCGACCGCGAACGAAAATAAATATGGCTTTAGGGAGTAATTATATTTTAATGCTATATACAGATTTCAAATGTGTGTGTAGTTTGCCCACAGCCTCAGTGTAGGTGGGTGTTTGGTCGCAGCCTTACCTATGGTTCCCACGTGACACCGGCTTGACTGTCAGAGAAATAAGGTTTGTATCGACAGACGGGCTCTTCTAAAGGCCCGAGCAGCAAGTGCCTATTTAATAATTGAACGTGACTTTGGTGTTTATGCTCCCAGCAAAACAGAATAGTCGTATTTATGAATTCTTCATGAGCGTTATAGGAGCTACTAACACTATGGTATTAATGTTTGTGTGTGGGTGGGTGTAATCCACAGAAGTGGGAGAGCAAGCACTTCCGTTACAATCCTTGAGCAGAGTTTTCAGCTTTAAGTTCTGAGTATTGATTTTTCTGACAACTTTTTACCTTTACTCCCCACATTTGCATTCAGATATCTGAACTTTCCACACCTTACATCTTCAAAACTGACTCCTTACTTCAGTCTTTTGTATTTATTTTTGATCATTGCATGCTTTTGTAACATGAAGACTGATTTTAACATAAATGGAGGGACAGAAGACGTAAAAATCCATTGGTGGATTTCATGCATGACAGATAAAATAGACAGCAGACGTGAATCAAAAGTAACCTACATATACATAAACTGTTTACAATGCCAAGCCTCTACTTTTTTCACATTTACTTGAGTAAAGAAGATTAATAAGCTTTACATGAGTCTATTTATAAACCCGAAAAGTCTGGGATGTTATGGAATCATCGCTGACGCGGTATAAAATTTTCAAATTTTATACCGAATTAGACTTTAGTGCAAGGAAGAACAGGAGTGTTTTTGAGAACGTTCGGTAGTATATTTCTAACACTAGGGGGAGATTTATCTCCCAAACGTACAGGCCATAACTTGTTTACCGTAGGTCTGATTTGGTCCAGATTTGGTGCGTATGAATCGACTCGAGGAGATCTATCTTGTTACTGCTCATATGTTGCGGTAGTAGTTAATATTCTACTCACAAGGGGGAGATTTTTTTAATGGAATACACTCTTTTCAAGACATAACTCGTCTGTTCAAATGATAGACTTCTTAGTCACTGGTCCGATATGAATCTACTGGATGAGATGCATCTTTCATCTTGTGTAAATCAGATTTACTGTTATTGTTTGTATTTCATTCAGAGGGGGAGCTCTTAATTAAAAAAAAAAACCCCGACAGTTTGTTGATATAACTTCATAACCTTATTCACTGCCTCGAGGCGATTAATCTTGTATTTGTTATAATTTACCATAATTGCTCACTAGGGGGGCTTTTTTTTTTTGTTTTTGCAAAGAATATTTGCTATGTAATTCTGTTCCGCTGAGCACTCTACGGTGTACGTTTGAATGACAAATAAAGTCTAAGTCTATTACTTCCCAAAAAAATTGTCTCTACATTTATCTTCTATGAATGAGCACCAAATAATGTGTCTTGTTTATGACTTAGCTAAGAAAGAATAGTCAATGGGATCTTATCTTAGAGCATAAGGGTGACTTCATAGAAATAATGGATCTGGACTTCTTGACATTATAAATCAAACAAATTTAATTTGAGGGTTCGATCAGATGGATTGGTTGCACAACATGTCTTTTTGGGGATATACCCTTGCTGAGGATGACAGCGTAGGACTACTTTACACAAAAATGGAATTGGGCAAAGATGCTCTTGTAATTTTCTGACACTTAATGTATATAAAGTTACAAGCAGGGACTTGTCAGTGGTTATAATCTATTGGCTAATCAGTCTACTGCCATATATCAAAATTCTTATTATTGACTCTCAAACAGTAGTGTAATAATGAACGAGGTTCTTGGAAACTGAGATTCCTGTAGACTCTGCAATCTGGTATCGCAATAAGTAAACTGGAGAGTATTCTTAGAAGTACAGTTAATTAATATTTATGAGGTTTTTATAGGATATAGCTCCCACAGAAAACTGAATTTAAAGTCCGGTGAGATTTGGGCAACTTGAAAACATCAAGTTGCTGATTTATACAGAAGTTTGAGAGAATGTAAATGTTAACAACAGCAATAACTGACAGAGCTTAATTAAAACCCCCAAAAATGTATTTTTATTAGATGCTTTCCTTGAATTCAAGTAAGAAAGACTGAGCTCACACTCTCCGCACTATGCCAGAAAATACAGCAATAATACCTGACATGTATTTTCTTTATCAAACACATGCAGGACTCTTTGGTTTGCACGGAAAAATTACAGAGCCATCAGTAGGCCTTTAAAATCCAGTGTTGATAAATTAGCTGTCACAGGATTTAGGATCAGTCTGCTAAAGCGATTGTATGACTAAAAAGGAGTTATGAAATGTTTCACTCACCCCATTCCTCTTCTGTCTCCCATGACCCAAATCCCCACAATCCCTTACCGCATTTTGTTTTCCCTTTAATTGGCTCTCTGATTGTTGCCACAGGGCACTAAGAACTGGTCCAATTGCCAACGATCATACAGGATATTGTGCACCACAAACACACGAATTGGAATCTATTCTGGACAAACAACCACTTCATTATGACCAGAAACAAAGACGGAAAGGAACATGAAAATAAATCTATGAGAAAGAAGAGCAGCCTGTTAAAGTCATCGATCAGTGCCATTGAACTTTACCTCTCTGGGAGTGTGGGTGGCAAGCGAGAACTGATGGCTTCAACATCTGCCAGCGCGTGGGATTTAAACACCAGGTTCAGTTCTTAAACAGCACACGCAGCACAGCTGATTGATTAAATCTGTAATTCAGCTGTAACTCTGCTCACGCAGAAACATCCAAGGATTCCCGAAATGTGGGATTGTTCAAGTACATGCTTATAGATAAAACAAAATCTGAATCTGTTTTCTGTATCTAAAGATAGACGAATAGCTGCAAAATGGGAGTGGGTTGCCAACATGGAACTGAATTTACTGATCCGTGGTACAGTTGGAGTCGAGCTTTAAGGGGATTTGGATGTCATAGGCTAGTCACAATATAAAATAGAAAATAGAAAATGTACCCCCACTGGAGGTGGGACAAAACACAATAATGCTTTCCTTCATCACTAAGGTCTCCTACATATAAAAATGGAATGTTATTCTTAAGTATTTTACTGTAAATGTTGTTAAATTAATAGATATTGTTATGTACACCAGTTAAACCACCTAAAAATAACTAACATTTTGCCTGATCGTATGATAGTGGAGATGTATAAACTCATGCAGATTAAGAACACAAACACCTTTGAAAGTTGAAATGCTAGTAGTCAGAAAGTTGCTCAACCCCATAGATAAACCTGGATGTGAATATCTTGATTTTGTAAGAAATATAGAATACATACCTAAAATAAATGGGAATATAAAAAATGAATATCAATGCAGACGTGTATTGTTTACTTTAAACTAGCTCTGCCATGGATTGTCATAGAAGCACAGATGAGAGCTTGTTGGAAAATGGAAATGTGTAAATATAGCATGCATAGTCAGGGAGTGACATCACAAAATGTATGGGAAAAAAATGAAATATTAGAATAATTAGGTCGAAAAGCATTCATTTGGGACTCAGATATCTGCTTATATACTCCATGAATCAGCAGGAATTATCAGTATGTCCTATATACAAACATGCAGGCTCTATAGGGAAAATATCACCAGACGGAAATCCTTCAAATACACAGTTTCTACTAAAACATCCCCATCTGCTGGCGTCCCAGAGCAAAGACACTTCAGAATGTAAGCATGGTGAGGAGAAAGGATTCTGTTTCATTAGGTTCAGAATGTCCTGCAAACGCTAACCAGGAAGCATGTTGATCAGCATTTAAGCAGGCTGATTAGAAGTATAATGACACCACCAATGAGCGAGCGTCGCCTCAGCATGGCTGCTCTGATTGTGCTCATCAGCTCAGACATAATCACTCATAAATTTTAATGTATCGTATTATCTTTAAAAAGGAACACATTGACATTCAACCCTTATTACATTCAAGCATCCCTACTACATATGTATTCAGGTCAAATCTTCTGTGTGTTCAGTAATGCTGAGGAAGAATGTCATACTTAAATGTTTCTACGTGATGAATTAGAACAGACTTAGTTCAGACTCTAACATTAATCCCTTTCAATCAACAACTCATCACTCCAGATCATAATTACACATTTTCATGTTAGATGGCGAACGCCGATAGTTTGTGACATGAAGCTTTGTTCTTACCAGACGCCCCTGGCGGCTTTAGATTGGAATAGTGGATCTTGATCGGACCCTGCAGAACACAATGTTAAACATTACAATATAAAATACAAGATTTTGTGTGTTGATGCGGTTGCTTTGTGATTTTAGGAAGAGTTACCTCGATCCACCAGTAGCTGTGATATAGGTTTTTATTGGGCCATGAAATTATCTCAAAAATAACATCTGCACAAAAAGACTCTGTAGGAGACTGTATATTAAGAGATATTATCAGACTGTCTTTAAAAAGCTTGTTTCCATTGAAAAGCAAATTCAAAATGTAAAAAGGCATAACTACTTGCAATTATATCCCAGAAGAGTCGGGGATATAATGGAATCTTCATAGCCGCTTCCGCAACCGCATATTAATCATGTTAATGCTGTATTTCATAAACTATTACATGGATCATTTTCATATTTTATAACCATATACACCTTAGTGTGAGGAAGAACTGGATTGATTTTGGGAAAGGTAGATTGTATATTCCCCGCACTAAGGGGAATTTATCTCCAAATGTTTTGCGGCCGTCATTCCTCAACCGTTGGCCCGATTTAGTCCAAATTTGTGTGCATATGAAATCAACTCAAGGAGATCAATCTTGTACAGTTCATGTTCTACTCCAACAGTTCCGATTTTACTCACTTGGGGGAGCTTCTATACACAAAAAGATGGATTCTTGGACATAACTTCACAGGTAATTTGTGGAATTCAATCAGGTGGATTGCTTGTACAATGCAGGGGATTGGGGGCTTTTCCAGTATATACCCTAGCTGTTTGGGATGACAGCGTAGACCTAGTTGTTAATCTATAAATACATTTTTTGAAAGATATGCTCCAAACAGAATGACCTCCAACAACCATATTTCCTTGAGAAGATAAAAAATTTAAAGTTATCGAAATTTCAGACTGTTTATTATGGTTGTTACCTGGGCAAAGGTTGGTGAAGTAGGTATATTAAGGGGTCTAAGGGAATCATAACAGATTGTGTTCCTCTTTCATTTTTAAAACCTGAGGGGGGGGGGGGTCTAAGTAAATCCAGAACTATATCTGTGTAACCTATGACTAAACCAGAACAAATGCATGGATAAACTTAAGCAAACAGACAAATCTATGTATGTAACATTTCAGTGCATTTGATACATGAAATTTGAATATGCCCAAATGTACACTTAACAGCTGGACAAATAATATTTACTGATATTGATCCCAGCTGCTTAAATATTTCCTATTGTGAAAGCAATTCCCTGTTAAGGTATTTTTACAGCTTTTGAAATGACACTTACCAGGATCTGGAGCATCTGGCTGAAGAGCAGGGAAGTCATTTTCAAACAAGAATGTGCTCTCATAGTTTGCATTTACCTGCAGAGAAGGAGAAGGCACAGAGAAACCAGAAAAGGGAGGGAGTAGGCATACAATTTAGCTTCTCAGTTATACATGTTATATGTATATAACAGTTGTCGGTGCAATAAAATAAATATAGTAAGAATGTAAGCAAAGGTTATTGAGTAAGAAGCTAATGTGGGGCAAGAAAGTAAATGTTACGACTGATCACCGGAAAAACCTGTTTAAAAGATCCCGAGTTCAAACCATGACCAAACAATCCGGTATTAGCTGTTTGAAGTAAAGCTGAGCATTTGTCTGTGGAATTACAAATAGGTAAATATAGTGCTCTCAAGAATTATTGGTAACCTCTATAAAAAATGGGGAAAATATGTTGCAAACAAATTGTCTTCATTATATAACTGATGAACTTTAATCTAAATTATTCAAAAAAAACTAACTCTAAAAAAAAGGGTGCCAATTATTCTAAGGGGTGCTGTAATCTACCTGTTCTTACCTTCCCACCTGCGCGTGTGTTCCCGGGACAGAGCGGGTTGTTCGGGTCATATCTGGGTATGTGTTCCTCCGGAGGTTTTTCTACCTGACCAGCCCATGGTCTTTTCATACGGTGGGCAGATACCAGGACCCATGTATCCCGCAGTGGGTTATACCGCAGGTGCTGATGCTCTGAGGCGTTGAAGAGACAAAAAAAAGACATAATGAAATGGCATATTTGAACATGACCCCAGTTCACCTAGATCACCTTGGTATTTACTTACCAGAGCAAACCGAGAACACACAACAAGTTTTGCATTTTTGGAGTTGGTGCAACCAACTCATCTAGCCATCACTGTTTGGCCTTTGTAAAAATTGCTAATATCCTTGCACTTTTGGTTTTTCCTTTCCATCAATTTGGAGGAAAAATGTTCACTTGCTGCTTATTATATAACACCCACTGACAGGCAACATTGTAAATATATACTGAATGTCATTCTGACTTCAGCTATCAGTAGTTATAATGTTATGGCTGATCTGTGTATATAATATATTCATATAAAATATAGATATATGTTGGGACATAAATACTTTTCTGTAATACAGTTCTGTTAACAACGACTGGTAACTGAAAAGTTGTGATCACAAATATTTGTATATATATATATATATATATATATATATATTTATATGTATTTTTGTGTCTCTCTCTACTATTCATAAATAAAAAATCAAACACAAGAATTCACGAAAGGATGATTATTGTATGTAGTTTTCAGTTATGACTGTTGCTACAACTTGCAGCAAGACATAACTACTGTGTGTGTGTGTGTGTGTGTGTGCGTGCGTGCGTGCGTGCGTGCGTGCGTGCGTGTGTGTGCGTGTAGGTGTGTGCGTGTGTGTGTGTGTGTGTGTGAGTGTAATTGTGTGTACACATGTATTTATTGTGGTAAATTCAATATGACCAATTTCTAATGAAAAATGTGTCGCTTTAATGGTTCCGCTATTATCAGGAGACCAGCTTCATGTATTTATCTTATGAATTGCTTTACAAAGGCAGTATATTCAGCTAAAACATAAATAATAATGAATTTGCTCAATAATTGATCCACAGTGTTTTTATTGTAAGCATCATATGAGCTTTTTTGCAGATAGGGTAAATGGAGTCAGTAATGTAATGTAATAATGTAACAAATCCATGAGACGTTCAAGAAAAACTGTTCTTCTAAGCTTGATGTCCCTTGATAAATGTTAAAACTACAATTCGTTAAACACAGCATTTGATTCACCTTTACAAAAAGAGAAGTTTATTCAAGTGTGCTATTAGTATAGGCTAGTATAGGCTACTTATTTTTAAAATTTACAGGAAAAGACTAAACTTGAGGTCAAAATTGTATGTACTTACCAGAGATATACAGTACAATTCATAGTTATATAATAATAATAATAATAATAATAATAATAATACATTTAATTTATAATGCCAAGTATACTTGGCTTTCATGGGTAACACAGAAAAGTCTAAGTATATTTGGACCATACTTCTACTTCATCTTTTAACTAGTAAATTTTGAGTATATACAATTAAAGAAGCAGTATTAGTAATAGCATTCATGATAATCTGTAAAGTAACTTAAGTAAATAGTAGGTAGATCCCCAACCAGTAGGTTGACAGTTCTAACCAGGAAGTTTACATGATGGACAGTCATTAAAAATGACCCTGAGGCCTGATATTCTTTCCTCCCACCGACTAAATGTGATTAATAAAGGATGCATTATCATTATAGTTTCATTGCAAAATAAAAGTAAGATTTAACAAGTAGTTTACTCAAAGTATGCTACTCTTACACATGGAGATATAATTAGAATAACACTTTTTGTAAACAACAAGTGGGCTAATGTAGTCCCACGGAGTATTATAATAGTACACTTAAGGTACACTGTATGTGCAATAATATTAACACACTTACAACCTATGGTTTACCTGGAAATTCAACTTGACTTTCCTTTAAGTATCCTTAAAAAATGAACTTGAGATATGCTTATTTTCTGTTGAGGATACTTCTCCGCTCCGATAGATATCATGGAGGGATTAATATCTCATACCTTTTGGATCAAAAGTCACTGCATTTTCGTCGTTCATGACGCTCTGCCGGTGCTGTTTGAGACGTGTCTCCTCTCTGCCGTAGAATCATTGCATGATGCGCTCGTTTTTGAAAATGGGGGTACAGAATGATCTACCTAAACGCACCTCAGCCGACTTCCTGTTATTAACATGTGAGGAAGCGGGCTCTTTTGCATAAATCAAGACGTTACGAGAAAGTTTTAAAATGTCCCAAAGATCGACTAAAATACCTATATGCTAATAAATTTTAAATTATATATGATCAAATTAATTGAACGTTTTAAATATGTATTTATGTATGATGGTTTTCACATTAATATGCATTAATAATTGTTTATTCATAAAGAGGGTTTTATAAAAATAATGGCAACCCCGCAATTGCGTCACGTGCATGCCTCATTCGCCCTCTGATTGGGTAAACATCCATGACGTACTTATGACAAACCTGGAAGACGAAATCCTTCACCACCGATAGCGAGTTAGGCACACCTGTTTCTGTTCCACATGTAGTCCAACCCACAGCTGTGTCTCTGCCTGTCTGTCTAGTTTTGTGTCAACCATGTCTGTACTCAGAACGAGTTTAAAACTGCTCGTGTTCACCGCTGTCTCCGTTCTAGTGGTGCTGCTGCTGCGGAATTGGTTGGCCACCAAGCAGTATGTTTTCAACAAAGAAGACGTCGCCAAATTGGCAAAACAGTATGCAGGTGAGTGTGATCACGAGGAGTTCTATGAATACCTAATTGACCTATAGGTCATTCAAAAGTAGTTTAGAACTGCACCAATGTAGGTATCCCAGATATTCCTACTCCCTGCCTTCTCTATAGATACTTAAATTTTTGTATCCTCAGGACAGGACCATGACCAGGCCTTCTCCAAAGTGGTGGTGGAGCTCAGGAAGAGGTAAACACTTTATCAAGTTTGCATCAGATGTATATTCAGACCGGTATTCACATACTCAGTGATGTCAGGTTTTACCCAGTTAGTTTTTAAAGGTTGAAAGCAAAGTTATGTTGCACAGTAGTAATGCCCTAGCCTTGCAAAGAATGCTTCATTTTTTGCTTTCTCGAACCAAAGTCAAATTTTATTTTCCAATTTCTCTCATGAATCAAATGATGATTAAGTTTGAGGCTTCATTCAAATATACAAGCCGCATTGTTCATTCAGATCAGATTTTGATTTGCTGTTCACATTCATAGTTACCTGAGAGACTGTATCTGTCTCCAGTGTGAATTCCTCTGTCCTCAAACGCATCAGCACATTGATAGGTTTTTGCCAAAGTCACCTGCATCACTGTCAACAAAAAATCACTGACATCTGACTGTCTTGGAAAGGGGCACTGCTGTTGACCCAGTGTTCCACCTGTGAGCATTTCGTAAATGTCATGACTGTTAGACAACGCATGGTGTTCAACGGAAGTATTGAATGGAGGATGACAAACACTTGGTCACATGTTCATAATGCGATACTGCTCATTCCATCCGTACACATAAGATTCCACATGGATGCCAATCTAAGTGTCTGCATTCTCGTCACATGGCTACAAATCTTAAATGCATTGGATCTAGAACCACAAATGACTCAAACAATAATATGGAAAAAACTGGTACCGGCATCCACTCAGCCCTTAAAAATCTACAATTTGTTGCGTTGAGGCAGAATTTTGCATTTGACCCCCTTTGTTTTGGTAATGTGAACATAGCTTAAATGTTACCAGAAGATAATAAATGTTAGTGTTCATTAATCTGTCTGATGTGTATATGTTAACTAATCAAGTGTTCCTTAACTAGGTATCCCGGCCGCATTCTGCCAGACGAGGACCTGCAGTGGGTGTTTGTGAACGCCGGCGGTTGGATGGGCTCCATGTGTCTTCTCCACGCCTCACTCACAGAGTACCTGCTGCTGTTTGGTACTGCAGTCGACACAGGAGGACATTCAGGCAAGACGTTATATATATATATATATATATAGTAGAAAAGGTCATTTCAAACAGTCTTTGAGTTAAAAAGTTTCATGGTTGAAATTACATTGGTGAATTAAAACTTGAGAAATGACTGCACATAGACTTTACTTTTCTTTTGATTTCCATTGTTTGAAAGACTTTATTATGCATTACATATATCACTATTTCAAAATTTAATTTGAATAAGAAAGCCATTTTCTTTGCCTTTGTGAAATCTTTTTATTAAAGCTTCAGTCCTCATAAGAAGCAATCTAAATTTGACTTTCCTCTCCCACCAGGTCGATATCTGGCTGAGATTTCTGACACTATTATATCCGGCACCTTCAGGCAGTGGAAAGAGGGCACGACCAAGAGTGAAATATACTACCCTGGTAACTCGCTTTATATTCACCGTAACCATTTTGCATTAATATTGTTCTTTCTATTCTAAATGGAATAGGAAACGTATCTAAATGATGGATTTTTCTCTTTTCTTTTTACACTTGCTTCATCATTTATTTATTTTTTTCCTCCCTAGGTGACACCATAGTGCACAGTTTGGGCGAGGCCACGTCGGTCCAGTGGAACGCTGGGACGTGGATGGTAGAATACGGTCGAGGTTTCATCCCTTCCACTCTGGGATTTGCTTTGGCAGACACTCTGTTCAGCACCCACGACTTTGTCACGATGTTCTACACCATCCGTGTCTATGTGAAGTGCATGCTGCTCGAGGCTGGTGCACAACTTACAGAGGCTGGCATTTTCTGAATCATGGTGTGAAGCCAGCACAGGGACAGTAACGTCAAACGTTTACCTTGTCATCGCACGCCGTTTTAGGATTAATTCTACGTGAATCACGACGCAAAAAAAGGTCAACATCAATATTTCTAAAATTAATTCATAATTCTTTATAACATGCCTAGAATTATTTTTAATTTGTCTTCACAAGAGGCTGCAGTTGCAAGGACATCATGATTAAATGCCTGAGTGATAACATTTGGGAGATGAAGGTCACATGAAGCACTTTCTGAATCCGTTCTATGCCAGACGAGCGGTGATCAGCAGGAATTAACAAGCCGGGCTGATGGAACACACTCTGCAGCGTTAAATAACTTTACCTAACTCTGTGGTTAACTCAATAGTCCGTCCGTTTTACCTCAAACACAAAGTTTCCACTCAGTGTCTTGAGCAGAACCCACTCCAGACTCTTAGGATGCTTGCAGATTTAATTCATTAACCATCTGACCACTGACTGGAAGACCCTGGCTTAAAAGCGACTGAAGGAAGCATCTCGTCTTCCATCAAGGGATTTGCGAGTTTTAAATGCAGCCGGTAGTCGACCATTGTGGACAAAATATGATGTGAATTGGAATTAAATGGAATTATGAGGTGCGTAGAGATCCTCCTGTTGGTAAATACTCACATCTCATTTAATGTGCAGGTTGTTTTGTTTTGAAACTAATCACATAAACTAATGTTTCAATCAAGCCTGTCTCGGAATTTGGTGTAACTTCCTCGATCACAATCAACCTGTTTTTTTAATACACTTCCATATAATGTTGATAATGTGGGGATATGTTGAAGAAAACTGTCCGTGTTTTTTTTTTTTAAACATGCAGAGCAGAAAGCACCTTCTGAACTTTGTGTTGGTACAATCAATTAGAAAGTGTGATGTGTATGTAGAGGTAAACTGGGAATGGTTTTGTGCTATGACCAAGTGAGACGACTCGGCTACAGTTTCCTCAATCTTTTGAACCTTGCACTAGCCAACAAGACAGCCATAAAACACACCTCCCTTATTCACTGAGTAGAAAAGCAACTCCATATGGAATTATTGGTTTATTTCACTCCGCATTGAAACATATTCCAGATTGGATATTTTCAAATTAAGTGGTACAGACTTTATTTTTACTTGATGCCCTAAACTGTCAGGGATCATATAGGGATTCCACGGCAGGTGACCACACTACCAAAACTGGAGTTAGATAACACAAATTCCCTTCATTTGCATCAAGATCTCATGATGGGTGTCAAAACAAACGTAGTCAAATGTGCAGATGTACAATTTATTTTATGGGAAAGTTGCGCACTGACTGTGTCAAAGGAAATAAATGATTTAGAAGGTGAAGCATTAAAGGCTGGTTTATTACTTAGCAGTACACGCATTAAGTGAGATGGATAGACGGATAGAAACTTCATCAATTACCAAATTTTGGAAAATTAGTTGTTACAGCAGTTCCAACAGACAGAAATTCTAAAGGTGAGCAAAAATGTAAGACATACTATATAACAGGACATCTTATCGACATTTATAGATAAACATATATATTTTTTTTTTAATGTGTATATATATATGCATACATATACATACATAGAAAAAAATAGGTTCTGTGAGGACCTCCTGCAGAGGTCAATCACCAGCTCCTACATTTTGCTTGCGTTATGATGAAGAGGATTGACCTCACACAAAGTCCTTAATGGTCATCCGTTACTCCAGATCGTTCCCCTAAAATCTCAAAAGAAATTATTTCTTACTGAACCTTCACTAAAGACATGTTTTCAGTGGCATGCAGTAGTTTTGCATCACGGTAAATGTTGCATCTAAGTGATAAACAATTGGGCAATTAAAGTGGGTATAAAGAAGTTGAGGGAAAATGCAAAGTTGACCCTATGAACTCCAGAGAGTCAATAAAAGTAGAGATTTAGGGATTGTGAGAAAGTGGAGGATTCTGCATGGACAGATGGTGGTGTAGAATAAAACAGGCAGCAGGGTGGAGGATAGACGCATCAGTCCTCATCTCTGTAAATGCCAAGTGGATGCAGACAACCTGATTGGTTGTCATCATATCTCTGAGAGAGCTCCAGGTGATGACGAAGACAGAAGAGTGTATGTTTTGCAGGTGTTGTGTGTGTTTGCACATTGAGAAAGCGAACAAATATGCCTTTGTGTGTGTGTCTGTGCATGTTCTGTAGTCGATAGCACATACATTTATACTCTGCATCTAGTCTGACGTTGTGTCTGAGCATGTAAGATCTATATTTAATGTCAGTTTAACAGACTGGCTTCCCTCCTTCTCTTTGATCCTTATCGAGAAGATGTATTCAGAATCAAACACAGGTGGCCGGAGCTGACATTCCAGCATTCCCAGGCAGCAGCCACCACCTAGTACTGGGATACATTGCGGCCTGTTTGACTAATGGCTTGGTATCATCCAGGACAATGATGTCATCACAATGACCCTGGAACACTGGGGCAATGTTAGATACCATAGGGGCCAGATGACAAAACACAATCATGAATGTAATTAGAAGCAAAATACAAAGGAAATAATTCGAAAGATAGGAAGCCGTTACACATGCTCACACAGAAAATCTTGTGTGATTAACCGAGCCTAAAAAGATGTCCCCTGGAATAAAACTTAATGGCTTTCATTATACAGGACGTTTAATAGCTTGAATTAATACTGAACAAAACTCTTGGCTGCCATCTGGTGGACACATTTAGTATCACTTGTCGAACAGCATGCTTTGTTTTGATTGTTTTAATAACACTAATAAGATTAATTTGACACCTAAATCAGACTGAGGTTTAAATATTTCCAACAGAGGCCTTCGTTATGAGTGAAACAGTCCTATTTAAGCATCAGTGTTTCAGTTTGTCATATTTGTCCTGGTAACCCCCCTATTATTTGTAGGACTGCAATACAATAAGAAAATGTATTGTTATTCTTGAATAGATTATAATGATACTTGGCCGTGTGAGTTCAAACTGCCTCTCTAATTTTTTTTTGTTTTTTTCACCTATGTTTTGATAGTAAATGCAACAGATTTGTCTTGGTGTTATGGGTCACAGGAGGGTTGGAGCCTATCCCAGCAGTTATATCATCCCAGAGCTAACACACATAGGCAGACACTCATATTCACACTTTACGACAATTTAAAGAAAGTCTTCAAAGTTTCAATTCTGTTTAGTTTTTGAATATTGTTCTGTATAACTAAAGTAAACAGTCTTTGAATGTGACTGTTTTGGGCAATCCTTCATAGGCTGGATGATCCTTCACGTGGAAAAGAGCCATTTGAATTGGTTCAGGTATATTAGAATTTTCCCAGTGTGCCTACCTTCGGTGTTTTTCTGGGCACGTCGAACATTGAGAAGTACCAAGAGCAGACCCAGAATTCATTGGAGTGATTATGCAGTATATCTCATCTGGACTGGGAATCCGCTGAGATCCCCCCGGGGATGGGCTGGCGAGAGTTGCTTGAGGAGAGGGACGTCTGGAAAATGTACTTGGCAGCAACTGGATGGATGGATGGATGACTGCCATTCCTCCTCAAGAGACGCTGGGAGATAAACATAGGTTGACATTGCTTGCTGGAAACTATTGTTAGAATTAAAAATAAAGGTAAACCTCTCAACATAACTAATCTAGCAGAGCTGATATCAATTATTCTGTACTACAATTATCTAAAATAATACTAGACAAAAATTACCTAATTCACCCAGAACTGTAATACGACTGAATATTTATATTTATTTGACAGCAATAATGACTCTGCTTTGTCCTCCAGCCTCTGCCTTAGCTTCATCATGTCCTTCCTGCTCCTCCTCACTATCTTGCTGAGGTGCCTCTGCTTCAGATGAGCTACACCAGGAGGAGAGGAGCGCAGTAAATAATACCGTATTAACTTTAATAATAAGCGCAGCTAAATTAGTTAGTCCCACCTTAAAATTGAAATCCAGGTGTAACATCAGATTTTGGATTTTTTAGCTCTTCTGTGGCTTTTTCTTTGACCAGATGTACTTTTTCAGGATTCTCACAGCGACATTACACATGTAATTACGGTAACTCCGAGGAGGGCGTACCATTGAGAAGAAATACCCCACGCAGAAACACTCACGGACACTATAACCTCTTATAATCTTGATGGATCTTTCATATCAGTCCATGAAAATAGCCCATCAAGCTCGGGAGGCGGTGAGTGGCTCAGGAATATTGTTTTCTTCCGTGTCTTCTAGATTTCATGATCAACTTATAACTTATATAATAACTTTTGTCTAACTAGCTAGTCGGAAAAGAGGGACTAAACTTTGTTTTTAATGCTGCTTACATCCGAAAATAAAACCGTAAAATCTTTAAAGGGGCGTAATATTAGATTTTACACATATTTAATGCACAAAACAGCAGCTAAAGGGCTAAATTCGTGTATGTCTGATGCAGTCTGATTCAGTCTGGACGCTGAAGGGAGAGGACGCTGGCGTTGTCTGTTCGCCGCTTTTCCATCAGAGTTCTACAGCCTGCAATACTATTAACCGACAAGTATACCTTTTATTGTTGGTCACTGGCAAACCTTTTGGATATATATCCATATTTGTATCTGTTTTTCTGTATTTGTATTTGTACGAATTCTACCGAGTCTGGTGACGGTCCGCCTACCTGTTGCTGCAAGTGTAGCATCACCCGGAGACTTCTGTATCTGTTTGTTTCATCGTTTATGTCCGTTTCTGTTTGCTCATCGTTGATATCAGTTTGTTTATCCGTCTTCTTCATCACTGGCCCCGTGACACTTTCATCAATAGCTGCTGTTGATCATTTTCTGTGTTTGATAGCTTTTTCTCGGCATCATTTCCATGAATATAATGGCTACTACCGTCCTCTGTGCGTCTCGTCCAAAGCTAACGGCTAATAACGGGCTAGTCTCCACGAGTGGCATGATGATGAATTATTCCGTCACCCAACTGATGAAATACAACAACTACAACACTCCGTTGTGCATATCGGTTATTAAACAACTTGGACTCCTTCGCCGGCCCCGTTACATTCACAGAAGTTGCCGTTCTAAGTTTGTTTACTCCCGCTCCCGCTCAGATAACTCCATTCCGTCCTTTTGCTCTGACGTGCGCACTATCGCGTCTTTGACACGTCATCAGAATGCTGCAGCCTTTCCCATTACTGTCAATGGACGTTCCTTGTTACAATCATCCACTGTGCGGGTTAGAAAACGTGGAGTGGATTTTAGTCTTCTTCGGCCAATACAGAGACTCCCTGCTCAATCTAGTATTAAAATCGAACTCTTTAATTCACAATCTCTCACAAACAAATCATGCCTCATACATGACCACATCCTGGAGAAATGTCTGGACGTTATGTGCCTTACAGAAACCTGGCAACAACCAGATGATTTTTCTGTCCTGAATGAGACCTGTCCCGCAGGTTACTCTTACCTCCAGAAAGCCCGCAGCACTGGTCGTGGTGGTGGTCTGTCTGTCATCTACCGCAGTGATTTGGACTTGTCTCCCCTACCGTTGCCAGAGATCTCTTCTTTTGAATGCCTGGCATTTAATTGTAAACCCCCTTTCTCCATGACCATACTTCTAATCTACCGGCCACCCAAACAAAACCCAGCCTTCGTCTCTGAGATGTACAACCTTTTGTCGACATTTTACACAACCTCTGCCAATATTTTAGTTCTTGGAGATATGAACATTCATGTCGACTCCCCTGCATGTCGTTTTGCTTCCGAATTTCTCCAACTACTGGATTGTTTTAATCTCAGGAAACTTGTCGATGTCCCCATCCACACAATGGGGCACACTCTGGATCTAGTCATCACTGACTCTGCTCCTCTCAGCAATCTTCTTGTGTACGATCTGGGTGTGTCCGACCACAAGGCCGTTTCCATGGAATTGTTGCTTTTGTCATCCCTCACTAAGCCCAAACGTCAAATCTACTTCAGGAATTTGAAAAACATCAACCCAGAAACCATGAGAGTCGACCTCCAGCATCTTCTTTCTGCCAACTTTGTATCAGCAAATGACTCAGTAGATTTCTACAATAAATCCCTGAGTAACATCCTGGATCGTCACGCCCCTGTAAAAACTAGAACAGTCACCTTCTCCCGCTCAGCCCCCTGGTTCACGAGCGAGCTACGGAAAATGAAGGCAGCTGGGCGTGTCCTTGAGCGGCGTTACAAGGCTTCAGGTCTTACTGTCCACAAGCTAGCCTTTCGGGAACACCAAAAGGCCTACTCAAAGTCCCTTAGAGAGGCTCGGTCACTGTTCTACTCCAACATCATCAAAACTAGTCCTGGAAATTCTAAGCAGCTGTTTTCCACTATCAATCATCTTCTTAAACCGAAAACTCTCCCTCTTACAGAAATTACAGAAGAGCACTGTAATAATTTCATGGCTTTCTTCAAATCAAAAATTGACTCAATCCGTTCTGTTCTTTCCTCCTCTCTACCTATCCAGTCTGCTTACTTTCAGTTTGAGGTCTCCCAGCCTCTAAGATGTTTCCCAGAAATCTCACAGCAGGAGGTTGAGGTTATCATCAGGACAATGAAATCCTCCACCTGCGCCCTCGACCCCTTTCCTACAGCCCTGGTGAAAACTAACATCTCTTCCATCTGTCCCCTGATCACCGATGTTATAAATCAATCCCTCCAGGCCGGCTTTGTTCCATCTGCCCTAAAAGCCGCCATAATCAGACCACTCCTCAAAAAACCTACTCTCGATCCAGAACTTTTTGCTAATTACAGGCCCATTTCCAAACTCCCATTCCTCTCCAAAGTTCTGGAAAAAGTAGTTGCTGCCCACCTCCAGGACCACCTCAAATACAACAACCTCTTTGAAACCTTTCAGTCTGGTTTCCGCTCCGCCCACAGCACAGAAACAGTTCTGCTTAGAGTCACAAATGACCTACGGATGGCAGCAGATGCTGGTTCACCTTCCCTCCTGATTCTCCTTGATTTATCTGCTGCCTTCGACACAGTTGACCATGGAATACTCCTGCACCGCCTACATCACACCACTGGACTCACTGCCACCGCCCTAAACTGGTTTCAATCCTACCTCACTGACAGAACAGAATACGTTTCCCTTGGAAGTTCAAAGTCCCGGACACACACCGTCACCTGTGGAGTCCCCCAGGGATCAGTCCTTGGCCCCATTCTCTTCATACTATACATGCTCCCCCTTGGCCGTGTCATCAGTCGATATGGACTCTCATTCCATTGTTACGCTGATGACACGCAAATCTACATAAAAACTGACACATGTTCCTCCTCAGCCTCTCCATCCTCATCTTCATCATCTCCCCTGTCAACTCTCCGCACTTGTCTGGAGGAGATAAAGGTGTGGATGAAAAACAACTTTCTCCAGTTGAACAGCTCCAAAACCGAAGCTATTTTAATTGGCACCCCTCATCAGACCCAGTCTTCCTCCATAACCAGTATTACCTTCTCTGGTCACGACATTCCCCTCTCTTCATCAGTCACCAACCTCGGTGTAAGATTTGACCCTCAACTCACTTTTGAATCCCACATCAAACACATCTGCAAGATCTCCTTTCACCATCTCCGAAATATTTCCAAACTCCGTTCGTCACTAACCTTGAGTGATGCTGAAAAGCTGGTTCACGCATTCGTTTCCTCCCGACTGGATTACTGTAACTCACTTCTAATCGGGATCCCTGATAAAAGTCTTCAAAGACTGCAGTATGTTCAAAACAGTGCTGCAAGGATCCTGATGAGAGTTCGTAAACACGAACACATCACCCCTGTTCTTCATTCCCTTCATTGGCTTCCCATCTCTACCAGGATTGATTATAAGATCTCTCTCCTCACTCACCAGTGCATCCATGGTAACGCACCCCCCTACCTGAAAGAACTACTCACCCCACTGACCTCGACACGATCCCTCCGTTCTACCCAGTCATACCGCCTCCTCCTTCCCCGGACTAAGCTCAGCACCATGGGAGATCGGGCCTTCTGTTCTGCTGTCCCTCGTCTGTGGAATGCCCTCCCTGACATCTGAGGGCTCCACAGACGACTGACACATTTAAAAAAGGACTTAAAACTTTCCTTTTTAGCAGAACCTATAACTGTAATTAACATTAATGCTTTTGGTCACGTTTTTGTATAGTTATTATTATTATTTATTTATTTATTTTTTATTGATGCTTTTATCTGCTTTTGCCTTGTAGCACTTTGAGATTTGATCCAAATGTAAAGTGCATTATAAATTAAATGTATTATTATTATTATTATTATGTATCAGTTAGGTGTTTAGCTAATAGGCTACTTCTTCAAACAGCCAGTGTAACGGCGTCTACTGGTTGCCTAGTTACGCAGTCAAGTGGTTATTCGTTTATAGTAGTTTGTCGCCCTCTAGTGGATATTTTGTGTCTCTGCCATCCCAGTGTATCACCAGAAGGAGTCCATCTAATTTTTTAGGCTCCTGCTCATTTTTATTATAGAGTAATATGAGTTATTTGCTGTGAAAATAAATTACATTTTTTCTTTATGTTTTTTCGTATTAATAAGTTTACTGCTATAAAGCATGATTTTCCGGGATAGGGATTAGTAAAGTGTTATTATTGTCTGGGCTGATTATTCTTTTAACCTCATTCACGACATAAATCTCAATTCTTCAAGAAACACTTCTCCCATCTAGGGTAACACACAACATGCTCCTCCAGTTAATTTTAAATGCAAACTCTTTCATAGTGAATCATCATTTTGCAAGTGTTGCCGGCTGTTGTTAGTGAAGCGCCTGTGTCTGAAGGGCTGATTGTCAGAATCGTGTATTGCTGTCCAACAGGATGGGTTGAAGACGGAGATGAGGAAGAAGGGCCTCCTTATCCTCATTTACCATCACCTGGTTGGGCAAGGGTCAGTATGAAGTTGTGTGCTGTTGCATGGTTGGTTGATGTGCAGGAAAATCAAAGTTCAATATCTCCAACAATGCTGTATTTCACCAAGATACAGCCCACTCCAACTGGGGCAAAAAAGTAATTTTTGCAGATACTGCACTCTGCCTTTGTAGGGAATCCTGATTGTCGAATTTCTTTAAAAAGGCTTAAAGGTAAAAGTGCAGATTTAGTTTGGTTGCCACACACAGGAAAGAACAGCGATCTAAGACGCAAGACATCTTGCAGGTTCCAAAACCAGCACCTGACAGAGAAAGCCGAAAGATTGAAGTTTGTGGACTAATGTCACTTTATTACTGTATGGCAGTACTTTACTGTAAAAAAGTATTGCCACCCCCATGATTTCGAATCCTGACTTATCACAAAATGGTGTTTAGGTCCACCCTTCTTTGCAGAGCTGCTTTAGTGCAGCCACATGTGGAGGTTTTGAGGGCTTGAACTGATCTTCTCAGGTTCTAAAACAGCATCTCAATGTGGTTCAGGTCCAAAGTTTGACTAGGCCACATCAAAACTTTAATTTTGTTCCTCTTGAGCCATTCACAGGCGGACTTACTCTCCTGCGTAGGATAATGCTCTTGCTGTGTGACCGAGCTCCACTTTACCTGCAACACACAGAGTGATGATCTGACATTCTCCTTCAAGAGCAGAATTCATCTTTCTCTCCACAATATTACTCTTCCACCTCCGTGAGGGTACGATGTTATTTTGTGCAGTGCTGCGTTTGGTTGGAGTAAAGGGACCAGTGTCTTCCAATCGGATCAACTTTCAGCAACTTTCAGCTCTGCTCTTGTGGAAGTTTGGAAGGTTTAGAGGTTAACTATTGTTCCAAGTCTTCTCCATGTACAAATGATGTGTCTGGAGTTCCAGAACCTTAGGAACAGCTTTGGAACCCATCCCAGACCAATGTATTTCAATCACCTTCATCCTCATCACTTATGGAATGTCTTTTGGTTTTGGCCTCTTCCTCTCCTGGTGAGACCGACGACTTAACTTCCTGCTTATTTAAGTGATGATTTTGATTGATCTGCTGGTAGTAATCAGGTCAGGGTGTGTCTAGTCCAACTGCTTTTGAGTTTTTATTAGTTTTCTTAGCCGATTAATACTTTTCACACAGGCCCAGTTGGTATTAGAAATGTTTGGGTTCAGATAAATACAATTATTAGTTTTTATTTTATTTTAACTCAGGTCGCCTTTTATTTATGATAGATTCTGTGTGAAGATCTGACACAGTTTAGATACATTAAAAAATAAAAAAAAGCAGAGGAAACCAGAGGGGGGTTGCAATATTTTTATATTTCACAGCACTTTACGTGAGTTTGAGTGATGTACAGTAAAATATGAAGCAGTTTATACTGGATCCACAGTGGCGGGCCTACAGATGACTGTGTGGCTGTACATAAAGTGACATTACAGGCTGCTTATAAAATATAGATCATGTTGGACTCCTCAGGCTCACAGCACAAGCCAGCAGCCGTATCTGGCCTTTTTTGAAAGGTTTGATCTTTGCACCCGGGTTCATTCCCGTCCGCTCTGCAGTTACTCGGCTGCAGCAGTGGCCCTGGATCAGGAGACAAACGGAGGGGTGAGGAGGTTCGAGGTTTGCGACAACATCGACCTGGAGATGGTGCTGATGGAGTACGAGAGCTATCACTACGTCAAGTTCCAGAAATATCCCAAAATCATCAGGAGAGCAGCAGAACCAGGTACTGCCCACTGAGATGCATCTGTCGCTCCATCCTGAAGTCATGAATCTAAAATTCTGCTGCTTCTTTTGATGTCAAGTTGAAAACAGATGTGCAAAAAGTGGAGGAGTAAAGAGGTGAGTCTCTTCATATCTCACAGCTGTTCTTTTTTTTTTACATCACGTGATAGAAGAAATTGTTGCACACGGTGACAATATAGACAAAATGTGTAAAATACACACATATACAAAAACACATCATTCATTTATAGATTATAGATTTATAGATCCTCTTTGTCCTTTAGGAGTTCCTGTTCAGCTGTGAAACTTCTCCCCAAAATCAACCAGGAGCAGATCCCAAAGTCTGGAAACGGGGCCAGAAGGATAGCCAACAGCACAAACACGCCCGTAAAGCATCGAACACAGAGAAACCACCATCAGAACATTGATAGAAAACTACTATTACTATCGACTTCCTGATGACCTGATCTTTTAATTTTCCAGGAGAACGGCTCCACTACTCCTCCAGAGTTTGGTCTCAACGTTTCCTCCATCAGGAGCGGAGCAGCTGGGGATGATGCTGTGACCAGAAAGGTACTTTATAAATCTTAGAAGGATCGACACGTTTTATTTTGTTCACATTTCAGGTTATATCAACTGTCATTAATCCGGTACGGTTTATGAGAAAAAAAACAAACACATCCTAGCATCCATTTGAGAATTTCATGTCATCTGCACAAATTTTCGCCCACTTCTGCACGTTCTATTATTCTATTTAACTTTAAATTCACCCTTGGAGACTAATAATGAAATGTGTGACTTAATATGAAGCGCACACAAACTGATACACACATTCACACCTTTTGTTTATGTCTTGTTATGACTATGTTCATCTAAATGTGTGAAAGAGAAATTTCTTGATGGGTTCACACCTGTAAATTCAACATGTCTTCGTTAGATGTCTGACAACAGAGGTTCCGTCCCCGACGCTCTAAAAGGAGCTGGCAGTGACTCGGAGCACATGGTAACTACCCTCAAGCCTCTGAGCCAAAATACTCGCACTTAATAATCATGCAAAAGTGTTGTTCTTGGTTTTATTTGTACGACTTTAATGGCGCAAATTACATCAAAAAAGCTGATTCAAACAATTGTAAAACTGCGAAAGTCGTCTTTCTATGCTGTGTTGCAGGAACGTCTGCTGAAGCCTCTGAGTGGGTTTTGTGGAATGAGCGGTGAGAGGAGAGAACTGGCTGCAATCATCAGCAATGTACTACACACACATACACACACACTCAAACACACACACATATATATAGAATACTATATTTAAGACACTGAAAAATAAGAAGCTCAAAAACAAGAGCTGATTTTATGTGGTCAGAATGTGAAAATGTGCTCGATGTGATGCTAAAAGTGTCCACAAGAGGGCAGCAAAGGCTCAATGGATGAGTTGATGAGTTGTATTAACGAAGGCCTGTCTTCTATCTATTTCCCTTATCTGATGTTTCATCCTAAAGGACACCTATTTACACAAGCCTAATATCACTGTGACGTGTGTGTGTTCCCGCTCCTATCCCGTATCCTCCGAATGCATCCTTCACTCTGCCTGTTTGTGTGTCTGCTCCCCCACAAAGGACATCTATTTGCACAGCCCCAATGTGCGGTGGGAGGACATCATCGGCCTGGAGGACGCCAAGCGATTAGTCAAAGAGGCCGTCGTCTATCCCATTAAGGTGTGGCCGCTGCCTGGGCACGCTGGTATTTCAGCGCCGGTCGCTCGTCTTCGATTCTGAATACATCTCCTTTAAAGGGCTTAAAGAGAAGGAGGCTGATGGGGTCAGGCCAGTCTGTTACGCTGACATTAAATCTATACCTGGGATAATGTGGCGAGACGCACACACTGATGGATGGTCGCACACATGCATACTGTGTCATGCAGGATTTATACACGCAGCTACAATCACACTTAGGTTTTTGGTTGCACACAAGAGATTACGCGTACAAATGAAGCGAAAAATAAAAAAAAAAACACTGCAAGAGGGAAAATACACCCATTTGAAATACAGAACGTGCTTCCATCATCATCATCATGATCATCAACCAGACCCCTCTCATGGATATGATGGCAACAAATCAGGTTGTCTGCATCCTCTTGACATTTACAGACAGAGATGAGGACTGATGTGTCTGTCCTCTATTCTGCTGCCATGTTTTATTGAATAACGCCACACCTCCACATTCTCAATACCCAATTTTTGTCTCCATTATTATTCTTTCTCTGGGGTATAAGGTCATCTTGCTGATTTGACTCGGCTTTCGTTTGCCATCTCAAATTCAGAGTAATTTGCGGTGTGTGGTATTTGCACGGTTCAGCTTCTGATTGGTTCCGCAGCATTTTTGCTGCTACGAAATATTCTCATATCGAATTGCGACACTTTTTGGTGAAGGTCTTTCTCTGCTGTTGCAGCTCTTTTTTTTTCCATCTGTCTGCACAAAAACCTGTTGTTTGTGCCATATTTGACCCATTCCCTTTCGTTTTACAGTACCCCCAGCTGTTCACAGGCATCCTTTGCCCGTGGAAGGGCCTGCTGCTCTACGGCCCTCCGGGTGAGATTTCTGCTGCTGCTGTTAAACTTTGCTGTTGTTGGATGGCTGATTAATGTCCAACTTCAAAGACTTTAAATAATAAGTTTTAGAATTCTTACCGACCTGCACCCCTTGTGACCATCTGACTGACATACACACAGGTACAGGTAAGACGCTGCTGGCCAAGGCTGTGGCCACAGAGTGTAAGACCACCTTCTTCAACATCTCAGCCTCCAGCATCGTCAGCAAGTGGAGAGGAGACTCTGAGAAGCTGGTCCGGGTAGGGCGGGCATTCCTCAACCTATAAACACCGGATAACACTCAGGAAATTTTGTTTGCATAAGTTTCACGCGTATGGTGGGTTTGAAGCGTGTTAATCCCTGTTATGCATATTTGCACAGGTTCTGTTTGAGCTGGCCAGGTACCACGCCCCGTCCACCATCTTCCTGGATGAGCTGGAGTCGGTGATGGGCCAGAGAGGAACCAGCATGGGGTGAGATGATCCACAATGTGCGGTGAATGTATTAAGTCCCCGCCAACGCTGAAGGTTAGGGGTTCACTGCCATCTAGTCTCCACAATAAAAGCATGGGTTCTTGAGGGTGATGGGAAATCTCTCTGCAACGTCAGTAAATCTGAAAAATTCCAGGAATTGCTGTTGCAGGAATTTTCTGCACAATAATATTTAAAGTTGACAACTAATTGATATTAACAGTTATTCTCAGAGTAAGATCAAAGAAAATGTTTTAACCACGGTAGATTACGAAGCTCTGTATTATACAAAAGAAACAATTGTCCGCCACTGTTGACCCTCTCATTACTATTTATTTTTCTCACAGCAAAATCCCGTCGGCTGGTTGATGAAGTGATGAATAAACATGTCATGTAACAACGGAGTGATGTCTGGCTTTCAGAGGGGAGCATGAGGGGAGTCGCAGGATGAAGACTGAGCTCCTGGTTCAGATGGACGGACTGGCGCGATCAGAGGACCTGGTGTTTGTGCTGGCCGCCTCCAACCTGCCTTGGTATAAACACGCCACATACAAACCCCACGATGACTTACCTTTTCTGAATCAAATGACCTCAAGTTGTTGAAGGAGTATTCATGTCCTTTATTAAAGTAAGAATACAAATACAACAAAGCCCTGCATTCAAACGGGGAATCGATTAAAAGTACGATCATCAAAATTGTTGTAGAGTTCTTATGTAAAAACAGAGAATAACCCGTCAGTATAGAATATTTATATATTAATTAACCCTTTACTGTCGACAAAAAAAAACAACTATGGAAAATGACATTACATACTGTATATTACATTTTTTGGGAGCATTTATTGGTTTAATATCTTAGAAACTCTAAATTAACCATAAAACGACATATAGTTTGGTAAACCATGTTTTTCAACAGTAAAAAGATCTTACTTTAAATATTATTTCATGATGAAATTTTGTATTTCATGGAAATAGTATAAGCAGTTTACATAGATTACCTCAACCTTTTGGTATAGTTAGTAGAAAATGATTTGACCCTTATTAAACTTATTTTGATTGTATCAAGATAAATAATTGTGTTAAGTAAGTCCTCACATGTTTAATATGCAAACATAAATCCTGCTTATCAAATAGGACTTTGTCAATAGCAGTGGGTAAATGTTTCCTCCTCAGAAACCCCTTTGACCTGTGGTGTTCCCCAAGGATCTATCCTCGGCCCCTTCCTGTATAGCACATCCTGTACTTGCTGCCACTGGGTCATATTATATATTATTATTATCGACTTTCTCTTTTTATGTGACACAGGAAATTTGAGATACATCAACATGAAATGTAGTAAGAATATCACTTGTAGTAAGAAACTAAGGGTTTTGGATAAAAGTAGTTGAGTTTTTGCTTCTAGGGTGTTGTGGCGTCAAATTGTTCCCAGAAAATAGAGTAGCAAATAGAAATTAAGTCCGGGAACCTAAAATCTTTAGTAAATGTGATGTTCTTGAGTTGGGTCACGGCCATGGAAACCCTAATTACAAATACAAGCATGCATAAAGAAGCAAGTTGAAAATTATACTTTAATTTCTTTATAATTAACAAGTGACAATAAATACTATTCAATCATTCATGAAAAGATATGATGAGTGTTTGATGATGTCTGGAGTAAAATATCCCACTGCTGCTGCTCTCCTGTCAGGGAACTGGACCACGCCATGCTGCGGAGGTTAGAGAAAAGGATTCTGGTCGGTCTTCCCTCCACAGCAGCTCGCCAAGCCATGATCTCACACTGGCTGCCTCCTCTGAGCTCTACAGGAGGGGTGGAGCTACGAACTGAGCTGGACTATGAAAATCTGGCAGAGGTTTGATCCAGTCAAGACAGTTTAACATCCTTTTTTTGGTGTATATTCATATTTACCACGTTTGGGTATAAATGATTTGTTTCTTGTCAAGGGAATGGAGGGTTACTCTGGTTCTGATGTACGACTAGTCTGTAAGGAGGCCGCCATGAGACCGGTCCGCAAGATCTTTGATGCCCTGGAGTCACACCAGGAAGGTAAGGCGACCCACAGAGCCCCAGTGGGTTGGCGGCCTACAACTACATAAAGATCAAATCTCCAGAGCAGCCATGTTTGTTCTAAGTGGCTGAAGACAAACACCTGTCCTCCACAGGAGATTCTGACATGCCTCCCATCCAACTGGAAACGGTCACAACCACCGACTACCTGGAAGTCCTCACACACACTAAACCCTCAGCCCAAAACCTGATAGACCGGTACACCGCCTGGGAGAGAGAATACGAGTCTGTCTGACACACACAGGTGTGAGAGGTGTTTTTCTGGCCAAATGACCTGCAGCCGTTACACAAACTGTGGCAGGATGCTGTAATTCATGCTGCAGAATTTCATCACAACTCACACACACGTGTCCATGATATAACATCCCATATCTGGAATTGTTGATTCTGTAATCTTGTTTTTCCCTTTTATGTGAGTGTGACGGAGGAGGAACCTTCAGATTATGATCTTCTACGTCTATCTCCTGCACTATTTCTTCAATGTGTTTCTAAGTACAATTATTAAAAGTACAAACCGATAATAAACATCAGTTTTGACATGTGGATACTTTATTATTCCGATGTTTATTCATACATTGTGAAAAATGTCAGGAGATTTTTAGTATGGTAACAGGTGCTTAGAAAATTAATGGGTTTTTTGTTTCCCCCTTTGAACATTTTCTACTTAAACGAAGTCATCCCAAGTCTATAAGGACATTTTTGTGTAACATTCTATCAATTTGCGACAATGAAATAATCTTACAAGGATTATAGGTTGGTTATTTTTTCTAAATCAGGCTGAGAGGAGGAGAGGGAGAACGAATGAGCATCCGTGGCTCTGATCTGATCTGAAACCGCAGTTATTACCCGCAAGTAAACACTGCAGCTGATAACTTATAGCAGGTTCTTCAGGATGTGTTCCACAGCGTCTGGGAAACTGTCACATGTCAGGTAGGGAGGAGGGTTGATTTTGTTCTCATCTCCTTTCCTGTATTTACCTGAGAGGAGAGACATGCCATCAGCCACAAACACAAGCGTAATCATAGCAGTAACTGTATAAGTAGAATACTGTATCTCATAAAAACAAGTAAAAGAACCGCATCAGGAAAGAGACAGAGTAGAATACGTTAAACTGGTGACAATTAACTGGAGGAGAAATTTGTTCTTACCGGTTCTGACCAGAATTCCAAGCAACCCTGCATTCTGAGCCCCGCCCACATCATCTCTGGCGTCCTGTAGGAAAACATTCAAAAAATATTAAAATGTAATTTTAGACATAGACATCCTTTATAAATCCCAAGCTGAGAAAGGTGCACGTTCCAGCAGCAGGTTTCATTCCCCACACACACGCATGAATGAGATTTTAAAAAAGTATAGAAACAGAGAGAAAAATAGAGCTATACATAGGGACGTCGTGCGAGTCACATGTTCTGGAAAAGAACAAGAAGCAATTTGGTAGATATAAGGAATAAAGTGCAAAACAAATGCGTTCATTGCTAGTATTTTGTAAATGGATCATCTGTTGGAGAAGGGGGAGTTGTTTTAAAGGTTGATTGCTTGGAGGCAGGAACGATTCCTTGAATCGGACCTTTTGACAGCAGAGCTGGATGAGTGTTAGATAAGGAGCTCCGCTGTCTGTGCCGAAGGTGGTGGAGAGGATGCTCAAGATCATCCATGATGGATGCTATATTTATTAAACAAAACTGTAAACAAAGTATATTCTGACTGTTTTACTTAAAGTGAACAGTCACAAGTTTGATTCAACAACAGATCATCTGTCTGTGTCCTTCTGTGAATAAAATTAGCCATTCCATGCTCAGCTTCTAGATGTGTGTAATACATTTTGAAGTAATAATAATAATTTATTGTTATCACATCACAATTGATGAAAACACTTACATCTCCTATCATGACAGCTTCGTTTGGGCTGCATCCCACGTCAGACAGAGCCTGGTTGAAGGAAGGAACCCAGAGAGAATGAGGCATCATAACCATGACCTCAATTTAAACAGAAAAAGAGGAGACATACTTTGCTATATCCCAACTCTACCGTTATTCTAAGCAGATAATGAGGTGGATTTCATCCCATAAAATTGTATTACATTTAATGTGTGTGATGAAACCATTTATTTTTTTGACGGGAGGAAAAGCGTGAAAATACCGGTTTCTGACCTGCATGAAAAAAGTCTCTTCTGGCTTCCCCACTACGGTGGCTTTACAGTCTGTGGCAAACTCAAGGCCCGTCACGAAGGGCCCGGGGCCGAGGGCCAAACCATCCTTACGCTTGTAGTAGCGAGCCTTATGGATGGCGATGAGAGGAGCTCCGTCCAGAATCAGTCTAGAGAGAGATGCACAACATGAACAGTCGGTAAAATAATAATCTCAGTGAGGGAGGGCCATAAAATGCCTGTCGATTGTTATAATTATATACTTTTCGTAACTTCCGGGTATGGATAGAACTAACGTACAATCACAGGGCGGTACTCGGTGCGTCTCTCTGTGATGCTGCCAGTTTGCAAAGGTGGGGCTGAACTCCCACAGCAGCGGGAATGAAACTGACGTCATGATTTACTGAACTCATTTTCCAAAGGTGCAATCAAAAATGGAGACGGTATGATGAATTTATACTGGTTGAACAAGCAGAAGACAAACATCCAGAAATGTAACTCTACCCAAAGTAACTTTCTGTTTTAAGAACTTAATGCTTAAGTTCTGCACAGTTGGGGAAAGCTGATCAAAAGAATTTACTTGAATACCAAGTAATAGAAAAATCGATAACTCAACAACATAGACCTAAGTGCGAGGAAGAACCGTCCGGATTTAGTCCAAATTGGGTGACTATGAATGAACTTGAATAGATTTGTCTTGTAAATGTCGTCTTTACGCTAATAATTCATATTTTACTTCACTAGAGGGAGCTTTTTACGAAAACACAGAGATTGTTCTATTCGGAGATGAATTCCTAATCGTTATGCAGATTTCGGTGGATATGAATTGACTCAAGGAGATGTACATATACTGTACGTGTAAATCACACATTATGTTATGTTTTACTCTAATAGTATCTACGTAACTCACTAGAGGGAGTATTTTTACAAATATACTGTTTTTCAGACAATCTCCTCAGCATTGGTCCGATTTGCTCCAGATTTGGTGCATATGAATCAGCTTGAGGAGATCTGTCTGTTATGCATAATATTTCACTTATAGTTCATATTTCACTCAGTAGGGGGAGAGTTTTTACAAAAACAAAAATAGAAATAACTTTGCATTTAATTTGAGGAATTCAATCGGGGGATTGCCTGTACAACGCAGGGTATTGGGGACTTTTCGGGGATGTAGATTGGTGACGACAGCATATGCATTGTCGAATATGAAGATTGTCTCTACAGTGAAATCAATCAGATCAAAAAAGAATAAAAAAAAGACCACGCCATTAAATAATAAGCCAAGCGTAGTGTATAAAGTACATAAAGATAAATCAAATGTTCAGAATGGGATTACTCATGAATTCATCAGGTTTAAGTTTAAAGTAAGAATTTAAAAAACATTATATATTTAATTGAACGTACATACTGACAAAAAAAAGTAGCCAAACATGAAAATGTATCTGCTTTATCAAAATCAAGCTTATTTACGGCCTTAGATGATTCCGACTCCCTTTTCATAGGACATACAGGCAAAGTGAGGGAATCCATCCCAACAACCTTAACAGTTTAGTAAACTTCAAACCTTCTGTGATTCATTGTGAGGTATGAATGAGTTAACCACCTGAAGGCCTTGTTCATGGTTTGGTAGTTGAAACAATCAGGAGCGAGTCCAACGACGACGGCGTCGGGATCTGATGTGTCGATACCTGGAGATGAAGGGAATATTACTAATATGTACAGTCAGATTAGTTCAGTTTTCATCTGGATCTGTTCAGTCACTAGGAAGACCGATCGACTTATTCAAAGTATTAATACTAGTTGTGTTTCTTTGTCTCATAGGTCTAAACGGCCCTGATAATTTGGCTCTTCTTCTCCATTCTTTACCAAAAAATATTCAATTGAAGGGATTTGAATACTTAACGGATGTTATTTTGTTTTGTTTTTATAAACATCTTAACATCCAAAACCATCTATAACCAACCATAACATCCAACGGATGTAGGGGCATCAAACCTTCACGGAGTGTTTCAACCCTGATCTACCAACCCTCAAACTAAATAACTGCTCCTCTCCTCCAGGCTTCTAGATAGATTCCGGCCCTGCTGACCAGTCTGACATCGGGTCCATTCCCACGACAAACACAATTATACCCTCAGTAATGATTCACTCTGCCACTTTTATTACTTTACTGCTGACTTCGACCTGCAGTTGATGAAGCACTTCTGGCTGTGATCTCTCTTTTTGTCAGATCGGCTTCCAAGGATGGTTTCCCAGTGGACAGCACATGCTCCTGGGTAGACACAGGCCCTGCGGGGCTGTGGTCCAGTTCCAGCCCGGTTTTCCCCTGCGCCTCACCAGACTAAATCTCTGTTTGCTGCACGAGTCACTTCCGATCCACATTTGGACTTTCTCTAATGTGTCTTGAGTCCTCCTCTGCACAAATCTTACTTAACCTCACACACCTGTACATCTGTCCAACTCTGTCTGAGCAGGTTAGACAGACTTGGACAGATGTTTCTCGTCCTGGCCGGACAACAAAATGGATAAATCGTGTAAATAAAGAGTGTCTAAACCCCCCGGAGACTCTTGGGGGTATTTACTCATGTGTCCTATCTGTTGTTTCCTTCGTGCCCTAATGCAAATGCTGCATTGAGGCTTTGCTAGGACCTGTTGCCCATACCAACATTTTCCCGTGGGTCAGCTGTCTATTATTCGTGGAAAATCCCCGGTTAGTTCACATTTGAGATGTTTGAGTATCCCAGGTCAGAAAGGTTACATCACAACCATTACAAAAAGATGCTGCCCTGGCCTGGAGAAAACGTCACCAACCTTCACTGGGGGTTTTGAATCAAATCATGGTGAATAATAATTTAATTTTCAGCTCATTTTTTCTTTTTCTTTTCTTTTATTTCCTTTTCTTTTTCATTCCTGTGTTAAATGTATTCCACTATTATATGTAATGACAAAGTAATAATGCTACACCTTATGAAGAAGAGGAGGAACCATTCATTTACATGTATTCTTTCAGTAACAGCCAAATACTTGTAGCAGGGAGCTTTCTGTCGGTTGGAGTGAATCTAGTGATTTTGCTCGCAGCAGAAGACGTTTAACACCATGACAGTCAAACATCATATGGTGGAAATATGTGATTAATGCTTTGTCGAAGCTGTTTTACTGCAGATGAATTGAAGCAACTCTAACAATAAAGCAAAAATATAAATGCTATTTACTCGCAGGAGTTCAAAGGTCAAGACTGGCTACAATAGCAACAAAGCAAATTGATGGATAGACTGGATTTAGGTAAAAGTGAGGAAATCCCATAAGAATGATGGTTAAGATTAAGAGAAGGAGGGTTTTGTCACCAATGAATCTTCAGTGAGTTCATCAGTGAGTGATGAACTACAATTACAATATCTAGAGTGATATTTCCTATTTTAGGACTCAGGATTGGTTCCCTTCCCTGCCTCACACATTCTCATCATACTCACAGCTCCGTACCAGTGAAGTCTTCCAGTGCGCTGTCATCCACCAGCAGCAGCGGTCTGTGTTGTTGCTGCTCCAGCAAACTCCTGGCAGCACTCAGTGAAGTAAAAATCTCTTGTTCCTGCCGAGTGAAGTCAGTTATCAAAAACAAAGTCGGGCCGCTTCCTAGATGTGTAAGGCAACAACAAAAACAATCCCTTCATATGTCGATTCTTCAGGTGAATTTATTGATCCCATGAATTTGAGGACAAGCATTCCTCTGTTGAACTCTTATAGATTTTTTTCTATCACAATAAAAGCTTCTGGATTAAATGAAACATGAATTTGGATGTTCGACCTGGAGGTTGAAGTTGAGACGTTGCAGTCGTTCCAGTAGGATCCTCTTGCTTTCCTTAGTTGTGTTGGTCACAAACCTCACAGCTACAGATGCGTGTCGTAACCTGAAATAAACACAACATGAACAGCGTGCACACACGAGCACACAAACACACACACAATCATATGAATGTACAGTCACGTTTTGAAGGATGGAATATTTCTAGCAGATATCATACGGGTATAATGTCCTCACTCAGAAAAAAAATATGGAAAAATGATTTCTTCGCATGTTTCTTTGGGACTATTCTTCATTTAATATCTAAGAAACTCTAAATTGACCGTAAAATGACAAATCGTTTGGTCGTGCATGTTTTTAAATGCCTTTTAAAATTATTTAATTTCCTTTTACATATCAGAGAAAAAGTCAATATTAATTAGATTAGCTCAAACTTTTGGTAAAGTCTGTTTTTAGAAAACTCTTTGGCCCTTATTAGACTTTTTTGATCGTATCAATTTACATAATTCTGTTTAGTAAGTCCTCAAAAATATGTGTCCCCTTTGACCTTTGGTGTCCCACATGGCTCCATCCTTGGCCCATTACCCTTTTACATATAGATTCTGCCTCTGCGTCGTATTATAAACAACTTCAGTCGAGTAAGACATATCTTTCATTGAGAAATAGTGCCCAACCAAACAGCTGAGCAGGTTATTAAAGGTTTAATGCCATTAGAATGTCACACATGCATTACCCATCAGACCATTCACCTGACACCTTTAACTGGTTTGATGGCGGCCTCATACCTGTTTAGGGCATCCTGCGCCCCAGGCACTGCCATGTCGTCTATGTGCAAAGTTCCACTCAGGTCGATGAGCACGGCCTTCAGAGCCCGTCTACACGCCATAATGAAGACCTGCTGAGGGTGGCGGATGAAGAATTAGAACTGAAAAAGTGTTAACTGACTCGCAATCCAAAATGTGAAACGACATTATGATGTATCTGAAGAAATGAATTCAGATAGAAATAATGAGAGAGTCATCCGCGCCAGTTATTTCAACGTTTTTCAACAGGTTTGAGTCCAAACCAAAAACTGCAGCATCAAGCACTGGATGCTAGATAAGAGCTGCTCAGAGAGAAGTCTAATTCCGATTTACTAAACAGCCAAATATGACCAAGCTCCGCTGTAAATGGAGCTTTTCTCCGTTTAAAAAAGCTTATTCTGTCATAATAATGTATTATTTTAGAGATTATATGTTCATAATCATAATTCACATCAGCAGTGGCAGAATTTATCAGATTACTGCGTTGTTCGAACCTTTATCGGGACAAACTGAGAGGATTATTGACCGGCAGGGACTTCCTGCCTAGAATACAGATTTTGGGATTGTATTTTATTGAACACTGACTGCGTAAACCCCCATTATTTAGACATGCTTGGATTTCAGTCATGTAGTTATCAATGTAAGGGCACAATTAAGGCTGTTAATACCCACCCAAAATAGCTTTAATGCACACACACACACACACACACACACACACACACACACACACACACACACACACACACACACACACATTGACAGCATGTGGGTCATTGATCTATTATTGCTATTTAGACCAACTTATAACAAGAGACTATTCTGGAAAGCGCCAAGCTAACATCATAAGTACATGTCTGTCTGTGTTTTTTTGTGTGTGTGTGTGTGTTCAGGCTTCACAATTCTTAAACATTTGGCCTCTAGTATCTGTAATTTGGAATTTTCTTTACAACATCACTTCACCGGTTTTTCTATTTATGTCCAGGCATGAAATCCTCAGGACCCACTGGTAAATATTTTTAAATATACGAAATATAAAATAAAATAACACAATATCATCAGAAGATCCTATTGCAGCGCATCGGGAATGTGCACATAAAGTTTTGTCGGAAAATATTGAATTTCTTTTTTTTGATTTGATTTTACTGAGTCCTCCTCTTTTTATCCAGTAAGGCACTTTGTAATTCCTCTTTGAAAAGTCTATTACAAATAGAATTTAATGTCAGTATTATCAAACATAGCACCATTTCAGTACTTGGACGTCGTGTCTGAAGAGAAGTTTAAGAGTTTTTCAGTCATGCGCCTCACCTCTTAGGCAGCGGGGGATAATAATGATTGTTAAATGTTTATGCAGGGCCTTTAAGTAATCAGCCCAGGATACCATTACCGTTAAAGATGGCGAGATTAATGGGCGGCGTTCGTGTTTTCGAAGCAGTTTTAATAAAAGCTGTGGCGTAGTAGTAAAATTAATTTTTAATTAAAACTGTTGTATCAAAGGAAAGCAGTACAAATAGTAGCAGAGCTGGAGTCAGACATTTCAATAGCAATATATATGCATATATATCCTGCTGTTGGAAGAGATTGAGTTGCAGCACCTTCAATCCTCAGCGGCTGAGGACCTTTCATTATGCCGGCGCACAACGTTTTAGGAAGAAGGAACTATACTTCACTAATGACCTATTCATCTTGGGACGTGGTGGATCCTTCACAGCCCAGGAAAAGATGGAGGGCTAGATTTGAAGAAGTTGTCAAGGAGGTACAGGCATTATGGTACCGCTGAGGGTCTTCAAATGCCCCCTTGGAATGATTCTGCGTCTGAATCTGTACGCAACACCTGTGTATCCTTGTGATCCATACCACATCTAAATGGTATACAGACAATATTAATCTAATTAATTACTCATTATTTCCCTGCGTATATCGGACACGCGGGCGTTAATGTAATGCAGTGCGGTGGAATAACTTAAATTTCCACTTAACTGTACAGTTTACAATGGAATTCATTGTGGATCAATGGGCGGTTTCGTTTTACAGATTTACCCACAGGATAAACAGACAATTATACATTTGACAAATTCAACATTCAGACGACATCCGCCAACATTCACAATTACACCTTTGGATTCAGATCTCAGTGATTCGCATGTGGGTTTTGACTTAGCGACAGCATGGACTTTTGTACAAATGAGTTCTTCAGCCTCTTGCGTTTCGATTGCGGGACTGTAAATTTCCTGACGTAATGCAGAAGTTGGCATTCACTGTTAGAAGGAGTTTCTTCTAAAGAACTTCATAGAGATTCTACATAAGAGGTCCATGAAAAGGTAGTAACTATAATAACTTCCAGCTATTGGCGGATCGTCAATTGGAGGTGGTGACTTTTATCTACTTTTATTTTTTTGCAGTCTTTTGGAGTTAAGATTATCTTGCTATGACGTTTCCACATTAATGTGGTACTGAATAACATTACAATGTATTGAAGAAAAAAAATCTTTCTCCCATTTGTATTCATAAAGAATTTTAAAACAACACCAGACTTTCAAGGCGTAAAAATCTCAAACGCTTTGTTTTGGGATTTTTTCATAGGAGTACATGTTAATCTAGATTGTTTTGACAATGATTCGTACTGAAGAATTAAAATGAAACACCTGTGAGGAACATTTTCATTCAGTTGTCTGGTCCATTATTGATTTTACTGATAGGTTGCATCTTCACTGACTAATCGCTGATCGAAGTGGCTTTACAGGACAGATTTCCCCGATAAACATATGCTGATTATCAGGAGGATAGCTACATATATTTTCTCTGCCTTATTAGTATATAATATAAGAACATTTCAATCAGCCTGTCAACATTATACTAGTTCTATTTGGGGTTAGGCCTGTCAAAAATATTACTTAATAATCTGATGGTTATATTTTTATTCAAACGCAATTATTTTTTATATATAATCAAAATGATAACCTCCGATTATCTCTACAAAATTGTTTGATTTAAAAGAAATGTCATATTTCTTCACAACTTCCAAGTTGTTTCCCACTGTTTGATGTTTGACGGGCATGAATGATGTCATCCGGCTGCCCTCATTCTGCTTTGAGTGGAGAATTAAATTAGACTTCAGTGCCTCTGAGGTGCTGAAGTCTAATTTAGGTTATAAGTGTTAATATCTCAGGAAGTCTAACTGTTGAATAAGAGCATACTGATGCAAACATCGTGGATCATTTCGTCACAAAGTCAAACATCGCTTTGGGCACATTTTGGTTTGAATCTAAATGGAATCAGAGAGTTCAATATCATGAAGGAGCCTGTTTTTTTCTGATTTTGTAATAGTTACGGTTGTAGTCAAGTTCCAAAACCACAAATCTCTATGTCAAGGTTTATAATGGTATGCGGTACTATAATAATGGGACAAAATAGACTGAAAACAATGAAATTATAAATCTCAATTATTTGTGTTACAGTTAATCGTCAGCTGAAATTGAATAAACCTGACAGCCCTAGCTTAGGGTCATCGCTGTCAGTCAGCAGAGACACTTAAAAGGAGCCATCAGAGTATTTTAAAGGAGACTGGTGAGGAAAGCAAAAGAATCAACGACAACAAGAATAGAATGCAATGGTAATTATTATAAAGGAGCAGGGAGGATATTGTACGAATAGAAAAGGAAAATTCCCTTACAAATGTTAATATTGCAGATAGTTAAATGGGTAATTACACAAGTAGGTTTTGCGAGTGTGTGGAAGGTTTACAGAAGGTTTAGTAGCACCATACAGTGGAAATGAAACTGTTACAGAACCTGGATGTTCTGCACCTGCTTCTTATTTACAGAATCGTGCCCATTTTTAACAACGAATTTGGCATTATAATTTGCTAAGTTGCTAGTACTCCGAACGACAATAGTTTTTAGATGTATTAAATAGCCAGAGCAGATGATTTACGCGTAACAAATTAACGCGTAAACCACATTTGTAAAGAAAAATAAACTGTAAGAGTAGCAGTTGGTTGAATAAAGCTCACTATTCATTTGGATGGTGATTTACATTTTTCATTGCTACTTACTGATTTAGGGCATTGCATTATTGAATAAACAAACTGCACAATTAGTTGAATAAAATAATAATAATAATAATAATAATAACAATAATAACAGCCAACCTTCACAAGCAGCGGCTTTTCCTGGTTCCTGTTTACATTTCTTCTTCGCTGTTTAAAAATTAGTTTCCGTACCCACGAGCTCCCTGCTGCCCCCTGCTGCTAGAAAAAAACAACTGCTACCACTCTATTAAACCTGTTTACGTTTACGTCCCCTTCAAGATTTTCTTTTCTTTTCTTTTTAATATCACTCAGTCTTTTTCGTGATCAGTCTCTCCTCTTCCATTATTTTATTTCTAATTTATATTTTGTAATCAGATAAGAGGGTTATACGTACCCACTTGATAACTCATTAGAATAATAAAAAAAACATACTAGTCCCATTTCACTAACAACCAACAGATGTATTGCATTAGTGGGTCTTTCAGGGCATTCAGATTTAATATGGTGGGATGTATTATCACAGCGATTATAAACGTCTCTCCACATGATGTAGACAACACTGATCAAATCCTCTTTTCATACACCTCCAGTGAGCGACACTTTTCCCCAGTGTTGTTTTGTAATGTTCAGATTTGTCTTTACATAAATATTGTGTAACTCATAACTGCAAGACCATAGTGGAAAACGAATTCCATACTGTTAATGTTTTGTACCAATGAAATATCCAGATGCTGACTTGTTTAATTTCTTAAACTTATTGTACAAACTTTTATTTCTCTTTTTGGGGTTCTTGGCTTGCTATTTTTAAGACCAAACCTGAGAATTTGTTTTACAAAATATTATTTGTTCACGTTTTGATTTAAAAAATCTATTGCTTTCACCTTTCCACATACATTTGTTTATAAATAATATTAAAACTTATTTGAAACGTGTTTCTTCTCCATTATAGTCATTTTAAATTTTAACCAGCACTTATTATAATGTTCTACATTGTTCTGATGAAAAAACTTTAAGGATGTAAAAGTCTCAAACCATTTGGTTTACTAATTTCATAAAAGTATATGTTGATGTAGACCGTTTTCACAATAGTTAGTATTGAACTATTAAAATAACCCACTACCCATTGTGACCTGTTAAGCTCATATTCTTTGAGTCGACTGTGATAGCTTTCTGATTTTACTGTGGGGCTGCAGCTAAACTCTGACTAATCACAGATCAAAGTGGCTTTACTGGACAAATCTCCCTGATAAACATATGCTTCTAATTCCAACAGATCCCCCTTCCCCCTCACGCCCCCCTCTCATGTATTTAGAACAGAAACTACAGTAGCGTTGATGAAAATGTTTTTTGGGCTTAGCAGGAGGGGGAAATGGTGATAATTCACAACATATGGGGATTATTCATAAGTGGAGCAGCAGGGGTTTGTGTACCAGCAGTACAGAAAAATATTTTACTTATCTGGACCGAAAAATCTAAATTGGTAAGATAATGTAGCATCATACTCAAAAGCAGAATAAATTATTTATCTATATTTTATTCATGTGGTAAAACTTTCTATTTTCCTTGGCAAAGTAGCTTGATTACATATTTCCTCCACAAAACACAATATTGCTATCTTTTTTCTTCGGTTGGGATGCCATATCTGATGAAAGAATGTTTGCAACTATGTCAGCTATTCATTTACACTCACTCTCCTGACAGAATTATGAGGCCACATAGACTGAGCACTTTAATAATCATGTTAGACGTCCAGTTTGAACAAGTTTTTATCTTATCTTGGTTTGCAGTTTACATAGTTTTAGTCACCAATTCGAATTGAAAACTTTACAAAGTCATCTGAAATTATATTTTTTCCGTATTCCTTGGCTGCCACATTCGTCAAAAATAAAACACATAGGTAATAATAGCATTAAAATGAGTAATTGGTTTAATTCAAGACCAATGTTTGTGGCATCGACAAGAGAGACGAGGAGTAAACAGTATACATCAATGGTACAAATCAAAGTTTTTTTGTTTTGCAAATGAGACTTGCTTTACATAACATTATATTGTATTTTTACAATAGGAAAAAACTTAATATTTTATCAATTTAATAGTTTGATTATTTATGTTACTGTAACTTCCTACTTGATGCTGCCATGTTACTCGTCAGTATCCTCCTCACTGGTGGGAAAAGTCAAAAGTCTGTTACACTTCGGCCCAAAAACAGTGCAAAACTGTATGGACTAATGTATGAATTGGAGGATTTCATGAAAATATAACTTCTCTTTACTTTAATAAGTTTCTGAAAGTCTCATATGTATAAATGCCACGGTACATTTTTAAATATTACCAACTCCAAATGCTGTGTAAAAAGTTTCTTATTTATAACCACACAATGAAAACAACAACTCAGCAAGACAGGTTCCTCTCCGTGAATCCATAATAACAAATAGCTTTGGATGATGAGTGAATGATTACCTAGTTTAATGTTAAAACTTCCAAGATAATTTTCATTTCATCGTTGGGTACCACACTGGCGGGGAGGTTAGTTCGTCAACACCAGACGTATCATCAACTGGGTGAGGGGTAAGTTCTTCTGCTCCTTGGACGTGAACATCTGAAGGTTTATTCGCATTTTTCTATTATTATACCAGCCCATTGAGAAAAATCTTCGACCTTTCGGATGACCGGAAAAGGCGGACTTCTATGAAATATGGATATTTCCGTGTTTGTTCTTTGGCACATGTCTGGTCCTCCAGCTTCCTCTTGTCGCTGGATCTCCTGCTGTCAGCCAAACACCAACAACAACACAATGCAGGCTGAATTCACTATTATCAAAGGAACTGTGGAAACAAAAAGGGGAAGAAACACATTAGAAATTCCTTTACTCCTAAAAAGCAGGGCAACTCGAGGAAAGAATCAAAAATTGTCAAGTTTGGAAAGATTAATATGCTTTCCATACTTGACATGTGATGACAAAATTGATGCATGGATAAAAATGTATTAGATTTAAAAATTGATCAATGCATTCAAAGAACAACTTTTGTGTTTATTTTCATTCATTCGTTATCATACCTGCTTATCCTGTTCAGGGTTTGTTTGTTAAATAAAACCAACTTTAGGGATAGGACAAAATGCCTATTGTGATATTGAAAATACAACTAATGTTTTGTTCTGTGCATCAAAAACTTTGGATTTTTTGGCATCAACTGGCATAAAAGTTTAAAAGTCCAGTGTGTAAGGTGAGGTCCAGTCCAGTCCACGTGCTGAAATCAACTTTACGGGTCACAGACTGATGCCTCGTCTGGAGTGATTGCTTCACAGGAGGAGAGATGGCGCATTCTCAGCCCATAATGTTGCCTGCCTCCTTCCCTGTGCGGCTGCTCGGACGGAGGATGGCAGCACAGAGCCGAGCTGAATCCTCCCGGCCGCCAGAGGATTCTACATCTAAACGTTTCATGAGACCTCATGTTTGTTTCGTTGGCGATCCGTTGCTTTTTCTTGTTCTAAATAATAAGTACCACCCTACATTTGTCAAAACACAGTAACGACTTACAAAGCGGTATCCCTCAGCGGACCTCTGTAGGAACGGTCCATATGGACCCACTCCTTTCAGATGAAAAGGGTTTTTTACAAACAATGGAAATACATACAAAGAAATAGTTCTGAATACTAAATTCCAATTATTCAAATAAATAACTGTTAAATTTTACACCCTGGACATTTAAACGATGCTCACAATTTTAGAAATCTGACTCTAATCTGTTTTTTATCGGGGACATAAGGTAACTAGCTTTCCAACCTCTCATGACAGTCCTGACTGAGCGGATGAGATTGAGGATCTGGGCTTTGACTCCTGGATCGTCCCCAAAACCTCCAACTCCCTGTTCAACACCCCAGCCGACTGGAGAGAGAAAGAGACAGAGAAAATGACAAGTTGAGGAAAATATAAAGAAGGATTAAAAACGCAGACGGGTAATAGCAACAGTATACTAGAGAAGAATACATTGCAGAGAATTCTGCTTCTACTATCTTGTTGCCCTATTATGGACCTTTATATCCCAGTTTTCAGCTTAAAATTGGGAAAAAAAATATTTCTCACATTTATCTCTAGTGAATCACTCAATTTTCCTAACTCAATACCATCAATTGAGTCTCTTCAGTGTAGTAGAAGTGTAGTGATACATAACGCTAGCTAGCTGCTCTAAGCTCATTCTAAGACCGTTATTTCAGTAAAAACATGAGAAGTGTGTCGTATAAATCATGACAGAGAACATACTCTTGCTGAGAAATCTTTCCTCATGAAGCACGGCGATTGCATTAGTGCACAGAATAGCGGTCTGGATGAGAGAATACAGAGTGAACGCCATGCTGGCAACTTCTTTTCCTCCGCCCTTCTTCTTCTTTAGATTTTTTCAGCTTTTTCTTCTTCTTCTTTTTCTTCTTCTTCTTCTTCTTCGGGTACCACACCCAGAGATGCAGAAGCCGTAAACAGGCAACTAGTGTCGCACACGCAGAAGTCAATGACGCACGGGGATTGAATGCATTTCTACCGATCTTTGTGGAAAACTGTAATAAAAAATAATAACGGAATGTACGCTTGATCATGTAAAGAATAAGAGTGTAACGTTTTCGCATTTTAATCTAATTTTCATTATTTTCCTGTTTTATTTTCAATACAACGGGTATTGAAACCATTAAAGTCACATTAAAGTAGCATTACAGTAAATTGATAACAAAAATAAAGATAAAAAACGAAAATAGAATACATTTAGAAGAATTATCAAATACGCATAAATCAAATACCAGAATGGGAAAAGTGGTGGGTGATAAGGTAGATAAGAGTTTTTGTTACTTTTGTATTCTTTTTCCTCGTTAATGCCAATTGAACTGTGTTGTTTGTAACGTCCTATTTTATTTTATTTACTTTAAATCTAATGCTGCACCACTTACCAATTCATCTGATTAATATATATTCTATCATCACACCCACAACTTAATTAGACAATCCTGTCGCAGATGATTGCACTTCTGTTATCTGATATTGTCCTGTGAAATGCAATAATTTGATTACTAATCAATAAAACATTTCTGTTGTTACAACTATTTATGCCCTGTCCTTCAGAGGAGACGTGTTGTCAAAGTGTTCTACTGTTGGTCATCAAGGCTGCTTGTTTTTCAGATGAGAGGCTGAGAATGAGTGGCCTCATACTTAATGACATTTAACAGGTTGCAATTTAGGCCTGAATCCAAGAAAGTATTTTTCCGATTTAAGTTTTTATAGTAATGACAAACAGTAAGGCCGAAAACAAAACAAAAAATTCTTTTAAAAAATATTGAAAGATCAGAATACTAAAGCAACATAAGAAATTCTTTCCTAATCTGCTTTGTCTGAAAAAATATTTTAAATGCATAAAAACACAATCAGACCTAAACATGAAACCACATTCTGGTTATTGTATAGACTTTTAATTTACACATAAATAGTAGAGAAACGACAAGAACATATTTAAATACATCTGCCATAACAGTTTATAATAATAACATTTCTCTCAGTAAATGACAGCTTTATCCATTCATTCATTTCATTCTATGAACAAGGTGTGTGATTTCTGTTTTTTATTCTTATTTATTTCTCTTACACATGGCTGAACAATATCAGCATGTCTCTTCCTTTTTCTTCTGACATTAGAATAAATAATATTCTCACAATGAGGCTCTCAGGCCTGATACTCAAATAAATAAATAAATAAACAAACAAACACATACAAATTGACTGTGAGGTTCAGAATTCTCACATGACATGTTGAACAGTCAGGTGAAATCATTTACAGGTAGATATACAGCACTGAAGAACTTCAGTCTTTTGCTCCTCTTAGCCATGGGCACCCATTTGAAAAGCAAACTATTACGCAGCGTTGGCCTTCAAATGTCTTGTGGGACCATCTGATGACACCCCAAACACATTCTGCTGAAGCGAGCAATTTAAAATAAGGATTCTCCAATTGTTTGACATGCTCTGAAATAAAAGGTAGAACAAAACGTATAATCGGACGCAGCAACTTGCTGCGTCTGAACATAATACTGTGAGGTGTTTTTTTTTTACATTCAGAAAATTCCCTCCTAAATACTAAAACTATGGGTACAAATTGTTCTGCTAGTGTACAATTTGCATAAAGCATGAACCCTTTTTCTGGTACCACCCTGTATTAATACTGGTCCTATTGCATTATTTGGATCAAGTCCCATGAAAGCAAACCTTCTTTGTTTCCCCTTTACGCTGTTCTTCATCTGGCATTCATTCAGGAACATCAAGTCATCATCAAGCCACTAACAATGTCCGATCTCTTCATCGACGACGGCATGTCAGTCATTTGTGTTGACAGGGGATATTGGTGAAAAGACACAACTGGACATGAAGAGGAGAATCCCTTTGGGATCAAATGTTGACTATAAATAAAGGTTAGCATATATTCGTCTATTTTCAGTGTCCACATTTGTTGATACACAAAGAACAACAATCTTTAGAGTGACTTTTGTCCTCTTCCACAGTTTGGTGTATTTACATTTTGGCCAGCAGCAGTCAGAGTCCTGCACAGTGACTCACATATTTCTATGCTCCTAAAAGGGTTCTCAAAAGTTCGGAACAATGACTGCCCTCCCGGTGGTCTTCGACAGCCCTAAAATTCACAAAAGAGAAGAGAGTGGAGAGGTTGCTTTGGTCCTGGTTGGGTAAAGCTTTGAGCCATAAGCAGTGAGGAAGGAGCAGGAGTCACGATTTGTCCCTTGATGACACAAGCTTCTGTCCTGTCAGATTGGGTACTAAAGCAGACCCTGGAAAATGTGAACAATGAAGAAACTCTGACACCAAAGCAGCACAATCTGGTCCAAATTCACTCTTACCAGACCAGTCAGTTTAAGTGTGATGTTATTAACAGAGGTTGCACTGAAAAGGCAGCAGCATTGCTGTTCCCGGGAGATTTAAGGACTGTATGTGAAGCATGTAGTTTCAGATTCCTTTCTGTTTGTTTGTCTCCTTCCAATGTCACATTTATTTTTTGGGTGTCACTTTTTATAATTATTGTTCTTGGGACAGTCACAGAAATCCAAATAGCGTCAGTCTTCCGTGGTATCGTGTTGCCTCAGTCTGCGAAGACAATAAACAGATGAAAAACAACAACATTAGTGTCACATTCTGACTTAGTATGTGAAGATGTGTACAGATAATATCGTGTGATATAAGTTTGGTCTAGCTTACACATTTAAAAGAAATGCGAATAATAAATTGTTAATACAACTCTCTTAATGAGTTGCGTTATTAAATTTACCTTATGTCTACTTGTTGAGATGGGAGCTGATCTTCTCTTTTCTGAGGATGTTTGCGTAGGGAATCTGAAAAAAACAAAAGTTTGAGACAAGAGTTTATACAGATACAAAACAGATAACACAAGCAATTACTTTTGTTTTTTGTGTTTTACAGTACAAGTATATGTTTTACACATGGCCTGGTAAATGGAGTGATAACACCAGAAGTTGATAAAAATATTAGAACTTTATTTACCAACAATTTTGTATGAAAAAATAAAAAAATGCACATTACAGTTTGCAAAAATAGAGTTTCCTGTAAATATTAAGCCAATTAATTAATTTCTTTCCATGAACAGGGTGTGTGAATTCCCTTTTTTAGTCTTATTTATTTTTCTAACACATGACTGAAATGTATCAGCATGTCTCTTTCTGTTCTCTAAAGCCTGACACTCAAATAATAATAATATTTGTCTAAACAAAACAAGGTTCCTGTGAATATTATAAAGTTTCAATTGCATTTCAACATTCTAAAAATGGAAGTCAAAAAGTCTGAATAAAATGTGTGAAATTCCAGTGTCATCAATCAAAGTTTTTTGTTGGAGTTCATTTGAATGTGTGTGAAATTAATGTTGTTCCTCTCAGACAGATCCATCTGCTGCTTCTAGACACTTTGTCTATTTTTTGCTGCTTGATTCATTCATCTGCTCTTCGTTGAGTTCGTAAATGAGCTGGAATGCCCGTTCAGTCGTCTGCCTTCGTGCTTACTTGAACGTACGTGCGCTTGTGTGCGTTTTGGTGTGTGTGCAGGGCCGGCGTTCATGCGCATACAAGCGTGTACGGTTGTTGCATGTGTCAGACGGCAAAGACAACACCGTCTGTCAGCCTGTCTGCCAGCTGCTTGGTGATTGATGTGGACGGAAACTCAAAACACTCCTACAGAGGAACTGCTCACCCTTGAAAGAGACGCTAGATGGTTGGCTCTGTCTTCTGACGGACAAATAAGCAACAGCACAAGTGTACAGCCGAGTCACAACAATGGCTTTATCTGATTTCCGTTTTCATTTGAAAGATTGGATAGGATTTCATTACTTTATTTTTTTTCCTCGTCAGTTTTCGAGTTCTTCTTTTCCATTTTCAAACTGTCTCACCATGCTTTATTGAAAAGTGCTTCATAATTAGTCTTACTCGTATCCCTTCTCAAAATCATTACTGAGACCGTTTGTCAAGGCTGTTTCTAAGTAATGTGCCTTTAAGAGGATGTTTTATTTGTCATTAAAGGTGTAGAAACTAGATTTATCTGCCACGAGTGTTCGGCACTGATTGCATCTTAATAGTCTCACCATCTGTAACTGTTGAACCATCTCCTCTCTGTAGGCGAGCTCTCTTTTCATCTGGTCTTGGAAATTATCTGAAATTAGATTATAGATAGATGATGATTTTCCTGAACTGTATTGTTATTTGAGAAGCTGATTGAATACAGCTATAAAAGACAGCAAAGAATTACAAAGGTTAAGGCCGGGAGAGAACTTAAAAGAGACAGAGGAGGCAAGTCCTTCAGAGTATGAGAGAGAAAAAACAACCACAGAGGTAAAAAGGACTCACGGAAGACAGGAAATGGTGAGGAGCCCTTCAGAGCGTGAAACTCTTGCTCCAGTCTCCTCCTGAAGTCAATCTGCTCAAGCAGAACCTTCTGGAGCTCCTCTGCAGGAGAACGAAGACAGACGAAATTGTCTGTTAGAAATAAATACCAGTTAAATACATCTCACCCTTGATGTTGTTGTGGAAATGTTTACCTTAACAACATGCACCACTCAAGTTAACAAAGTTTACCTTTCTCCATGTTCTCAACATCCTTCTTTAGAGGCGCAGGAGAGGAGGCATCTTGGCTGGGATCACCTAAAAATGTCAAAAATGTCATGAGTGAGTCCAGACATACATTTGGGGGTTATTCTCATTAAACCCTATTCTTCCATGACATGAGTATTTTTTTTGCAACATACAGACAAGGTCATGGACTGGTTTCCAAAAACATTTTTCTGAATCTATGCATCCTCTCTCCATGTATGCATCAACTCATCCTCTAGCTGCCCAGTCAGGCCTCGGTGCTGCAGTTCACTCTTTAGTCTCTAGGTGTCAGTGTCTGTTTGTGGCAACGATGTGACAGCACTGTTGATGGAGACGTGTATAAATGGCAGTCAATCAAGTTCATCTCTTCTTGGTGTCACATCATATTGCGGTCTATTAAGGCAATAGAAAGGGCATAATGCATTTTTCTGAAACTAGATAAAATTGATTTTGTTGCTCCTAGAAGTAGAAAGTGCGGGTCTGTGCTACTAAGTGAAATAAGAACTAGAATCAGAAATTCTTTATTGATCCCAAGGGGGAAATTTATTGAACGTGTTGAACAGGTGTGATTCCACCAATTTTACTAAAATACGAGTGGTGGCAAATTAACTGTTGATTATAAAATGGTAGAGTAATACTGTTACAGAGGTTGGAGCAGGAGTATGGGTGGGTTTATTACTTTTCTCTCACTGTATCTGGTTTATTGGACTTTTGTACACTTTCAAAATACCAATAAAAAGAACATGAGTAAAAAGAAAGAGATGCTTCTGGATACTGAGCTCTTATATCTGGCTTTGAGGTATTTTTTGGCAGATGCAGACACAGGGCTGCATGTAGAAACAACAAATAAATGTATTAATAACACTGTCACAGAGCAATTAGTGTGATTTCTATTCGTTGCTTTTATATTTATACTTGTATCTTAACAAACGTGCTGCTTTTGAGTTTCTTTCTTTGAAAGTTTCTCTGTTGCTCTGTGTGTGTATGTGTTTGAGCCGACTTCTGAATTGTGACAGTGAGGCACAGTACACCTTAAATGAAGCGATTCAGCCAACTCAATATGTATATTCTCCTCCAGTCATTTCACATCCCGGCTCCTTAAGCCTCCCTATGCATCTCTCTCTCTCTCTCATTTAGCGCAGAGAGCGCTCTCCTCTCTCCTCCCTCTCCTTTCCTCTCCTCTCCTCTCTCTGTCTCATTTGACAAGCAAATTTGCAGACAGTGCCCGAGGATAACAACCTCGTTTGACAGTCAATTAACCGTGAATAGTCAAAGCCAAGGCGGTTTGCATTACATAAATGGAAAATTAGATTATTTTTTCTCCCTAGAAACAGAGGGAGAGTTTAAAGACAGTGGATGGGGGGGTGGGGGACTCGGAGGAATCAGGCCTTCTAATCACGTAGAGCTTCCCACCGCCCAGGGAGACATTTGGCAATCAGGGGAAAGGTGGTCTCATTTAATTTGTTTCGTGTAATTTTTCGAAATACATTATACATTATGCGCAGGGATCATTACGTTGTGTGTATGTGGAGGTTGAGGGAGGGAGGGGGGGTAGATATAAATGTTGGCACAGATGTCATAAAGCACTTTTAATGTCTTTCTGACAGATATAAAAAGGCAATAAGCTGTGATCTCTTTCAAACGGGAAAGGTTTTTTTTTTTTTGCGCTGAGGAAGGGAAAAAAGGCAATTATGTCGACGGTGATATGGGTCTAGGATGGAGATTGCCAGCTCGGCTGCTTATCTCTGAGCTGATGTTTTCTTGTTGAACTATAACGGCCCCCCTAAGAGTAACAGCCCTGGTGACAACGGCGCTAAAGAGAGCAGACGGGGAAGAGCGGCAGCAGCAGCAGCTCTCTACAGCCGTCTCAGCTCACTGTGTGTTCATATGAATCCCTTAAGTCGCCGTCTGAGAGGAGGAGACGAAGTACAATGAAGCTGGAAACTGAGGAGCTTTAAGTATTCCGAGTCTCATTTGTGCAATATGAAGAAAATTCCGTTGTAACTAGTGTATCTAAAGTCATGTCCTTCCTCTGAGGAGAGTTTTTAATCAGCATTGCCTGTTATGCAAGGTTTTCTTGAAAGGAACGGGCAGCAGCAGCTTCTATCAAGTGAATACTTGATAATAAATTCATTGAATATTGTGGTTTTCTTTATTCAATACTTATTACCATTCTAATTTTGGACGGCACATGAATTATATTCCTAATCCCCGAAAACCTAAAATATGCTGTGTCACATGAGATTAAAATTAGACAAGAGTAAAAGCAGGTGTAGAAATTAAATTAACTGTATCATTCCATTAATTATGGTCTTTGGAGTACCTAACATGCAATTTTCAAAAATTTCCATCTTAACTTCATTTATTAAGCAGTTATTTTTTTAGCTGTTGCCCTTATACAGCTAGGCAACTGTATAAGGGCAACAGCTAAAAAAAATTGCTGTTTTAGAATAAAATCAGTGTTTGTACCTGAGCTTTCCCTCCAGTAGTCGGGTGCTGATGTCTCACTCTCTGCTACAAAGAAACTATTCTGCTCTTTGTTTTCGTCTGAGAGAAAATGAGACAGAAGGACAGACAGGAAAGAGTTTCAGTAAGGCCCATTGGTTGAGCTGGTTATCCGGACAAATGGAGATAACTAAGTGTGCGCACGGTGTGTGTCCTTTGTTTGTGAGTGCGTGTCTGTGAGACATTTTCTCCAACAGAAAGGGTCAGAGTGGGAGATGAGAGGAGCAAATGAAACGTCACAAGAATATGAGCCTTGCAGGGACATGGAGACTCTATAAAACCACTCAGTCAGACACTAAATGAAACAAAGATGCTATAATACAACAGACTCCGACGTGCGATGGAACAGACAGTGTGTAACAGTTTGCTGAAATAGGTTGTGTAATGCTATTTGATGAAATGGTGTAAAACATTTTAGAAAAAATTTGAGGGCACAAACAACTACAGGCTGAATGATGTAGAGACAAGCAACCCGCGCAAACAGCAGAGCAGGGAAAGTGATTTTTTTTTTTTAAGATTGTATTTGAAATAGAATTGCAAATGTTTTATTAGTTATAATATTACGTTTTAGATATTAGTATTCGTTATTTAAATATTTAATATTTACAGTATTAGCAGTATTTTTACTTTAAAAAAGGAGAATTTTCAAAGTAAAAAAAAAACTATTTTCTTAAGAATGATTCTATCATTATTGGAAAAACTCACCAGAAATGCCGGAGTTGTCTTTGGTTGCGTAAGCAGGTAGTCCTTCATCTCTATTTTTGTGAACCTGGAAAAAACATATGGTCAGTTAGAATCTCACACCTATGAAAAATTGTATGGTTCAATTACAACCCAACAGAACCTACCGCACAGCAGCGGATGTTTGTGTTTTACTCTGTGATGTGACTGCTATTTTAAAGTTATTAATGCTATTCTGTTTTTTCTTTTTCGTATTATAAAATAAACACTAAACCTTATTACACAAAATGAAACATTAATTTATTATGATTCAATTTCGAGCATATGGTTCAATTCTCCTTTCTCCATGGATAATTTAAATTGTTCTGTCTCGTGAATGCTCCTCATAACAGCATTTCCCCCCCCCCCCCCGACGTTTCTCGGTGGCCTAGTTAATATGGGAGTCGACAGGTTAAAGATTAGAGTTGCCCTAACAGGCTGAGGTGACACAGTGAGAACAAACACACTGTGGCCATTAAACAATCCACACCTGGGCCTATTAGCCAGGATCAGAGTGGGGTGACTGTTTCCATTTCTACAGGGAGAAACCAGCCTATCAATCTGCTTATGCAGATCACATCACTGCCCGACTGCTGCACCATTTAAATAATAATTAGCTGAAGTGGCCTGGGGGGATATTTACGTTTTTGTAAGCTGGGTCTTCTCTGTGAGGCGGGGTTGAGCTGGAAAGAGGCAGGCTTGTAGGAGGGGAGGCAGGCAGGCTCGGTGATGCCTGCTGGATAAGGTCCGAGGCAGAGGGAGGGGAGGTACCGAGATACACAGTTCTACTCCCTCTCTCCTTCCCCCTCTCCTCTTCAGGATTGTCACTCAGTGTGGGGAGGTACATGTTGGTTTGAGTCTGTGCCGGCCGGTTTGTAAAGCTTGCTTCCTCCTCCTCCTCGTCCTGCTTTGATGACTCTACATCCACCTCCCCGTCCTCCTCACCCTCAACTCCCTCCACCTCTCCATCGCATCCACTTTCACTTGCGTAGCTACAGCTGCTGCTGGGCGATAGCCGCTGGTGGCGGTCTGATCTGGTGACCACAACTGCAAAGTCCTCATCCATTACCCCAGAGACTCCACCGTTGCTGCTATGAAGCTTGGCGATGCTTTCAACATCTTTAATGACAGGACGAAAGGCAGAGCCATAACTTGGCTTCCTGGTTTGCAGGGTTGGAGTGTCTAGGAGCTTGAGCCAACCCTCTGATGTCACAGGACGAAGATCAGATGTTACGGTTGTGCACTCTGGGTCAAACAGTCCAGACCTGGATGTGGTAGTCCCACTGCCAGGGGTCATGGTGGCACCAACACCATTGCCATTACCAGCTACATGCTCGGCTGGGTCGGAGAGATCCAAAAAGGCCTGTCTGAGAGAGGGGTTGTCTGCCAGGGAGGAGAGGGCACTGGGCTGAGGTTGGAGGTAGGTGGGGACAGGGATTCCTCCTGCTGCTCTTGGTGGCCAAAACATGCAGAAAGGTGGATAAAAAGTGTCTTTGCGTCCAGGCCATAACAGACCCGACAAGCCAGTTCCTTTCTGCCCACTTGAAACATCATTGTCATCTTTTTTCTGCTGGCAGAGGCCGAACGCAGGGAAGGGGTAAGGAGAGGGGAAGAGGGATGTAGGAGGGAACTTTTGCAGCATGCCAAAGCCTTTGCTTGGGACGGGGATGACAGGGTAACTACGAGGTGTCTTACGTGGAGACAGACTTCCACCATCCAGATCATTCTCATCTTCATAACGGGCTCTTTTCTGAGGGCCCAGATCAGGCCCCATCATATGCGGCCCTACTGAACCTGGAAGGGTCTTCATAGAGCCCATGGAGGAACAGTGGGCTGAAGAGGGCAGTGCTCTCTTCCGGCTGCCTCCATTGAACATAGCTTTGACGTCTTCCCATGCGTACACTAACTCGTCAGCTGGGATTTTGTCACTGAGCTTGAGATGTCGTCGCCAGGAGTTAAAATTGGCTGCATCAGGCTGGGTGTACTTGGCATCTGGCATGCGGTGTGAATGGAAAATGAACTTATTCGGGGAGAAGTACATGTTGCAGAAGGAGCACTTGATGCATTTGGCCCTCGAGCTGTTATAACGTGCTGGGATGAAGTTACCACGGCAACCCCAGGCACACTCGTGTGTCACATCGAAGGCAAAGTTGTCAGGGAGTTTGGGTGGCGCGTTCTCTCCCAGAAAAGACTTACAGAGGCGCTCTGCTTCACGCTTGGTGATCATGCCGCAGCGCCGTGACGATATGGGCATTGCACCTGCTCGACGAAGAATCTCCAACTGAACTGGAGTGCACTGCACACAGGTGATGCCCAGTGCCACACGCCGATTATGAATCTCATTGTAGCTGTAGTTCTTTAGGAGGGTGTTTGAAATCTGTGCCAGACAAAGTCTCTCATTGTTATCTATGACCAGCGAAACAATGGGAATGCCATACAGGATGACCTGGCCAACTTGGTTGGGCTTCATGGGTGAGGAGGAAGAAGATGGAGACGGGGAGGATAGTGAGGACGATGAGGAGTGGTGATGGGGCCTGGGTGGAGTCAGGGGTTCCTGCTGGTAGAGACCTGTTGTGTTACTCATTATGTCATTTGAACTTGAATGATGGGTCTTGTCCATCTTTGGAGAAAACTGTTTGCAGAATGGCCTGCATGAAAAAGAGAGAAGGAAAATACATATCTGTTTATTTTTTCTATTCATTTTTCTAGTCGATAATAATAATAATAATAATGTTAATACTTTATTTCTGTATTACAAATACAGTGTGTCATATTGAATATTAGTAAAATTGATCAGTGCTCAGTGTCCAAAATGGTTTGATTAAATTATGTGTTCAAATGGACAAAAACATTCTTTTAAATTATATATGGAACATATATTTGAGATTTTAAATTATCATGGCTTTGTGATAAATAAATAGTGTTGTTTTCGGTTGATATAATAATTTTGTGATTTAGATCTGTGCATCTAAAAAAATTAGGAATGCCTTTTATGTGTTTTTCTTCCAAAATGCCTCTTTATATCTATCCATTTTCAACAGTAGTTTCCTATGAAAGGGACAATTGTATGATCTAAAATAATTGTTCGGATGAAAGTACATTGTTTGTTACTAAATTAATATTATACATTAGAATACATAAAAATGCATTATCAATGCTTAAAATATTTCCTTCAAATATATGTGCATATGTTAGTTTTAACATTTTCTTCATTGACATTATCCATTTTATCCAGTTAATCTCACCATTTTGAAACCATTGTTGAAAGAAAGACAAAAGTGTGGTGGGTTTTGGTTCTTCAACCACCTTACCCATCAGTTAAATGATGTCATAATTATGTGAACCTCATTTTTCTATTAAAACTGTTGCATTCATTGATCTTTCTAAGACCTTTTTTTTTAATAAGCGCTTTCCTTTTATAGTCTATTATCTCAAAACACTTTCATGGAGAAGATGCAAGATTTTCTGCAAAAAAAAAGTAGCCCAGCAAAAATTAAATATTTATAATGTAACATTTTGTAATCCAAGATTATTTATTAATTCATAATAAATCTTATTATAATTTATTAAAAATAAATTTTAGATTTCATAAAGATAATTACTTTTGACAAAACCAATCTCATTACAGAAAATACAATTATGTTTGTAATAAATCGCATTTATGATATGTGCTTTAAGCGCAAATACAGGAAAAATTGCAAGAAAAGAAATTGCTTCGGGTTACTTTTCTAAAATTCAGGAAACATTCGTTCTATCAACTAAATTCCTCTTTTAATTATGAAGATTTAATTACTATACCTTTTATTCAAATATAGCGCGAGAAAACTACAAACTAATAGATGTCGTTAGAGCGCACATGAACAAATGTAGCAACTGTGTTCGAACTTTGGCTCTGGAGTGAGTAGAATTATTTCTATTTTTATCATTTATGCGGAGTCTAAGTTCAATTTCTAGCAAATTAGCGGTGTTTGTATTTTAAAGCTAGTTTCATTTAACCAGTAGGTATTTGATAAGGCTTATCCAGTAACAAAATATAACAATTATACCAACAATAGCGATAAGAATAACAGTACTATTACTACTACTATTACTATTACAAATAATAATAAAATGATAAAAGATGACAAACAATAAGAAATAGAAGAACAAAAAGTAGTAGAAGAAATTAACAAATTAATAGAGAAAAAATAAATTCGGAGTAGAAGAAGAAACAAAAAGCAGCAGAAGAAGAATACATCACGAACAGTTTTTCCATATTATTGTAATTGTAATGGAACGTGAAGCATTTACTCCAATCTTCTAAAGCCATTTCTTATTAAAATTATTTTAAATACTTAAGGAGTTAAACTACATTTTAAACAAAACTTTCAACAACTGTCACGGAGGAATGTCGAAGCAGTCCTTACCTCTGACTCCGGATATTAATCCAAACACAGCGTCACGTCAAATATCCCGTCACCACAGAGATGGAATTATCCTACTCGGCTGTGAAACACTCATATTTATCAGGTGAACTAAAACATGTCACTGGTTTATAGTCCGGAGACACACATGGGGTGGGTACCGGCTTTAGTCTCTGAATGGGAGGCTCGCGAGATGTGAGTAAACTGGGACGCTCGCGCCGGCTTTATTCGCTTTTCAGAGTCCACGCGCCTCTTAATCCGTCTCTCTCTCTCCCTGTCCCTCTCTCTCCCTCACTCTCTCTCGACCAAGCACCTGCCTTTCGTTTGATTGGCGTGTGGCGCGAGCTCAGCCCACTATCCAGTACGCACACGCACACGCGCTTTATCCCAGTTTTCCCTCACGCGCTGTACAGCTCCGAGTTAAAGCAACGTTTTTCTCACCGACATTCAAACACGGTTAAAGTCAAACTACTGACGGCGGGAAGCACGCGTCTGGACTCATAAACACACATTGGCGCGTGCGCGAATTGACTGAGAGGATGAAACTCTAAACCTTCCTCCGGCACCGCAGATTCCAGTTGAATTTCAACCCCTTCACTCATTTTATAATTAACTTTATATTATTGAAATAATTTGGCACTGAAGGTACTCATAGTAGCTCTTTAAACCATTCAAAATGCAGTTGTCTTTATGGCTAAAAACATCAGTAACCTGCTCAAAATTAGTTTTAAGTGGAAAAAAAGCCACACTAGTTACGTCCTTATGTACTTATGTACAACTAAATTGTTGTTTTCTTTTTCATGAATCATGAATGAAAGACACGGATTGTTGCTATAAAGTGGAGTGAACCACTGCATGACCTCCATAGTGGTTTCTGTTAACATGCTTAAGGTGGCCTTTCACTTTTAAAATAATTAATCACAATGGAGTTTGACTTTAGATGCCACCCCTTCAAGTTAATGACAAACAGAATAATCAAAGTGATGGCAGCAGCAGGCACCAAAGAGCCTGGCATCATAATGTAGATGTAAACACAGGGAGACAGTGTGCAGGAAAACCAGACTACAGGGCCAAAGATGAAAAAGGTAAGGGCAGACACAATCAGAAGCATGTCAGTCAGTACAGCTGATTCCCACAGTCAATGCTGAGAGGGCCTTTCAAAATACATCTCCATGCACGAGCAGGTAGCTCCCAGGAGAAGAATCCAGCTTTCTATAATATAAATCATCTGAGGGTCAAAGGAGTCCCCAGCCTACATCCCATGCTGTAAAATATGTAGCAACAAAAGGAGAGGGGGCCCAGATTAGCATTCTCTCATGGGCCACATGGAACTCCTATCTACACCCCTGCTACAAGCACCATCATGCCACCTAGATCCATAACCATAAGCCTATGCCTTAGGGTTCAGGTTGTTTTTTATTTATTTATTGTGAAAGAGGTGATGTTGTGATTAAAAAAAAGTTCCAAAAATCGGCATTTTAAAACGTCCTGCTTAAGTACATTTTGAATCACTATTTATTATTGAAAGATTTGCTGACTGCACCTGTTTATAATATGAAGCAGTGGCAGCATGCATATGCTTAAATAGAGTAGGGGCCAAGGACATAGCCTTGAGGGATATCATATGTCATAGGGGTCATTAACCATTGCTATTGAGAAAGTCATGTTTGAAAAGTAAGATTTTTTGCCAAATTAAAGCATGGTGGAACTTACTACCGTACTAACAGTTTAACAACATGCTTGATCACTTCATGGTAATTTACTGTGTCTAAGATATTAAATTAATAAAAGCCACAATGAAATAAAATATGCAAAGAAATCAGGATATAAAAGGGCTTTAAGCATATTTAATGTGGTTTATAGGTTTACATTTAAGGTTAATGCCAAGGTGATATCAGGCTCCAAAGGGTTTTAACCTGGCCTTTTTTTTTAAACCCTGCTGTTCCGCAAAGAAATCATGGATTACAGAAAAGCACAGACCTAAATATTAAGTATGTAACCCAGATATTAGCTGCCTTCTATCAAGGATGCATGACAGACTCATTTACTTCTGAATGGGGATGCAGTGAAGTGGTGCCCCAAATATGGATTGGCCTTGTTAATTAAAATAACTTAATGAAGTTGTTTTCAGGACATTCTTTTGTGCTAAATGGACCATATCTTTCTTGGATGAAGAGAAAAAAATAATAACACAACGGAAAAGTTGTAAGATATGCAAACAAATAAAATAAAAAAACATACATTATTAATATTACATTATTTATGCATTGATTTATGTCATGTGACCAACAAGACTCAGAGTAGACCATTGCCAGTTCTGAGAAACTATGCATTTCTTAAAAGGGATGAAGTTAGGTTTTTTTGTTGTTATTATTTTTTTCAGGGTGTTTTCTGTTTATTAAATGTATATAGTCAAAACAAGAAGGCACTCAAATGAATAAATTCAGGTTGATTTAAGTCATGCTGCTTCAACATTTCTTCATAAATCTGTTGTCTGCATTGTTATCTATCTTTTTTCACTTCTGTGATTACTCCTGCTGAGACTTTGTAATCTGATAGACATAAGTTTATAGGGGTTAGTTAGTCAGGGTGTCTTAAAACAAGAAACTCAGGTGAGCCAGTAAATATATCACACTCAACTCAAATTTATTATAGGACTTCTAAAACAACATAGTTAATCCATAGTGTTTTTAATCACACAGAATTCTTAAGGAAAATGTTTTATTTTTTTTAATTTTATTTTTTTTTAACAAACTCTTTTTATCCGTCTAAATGGCCAATTCTCAATATTTAGACTGTAATTTATACTGAGTAGCATCTTGATAAACATATTCGGGTCACTTTTACGCTCATTGGGAAATAGTACATGTGTTCGTGGAGTTCGTGTGTGTGTGTGTGTTTGTGTGTGTGTGTGTGTGCCACACACGAGAGAGCACGAGCCCCATCTGCTCCTTTTCAAACCAATTTAGACTGTCACCGCGCGTGCCTTTGTCTTGCGGACGGACGCCACAGGAACACAGGCTGCTGTAGGGATCCATGGGCGCGAGCCACACACGCGCTACGGCTATTGTAATGAGTGACGTCACAGCAGAGATATTAGAGCAAGTGATAATAGCATCCAATAAACTGGAGTAGCATTAAGAGATAGTCAACAATTAGGAACAGATCACATTTTATGGTAATGCGTCATGAAGACTTTTATTATAAAGCTTTTTATATATTTTATAGATGATGTCCATTATTACCGGTTAATATTAATGGTATAGGTTTTTGCAAGATACATTTTCTACAGAGTTGGGTACCATTAAAGCTTATTCATAATTTATGTTTCATTTGTTTTTAGTTCTTATTTAACGGAATTGGATACTCTGAGATGGAACTGAGAAATGTTGAATCATCTGTTATAATAATGAAAAACAATTAATTAGGGCTTCACTGATATCGGTAAAAAGCGACAATAATAAATTAATTTCTGCTGAAGAGCCGGAATGATGCATGGCAGAAAGATGTCTCCGAAATGTTATCAACGAAAGAGCATGTCTAAACCATGTGAAGCAGGAAAAAGCGCGCAGCACCATTAGACCCTTTGGAATACATTTCACGTTTTTATGATGCATGGGTTGGTCACCCCACCGAGAAATTAATCATGCGTTGAAAAAAAGAATTGCATGTGTGACCTGGAAGGGTCAAACCAAAAGAGGAAGACTGAGAGCTCAAAACATAATAAATGAAGAACTACATCAGTAAGTGAGCTTGAGACACTTAACATCAAATCTGTCAATAAAGGAGACATGCCCCGGGTGACTGATTACCATACTATAATGTTTCCCCTCTTTTTCTCAAAACGCACTGACGCCTGAATCACCAAATAGCTCCGATTTTTATTTGTATCATTTAATTAATTCCCAAAACATGAATTGTATCCCAATAATGTAATCATAGATGGAAAAAATTTTTTTTTTACATTCAAGATTTAACATTAAATATACCAGAGAAAAATGTGTCAGTCATAGGCCTTCAGCGGTGCTTTTATTAATTTATTGTGGATTTAAGGACAGATCCAGACTACACCCTGCATGCCCTGGTTTTAATCCGTATTTAATGCCGCCCGTCTGTTGCTGGATGGGAATCTTCTGCTCAACACTTGCCAAGATTGAATCGTGCATTACAATTAACACACACACCTTACATAAAGTGGAGAGTACGATAATGACGATTGTAGCGTTAAGTCCGCCCATTCTCCCTGACGGGGAAACAACCTATGGTGGATTTAGAGAGTCGGAGTGGATTACGCGCGCGTGCGTGGGCGCCTTCCGCTGCGCCCCCGTGCAAGCATGTGTTTGATTGCACTATTAATAAATCCAAACGAATTCTAAAACAGCTATTTGCAATATTATTTTGGTAATTATATTTAAGCAGGGGCATGTTATTAGAACGCATTGGCACACACATTTTTTGCCTGTATAGTAATATTTTTGATAAATGTTCGTTTAATTTACAATATAATCTTAAATTAATTCCTTCTTATTTGTCATGTTCCTATTTGTGCTTGATCCCAGGAGAGAGGGAGCCCTTTGAAAGGCGCTGTACCCATTGGTGAGCTCGCCTGAGGCGGTTGTACCAATTAGCACGGCCGAACAACCGCTTAAAATGCCCATATTTCACCCAAGATGTGGAACATTAGACAGAGTGAATTATTAAAAAAAAAATCCTTAAAAAACACATTTTGCAATGTTCAAAGAAGCTGAATGTTAGTATTCAACCATAACGGCGCGTGGCCCCCTGGGATTGTCTTTATGTATTTATTTAATTTGCTTTTATTGTTTATTATGAAACACCAAGCAATGAGTTCTCTCCCTCAGGTTTCTCGGTTGTAATTAATTTGACCATAATGTAACAGAGGGAAGCTAAAGAATGAAATTGTATAATGGTTTGAAATTAAATATGCTTTCTTCCTTAATCCCTAAAAATTAAAATCCGGGCTACAGATCATATTTGTGGATTCGTACAGGGATGTGTCTCTGCCAATATTTTTCTTTTCAATTGCAAAAACAGTGTAAATAGGAATAAAAAAAAAAAAAAAAAAATCGGTTGTTACCATTACAGAATATTCAAATTAAAACCAGAAAACACAAAACACAATGGAGCAAAAAAGATAAAGCAGAACATAAATATAAAAAGCATGTATAAGAAGATAATACACTTGGCAATAGGAGGATTCTAAAATACAATTTATCTCACCGTACCTTTACATCATGTTATAGAAACACTTAAAAGTTTGGTTCCTGATGGAATACTATACACGAATCATATACCATTGGCTGAATAGTCACAGAGTGATGGCAGTTTTATGTGAGGGTAACAAAACGTAATGATTTGTGCAGACCCCCTGTGTGAACATAAATAACCCTACCGAGTTCTGAAACGTGCAAACTTCTTATAATTACAATTAGCCCTATTCAGTACACATAAATATGACACAGCCACTCATGATCTGGTCCCTCCCTGCTCACACATCTATGAACGAAATGGTCAAACAAAACTCAAATTTTATTGTTTTCTTTTTACAGACGTCTTTATTCCTAATAACTTTTGAATATCTGAAGTTTAGCCTCCGACACAGAAGTGAATGTAGAGGTGCTGTGAAAAAGTATTTGATCCCCTTTCTCATTTTTCTTTTGCTCTGTATCTCATATTGAGTTATTTATTTATTCCAAAGGGAATTTAATAACATACGAAAATAAAAGTTTATGTTAGTTACATTTTAAGTCGTTTCTTATGGTAGTTAAATAATTATACCAAAAAGGTTAACTAATACCAACTGGGCCTGTGTGGAACAAATGTTTTTCCCGCCTCAAAAATTAAATCCAAAAAACTGCAGAACAGGTTGCAGGTACACTCCACACATCCAGTCCTGGTGTTGGTCCACTTTCACAAGCAGGACGTTGGCTTGTGCATGTCAGCAGTAGCACATGATTCCAAAATCAAACTAAATTCCAAAAGAGATTAGGAAGAAGCTATATGGCATGGGAAGGGTTACAAGGCTATCCCTAAGATGCGGGGACTCATATTATCTTCAAACAGAGAACATGTGAACCTTCTCATAAAGAACCTTTCTGGTTCACTCATCTTACATAAAAAGAAAGCGCCATCATTCCAGCTGATTTTGCTTTAGTCGTGATGTCGGGGGAACGAGGTAGACTGTAGCAAGACAAAGATTTCAATATATAATCAAAAAACTTGCATTAGTGTCTGGTTTCAGCTGGACTAGACGAAACCCAGACGGGATCACCAAATGCATCATAACATCGATAGAGCCTCTCCAGAAGCAGGAATCTGTCTCGTAGGTCTCACCAGTGGCACACTATGCTGAAATCAAAAGAAATTCCACAACAGATTAGGAAGAACATTTTTGAAAAATATCATGCAGAGACGGCTTACAAGCTATACATAACTCTGTGGGTCTCCACAGATCAACAGTGAGAGTCATTATGGAGAAGACCTGGAACTACCTACCCAGAAGTGTCCAACTGTCCAAACATCCTCCAAGTGCATTGCAAAAACTCATTAAGGAAGTCAAAAATTATTAAAAAAAAAAAATCTCAGTGAAGGTCAGAGTTCATAGCTCCATGCATCTAAATATACAGAGCAAAAATGGCAACCATGGAAGAGGGTTGTTTGTCTCGATGGTTATGTATACACCACAAGTAAAATATGTCTGATTTTTTTGCTCATATGTGACTTTTTCATGGCAGGTTTCTGTGTTGTCAAAATTGATGTGGCCAAATTCACTTTGATTTTGCTGTGACATGACCCTATTGCCTGTCAATCATATGATCACAGAGTTTCTACCGTACATTCAGAGCTGCAGGGAGATGCAATTTTACTTACTGAATGATGCAGGATCCTAATTAAAGGCTTGCTTGACTTTTAATGACTCTTGAACACAAGCAAACTTGTGGAAGTTATTCTAAGTGGAATGAGTAATGAGACATAAACAGTGAACACTGAGCAGAAGTCAATTAGCTGCAGTGCAGACAGACTGCTGGGCGCTGCAGCGCGTTTTAAATATGAGCAGAGAGCCTTCAAGGTCAGAGGGGGCACGCAACAACGTGTGTGTCCACATGTGTGTGCATGTGTGTGCGTGGGTTTGTTTGACGTGCTTGAGTTGATCATGCACCCTAGTAGATCTGTGATATTACATAAGAAAACAATATAAATAGGAAAAGAACTTTGATAATTAATCAGTCATCGGCATTAATAATTCAATTTTATTAAATTATTTTTCCTTTTGATTTGATAATCACCAATACTTTTTACAGCGCGTAATATCACCAATAATAAACCCATATTTATTCAATGTTTTATATTCAAGTTTTTCTTCAAAAAAAAGCTTTTCTTTTTTTTGAAGAAAAACCATGAGAAAAAAGTTTTCGAAAGAGATGTGAAGAATTTCCATAGCTGAAATTTTACTTTTTTATGCTTTTTTGTTTTTATTCATGCGCTGTTAAAAGAAAACTGTTGATGAACTGAAACGATCACAACAAGTAACACAAAGTGCATTTTGGATCAAATCATTCTCGTTTTACAGCGTTTGACAGTTTGATTGATACTAACTTTTCTGCAAATTACCTAACCATGGCTTGAAATGTTAAAGTACATCCACCATTAAGTCAATATTTAAACTCTAAGATATTTGACTTCATGAACTCAAAAAAGTTGTGGCAACTGATTGCATTCATTTTTATTTAGTTCTGGTAACCTGGTTACCAATTTCGTTACATTGTACAACTGGTAGATTATACAAAATAACAATAACGATTGTACAGATAAAGTCTTCCTCTTCATCTTAGCTAGCTAGATAGCTACATAGATAGATAGGATTTGGAAAAGCTCTGAAAACAGTCTTTAACTTATGTGAAAACCATACAATTCAAAGCTACTACGCTAAAACACGTTGAACCAGCGGTCTGGTTCTCCAGATGTTTTATTTTCTCAATAACATGCCGTAGGCTATGTTTGCAGCAGTAGAGCAGATGGTACATTTTCATTTTTTGATTTTGGTGTGCTTTATATGTGGGTTGGTGGTTTCAGTGGTTTGCAAAACTGCCTCACAGCAAAAAGGTTGTAGGTTCGATCCAAACCTGGGGTTTGGATGTTCTCCATGCATCTGTGTGGGTTCTTGTGATGTGACGATCGTCATGTGCATTCTGCCTAACTTTGAAGTTTCGTCCTTACCACTTCGAATTTCACCATCATCGTATTTTCCCACGAATCGAGCACGGAACATGCTGGGGAGAACGGTTTTCTGTGGGTGCCTCGGCTTCCTACCACAGACCAAAATCATAGGATAACTGGATAGTCTAACTTGTCAACAGGTTTAAATGTTGGAATGCATTGGGTTTTTGTCTGATGATCTGGCGAGCATTTCAGTTGTTTACCCAACCCTCACGCGTGTCAGCTATGATGGGCTCCGGCCCCTCCTGGTCTCTGCACAAGAGCAAGGGTTGTAAGAACTGGATGAATGGATATGTCGTAAGTACATAAACACCATCCTCTTGCAATCTCAGTCCTGTCCTCCTGATGCAGGATGTTCAACCTGCTTTATGAGTGCGGTTGTTACATAAACCTGGTGAAATTTGCTCTACCACTCACACATCCAATACTGTTTTTCTTAATTATTGTTCAGAGCATTATGCAATCCAGAACATAAAACAATTTTTCTGGCTCCGTTTTGTAAAGGGAAGCCAAGACACAGAGCGAATCAGTGAGAGACAGACAGAAAGGGGGCGAGAGAGAGCGAGCGAGAGAGAGAACGAGATCATAGGCAAGCAACACTCTGCATAAAACTATTATCTCTCGACCAAGGGAATCATTCAGTTCTCCGCAGGGTGTCAAAGCAACACATCTCAGCGGGGAGAAGATAACTAACCGAGATGATCTCACAGTATCGCGGCTTAATTTTCTTTACTGGGGAATATTCTGTGGTAATGTAACTTAAATAGGCCATCGAGGAGGAAACTGCATCATTTTATGTGGGACATAAAATCATGGAAACTCACCAAAAAGGAAGATTGGCACTTAGGCCTGCACAATGTGTTAAAATGGATTCTGAATGAATTACCAGAAATGTCGTCCCATAAGGCCTCTACTCAGAACTCTCTCTCTCTCTCTCTCTCGCTCTCGCTCTGTGTGTATGTGTGTGTGTGTGTGTGTGTGTTTTTGTGAGCTTATTTTTCAACAAAGATTTCAGTTCCTCATTGTTATTAACCTTGTATTCGTATGTGAAACGCTTAACTCTGAAATGATATGAGCACATTTGGAAAGAATAGGGATGTTTAATGGCATGAAAGTAATTGCCTTTTTGCAGAGTTTCTACATGAGCGTTTTATTGGATTTCATACGGCGCAACTAACAGGTAAGGGCTGAGTGTGTTACTCAAGAGGACATTAGCTGTCTATTGTGCATGTGTGTTTGCGGGTCGGGTGATGCCAGCAACCTGTTGGTTGCAGTGTCAGCCTCAGCCAACCCTGCAAAAAAGAGCGTCAGCTTGAGTTTGATTAGTATGTAATACATGGTTAAAAGTGTATAGACACCCTCCATTCACACAAACAGTTTACTTCTATATATCTAGTATCTAAGGTTTTGAGGTGCACTACCAGCTCCTCATACTCAAAGCACTCATTTATAAAGGAAATGGTTTTCTGTCACAAAATTCTACAGGTATGTAAAAATCTTTTGAAAAGCCCTATTGGAAGACAGGAGACTATTTTACTACTCATGGTTTTTGAATGAAATATTCAGTAATCAACATGTGGGTTATTATGTTCCCATGTCCATATACTTTTGACCACTTCACCTACATGCATTCCTCTACACATGATGCTTTCATGGGCCTCGTATTACTGCTTTTCCGTGTTTCTGAGTCGTCGTCCATTTGCCCCAAGTAGACAAGAGCTGCGTTCATGTGAATGTTAAGGGCTCTATTAGTGCTGCAGACAGGAAACGGAACAACCAGAGCTTTTTCTATTTGTCTATTATTAATGAGGACTGGAGGTTAATTTACCGCTTAATCACCAGGCTACATAGAGAGTGATGTGCAGACACAGTGATGGAGGGGATGAATAAAAAGGAAAGAGTGGAGAGAGTTTGGTTTCCCACAGGACTCAAAGAGAGGAAGTGAAAGAAAGAGGAATGGATGAAGACAAATATGAATGACCTCATCTCAGCTGCTATAATATAAATCATTATGCATCTCTCCTCAGATGTTAATAGTTAATACTAGGATTAGTTAAAACATTATATCTGTCCCATCCTTTAGGTTCATTATGTAACTGAGATTGCATTACATTTGTAGTTCATCTGGTCTGGAATAAAGTAGAAAAGTTATTCTGCGCAAATTGCTTGTTAGCCATTTTCTCACTGATATTTCTAACATTAAACCAAAGACAAAAGATCAAATCCCAAACTGAATGAAAGTTTTTTTGCGAAATAATTCATCTTTCGCTTTGGTTATCTGACTTTAGCAGCTGGGAACTCATGAAGAGATTATAAAACTAATAAAATGAGTCAAAACAACGTCCGCAAACCCTCTGTTGCTCACACAAATTAAGGTACGCTTTCCTTTCTGCATGAAAAAAAACAAATCTTTTTGAAAGAGTCAAACTTCCTGTATTGGACAATGTTTTGAATGGACCGACGGCCAGTTCCATTAACACACCTTTAGATCCATTATATCAATCCATAACACAATCAATCACTCGGAATCTTAATGTTTTTGCATCAAAAAATGGTCTACCTTCTCAGAGGAGGGACGAGCATTTGTTTTAATTCATTCATCTCACCATTTCTCTTGGCGCTGCTTTCCTGGAATGTTGGTAGCCATTGCACTCCATCACAAACAAGACTCACCCTACCGGGGCCAAAAGCTTGTACCCAGTTGAGGAGAGGCAGTTTTCCTTCCCGTGTCTTACAAACTAGGTATTTGCTTCAGCATAACTTCATATTGACCTCTGACACACACCATGTTTTACTGATCTCCTTGATATTATGTGTCAATGATCTCAATAGCTTTAAACTTTTTAGTAAATAGTTTTAACTCTTTTATTTTGATTTGTATTTTTTTTTAATGTTCTTATTGTTTTATTTGCCTTATTGTCTATCCATGCACTTTTATTTTCTATAGAACTGTTCAGCCAGGATCTTCTGTTATTGCTGTTTGCTTTTAAAGATGTGTGTGCAGTTATTGAATTGTATGCTCCTCGGAACCACAGAAAACAAAAGCTCTCAGTGTGGTTTTCCTGAAGTTTAATATGAATAAATGATGATGTTGAATATTGGTTTTGGTTTGTTTGTTTGGTGCCTAACTAAAAGTTGGCGGTGCTCACACATATAAAAGACTGGGCCTACAATATAATCCCTGAAATATCCCCAATCCCCTGTGTTGTACAAGCAATCCCCTGTTTAAACTAAATGTGAATTTATGTCCGAAAAACTGTGTTTTTTGGAGGAAAAGCTCCTTCTAGTGTGTTAAATATGAACTATTAAAGTAAAACCTGATATAAGATAGATCTCCTACAGTCGATTGATAGGCACCAAATTCGGCTGAATCGGACCAACGGTTCAGAAATTATGACATGAAAGCTTTTGGAGATAAAGTTTCCCCTAGTGTCGGAAATATACACCTGACCTTTCCCCAAATCAACCCAGTTCTTCCTTGCACTAAGATCTCTGAGAGTGAGACATTTTATCTATACTATTAAATAGCTTTTGAGTGAATTAAGTGAATTCAATAATGAGAACATCCTGAATTAGAACCAGGATAACTGTTGCTGGAAAATTTTGTTTCCTATCTGTAATATTTTTCAGCTGTGTTTTAAGTAGAAAAAATCTTCAGTCTTCCAAAACTCTTCACACAGTCAGAGGAGCTTTGAATAATGCACAAGGAATTTCCACTCTATGGAGAGGAAAGAAAACATACGTTTCCCTGGGGGACTGGTAAGATGGGCATTTTTCATCGTGGGTGTCTTGTTTAAAGTCAAGCAACCGTTCTGCCAGAAACAACAAGCAAATCTAGACTATATTATCTAAAGCTTTTAAGTTTGTTTAGATAAACATTCATCATTCTAATGTGTGAAAAGAAAACGATTGCCTGTCTAAAATAAAACCACAATACCACACTAACCCTTATATTGTATATATGTAACAAACTACCTAATATCGTGCACATCCTCATTGTGCCCCCAAAACACCACGACCGTTGAAGCAGATTCTTTAATTTCTGTAAGTTGCATTCGGGGTCCTCCATGACTCGTATCTGTTAGTTCAGCACCCCCCCACAGATCTTCTGTGTAATTGAAATCCCGGAAAAGTTCTATGGCGGGGAATTATATGGCAGTAAGTGAACATTTTGTGCGAAGCAGAAAAAAGGGGCGATCTCAAGAACTTCAACAAGCCAAATTGTGATGATGAAACTGAAAATCTTGTTCCCATTCTTTAGTGGTTATTACCTAGCAAATTTGCTTTAAGGATGGGAGACAGTGGTCTGATCTGTAGAATCAAATTTTCTTTTACATCATGTTGACAGCCAGGTGAGTGTAACTGGCTTCACTGGGGAAGAGATGGAACAGTGATGCACTTTGGGAAGAAGGCAGGCCAGGTGGTAAACGATTGGATGCTTTGGAGAATTTTCTGTTGGGAGACCTTGGGCCCTGCCTTTCATGCATATGTTTGATGTATGCCACATACCTAAATATTCATGCAGACCAAATACAGGCCTCCATTTTCAGTTCCCTCTAATAGAAGGATAATGCATACTTTGTAGCAATCTGAAAGTGCTACAAAGTAAAAGCAGATAAAAGTATCAATAAAAAATAAAATAATAATTATATAAAAACCTGACCAAAAAGCAGCAATGTTAATTAAAGTTATAGGTTCTGCTAAAAAGGAAAGATTTAAGTCCTTTTTTAAATGTGTCAGTCGTCTGTGGAACCCTCAGATGGTCAGGGAGGGCTTTCCACAGACGAGGGGCAGCAGAACAGAAGGCCCGATCAACCATGGTGCTGAGCTTAGTCTTGAGAAGGAGGAGACGGTATGACGATGTTCAATGAGTTGACTTTGCCTCCAAATTCTTCAGATCTCAATTCAATCGAGCTCCTAGCGTCAGTTGATACAGGCTTGAGTCCCAGCATATGCTTGTGAGTGTGTACTTACCTGGTGTTTGTGATTTCCCAGTGGGCCCCTGCACCCCAGAAAAGATTTAATTGTGTAATCCTGTGATCACGCTTGTAATCCCCTTAAGCACTGCAATATCATAGATCTCTGCCAGATTATACATCGTGGAGTTGTTTTCCCTTGTTGTTATGTTGTTTGGTATAGAATATGGAAAAAAAATATTGTGCGCTGACACAATAAAAAAATGAGGCGAATAAACATGATCATAAAATTCATGAAGCATTATCCTAATTATTGCATTTGTTTACCACATGCAATATCAGGTTCAGCGACAAAATAAACATTAACTGTGTCTCAAATTGATAAGATATTTCATCATATCAAAGTGGAATACCAGAAAATGTGTATTACCTTGAATAAGGTACTTGAAATTTATATGTATGTATATGGACAAAATAACTCCAAACAATCCCTCTGAACTCACTTCCTGTCATTGTAAAACATATATTTAAAACATGGAGAAACATGAAATATGGCATCAAAACTAACCCAGGAGCAATCCTCTGGGGGAAAAAAACAGCTTGCACTTTTCATGGGCAATTAATGTTCTGACACAAAAAAGCAGTACTTTTATTTTTCAATTATTTGATTTTTAATTATTTGATATTTGTCTTAAACGCAGTTCTGCTCAAGGGCTCGCCATTATAGATAGAGACTGGCTTTTAAAGAGTGGCCACCGGGCAAATGGTAAACAACAGAATTAAATGGTAATAATTATTGTCCCAGAAAATAATTATTGTTCTGTCGCCTAACTGCTCTGGTGTTTAAATAACAACAGGAATTAGCGGCTTTTTTCTCTTCACTGAAACAACAGGGTGTGTGTGCGGGTGTGTATGTGAGTGTCTGGGAGAGAGAGAGAGAGAGAGAGAGAGAGAGAGAGAGAGAGAGAGAGAGAGAGAGAGAGAGAGAGAGAGAGAGAGAGAGAGAGAGAGAGAGAGAGAGAGAGAGAGAGAGGTGGCTTAAGTTGGTCACATATGCAGACACAGATAGGCCCTCACACACACACACACACACACACACACACACACACACTAAAGACGCAGATTAAAACAGAATGTTTGGCACGTAACAAATAACATACTGTATGCAACATGCTTTTTATTCAAATAAGTAATTATTTTTGTGACCAAAGGATTCACTCAAATTCTAATAATAATGGTACGTTTTGATTACTTTTAGCTATTTTCTAATTAGTCCACAAAATATTTAATGTATTAAAGTACATGTAGATATTGGAAAAAACTTTATAAAGTTTGGGAAATGTATGTATTGAATTTGTAAGGGATTTTACATCAAAGTAAATTGGTATTTAATTTTCTCTGTCAATTAATCTTTTTATGCAATGCTATAGGCCTATGCTCTCGTCAAGGGTATATCCCTGAAAAGCCCCATATTCCCCGTGTTGTATATACAATTGTAATAGCCCTGATTGAACTACTGTAATTAATGTGATGTTATATCAGAAAAAAAAGCTCCCCATAGTGATTAAAATATGCACTATTAGAGCAAAATCCAATGTATACCAGATAGATCACCTCGAATCTAGTCATACCCAAGAACTTTGGACAGAATTGGGTGGGAATTGTAAAGTATGAAGGTAAATCATGATATATACCCGATAGATCTACTCCAGCTGATTCATACTCATTCAATTTATAGCTAGGAAGCTATTGGTCCTATAAAGGGTCCGAAAAACAGTTTTTCTTACAAAACGATCCCCCTATAAGTAAAATAAAATAAACAAAAACAAAACATTAGGAGATTAAGCTCCCTTTTGTTTCAGACGTATTCAACCGTCCTTTCCCAAAATCAACACAGTTCTTCCTCACACTAAGTTCTATGTGGGTATGAAATGCAAAAATGATCGACAAAACCGCTTTGGAGTTATTTCATTAACACGGAGCTTCTGTGATGATGGTGGCGATGACGATTCCATGACATCCCAGACTTCTGAGGGATAATAATACGATTCCATACATATACAAACACATGTATTATGAATTATTTCAAGCAAATCAAAACTTGTTTTTTTTTTGACACAACAACGTCCAAACATGATCATGTGCGGCACATATGGACGGATTTTATATCTGTATTGTTTTTGGTGTGCTAATCCCTCACATTAATGCTGGACATAAAACCTGCCGCTTATATCCCTATTATTGTTATTATTCTTACACTGCCTGATCTCTGGTTGAGTTACTGCATAAATACCCTTCTAACAACACTGTGTGAACTGGAGGATTAACAGCAGGGCTGAAAGAGACCTGCAGGATGTGTGACACTGATCTGACAACGCTGATGGCGTCAGAAATAACATATCATTGTTTTTGATAGCGATATCACAACAAGCTTGAGTTGCATTTGCAAATGGACAAACACACTCACTACGCATGCTCGGGGACTTAAGTACATAAAATAACAAACTGGGCTTTAAAAAAATATATGTTTATATATATATATATATATACACAAACATTAGACCCTAGAAGATGTTTTTTATATCTGCTTTTGGTGGATTAATGCAGCATTAATGTAATCTATTTTTCACAATCTAATGACAGATTCTACAGATAACGGAGAAGAAAAACATTTTTAATATCAACACTGGACACCAAGCCAGGTTCGTTTACGTCGTACATTATCCCTTTATAATTACTGGACTTACTATTTATTTTTTTAGTTTGATCACATTTTAGAATGATAATCAGTGCTGTTAATTATCTTTCCAGAGTAAATGTGACCCGGATGGATTTTGTGGGAAATATGTAAACCTCATTAGATGCTCACCTGTGTGATTTTTCTTTTTTCAATATGCTTATCATTTTCCCAATAGAAAAATAAGACTTGTGAATAATTTATTCTATTAAAACCTAAATGTAAAAATAAATAAATAAGATAAGTAAGTATAAATAGTTTCTCTCCCCTTCTCCCGGGCCGTCTAGTGTTTGATTCTGTAGAACTTATTGGTTGATAGAAGTTAACACGTTTTGGCACAAATTTTAGGTTTCGCACTGAAATACAAACTGTGACCTATGCCGAATCAGTTTCATAAGTCCTTTGTTTGGTTTCCCACTGACATTTTCCAACCAACATTGATAACTAACTTCGGTCAAACATTCATGATCCAACGAGATAACTCTTAATGTTTAACGAACAAAAGTTAAAAACAATTTCAGGCTCCTCAATGACATTCCCATCGACTTCAGCTGTAATTTTTTTTGCTAATGTGCAAAGCTAAGATGCAACATTTTCCTATGTTGTCGTCCCCAATTGGCCATGGTATAGGCCAAAAATCTCCCCCAATTCGTTGTATAGTACAAGCAATCCCCCTGATTGAACTCGTCAAGTTAAATGTGAAGTTATGTCCAAAAAACAGTGTTTTTCATAAAAAAAAAAAAACCCTCTAGTGAGTACTATGTAAACTGTTCGATCAAAACATGAAACATACGAGATAAATCTCCTTCAATCAATTCATATGCACGGAAATTTGGACTAAATCCGGTCAATGGTCAAGGAGTTATATGCAAAATTTTAAATTTTTTGTAGAAAAAAACGCTCAAAATCTCCTCCATTTGATTCATGTGCTGCGAATTTGGACAGAATTGGACAAACAGTTGATTTTGAGTTTGAATTGTTGAATTAGTCATCCCATTAACCTCAACACGATTCCTCCATTCTACCCAAGCATGCCGCCTCCTACTTCCCCGGACTAAGCTCAGCACCATGGGTGATCGGGCCTTCTGTTCTGTTGCCCCTCGTCTGTGGAATGTTAGGGAGGGGTCCCTGACCATCTGAGGGCTCCACAGACGACTGAGACATTTTTAAAAGGACTTAAAACTTTGCATTTTAGCAGAACTTATAACTTTTAATTAACATTGCTGCTTTTTGCTCATATTTTTATATAATTAATATTATTCTATTTTTTATTGATGTTTTTATCTGCTTTTACCTTGTAGCACTTTGAGATTTTATCCAAATGTAAAGTGCATTATACATTAAATGTATTATTATTATTAGTTGAGAAACATTGCTTAAAAACTTTTGGAGATAAAGCTCCTCCTAGTGTTGGAAATATACAACTGAACAATACCAAAATCAAACCAGTTCTTCCTCACACTAATGTCTATGTGGGTATAAGATTTGGATCCCTATGAATTAGTTTTCAGTTCTGCTGAGGTTGATACTTACATAATATCCCTGACTTTTCAGGGATTTAATATGGAAGAGAATATCGAGATATTGAGATTGCTGCTGCTTGAGACATTTGATCAGAAGAATGAATAGAAACACGACTGGACGGTCCAACACATTGTAATGGAAGATTGCAATCCTGTTATTGTTTCAAAAGATTTTTCCGGCCCACAAGCCTTTAGTGATATGTCAGATGGATGGAGAGAGATGCACACGAGGTCAACCACACGTGGAACTTATCCCTGCTGATACTGGTTGAGAGGCAGGATGCAGTTATAGAGGCACACAATTATTCAAACTCACATCCACATCTATGGGAAATTTAGAGTAAAAAATATTGCATGTTTTTGGACTTTCTGGGGAAGCCAGAGCAAACCCACCTAAACACGGCAGGGACATACAAACTCCAAATAGAAACACCACGCAGGGGCTAGATGGATTTTAACCTTGAACCTTCTTGCTGTGAGGCCTCTGTGCTGCCCACATGGGGTGCTATCCTAAAACCCCATCCTGTTTTTGAAAATAAAAATACCTTCAGACAAATTTCTAAACATTCACCCAACAAAATATTTAAAGTTTGGTAAAGAACTTATATTTCAGTCCAATACACAACACTGATAAGCAAACACGTTCATTTTAGCTTCGTTTGTCCTGAGCTGGCCTCATCGCCCTGCATTTGACTCTTAAAATACTCTTTTTTTGCCAGTCTTCACTCAAAAACATGGATTAAAAATCATAGCTGAGAGCATACATTTGTTTGTGTCGCTGATGTGTGTATTTGGTTTTTATCAAATCCCCACAGCATATTACACTTACAGAGGTTCTGTGTGCTAAGTAAGAATTACAGAGTGTAAAATTGACAGATGGGGCTATTTGAGTTTTTCTTAAGTGCTCCAGGGACACTCACACACTTTGGATGGTTCTCTTGTCATCAGTCATGATTTACTTATTTTAAGGGTAAATCCCACCATTCAGTACCCTCACTAACACTCTCTTCCTCTCAGAGATGAAATTAAGGGCAACATGTTGACTTCTATATCGAAACATTAAAAACATATGCAGCCCATTAACATAGTCCCCAGATGTTGCAGTGGTAATCCCATGCCTTTTTCTGTTCTGACTGGCTCAGAAGTTTAATCATGACAACGTTAATGCAGAGCATTAGACACAATGAAAGTGCTCTGTCTGCAGGAAACAGGAACTGACATGCAAATGCAGATGTTTAAAAACAGATTAACATGAAAAGTGGCAGGTCGTTACAGGATACGTTATACATTAGATAGCCGAAGTATGTGGTATTGGTCAAAGTTAGCTTTTTATGGTTGGGGATTAACCCCTGGTGTCCACTTCTGTTAAAACTATTATTTCTTTTTTCTTTGTCAACATTCATTTCAAACAAGTTTTTGTTAAACCACTGTGAAGGTTGAAGCCTTTAATATCCAAGCTGCATTTACCACCTAAAATCTTATTTTGCCTTAAATTAGAAATTAGTATTTTTCAAGTAAAACAAATATCTTTCATTGGTTGAAATACCTCTGAAACTGATGCTGTTCTCCAAATGTCTCCAAAAACATCCAAATGCATGTTGGTGTAGCACACAGAAGTCTCTGGTGTTCCCCAGGGTACTGTTGTGGGGCCTATTTTCTTTACCCTTTGAAAGTGCAGCGCATAAAATTTATGGGTATCTCTGGAAGTAAGAGGAATTAGATATTCATAATTATATGAATATTATTTTAGTGTATAATCAGCTAAAAACATTAGCTTAGAAAATCCCATTATATTTAAAAAGGGCGGTTCCTCTCTTCTGTGGAGGTTGCATGTTTGTACAGTAGCCTGAACAGATAAACCGAACACTGCCTCTAAAATGGACTTTTCCCGAAGTTGTAGAGAGGTGACGAAGAAATGTTTCATCTATTAAAACCAATGAGGAAGAAGTAGTTACTGTCTAGCAAACGAAAAAGCAACAGACTGTGAAAGCTTGCCATCAAAGGAAAGATGAGGACGTAACTCGCGAAACCATTTAGAGGTAAATCGTAGGGTCCGCCTTAGGGATTCAACTCAGCCAGCAATGGACATCGGCATGCTGTGGCATGCTCACTCCACTGTTGGTCACATTTGGTCTGCAGCTGAGCATTGCGACTGGCTCCAGATCGGTTCAGAAATAGATAATATATCCGTTTTTTTTCAAAATCTGTTGATGTTTTATAAAAATGTGTTTAAAATAGAGGCCATATTATTGCATCTTTAATGCGTGATTGGTCCATGTATGTCTGTGTTTGTATGGACAGTAAAGATGCTTTACTTGGAAAAGTTCTAGGTGAGCACATCTGCATGCCGTACACTCAAGAATGATACAGAAGTGAAATGCAAGGTCGTCAAAAACAAACAAAAACTTAAGGCGATTACAAATCTTTTCCACCAATGAAAAGAGAAAGTGAAGTTGTGGCACAACACACTTATTTAGGCTTAAGACTTAATTTAGGACCTAATAAAATGTAATAATTGGTGGCTTTACCAAATATATAGAATACAAATTATGTAAGTATGTCCTGACTATCTACCACTTTTTTAAAAGCAATGATTTGTCTGAAAATCCCCATTTGTTACATTTTGCACATTCGCTCTGAACTACATATGAAATAAAGGTCTTTCTATCACCAAACATTCCTATTGGACACCAACTTAAGGCCTGTGGCTGCCTGGTTCTGAATCCTACTTTTAGAGATGATGGATTAATACATGTGGCTGTATTCTATCAGACCCAAGCAGGTCACATTTTTATAAGCCTCTGAGATGTATTTGAAATATAAATCTCATCCACAGCATCAGGACAAACATTTTCAAGGAAATAGCGGAGATTTATTTCACATTTCCACACGTATATATAGTAGATTTTGTGCATAATGCAAGTTGTGGTGATGTAGACTGACTTGCACATTATTTGAAATGTGCTGTCACAGGATTGTCATTTCCCCAAATGAATCAAAACATTCGTAATTAAATGACAGAGATTTGATTTGCGATTAGTTCTTGGTTGATTAATAATTTGAGATTGAAATTGCCCAATTAATACATATTTGTGTGTGTTTCCCTATATGTTCTGACCCCAACTACAAATCACAGTTAATAAACACACACAAATGCCCACACCGTGCCAGGAGGTTAAAATTGCCACAAAGAAACACTGACTCTACTCAGACCTCCCTCCAACGGTCCAAGCTCCTCGCCCCATCTCTATGGATGAGTTCAGCCAAACCAATGCAGGGAGCTCATTTTGATACTCACTACCCAGAGTTCATGATGACTGAATGGTAGATATACTGGTGAATCTGGAGCATTTACCACAATGGACCAATGAAATTTCACTTAAAAGCTGATGCTAAATCAAAACTCCTGCCCAGTTATACTTTATCTTACCATTGACTGTGAAATGGAGCTGGACCAACGTAAACCCCTTGCTGGAGACAGCCACAGCCCCTCAACCTGAAGGCAGTTATTCATCAATTTCAAGCAGAGATCCATGCCCTCAGTTCTGGAGGTCAGCTCTCATGGCAGCCTTTTTCACTCTCGGCTACAAACCATTCCCGCACCTGCTGAAGTACCATGTCACCTAAAAAGAGATTAGATGTAGGTCTGAGTTTCCCAAATGGGACAGTGTCCTCACCCTGAGATCCTGTCCGTGATTATCACAGACAGCATCAAAGACAAGAGGCAACTTTTATAGATTCCCTTGTCAAGGTTTACTTCCCTCTACAGTACTCATGGTTGTAAGGCTTATTCGAAGTCCATAAAACACATGCAGATTAGCAAATTCCCACTGCTCCCCAGCAAGCTTGCAAGGGTTAAGAGTGCCATGACGAAAGGGATATTTTATTGCCCAACATAAGTCCAGGTGAGTAACCCTCCTCCCCAGCTGAACACGGCCTTGACCAACGGAGCTTTATTAACACACTGGAAGGTTACCCATCTAGTTTCCAAAAGGTTTTTCAAAAGATTGAACAGGGTTTCTTATTCATTTGAATGGAAGGTGCGTTTTAAGGTGTGTTTTTTAAGCGGTAGTTTCATACGTCCAGTAAACACATATATAATAATAATAGCGTGCTGCATGGGCCCTAAATATCAAAACATTAAATACTTAAAGGGAATGTTTAATTCAAATCTATATTAAGGTTTAATCTCGAAAATGGCAATCCTGGAGTTGTGAGGTCTTCACTTTGAGAGAGGAAATAGATGGAGACACATGGTGCTTTGCTGTAATACCGTCCAAGTAGGTCAAATAGGCATCAAGTCACTTAGCGGCCGTACTGGTTGATCTGTGATTGATGCATACTTACGAAGGTTAGCAAATCGTTCCCTTTCCATATATATATATATATATATATATATATATATTTACAGGCGTTTTTACTCACAGTAAGACATCTGTACATTAAAGTAATCGGGAGTTATGTCGTAATAGGATCAGGGGCTTGGCCAGCAGCGGATACTCGAGCGACGGTCAGCAATTCTTGACCCTTGGAGGTTTAAATAATGCCAGCATAAGAAAGCTATGATATTTGTATTTGGAGGCCCCTTACTTATCAATTATTTAATTATGTCATCATAACTTACGTGAATTCTGCTAGAAGCCCGTGCGATGATGAGAAACAGGGCAAAATTAAATAAAAGATGGGAGCACAGTGTAGCATGAAAGACCCCCGAAAGCAATAAATAAAACAAAAAAACTAATTAATTCAACTAATTGAACGATCTTTTATTATTTTCATCAATTATCAACTTTGATATTTATTTATTAAAGCATGGACTACAGCGCTAGAGATTTATCAGTCATAAACACACGCATCAATACACAAATGTATACCTTATGATACCTTATGTCTATAAGCTGAGGTCCTCAGCTTATAGACATACAGTTATCTCCCCATATGTAAGTAGACAGAGATGGGAATTATTGGCTCCAGATGTTTCCATTATAGTTTTATTGTTTGTGACATAGGGTTTCAGGATTAAGATTAATAACATATAGTGGTTCATGTCCTGAGGTCCTTTAACTCCAGATTTCTACACATGCGAGAAGGACGAAAATAATTAAATATTGGTCTAGTTTGAAATACTATATATTGAAGTCAGAGTTATTTTTAATGTTTAAAACAGATAGTGTCACATTCTAAGAGCTATGAAACTCAAACAAAATACTGAAGACAAAAAGCAAATATCAGCACCATGGACAGAGACATCCATCCATCTATTTTCTGCCACCGTTTATCCTCTTCAGGTTCGCGATAGGCTGGATCCTATCCCAGCAGACATTGGACAACAGGTGGGTTACACCCTTGATGAGACGCCAGTTTATCACTTGGTAACACGTAGACACTGACAGCCATTCCCCCTTGAATTAAAACCTAGGGACAGTTTAGAGTCACCAATTCAACCGTAGAGCAACTTTTTTGGACTGTGGAAGGAACCCACCCTAATCCCACCCGGAGAGCACCCCTGTAGACATGGTGAGAACACTCCCCACAGAAACGCCCTGACGGCAGACGGGAATTTGAACCTGGACCCTTCTTGCTCGATAGAGACAAAGTACAGAAATGTATTATCCTTAAATAACATTATAAGCTCCTTAATTTTCAGTATAAAGGCTTGATAGCACATATACTGCATTTTACCCAGTTCAGTTAAGATATGACCCATCGCTTGTTAGCATCTGAGTAGCGATGACATCAGCAAAAGCAAGGTAGCTCAGGCTTTCTTCTTCCCAACAATGTTCTCCATCCTCATCCCGATTACAATAATAAATCCCATGATCCAACCGCCTCACTGTTTTCTCTCAAGGGCTGAGTTGAATCTTGCAAAAGCTGCATACTTTAAAAAACACTTGACTTTTATTATATAGTCACTAGCAGAGCTTATAACAACAAGCCTGGCCCAATATACAGAACACAGAACACTACAGAACAATAGGTAGAGCATTAGATTTAACTTTATCTTCGTTAGGGGAGTTGAGACTACCCTCAACCCTCACACAGAGGCACCTGTTGGCTTTCATGCAGAAATCTCTTCACTAGTGAACAGGACCAGAGGAGTCTGCCTTTTGGGACAAGAAAGTGTTTTATTTTCCAGGAGGTTGCTCAGGCTTCATTTGGTATTTGGAGGTAACGAGTCTCATCCAAAAACCTCTGCACCATCAGCTGCACACACTGGAAGGAATAGATCTCAGGACAGTGCCTTAGAAACTGCTGGAACTGATCTCTAAAACCCTCTCTAAAAAGTTTGTTTTTGTCACTGGCACAAAATGTGATGGTAAATATACTTTAAATTTCAATATTATTGCCCAGAATGTCAGTGTGGCAGAATTAAACTCTGTACGGTCAGGCAAAATAGGGAATAACTCTTGCATCTCACCATGATGTCATTATAAAATACAACTGTTTATGATACAGATGGAGAAGAGATGGAAGTGTTTTATATTTCATTGCAAAAACGGCGTCACATAAATAATCTTGTGTGAATTTTACAAAGTACTACAATTCCTTCCATCTGTGTCACTGGGCGTTTCTCCTGAACCCTGAAGGACAACTTGACTGATGTGTGACATCATACCTGCCTTCAGCCTTCTCTTTTTCTCCAGGCCTCCTGCAGTCCTTCCTCCATCCCGTCACACAGTGTGGAATCCTGCGGGATTCGGGAAATGATTAAGGAAGACAGTTTCAAATACTTTTCAAGCCTCTCCCCAATGGCACCACTAACTAGGTGGGGATGGAAAAGGTGGGAGTTGGCGAGAGGAGAATATCAAGATGCCCGGTAGAGATGGGTGAGAAGGTACATTTTTCAGTGTATGTGTATTTTGTGTGTGTCTGTGAGAGTCAATGTACTTGAGGGGAGTAAGCACACATTTGCACCCAAGATCTGAATTCTTAATTCACTGTGAATGTGAGTGAACAGAAGGATAAAAATGAAAAAGGCAAGAGAAAAAGTGCATGAACCAATTTTGCAATTCTAGCTTCCGCAGCGGTACGTTTATGTATATATATATATGATCCCTTTAAATTCAGTGTTATGCTTCAGTGACATTCATACTGGCTTTCTTATTTTGACATGTTGCTCATTGTGGCATGACAGGGTGTGTGTGCGTGTTTGAATACTTATCTCTGTGTGCATACACACACTACGTGCATGTGCACAAGTGTGGTTCTATTTGAGAGAGAGAGAGAGATAATGAGATCTTGCTCAGCTGAGGCCTGGTCTTGATCCCCAGAAGCCCTGGACTCATTTCAGTGAGGAACATCTGAACAGAGTGAATATGAGGCTGAACACCCCTGGCAGAAACACAAACCTGCTCTTTCATAGTGGGATCCGAGCAGAATGTGAGCCCGTTATGCACTGTAAGCATATATAAGTCAAGGATGATAGCCTTTGTTCTTTTTTTTTGTTAAAGGAATACAATGTGCTATTTTATCCTCAAAGTCTGCCTTTCATCAGCTGCTTTCCAGAGTCTGACAGGTTTTCAGTAGAGCAAAAGTGCACTAAGTTTGTGCTGTTGTTTTATAGCGGGAATGGATTTCAACAACATCATAGAAACACATAAATAGCAACATAAAAAATACCCAAAACTTCAATGAGTTGCTTTTCAGAGGGGACCAGAGTTGACAGAATCAATGTCAACGATAGTGAAATATTTAGATTGGGGTGTGGAAAAAGTTACTTAATCAGCTTTGAATCCCAGAGAGAGAATAAAATCACTCTAAATTTGGGAAAGATAGTTGAACCCTCTTTTTTAAAACTGTATTCTGTTGTTTAGTCATGTTCACACAGGCAGCAAGGGATCAAACTATTATAACATATAACATACTATCAAACTTCTTCACCCTGAGGTTATTTTAAGTTCAGTATCGCCTAAATTAAATAAACTCCACAACTATCAGGTGAATTTGCATAACCTTGGTGTTTATGGACAGGTAAGACATAAAACAAACTTTTTGGTGTCACTACGTTTCTACAGTTTTTTTTTATGAGATAGGACAAGGAGGACTCTCCATTTGGTATGATTGGATCACCGATGGACCCAAAATGGGATTTTGGCTGCAAATTACCACCTATGTCCACTAGGGGGAGCCATAGACACACGCTACAGTCTCTATCTGTAACAGATGTTTTGTGGGTTTAAAAAAAAAGAAGAAAATTCTAGCAGTTTTCAGACTTTCAGACAGAAGAAAAAATAGTAAAAAAGCTTTAAGCTCGTCATTCATTTCATTGGGACCACTGAGGAGACAGAGCAGGACTTCCTCCATAAAAAACAAAGGGTTAAGCAGCAGAAAAGTTAAACTTGACTCAGTTTTTGCACCATAATCAGTCAATGCACTTCATTGAACAACCAAATTCATGCCGAAAGAAAATTCCTGTTAATGTTTGCAGTCATAATTTAGTCGTAAACTCCTCTCTCAATCACATTACGAAATGCCTTTCTTAATTTCCTCCCTCCTTCCTTCATTTGTCAGTCCTCCCTCATCCACCCTCCCCTTCCTCCTCCTGCCTGTCAGCTAGCTTTGCCAGGCGAGTTATCCAGAGCTATCACTGTTTCCCTTTCTATTTGGCATTGTTCAAACTAAATGGAAACAAGGTAATTAGCTTGTTACAATTAAAGCGAGACGAGCGGATGAATTGTAATCACCCGCGATGGAGTGCTGCTTTCTCCCCTGCAGCCTCCAACAGGCCAGCTGAGCTATCCTCATTTGCATAATTAAAATATACAAATGATAATGGATTTTGTAGTCAATGTCCAGAGGCTGCAGTGGTAGGGATGAGAAGAAAATATGAAATCACAATAACAAACACGACGGCATTGCCTAGAGGGGAGGGACAAAGGAGGGGGGGGGGGACAAGGGAAGACGGGGAGAAAAAAGAAAAATGTGGAGATCCGGACAAGATGGAAAGAGGGATCAGACGATAATGGAGGATAGAAGAAAGAAGAGGCAAAAGAGAGTGTGAACATCACAGAGAGCCGAATGAAGGTGGACCAATTACATTTGCAAATAGCACACGTCTGGCCCCGGCCTGCATCGCCCTCCCTCTAGGGAAGTCTTTTGCCTGATTACATGAAATTGGGCTAGAATTAAACATCTAAGAGTTGTCCTAAGACAAACCGAAATGAAATTAGAACCCAGCTTCTTTTTCACCTTGGAGCGGCGCAGAGCCGTACAAAAGGGAGGGAAGGAGAGATGGAGGGATTTTTGCAATTAGGCGAGGGACAATGTTGGTGAAATTAGGCCTCAGAGCGGAGTTCTTCCTCACTCTGCTCTTCTCTTCCCCTCCCTCTCCTGGCGCTCTCAGTGTCGTTTTTTTTCTTATTTTTTTTTCTCTTGCCCTCAGAAAGTTTGGAGGCGAAACAGCTGTGATCTCTCGGTGCTCATGTGGTAATAGGTTTCAGACACATGCACACAACCCCGCTACGCCAAAATACATTTACACACATACTCACTTGTGCCCTGGTGATTTGGCCCGAATGGCAGCTCAGGGCCCGTAGTGACTGTGGCAGTAAAGTGCCGAGTGCCGTGAGCGCCAGCCAAAACACCTACGGAACAGCTATCCAGTTACCAAACAAACTTGCGTCCTCCCTGGGGTTGTTTGAGGGCCCTCCTTAAAACACAAGGGTTGCTTGCCTGCCAAAGAACAAACAACTTGCTTGTTCGCTCTGGGGTTGACTGAGATCCTCTCCGCCTCTCTCAGTCTAATTCGGCACTTAACTTTAGTTTTCCATTCTCTGCTCCACATCAACACTATACATTATAGATTGTGGAATAAACAAACATAAGAACCGTCTTAGTCCAGAAAGACTCCCAAAGAGAGGTTTAAATTAATTTATTATGACAATATGATCAATTATCATATCCCCGAAAAAGTCGGGGATATTATGGAACGGCTATCGTCGTCCGCCGGTTAACCTTTGTGTTACTGCGATTACTCAATAATTGTTCCGTGGATCATTTTCAAATTTTATACTCACATAAACATACGTGTGCAGAAGAACTTGATTGATTTTGGGAAAGGATAGGTTCTATATTTCCAACACTAATGGGAGGTTTCCGAACATTTTTAGTCCATCATTTTTCCACTGTTGATCTGATTCGGTCCAAATTTAGTGAATTTGAATGGACTTGATTGTGTTTGTTTTTTCCCCGTCATAGTTCATATTTGACTCAGTAGGGGACGTTTGATGCAGAAATCCCAGTTTATCAGACGTCACTTCCAAACTGTTGGTTCAATTTAATCCAAATTTGGTGCATATGAATCGATTCGAGAAGGTCTATCTTGCCTATATTTTACTGTATTAGTGGATATTTTTACTCTAGGAGTTCATATTTTACTACTACTACTAAGGGGAACTTTTCTCCCGAAAAATTTTGTTTTTTCGGTGTAACCTCCATCTTTAATTTGAGGATGTCAATCATGGGGATTGCTTGTACAACACAGTGGATTTGGGGGCTTTTTGGGGATAAATCCCTAACTTCGGTGATGAAAGCATGAGCCTAGTTCATGATCTTAGATTTATGACGTTTATGAAGATTTTATCACCAACTGTGATGCTTCCAACGCCACAAAATACAGAATTAATCACCAGCGTATGACAAAAAAATGAATGATATGATCTGATAATGAAAGCTGAAATTCTTAACTCCAGGTTCAAGTATTACTAAATTCTGATCATGAAGACCCTCACAAGCAGCTTAAAATTCCAAATTAAATAATAATTTAACGTTAAAAGAGTATTGTGTTGGTTTGAATTATATATATATATATATATATATATATATATATATATATATATATATATATATATATATACCAAAGTGCTACTTCTGTGTTGGAAAACTACTCATGTTTTAGGGACAAAAACAACTTCATAATTCCTACAATGTACGTGCAATACTCTGTTTACACTGTTTATACTGTGTTTCGTGCTGATATTGGGAAAATGCCGTGTCATTTATTTCCCCCGATGCGATTTGGGATTCTGCCGCATCTGCCACCATCTTTTATTCCCTTTCACCTTCCTATTCCACTTCTTTTTTTTTCCCACTGACTCCTCCATGTTGATTAAAATGCTCATTTGTTGCTTTTCAAGCTCCCTCGTCCTCCGTTGAGAACTATGCAACCAGCATGTGTGCAATTAAATGAAATGTTGATGAGGGTGTGTGACGGTTCCCTCAGTCTAGCTATTTAAACAGTCTATTCTTTACGTCTTTCATCACTCCCCCCCTCTGACCCACACGCACCACCGCTCAACTCTTCTTCTTTTCTTTCTTGTGTTCCTCACTACCTTTATCCTCCGTCTATACACAAACATATCATTGCATCATTTCACGACTTAGCCTTCATTACTTACATTTTGTTCTTTTCTTTTGTGCGTCCTCTTCAGTTCTTAATGTGTGTTTGTACATAACTAGTAGATGTTTGTTTCCCTGTTCGCATCCCCTCCTTTTGTTTCTGCGTGTGTTCGTTTCTCCGTGTGTGCGTGTGTGTGTGTATGTGTGTGTGTGTGTGAGAGAGAGAGTGAAAGCAATAACAGTGGCGGAGCTGTAAGTAAATAATGAGGAGTAATCAAAGTTAATGGAACCCAATGGGAGCCACAGCTTCTGTGTGTGGTAATAATCTCATTTAGAGAGAGAGGCAGATTTAGTGGATAATTGGGGCCTAAGTACTCACTGATTCCCCGGCTAACTAACTAACTAACTGAGCTGCCGATGCTCGTTCCGTCTGCAAACACACCGACGCAGAATTAACCCCAAACAAAGACAAGACATCTGATGCATTCCCTCCTCTTCTTCGAGTTCCATTTTTCTTCATCCTTTCCTGTTTCTTTCCTCTCCAGCTGCTTCCTTTCTGTCTGCTCCCCTGTTTCATTCATTTTCTTCTTTCTCCTCCCTTTAATCTTTGAGTCTGGTGTCCATTTCTCTTTCTCCACCACTCTCCTCCTCTTGTCCTTCCTCTTGTCTAATCTCACTCATTCTTCTGCTTCTCTTTTTTCCTACTAATTTTTTTGTCTATTTTCTATTTTTTTTAGTTTTCAGGTTTCACTTGTTTTACCATCTTCCTTCCTTCTCTATGTTCATGTCAAGACAAATTTTGCCATCTTCTTCCTTCGTCTCTTTTCCAACCCTTCCTCTACTTTATTTTCTGTTAATATTTGCCAATTTACTTTCCTCTTCTCCATACCGTTTAATTTTTCTAAACTTTTTTTTTAACAATTTCCTTTCCTTTCCTTTCCTTTCTTTGGCTTTCCTTACATTTCCTTCCTTTTCTTTTAGTTTCTCCACTTCCTTTTCCTTTTTCCCTTTTCCCATCACCGATTCATTTCTTTCATTGATTGCCAATTCTTTGCTTTTTATCTTCCGTTTTTCCTTTTTTTCTTATTGGTTTAACTTACTCTAGAGTTTCTTTTTCCTTTCTTATCTTCTAACTAATTTGAATTTTATTCATTCCAATTTGCTCCTTTTCTTCCAGCATCCTCTTTTCATGTCATTGCCTTCCTTCTTAGTTTTTGTCTTTTAATTCCCTCTTTTATGCCTACAATATGTATTTTTTAATCCCCTCTGTCCTCCGTTCTAGACACAACGTGAGCCGTACATAAGCATGTGTGTGTGTATTTGAGTGTGTGTTTGAGTTAATGGAGAATGTTGTCAGTTATTTTGCAGTTTTGCACTCGATGGAAAGACCAGCATGCTTTGCTCTGTGTGTTTATCTTTGAGTTTTTATGTGCAACGACCCTAAAAGTGTCCAGATTCCATAACTTAACAATGATGTGTGTTATGTGCATGTCTGTGCAAGTGTGCGTGCGTGTGTGTGGTTATGTGTTTGTGTTTGTGTGGGCATGTGGTTTGTGTGTATGTGTGTGTTGTGCTTTGCGCTATGCCTACTCACAATGATGATTGGATCAACTCTAAAATCTCCTTTTCCCTCATTTTCACTCTTGCACTTCTTTGTAGTAATTAATTTTCATCCATCCATCCATCCATCCGTCCATCTAGCTTGACTTATCCTGCATCCCCATTTCCCCAATCCAGTCATTTTATTTTCATGAATCTCACATGGGCAGTATTAGAAATCATTTAAATACAAAACGAAAACTAACTCGAGAAATAACTAACAAACAAATAAAACATAAGACTTATTGTCCTCCGTCCCTTCCTTCTGTTTACTTTATCTACAGTCTTTGTAACGTTTATTACCGTCTTTCCTTTTTCATCTCTCCAGTTTCTTTGCAATCCTTCTACCTTCATCCACACAATGTGATTAAAGTATGATGAAGAGGGCTCCATCAGCTCAGTTTGATAAAGGGAGAGAGGGGGAGAGGGAGAGATTGAGAGAGACTTCTGTCTTTAACAGAAAGATGGAGAGAGAGAGACCGAGCGATCAACCTGCTTACAAAACCCGGGCAAAACCTAGTTATAGTTTATCTCCAGGTCCCGGTGCTAATTAAATCTGCAACTCCGCAAAGAATTACTACCGTGTTTTAAAGCTCATTTATTCAACAGGTTCTTCTTCTATGTTTAACTGCGTACAGCGGAATTTGTTCAATCCAGATTTTTTTGTTTTTACCCCTGATCTCAAGTCATCAAGCAGAGTTATTTTGTCAGGGCATCAAAAGGCCTCGCAGGTCACGTCACAAAGAAAGTGCAATTTACAAAACCCACTTGCCACATTTAATATTTTTAAGTATGGTTATGCTGCAGTGATTATAAGTATGTGGTCAGTGTGTGTGAATGAATGAACAGTGTGTATGTGTGTGTGTGTGTGTCTGTGTGTGTGTGTGTGTGTGTGTGTGTGTGTGAGAGTGTGTAAGGTTACACAGCTTAAAGTAACACAGCATGCAAAACCAGACAGAAAAAGATGCATTTAATCCCAAGATACTAGACTCAGGTTATTTTTACTTACCAATATTTGGTATTAAAAAGCCCGGTTACCGTTATTGTGCAGTCAGGTGGAGGCGATCTTACAGACAGCTTAGATTAAAGGGCTGTTTAATCAAGGATGTGGACACACACCCACACACACACACAGACACACTCACTCTGAAAACAAATTACTTCTGTGGTGAGTAAAAGACACACATCTTAAAATCATAGATATCTATTAAATTAAATTAAATTGTGCAAATATAATATGTGTATGCACACACACACACACACACGCACACACACACAGACTCACACACACACACTCACACACACACACACACACACCCACACACAGAGGCTTGTGCAAATACATCTAAGGCTTCTAGAAGCTTATGAACGCAGTGTTTCAGTAAAGTCCCCCATTACATAAATGAGCAGGATAAGATGCTTAGACATTATTTACACTCGGGGCAAGAGGGGATTATGATCGACATGCTTCAGTCTCCCTTCCGTTAGTTTCACTTCATTTCACTTTGTGTCCTTTCATTTCGTTTTGTTCACTTTCCCTGCATTTGGCTTGATTGAAATTTTGACTAAAAATTAAACGTAGCTGCCATCCACCGACAGCAAGGGTATATCCCCCAAAAGCCCCCAATCCACTGCGTTTTACAAAATCTTAGAGTAAAATATGATAAAAGACAGATCTCTTTGAATCGATTTAAATGCATTGAATTTGAATTAATCGGACAAATGGTTAGGAATATATGTCCAAAAAACAGAATGTTTTTGTAAAAAAACCCAAAAACAAACCTCCCCTAGTGAGTAAAATATGAGCTACTCAAGTTAAATATGACACAATATCATATAGAAGATAGATCTCCTGGAGTTAAATCAAATGCACTAAATTTGGACTACCAAAGATACAACAGTTGAAAAATTATGGCTCGAAAATTTTTTTAGAGACCTGATATTTCCTAAAATCAAACCAGTTCTTCCTCTCTCTAAGATGTATGGAGATATGAAATTTGAAAATGATCTTTTGAATGTTTTTTAAGTTGCCGCCAACAACACAGCGGCGGTGATGATTCCATAATATCCCCGACTTTTTAGGGACATAATGGTGAGGTCGTCAAACATTTTGACGCCATCAAAAAAATGTATATACATATTTTCATAAAAATTAAGATGTTACGTCAGATTAACTCCTTTCAATGCGAGTATAGTTTGTTAAGTTCCGTATAAAGGTGCAAGTGTAATAGATTACAATAATGTACTGTTGGTCAAACAGCTTCACTAAGTGAGTCGAGGAATAAAACGACCTCTGTGTCTGAGTGCTAACTGGAGCGAGTAGTCATCTTGTCACAAGTCCTGATTGGCTCATTTAAATACCGCTCAGGTGTAATTGGCTGGCAAATTAAACTGTCATTATTGGACAGGCGAGGAGGGAAAAAAGCACAGGGGAGTGACAGGACCAAACGGCGCCATTCTCCCATGGGAGAACTCTGGGAAATAAGGGGAGACAGAAATATACACACATAAAGACACACATTTAGAGACCTCATTCCAAAGAGCATATGATGTATGAAGTCACTCAGACATGCATAAATACACAGAGTGCTTGGGAGAGTCTGCAGGAAAAAGAGAGTGCACATAGAAAATGCTAAAGTTCATAACTGCTTTTTTTCCCATATGCTTTAGATTTTTCTATATGAGGACTCTCCTCTTGTGCACTTTTTTTTTTCTTTTTTTTTTTCCAATTCAGCAATCTGACTCTTCCATCTCCTGTCCACTCTCTGTTTTGACATGGCTCAGTAATAAAACTGATGGATGGATAGTGACCAGAGCTTTTCCAGGTGAACCCTGACCTCCCAGAGTGTGTGTTTGTCTGTGCGACTATGGCCCATCTGTGTCGGCCATTCAGAGCCTCTCTCTCTTTGCCCTCTTCTTCTGACCCACATCCTCATCGGTCAACACTGAGAGCACTCGGGCCCCGGGGAGTGTGTCTCTCTATCTGCCTGTGTGTGCGTCTCTTTATGAGTGTCGGTACATGCAGGAGTGACTTTTGGGAGGGCAAACATACACAAACACAGACACACAGTGTTTTTCATGAGGTCATCAATGGATTGTGAATACAGTATTAACGATGGTTGGGCTGCCCCTGGCCACTACTTACTGAATCAGATATGTGACATTTGATATGGCTTCAATATGAAATCCATTTGAAATTCAATACAGCAGTGAACTTCATGTGGAGGTCAGGACCCAAAGTCGGGTCACGGAGGCACACTGCAAAAAATGATATTCTTTAGCATATACCTGATGCCACTGGGTCAGATTATGAACAGGTTCAGACAAGTGGCTCACATTTTTCAATAAGAAACAATTACTTATAGAGTATAGAGTTGCAATGATCATCAGGTTGTTTGACAATAATGAACAAAACTACTTTTTCATCTTATTTCATGTATGCTATCCTTTAAATTATTTTTCCAACATTTTGAGAAAATAATTCTGATAAGACCCTTCTTTTGAATTTAGGCAAATTCACTTGTTTTATGGCATATTGTCTAAAATAAAGCTAATGTAAGTACAATTTGCTGATTTTCAGCAAGTTTTCCCTGGAAATTGCGAAAATTGTTCTTAAATACTTAATTTTGTGACAAGACAACAAACTTGTTTTTTAGTCCAACCACACTTATTTTAAAATATGGTATACGTGAGTTCAAAAAGCAGATATCACTGATTCAGCTTCTATCATAGTCCTGATGTCAAAAAACACACACACAATGACACAAGATAAAAATAATCTAGTGAAGTAATGAGATGGAATTTGGGATATTTGTGTTAAATAAAGAGAATAAAAGTTTTGATGGAGTATTTTGCTTTACATTTCTGCTGTGAAGTGTAAGGAGGGAGTTAAAATTATTTGTGTACAAGTAATGAGTTGGTTTTACTACACTCTAAAAACTAGAGTCTACCGAATTTGGGTTGTACTGGTAACACAGTGCCGGGTCTGAAAGGGTACCGACCCAGCTATGGGTTGTTTTAGGGTTTAACCCCGCATGTCGGGTTATGATTTCTACAAATTATTGGGGAAAATCCTTTTAAATTAAAATAACCTAAATTTTTCTTTTCAAAATTCAGGTCACTACATAAAAATGGATGAATTAAACCCATAAGAACCCAGATCCATTTCCCTTATATGTCTATTATGTGGGATGTAAAATAAACACTTTTTTGAAATTATTCTGAAATGCTGCCCCTTGTGCGAGGTCTGTCATGTTACTTTTAGCTCTTATGTTTTTTCCCCCCACGTTTTAAAAATAAATCAGCTTGATAGTCCTTTTTTTTTAACATGGGAACTCAGATTTCCCATTTTTCATTTGCAAATTCCATAATATAAATCAAAAAATTTAAACTTCGCTGAGGTCTTACGTTATGAAAATAGAGAAATATTCATAAAATTGTGTTGTTCTACTTATATTCCGTTTATTTCAAAAATATCTGTTGTCAGAATGAGTATATTTTAGTTATGTTATAGTATATTTTTATAGATAAATATGGCACAACTACAAACGGTAAAAGCCTTTCGGCAATGAGACTCTGTCGAAAAGAATTGAATAATTAAGAGATAAATAACAATAAAAATGTCATCAAAGAATGTTGTATCTCAGCAAATCAAAAAGAAAGCCCCCATAGTACAAAACGCAAAACTAACGACGGCCAGATAAAGCTTATTAAAAAATTACACACTAAAAAACAAGACTCAAGTTGGGATAAAAAATGTCAAAGAGTGTTTGTGGAGCAGGACTTATTATTTAACTATTAAAACTGTAAGATGGATTAAATTATTTACCGACCCAAAAAAGCAAGTGGAAAATTTATCCTTTATGCGTTTCCCTTTTATTAAGAATAAAAAGCTAAATCCAGCAATTGGGTTATTAAGGTCACCCATTGTTTTTTTGTTGAATATGTACACAACAGAGTAATGGAGTACTGAGGGATCCAGCAGGGAGCAGACTCCTGCTATCACACTATCAATATGAGGTATTTAATATGACATTATAATGGCCAACTGTACTCTGCTAATGACATGGTCCAGTGAACCATCTGTCTGGGGACCAGCAGACATTAGATAGTCAGAGTTGATACACTCGCACACACACACACACACACACACACACACACACACACACTCCTGGAGATACTCCAGATAGGCACACAGGGTGCCATTATGTGTTGCTTAGGATGGAGACCCTTTTGCTTGGTGTGTGTTTTTTGTGTGTACTTCGGTGCACAAAGCTCAAACAAATGGATTTAATCCCAGGACGAACTGTGTGTGTGTGTGTGCGTGTATGTGTGTGTGCGTGTGTGTTTCAAAACCCCGTGCCCCTGTTGTGACATCATCTATGAATGTCATAATTGAGGGTCTGTAAATTGCCGCTTTTCCCCGCTCAGCGTCACCCCATGTGTCAATACTAAGGTTCAAGGTGACGGAGCGGATCAATACGGAGAGACAGGAGCCATCCGCTGGATTTACAGCCCAGTAACAAGAGAGCAACAAAACGATGCCGCCGTAGCCTTCAGCGAGCTGCTGGATGAGACTGCAGTGCCGCCGCTGAGCATTTGTCAAAACCATAGACACCCTCGGAGGAATTTTGTGCTCTCGCTGCTGTTGTTTCTGGGGTTGGGCGTTTTTTGCATCGGTAACAGCTGCGGCTTTGTTTTGGTAGGGAGTTTTCATGTGGATAATTAATAAGACTTTCTCAGAACGAAATTCTGAACCAGTACAGGTGAAACTAATGGATGCCCCGGTGAGTTGTGTTTGTGAAGAGGCGGGCGTAGCGGCATAATGAAAGACGGATGTTAAATCAGTGCTCCAAACACCTGTGCTTTGGTGATAGAAGATGACAAAGTGCATTTACTCACATATCGTTCTTAAAATGATGGGTTTATGGTGGTTTTAGCGCCGGAAACTAACCTTCAGCCAACATCGAAGTGGTAGTTTAGTCTAATAAGAGGTTACTTCACCACTTGAATGGACCGGATGAGTGATTACAGCAACAAAACTCATCAGCACACTCACAGTGAAAACTACCACCAAAGCAGCAATAGTTTGATTCTCATCATATGACGCCTTAAAAAACCTGCGCCTTGAATTTGGAATCACCTTGGTATCACTAGTAGTTTGACAAACAATATTCCACTGATATTTCTCTTCAAGCGCCCACTCGAGAGAGAAGTGTAATGTGAACAGAAAGTTACTGATGCTGCCGCTTCATCCAGATACCCTCGGAAATAAAAATGAGTTCTTCCGTGGCATCTGTCCTACCGGGTTCTATGAAAAACCATGGAGTAGTTTGAGTATAATCCCCCAATTATTAGGATTAGGATTATTGTAATTAAGGGTTGCCAAAGTCGAATTTCTTCTGTTTTGTTGAACTGGCACAGGTTTTTATGCCAGATAACTTTCCTGGTGCAACCTTCCCCATTTGGTGCTGGTACCGTGAGTCCACTGGATCGTGCAACCACAGTGGCTGGGTGTGGAGGCCCCAAAGGGATACAAACTCCAGATCCCTGGTTTACAAGAGCAGTGCTGCAACCACTGAGATGTTGGGGCTCCTGGATGTAATTAGGCCGAGGACTTCGTGCCTGGCAGCAAGAATATAGCCAATAAAAGACATCAATCCCCTGCGTTGGACAAGCAATCCCATTGATTGATTGTCCGATATTTTTGGACTTAACTTCCTAACCGTTTGCCCGATTTAGTCCAGAGTTATAGTATATGAATCCACTCAAGGAGATCTATCATGTATAAATGGGATTTTACTTATATAGTTTAACGGTTCATATTTTACTCACTGGGGGACCTTCTTTTTTTTCTTGTTTTTTAACAAAAAAATACTATGGACAAAATTTCACATTTAATTTGAGGGGTTCAATCGGGGGGATTGCTTGTGCAACGCAAGGGATTGTGGACTTTTCAGGGACATACCCTTGCTGTCAGGTACAAAAGCAAAGGCTTAGTTATGTTCTTCAATATGATCTTCAATACTAAGTGTCTGCCTACATGTGTATAATGTAGAATCTACATTTTACTGCGCTGAGATAAAAATCAGTACGATCACAGCGGGCTGCGGCATTCTGAATAATCTTAGTGTTTACATGCGTCTGTGAGGATCAGGTCCAGTGTTAAACGCATGACAGAGAAGACAAAGCCGAACAAAACCATAAGAGAAAGGCATTTTTGCATCCTCTGGTCCTGTTTGCAGTGTTTGTGCATTAACACATACAGATGTGTATGTGTGTGTGTGTGTGTGTGTGAGTGTGTGTGTTTGTGTGCATATATGTGTGTCGGTATGCATTTATGAATTCATCAAAGCGGCTCCAGTGTCCACCAGGCATGGATACTACAATGATAGCAGGTGAGTTGTGAAGGTGACGATGCCTGCCGTGAGAGCGCACGCTTGTGTGTGTGTGTATGTGTGTGTTTGTGTGTGTTTGTGTGTGTATTCCAGGTGATGGATTAGCTTCATTTCCAGTGTAAGCCCTCTGTTGTGAGTGAGTGAGGATGTGCATTCATGAACCCAAGCAGCAGGATGGAGTGTGTGTGTGTGTGTGTGTGTGTGTGTGTGTGTGTGTGTGTGTGTGTGTGTGTGTGTGTGTGTGTGTGTGTGTGTGTGTGTGCTTCCTGTGTCTGCTGGACCATGTGAGTATGTGTTTCTGTCACATTGTGGGTCATCTGTATGTGTCTTTACCTGCATGTGCGTGTCTCTGTGACTTGCTTGAGTGATGGCTCCAGGATGGCATGTAGTATAGCGGGCAGACGCTGGTTTTCTATTGCTGGGGGCAACTGCGAGGTATGTGTACAATCAAACGTGTGTTGACAGGCGCGATGGACATCACACGGTTATGATGACCTCAACCTGCTGCAGGTGACACCCCCCACCGCCATCGCAAAGTCAAACACACTCACACACACACGCAGACACATAAAATGAAGAGGGGCTCCACTTACTTTTAACTTGTATATCTTTCATATATCAGGTTTTTTTATGGACTGGGTAACAGGGATGCTGTCCCCGTCAAAAATGTAATTTATCCCTTAATTTTATATTATGTCGTATTATGCTACTATACAGCATGCAGTTTTCCTTCAAACCGTCCTCTAATCTTTTTTCTATCAAAAAAACATGACAAATAGACTATCAGGTGGACTTGGATGAATTAGAGTTCATGAAAATCTCTCATTCTTGTGACCTTTCACTCGTCGCAAAAAGTAGAAGGTGATTTTCCCATAGCAACTGGGGGAAAAATTATAAAAAATAGTTTTTTGTGTTCCAAAAATGTTTTCTTTTTTTTTTGAAAAGTTCATCCTTCATTATTATTATTATTTAATGTAATTTGTGTTAAAAAAAAATTAAATAATAATCAGACTTATAAAATTGTTTCAGGATAAAATTTTGTATTTCATGGAAATTATTATAATTATTACTTTTATGAATGAATAATTGTTTTAATTGACTCAATCTTTTGGTATGTTTTTATGAAATATTTTACCCTCATTAGAACCTTATAGATAATCCTCCTTATCAAAAGCCATGGTTAATGCATCCTCCCCGGAGGCCAGTTCGACTGGTGGTGTCGCACATGGCTCCGTCTTTGGCCCCTTAATCTTAAGCATGTAGATACTGCCACTGGGTCATGTTAACTCAGATTAACTCAAGTTGCACACATTTTCCAGTTAGAAATAGTGACTCAAAATGTGCTCAACTAAATCTCTGACGCTGGACAAGACCTGTGACAACATCCTGAAACGAGTTCATGTGGGATAAACCATATAGGAGCATTTTATCATTAATTAATTAAGTGCTTACCCTGTTTATGGTTTTCAACGGGGGTTGGAACCTAACCCAGCCAACACTGGGTGAGATGCTGGATAGATCACTATAGTTTCCAGAAACATGGAACATGCAAACTCCCCACAGAGAGGCCCGGAGACCAGATTCAAACCCAAACCTTCTTCCTGTGAGGAAGACTCATAGCACGAGCGAGAACAATTAATAAAAGTTTTTGATTCAGATACCACATTGAGCTGTGTGTAGGTTTGGCTGTGAGAATGTGTGTCTGCTGCTGTGTGTGTGTGTGTGTGTGCCTGTGCTCCATCTGTGTGTGTCCTTTAGTCCCCCTCTGAGCCCAAAACAAGGTAAACGTATAATAACAACATCTTCAGAATGTATCTCCCCGTCTTTCTCCCTTGAGCAAAACAACACACAAGCGCGCACGCCTCCTCTACACCTCCTCCCAGCCTCCTCCCCTCCCCATCGGGGCGAGGAGCGTCCGGGTGTGAAATGTAAAAGGGAGAACGCTGTCGTTCAAACTGTCCCAAACACCTCCTGCTCTTTTTTTCTGCCAGCGACTCTTCCTCATGTTTGTTTCTTACACTTTCTCCACCGGCATCTCTTCTCGCTCACCATCCTTCCCTCCCTTCCCTTTCAGGTGGGCCGGCTGCTGCAGGTTGCAGGTGCGCGGGACCCCTCAGCCAATGAAAAATGAGCGGCGTCATGCGCCTTGACTTTGATGAACCTCGCCGTACGTCGGCCTATCACTCTTCTCCATTTGGCTTCCCCTGGAAAAAAACGGCCTGCAAGACACACACACAGCAAAGTGGCAAACGCTCTGGACCAAGTATTTGTCTTGTTGAAGGAAGAGGCTGTCCTCGGGTAAACACGCGGTCAAGAGGGCCTTTTCGTCCATGCGGTCATGTGCCTGTCGCCTCGCAAAGAACCCAGGAGATGGAACGGTTCTGAGATTATTGTTATTAGATGTTGTTTTTTGACTTTGATAGCGCGGAAAAACAGAAGAAGGTAGATAAAATTGGCTTCAACATTATGCAAACGTTTGACACAAGGAGACAAAACACAGCCCCGAGGAGGGGCATTCATGTGCGGTGTGTGTGTGCGTGTGTGTGTGTGAAAAGACACTGTGTGTGGTATCTGACAGCGGCGATGAGAATCAGGGACTAATCCTCCCAGTTGGTCTCTAATCTGATTCTAATCCCTTTAAAACTCTTTATAAGCCTCACAGGACATCAAATCTTGTCATGTCCACACTCAAGAAACACACACACACACACACACACACTCACACACACACTCACACACACACATAAAGGCCCTGGGTTATGGGTTTGAAGAAATCACTGTCATACCCAAATGTGATTATGACAGCATTTCCTCACAGCAGGTTGTTGTGACCGATCCCCTCCTTTGTCTCCTCGTCTTGATTCTCTAGATTAGCTCGATAGCTCAATAAGCAACAGGGAAATAAACAAGCCATTTGAACTTTTGAACAAGACTAAACAGGGAACAAGGCAGATTTTAGCGTTGCTTTAGACAGAACTGCTTTCTTGTATCCCTAAAATGTTGGTTATGTTGTGGAATCATCCAGATCCTTTGCGTTAACGTGAACGCAAAAACAATTTCATGGATCCTTTTGAAATTTTATTCATCCATTCTGTTTGCAGTGGCTACAGTTAGGAGTGACGTTTTCCATCTATCTATCTATCTATCTATCTATCTCTCCGTCTGTACATTCATCCATAGATCCATCCATCCCTCCATCCATCCATCCTCCATCCACATATCTTCACTGAATTATAATTAACAGGTTTAGACCACAACTGTGTAAAGAAAATGCCTCATGTGCTCTTTACCTGCAGGTAAATCAGAATCTCTTATTCTGTGGTTTTGACACGCTTTCATTTTCCGATAAAACAGAAAAAAAACATCTCCCACTTTCATTATAGAAACATACAAAGACAGATTCCCAATAATCCTCTGGTTCCCCTCTTTGCCCCCACCTCACCCTCTCCACTCTCCAAACAGACAAACGCATTATACAAATGAAAAACAAGTGAGAGACTAGAGTAGAGGTGGGGGGGGGGGGGGGGGGGGGGGGGGGGTGAGATTTTATTTAAGTGTTCTTGTAAGCCTTCTAAGATATTAATGTTGTAAAGCTACTTATCAATATTTAAGAACATAAAAGGAGTGTGAGGGCGGAGGTTGAGTGTGAGTGTGTGTGTGTGAGAGAGAGAGTGTGTGTGTGTCTTTGTGTTTGTGTTTGTTTTGCCGGAACCACAGGACAACAATGAGAGAAGAGATGAGGTCTCTCTGACAGTTAGAGAAGAGGAATGGCTCGGTCTCTGTCCCACTAAAAGCTTTAACACGCCCGCAAATATGTGCAAACAAACACACACACACACACATACATACACACACACTCACACAAACACACTCTCACAAACACACACACACACACACACACACAGAGCGAGTGCTGTTAAGTGATGGTCAGGATGGTAAATACAACTGCTAATGCCCCCTAACCACAACATATTTATTTTATGTTGTGGTTAAAATGTCCTGATTTATGTTAATGTTAATGTGTGTATTTATGCATTTGGGTTGATACATACATATGTTTGCTCACGTGTGTGTTATGTAATATACTGTACGTCATGGTCCGATATATTCTGTGCATTCAGCTTGGGTTGCATTGCCATATGTCTATTTTTTTTTTTTCTTTCTTGGACTTATCCAACTATAGTTGAATATGAAAGTTAATTTATTCATATTGGTGAATTTAATTAAAGTTTGTCACAAAAGAGATTACAGTCTGTGGAGCAAATGCATTTGTAAACATCATTATAATGTTAAATATAATAGGTAAAATGAATAAACTTCAAACAACACAAGTGAAAAATATGAAAATCCTTGTTAAGACATTTTTTTTTTATATGCAATGTTTTTTATTTATTTACACATACATTTTTTAACTTGCATGCTTTGCACCAGGATACCAGGTCGTATTCCTTGTAGGTGTGACTTACTTTGCAATGAACTGTTTTTGTGATTCTTATTTCCCATGGAATTCTGTAAATAGTTTGATTTGTTAGAGTGAGTGAGTACAAATGTGTAAAAAAATCCCAGAAAGAATCGCACGCAAAAACTGAATATGCATCACAAACTCATGATCAAGTTAAACTGATGATTAAAACTCACCAGGATAGCCTTTCATATCCTTCCCTTGTTTTATGTTAATCTATTTGTGTTGAATTGAGAGTTGGACTCCGTCAAAGTTGTTCCTTGTCTTTGATTCTGTTCCTGATATTTAAGAACCGGATATCAAGGCGCAGGTGAAGTGAGAAGGGTGTCAGGTCATCTTTGCTGTTAGCAGATGATGTGGTTCTGTTGGGTTCATCAGTCCGTGATTTTGAGCAGCACTGGAGTGAGAACCGACTGATACGACAGTGAGCACCCCCAAATCTGAGGCCATCGTTCTCTGCGGGAAAACGGTGGACTGTCACTTTCGGGTTTGGTGTGAGTTGCTGCCTCAAGTGAAGGAGTTTGAATATCGAGGTGTCTTGTTCTCGAGTGATGGGAAAATGGACCGTGAGATGGCGAGGCAGTTCGGTGCGGCACCAGCATTAATGTGGGTGTTGTATCGGTTAGTTGTGGTGAAAAGCAAAGCTATCAATATGCTGGTTCTACGTTCCAAATCTCACCTATTGTCATGAGCTCTGGGCAGTGACCGAAAGAATGAGGTCAAGGATACCAGCAGCTGAAATGAACTTCCTTTGTAAGGTGACTGGACTCAGCCTTAGAGATAAGGTGAGGAACTCAGACACCTGGTGAGCACTCGGAGTGGAGCTGCTGCTCCTTTGCCTCAAAAACAGCAAGTGGCAGTGGTTCATCGTCTGATCAGGACACCTCCGTCTGGAGGTTTTTCAGGCACATCCAACTGGGAGGAGACCCCGAAGTAGAACCAGAATTCACTAAAGGGACCATATATCTAATCTGGCCTGGGAATGCCTGGGGATCCCCTCGGATGAGCTGAAGAGTGTTGCTGGGGCGATGGACATCTGGAAAGTTATTTAAGTCGCTGAATCCAAAAGTAACATTTTTGAGTATTTCCATAATACCATAATTACTTTTTTTTTCTTCCATAATACTATATTTATAATTGAAATAACTGAACACGGCTTATACATTTTTGAATTTGTGATGGTAAAGATTTCTGGATGTGTTCAAGTAATCTATTTTATTTTGATTCTTTTGTTGAGGGAGGGGTCATTGCAGGCCAACATTCTTCTGCTCTGTGGATCCAACTGCTACTCATGACCTGATCAGGTTTCTTGGCTTCTTAGCCTGACTCTCTTATAGCTTTGCTGCATCCACCACATTATCATGTATAGGTCGAATAATATGACAATAAAAACATTTGCCTTGTTTGGCATTAATGCACAGCCGTATGTATGCAGGCCCGTTCATGCATACTTCACAGAGTTCAGGCCAGGTGAGACGAGGATAAATCCGTGCCGAAGCACAGCAGACCCAGACAGCTCTGAGTACCTGCATCTACCCAGGAGAACTTGAGAATGACTTCCAGTCCTGGAAGGTCCTACCAAAGCCAATGAAAAAAATAATCCAAAGAACCAGAGGATGGAGATCAAAGCCCTTAATAGGCTATTTAACGTGGCAAACACTGAGATAAAAGGAAGGCAGAATGAATACAGATCAAAATGTTCAAAGTCAAGACTGAAGATAAGGAAACTAGATTTGCATTCGAAAGTTCGGACTCAATTATCCTCAAAACTCCTGAGTGGTGCATCAGATGGGCCAGAGCCTGAGGAGTCCTGCCGACTGGATACAAGTCGAAACACTTCTTGGCTTAGTTCCAAATGATGACCTTTTCTCCAAGGAAAAGCCACATCCATATCATAAAGATTGTAACCTATGGATGTTCACAAATTGAATAATTTGGACTGTGAACTTTGCACTCTATGAAGAAATTAGGACTCCATGCATGGTGAAAGCACAAAATTGACTCTAAGTATATTTTCTAATGATTATTATTCATTAAAAATGAGTGGAATTAAGACTCAGTACCTAAACATGTTCAAAGTGGCTCAACCAACCCATTAACTGGAGACATTTGAGAGGTCTGGTGCATTTTGGAAATGGTAGCGAATGAATGGTTTAGTTCTAGGACCAGGGAGCAGCACACGCTGAACGGCTTCTTGTTTAGTTAAGAACATCTGCAGATTATATCAGGAGAAATCCTGGTACTTCCTGTTCCACACCATGTCAGACAAGCACAGACGATGATATCAGAGAGGAGGTCAAATGGTGAAGGATGAAGAAATTTAACCGCTCTCTCAGACTGATTTAACTTAATCCATAATAGAAAATTTACTTTTTCAATTATTGATTTTTTTTCTTCCTGTTTTATGTTTTTTGTTTTACTCTTAATAACAGCAAGTGGGATCGACTGACGTCTGAAGCTGGCAGAACTAATCGGTGGCTGTTTATGCCTGAAATCGATACATCAATATTTATTATGAAACCAAGTACAGATGTAAGCCTCAAAATTGAGGTGTGACAGAACTTTTTTTAGAATTTTTTTTTACGGAAAATGAATAAATTTGCTTCACTAAATTCTCCGATGAGGATTTTCTTTCCTGGCAAGCGGCGATACCGACACATTTTACTCAGATGATATTCATACTATAAAAAATGCATTATCTGTACTGGATAGTCGTTTCAGCTGAGTACTCTATCAACCCTAATAAACTTCTTCCTGTAGACACCTTCCTTCCGTTCTATTCTCTCCCTTCTCTCTCTCTCCGCTCTTTCTATGCCCCCCCCCCCCATCTCTCCACCATCTCTTCAACCATCCCAAACAACCCTCCCTCCCTAAACATTAGAAATCATCAGGGAGGGTGACGAGAGGTCTGCCTCCTTGCAGGAAGAGGCCAAAGTAGCGCAACCTCTCTGGAGAGAGAAATGCATAAAGAGAGAGAGAGAGAGAGAGAGAATGAGAGAGAGAGAAATACACAACAAAACAAAAATAATTTTCGATTATCCTCTCATCAAATGAAAACATAGACTAACTAAAAAACTTGAATCCTTTATATCCATGTGAACTCTGTGTGTGTGTGTGTGTGTGTGTGTGTGTGTGTGTGTGTGTATGTAGTAGTATACAGGGAACAAATACATTAAGGAGTGAGCAGCACACTGAGTTATTTTGCCTCCTCTGTAGCTCAAATGCATTACAGCTGCACACACACACACACACACACGCACACACACAGGCACAAACATACACACACACACATAACGCACAGAGTAACCTCTGGACAGTGTTCTGTCTTCCTGTGTCTTCCCATGTCATCTCTAGTGTTACACATCCAAAACACCTTCTGAACACAAACCACTAAATGATGGCTGCAGGGTGGTGGAGTTGTGTGTGTGTGTGTGTGTGTGTGTGTGTGGGTTGAGACGGAATACCGAAAAGAAGGAGAAAGATTTTGCCCGTGTGTGAATGAGAGAGAGCGTGAGTGTGTCTATGTGTGTATTCTGACCCTAGGCACTCCTAGATGGATGGATGTTCTGACCTACCTGCGGGGGTGCAGGCACGCTTATTTACACAAAGCACCCTTAGGTGTAGGTGTATGACTGCGTGAGTGTGTGTGAGTGCGCATGAGTGTATGTACTCGTTTTGGTGAATGAGCCACCAAATGTAGTCTTACAAAGAAATATTCAAAATTTAAATAAAAATACTGAATATATTGGGTTTTTTTTAATCACTCTCTACACTGTTAAAAACTAACCTGCAAAAACACAAAACAGTAAACAACTGGCAGCAGTGTCGTTATTTTCTTACTGTAATATTTACATTATTTTACGGTCACTTAAATGTACAGTTTTATACTGTTAATGAAAAATGGATCATGAACTGGCTTTTTAAATACTTTTCTTGGTCTAAAAAAGAAATAGTAAACAACTGGCAGAAAACTATTTACTTAATGTTAATGTTTAATTATATTACTGTTACTTAAATTTAAGGTTTTGTGCTCTTCACGAAAACTATTACTTTTACAGTATCTTCCTGTTAACTGATTAGGATGTATTTTATGCCTACATTTTTATTTTATCTTTTTTAAAACTGTAAATTATTTTGATTTATTAATTTGTTATTACTGTATTTTTAAAAGAACGGGGTAGTACTCCTGAAATCCTGCTGTAAATTTACGGCAATTATTAACAGGGCTGTAATACCACTCCTCTGTATTTATTGTTAATCTATTAAATAACTATGTTTCCGAGGCAAAAACATTTCAACATATGTCTGATTCACCTAACCCACAAATTCTTTAAAAAAAAATAATTCAGTAGTTTTTGCAAATTCAGACAAATGGAGAATGGGAGATAATAGGAGAAAAAAATACTGGATCTGTCATTTTAATCAACATCTAAATCAAACATCTTCTTTCCTTGCCTATGCAGCATCCTTGTACCAACAGTAGTGAAAATCTGTCCATCAAATTTAGCTTCATTGTTTTTTCCGAGTTTCGACTCAATTGAAGAGGAAGAGTCTTTTCTGTTTCACCATTTCATTGGCAGCTGTAGCTCAGGAGGGGGTGTGGTCGTCGCCCACTCGGAAGGAAGGTGTTTCACAGAGGCTGCCCACTGCTTCTCGGGGAAAGGTCAAATGTCATTATGTAATAAAGAGTGGACAAAAGATACTCTTTTTTTAGTTTGGTGTTGAACAGCTTGACTGGAAATAGCATCGCCTTCGGAAACAAGTGCAACAATCCCCCAACCTCGTTTTCGCTTTTTGAGTGAATGAGAACAAATGACTGAAGGTAAAATCACACGAGGAGCCTAACGAAAGAAATGGAGGTTATGACAGAAGTCCATTTAGGAAAATGCTTTTCGAGAGAGATGATTGTTTTTTCTCAGGAAAAAGTCAGATCTGAAAAACGACCTCCAGCCTTCTCTCAGCATCAGAAATTATTTGCGTCGCCGCCATTAAGAGAGACTGTATTTGCGTTAATGCACAACATCGAGCTGCATGATTTCATTCATTACTTAGATCTCCCTGCACACTCATAGGATTGATCTCGATCTAATATCAACCAGACTTCCGCGGCCGTCCCCGGCATCAAGGGAATACCCTCAAAAGCCCTCAATCCCCTGCGTTGAACAAACAAGCAATTCCCCTGATTGAGCTCCTCAAATTAAATTTGAAGCTATTCCTAGAGAGTAAAATATGACCCATAAGAGTAAAATTGACGTGTAAAAGTTATATCTCCTGGAATCGATTCATATGCACCAAATTTGGACTAACTCAGACAAATGGTTGAGAAATTATGTCCTGCTAACTTTTGGAGATGAAGCGTCCCCTTGTGCCGAAAAGTATACAACCGACCTTTCTTGGAATCAATTTTGTTCTTTCTCGCACTAAGATCTATGAAGGTATAAAATTTGAAAATGAAACATGAAACAGTTTTCGAGTTATTGTGTTAACAAGAAGGATCTGCGGCAGACACAGATACAGGCGCAGTCGCAGAAGCAGGCGCAGATGCAGATGCAGACGCAGACGTGGAGGACACAGCAGCAATGACAACCATTCCATCATATCACCCAATTTCCTGGGATATAAAACACAACCACAAAGACACACAGGGTGAAATTCATATTATGAAAGTGTTTGTAGTAAAAACAAATCTGTCCTGCCAATAAATCTAAGAATAATTTATTTCATAGGCAAAAAGTCTCCTTAGAAGAGATTCCTCTCTCCTGGCAAATTTTGACATTCGAATATATTGTCAGGCTGTGTAAAATGTAAAATGTATTTTTAAATCTTCCAAGGGGGTTATGTTATTTTTACTCCTTTGCATTTGTCTGTTTGTGAGTTACTTTATTTGTTTGTGTTTGTTTGTTCAGGACAGATTTGCACAAAATTTTACCCAGATGTAAGTTTTGGCATATCCTAGAGGTGATTAAATTTGTTATATTACATTTTTCACAGCATTTAAAATACAACAAAAATAATAAGCTGTTTGAAGTAGTAAAGTCACAAAGTGGTTATTTCTTTCTTTGTTCATTTGACTCCTTTGTGGGGACGGAGCTTGGGGCTCAGTGGGCTGAACAGAGATGCTGAAGTGGAAGACGCAATTGATGTTACTATTATTGTAACAAAAGTAATTATAGCTTTTGGCTGCCTATGTAGATATATTATCTGACTATTGCAACCATTAAAAAGTAGGAAAAATCAGATTTTTGTTGATTACTGATACGTTTGCTTCCTGCTGGGCATGAAAACGACATCTGAGCGTCAGAAACAAACACTTCTGCTGCACTGTGAACTGTTTTCCATTTCCCTAAGATTCTCAAGCAGCTAATAAATCTACTCTCATGCTCCTGTTTGTCTTTAACGTAATCAAGAATTACATTTGCCTCTGATGACTATTCAAAATGAAGTCAATCAGCTGTTTCAGGATGAGCAAATAAATCTGACTCCATCATAATAGCTTTCACACTTCTACTGCACCTTTTCTCCAGGCTGAATGATTGCTTGAATGACAGCCCAGCTCATTTTTACTGTCTGCATGGGAGACGTTTGTTTCACATCCACAGAGTGACATTGATTGGCCTCTAAAAGGTGAATGAATTGTGTATGTATTTTATGGAAGCAGAAAAATCCATGCCGCTGTTTACAGTGGTTGCTGTTTCTTTAAATTAGACGGTGATCAATGTGTGTATCGACTCATTCATCGCCTGCGAGTTTGTGATATGTTTATGCCAGTCCGTGCGACAATCGCTGTGACTATTCTCTTGGTTCTAGTTTCTCTATGCGTTTTTGAGACACCTTTCTTTCATGTGTCTCATTAAGTGTCTATAAAATGGCATGCGGCTTCGTGCTCCCACTGTATCTGTCTGCCTTTCCAGCCCTCCAGCAGGGTAATTTTTGTATTGACAACCTGCTTGTCCCTGTCATACAGAGAACATGAGTAGAAAGGCCACTCTCATTTAGCCTGATAAAGTGCCAGTAGCATCATAACGACCTCTGGCCATTTATAAATCATACTTTAACATGAGGGACAAAGACCTCTAACCGCTGACTGATTGCCGAATTGATCAAAATTACTCATTCATGAATCACAGCATTTAAAAAGGTGAGATGTTCTGGTGGGAAACACAGTGGTGATAGTAAAACAGTCATAGCATAGTAGTAACACTGTACTTTGGCGGATCTGTTGCACGATGCCCCCCCCCCCCTTCATATTAATCTGCATAGGAACAATCACCTGCTCATGTTTACTGATTCACCCAATCAGGTATCAGTTCTCCCATGAGGTTCATGTCCCCCATTGAGTGTACGCATTCATGCATTTGCGTGTGTGTGTGTGTGTGTGTGCGCTGTGAAAAAAAGGGAGAAAATCCCTGGGAGAGTTGAGCATAATGCATACGCGTTGATCGATCCGCAGCAATTACCAGCCAATCGAAATGTGATTTACTTCCCCAAGAATCATTTCAATATCAAGAGTGGGAGAGCTGGGAGGGCAGGGAGGGCGTGAGTGTCCTCTCACCCTCCCTTGTTCATAACTCTCCTTACCTAACTTTGGCTGTCCTCCCCCAAACCACTCTGTCTCCTCCCCTTCTCTCCCGATTCTCCGCTTTATTCCCTCCATTTACTCCAGCGCCCATTCCTTCCCACCCTCCGTCTTTATCTTCCCCTCCCTCCCTCTCTGACTGCTCCCCTGTGAGGCTATCATTCTGAGGCCTTGTCAATATGACCAGTCAACCAAACAAAAAGAACAACTGACCAATTGAGGTATTTTGACTCTTAATCTCCCCCCCCCTCCTTACCAACCTCCTCCCCTCCTCTCCAGCGGCGTCGACTCCCCACCTCTCTCCTCGTCCCTTTTTTTTTGCACTTAATTAAGTCGCCAAGTAGCTGTCAGGAATAATTCTTTGTTGCTGCACGGGGCCGAGGGCCACGGTGGACTTGACATTTGATAATATTGCGTCTCCACGTTGATTGAAATTGATTTTGGGGGGGCAGCGGGGCCCCCTTCTCGCTGCCGCCGTGATCGTTTGACAACTCTCAGCCAATCAGCCCCAAGGACAGCCGGTGGACCCCCACATCTTTGGTGTGGCAACTCATATTCCTTGGAGTGATGGCTGGACGCCTGGATGTGAGTGTCTGTGAGAGTATGTATGTGTGTGTGTGTGTGTGTATGTCAGAGTGCCAAGGGTCGGACATGGAGCACCGTTGCGGGGTCATGGAACTGGCAGTCACATTTCCCATAAATCAGCTGGGCAGTGTGGAAAGAAACAAGGAGTATATGCACAAGACCGCCCTGTGTGCGTGTATGTGTTGCACGCACACACACATACACACACAAATAAACAAATACTCGTTAGCGACTTCACTCTGCAACCTTCTGCCTCCTTCAGCTACGCCTTCCCCTGCTAGCTAATAGAGGCTATAGGCTATAGCTGGATGCAAATGACTGTTTTAATTGTTGCCTTATTAGCAGCGAGCGGGGGCACTGGCACAAGAACATCATGATGAAACGCCACTCAAAAAGAACGCTGCAGTCGGAATCAATCAGGACAATTAATTACAAACCAAGAGCACCACCATCAGTGTTTCCATAATGTTTACAATTAAGACTCAGCCCTGCTCTCATGTCATTTCTCGCTCAGACCCGAAACAAGCATCGAGGTAGCAGTGCTTCCTGTGCGGGTCGCCCATCATATCTACTGCTATATTTCTGATGAGGGACTTCCCCAGAATGAATTCAAATCGCTGTTATTGCTGGGTTTTTTTTAGAGCATCCGGTCTAAAGGGGACAGGCTGCCATAGCAGAACTTTAAATAACTTTTAATTAGTTTTTGAACAATTTTCCACTGTATATTTTTGGTGTTTTCAATTATATTTGTATCTTCTTTTGTACTGTTCATTTTACTGACCTTTATTTATTGTTGGAGCAATTTAACATGCTTTGTAATGAAAAACAACACAGATAAGAAGAACTGCATCAAATAGCAGCACCAGGTTATTAAAGTGATTGTTTATTGAGAGAAATCTTTTGGAAAAATTATACAAATAAAGTTGGAATCTTTCCTGAATGTAACATTTGCATTTATGTTTGAGTATTGGTCAGAAAAGCTTGTTCTTCTAATGAAGAACAACAACCATTAATTTAGATTTACTACATGTAACAGCGGACAGACAGGATAATGACCTTAAGCACAATTAAGGAAAAACTCTCCAGCCACCATGTCTTATTCCAAATGCTGCTGTTTTTGTCATTCTGACACATAAGGTATCCTTCCTTGTCCAAAGTTTCTATCCATGTCAGCATGAGACGATGCGATTGATCCTATTAGGATGGAAGACAGGGTTAACTGACGGGCCACAGGTACTACTTCCATCCAGGACACCTGGGTTTGCATCACATCTGAAAACGCCAAAGGTTTCCTAATATCCCCGAAAAGTCGGGGACATTAAGAAATCTTCATCGAAACCTCGTCCGCTGCAGTGGATCATTTTTCTAATTTCATAGCCCTCTTTTTGTTTTCAAACCAGAAAGGACCCACTTACACTGAATGTATGGATGAATCTAAGAGTGTCTGTGTTGGCGTCATCTTTTTGTTCTGGTCGTTTTCCTTTTGCCTCACTACTGGTATCGGCCGATGACATCAGAGCTTACGTCTATACAGAAATCCAAATGAATTCTGCCATAATGACTGTTTGCAAATATGTTGAATTACCACAACTCGGATAAGTATCACATCTATGACCCATTATGAAAATGACTCAAAACAGATTTGGGTGACATTAAGGTAAAAAAATTGGATTTGATTCACTTCCGCCCTGTAGTGCGAAAGTACAGGATTTTCGAGGATATTCATTCTAACCCTATTTTTTTGCAGGTGCTATAATCATCCCTCACTGCTTCAGGGAAACTGTAACAGAGGCACACAGAGGGGAAATTGCTTTTATTTTAAAAGAGGCCTGTTTAAATTAATCATGTTGTTTTTACTGACGGGCAGTTATCTTAATGTTTGCTCCGGTAAAATGGCCCAGATTAAGATGCTGCCAGTGATGATACGAGAAAGCATAGAAACGCATTCAGAACATTTTCTCCCAGTTTCAGGAAGCATTAAGGACTTTGCTTTTTCTTTTGGAATACGATTGTACCAAAAAATTGAGTAGATGAAAAGGACAATAAAAACAAAGCAGTTGGTTCTTCTTGTATTAAAGTTAACAGTTTGATGTCCTTCTCAAATGTTTGGTTGAGCCCATTCTGAGTATTTTTTATTGAAAATGTGACTGAACCAGTTATGTTCACGTGACTGTTATGAAATGACCCAGTGGCAGTATATATATATATATATGTTAAATAGTTAGGGGCCAAAGATTGAGCCCTGGGGTACACCACATGTCAAAGGGGCCATTTAGGAGGTATTCACCATGGCTACTGACTAAGTCCTATTCAATAAACAAGCATGATGTGATGACTTATTAAACAGAATTATGTAACTTGATACAACCAAAAAAGTGGTAAAATAGTTTTCTAAAAACATGCTTTAACAAAACGGTTAAGAGGTTTCCATTTAGGTGAGGACATTAAAAGGTTTAAATAAACGTTGGGGAAATAATAGATTATCCATAACCCCCATCAATCTTAGGTGGGATCCAGCCAGATGATGATGATGATGGTTTATTAGGCTGAAATCGCTTTGTCATTCCTTCAAATACTTAATGTAACAGTATCCTCAGAGAGACAAATCTCGAAGAACCAACTGTTACCATCTCCTGGCTGCTTTCTGGAAAACTTCAGACCTGTGTGAAAAACACACCACAGGTCCACTCATCAACTGGGATGGAACCAGCTCATCTGGGAGGCGTGTCTCTAGCTAATACATGCAGGGTTGTCCCACAAAAAAAAAAAAGGTGAAGCTTGATCAACGTTTGCTGCAACGCAACATCATACAGAAAGTTGAAACAGGAACCGTCATGACAACTTCCTGGTTATAAAATCTTGTTTTAAGTTCTGAACCACCGTTTAAAAACTTTAAAAAACTACTCTCTACTACTCCCTCCGCTATCCTCAATTTTACCATGCCATCCTTGCCCACATCCCTCCATATCCTCCTCTACCTCGTCCTCTCTTCCCTTCATCCTGCCATTGACTCCTCCTTCCTCATTCGTCACCCTCTGCCAGACTCCTTGTCCAACAAGCCAGCTATTAACCTCTGGCCTGGAGTCTCTGCTCCATCACCAGTGTAGTAATTAGGAGGTCAATCCAATCCTCCTCTATCATTTGCCCTGACACCAGCTCACACCATCCACACAACTTCTCCCCTCTGATAAGACTCAATGTGACAGATTTTATTGCATAATCAGATCCACCCTAAATGCACATTTAAGGTCTGCATGCTGAAAGAAAGACGCCCCTATCTAAAACATATGGGAAAGCTAATCAAACAAACCTCAACATTTGATATCCGTCTGATTGTTGGAAATGAAACTGTGAAATAGTTTCATTTTATTCATGCTGCCCTGGTAAAATTCACATATATTTTCAAATTTGAGAAAGAGCCTGTAAATAATAAAGAACTGAAAAAAATCGAATTCGAACTTTAGTTTGATTTTCAGTATGCATCATTGTACGACTGAAAAAATAAGAATACATGTTTTGGACCGTTTTTCTACCTGTTATAGTCTAATTATATTGCAGCAGGGACTCAACCTTTTCACCACCCCTGGATGGAAATGTTCCCTATTAGATGATAACTGGGCCAAAATCATTTGAATATTATTAGCTTAATACTTTTCCTTTTTTTTTCACATTGCGAAGGATACCTTCATTTTCTTCCCATGCTTCTCGTCATAAGTTTAAACATAATTGTTGAAAGCTTAGAAAAAGAAGTTTGATTTCAAATAAAAAAGTGGCCAGACTTAAAAGTTTTGAATGATTTCTGGTTTAAAGTTAAATGTGTGACGAAATAGGTAAGTAATGGAACGCTGGTCCTACAGCAGAGCTGTGAGAGGTGAGCTCTGTGAACTACTGAGATCTATCGACAGTATCTACTTTCACTGTTAAGTAATATTATCCTCCTACTGGTTTTCACTCTCTTTCACATATTTTACTCAAAACTATCTTTTCATAGTGTAATTTAATTGTAATTGTAATGAATTTAATTTGTAAAGCACACTTCCAGCTACATTTCTTGTATAAAAAATGCTCAATAATGATAATAATATTAAATGTAACAATATTGCTCAATAATGATAATAATATTAAATATAATAATAATAATAACAACAATAATAGTGCTAGTAGTAGCAGTCGTAATAGTAATAATGAGAAATTTTGAATATATAACACCATATTGATACAGTCATGAACAGCAACTTTAAACCTGAACAAACAGAATGATGGATTAGATCATTAAAAATGGCAGGTGAGATGATGTTTAAATTCAACGTGTGTTATCAGCTAATCATGCATTGTAAAGTATGTTTATGCGCACCCACAAACTCACTCACACAAACACACAGACACACAGACACACACACACACACACACACACACACACACAGCAGGGACCAGGCAATGAGCTGTCAGAACATTCTCCCTACATCACACAGGTCATTGGCTGATCCTTGTCTGTCTGTATTCTGTCTCTTTCTCTACCTTTCCCTCCATCTCCCCTCCTCTGCCTCGTCCTCCCTCCCTCCCTCCGCTGTGTCTCATTAACACAACATACAATTAAAGTGTGTGCATCAGTGTCAGACCCCCGCTATTAGCACCTCAGCCTAAATGGCACTTGGCAGGAAGCTGACTCGTGGCTTCCTCCTCCCAGTCAAACAATTAAAGGCCTCACATATGATCAATTCCAAAACACGTTAGATCCTAATTAGCTTGACACAGCGGTACACGAATACAGTAGGAGTACCACTGTACACGGATGCGACATGACACCGTCCGGCTCCTCTCACCTCTGTTGGCATAAGGTCATTTAAACAGCTGATTTGAATTGAATTTTTTTTTTTTTTTTTTCAAAATGTATGTTGTTTCTACGGAGCTTTCCTGCGATTGAGAAATGAATGGCTTTACCGGGTTGTTATACCATCTTGTCAGCGGCCATGTGAAGTCTTATTATACTCGCTGGATGGTGCATTTTCCCAATTTTACAAAGGCTGACTATGACTGTTAATTTATCGACTTATTAGTTTTGTGATTAATTCATGTTTGTTCCCTCTAACACGAAGCTCAAGCGGCGGCACGAATGGTAGACGTTGGAGGCCATGGGGAGAAAAAAAAAATGGCTGCAAACATCTTCTGAATGCACACACACACACACACACACACGCAGCAACAGTAAATATCTGAGATCTAAATCCTCCTCACAGCGTTGCCTAATTACTCCCAACAACATGGTAGCTGATTAACTTGTAATTGCTGCTCTGAACGCAGCCTGTCCCTCTCTCCTCGTTAGGGTTATTACTGACTATAATTACCGCTAATGTGCAAGAAAAACACACACACACACAAATAACCTCACATGTACACTCACATGCAAGTGGAAGCCCATGCACCTGAACCCACACAGCCTCCTTCAGCAAACACTCGCGCTCACACCTCGACTGGAGGATACTTATTTTCTTTGAAACTGTGACGGATGCACAAAGCAATAACAGTGAAATTTAGGCAACCAAATTCATTTTCCGTATGTTGCCTGGTTTAAGCCGTGGGATGCGCCGCAGCCAAGAACCTATAATGGTCTTGACATCAATCAAATGGGACATTTTTTGTCCCTTGATCCCGTGAGTGAGGCTGTTTTCTACTCACCATGTGTGATTGTGGAATTGGATTACTTTTAATAAAAATTATAATTCACAATGATGTGAAGTAGCATTTTCTCTGAGTTGAGTTGAAATGGCAAAAACTAGACCAAGCCAATCCTTTCACGAAAGAGTGTCTCTTATGCATCTATGTAAGTCATCATAAAAGAACTTCCCTTGTTGAAATAATCATCCTAAAACAATCTCCGGCAAACAAATGATTATAAAAAATCTATTTTCTTTGTTTTCGGGTTTTTTTCTGGGGGGGATGGGGGATTGAGTACATCCTGCCATCCCGCAGATCACATCCCAAATTGTTTTGATATCCTGCAGGAAATCAGTTAAGTAACGACATATGTTCGGCATCTCCATAAAAGCAACATTTGTAGAATTAACTATCTCCCCAAACAGGGAATTAAGAAATGCTCATCTGTTTATCAACTTCCTCACTGCTGTCAACAAATGACAACAATATTATTTTTTTCAGCTCATATTTGCCTTTATACATATATTTTATGTATATATATATATATATACTTTTATAAATTTATATATATATATATATATTTAAAATTTATATATATATATATATATATATATATATATATATATATATATATAAATTTTTTTTTTGAACTACTTTCCTTACTTCCCTACTATCTATAAATGAGATGAGCCCTCTTTGGAACAGCTGTGGGCTGTGTGCTACTATTCTTCCTCTCACTCTGCAATACAAAGGACTCCTCTTCTGTTTGAAAAGGGCATTCGCGTGAATCTCAATCTGGATTAAATCGTAATTCTCCAACCAAACTTGATGTGGAGAAAGCTACGAGCACAAAGCTCCTTTTAAGTTCGTAATCACTTTCTCCTTTAGTCGGGGATAATGGTCCTACTTGTGGGGGATTTAGTCGACAACTGACTCTCTCTCTGCAGCACTCCCCCTCTGTCGCTCTCCGTTTCCCAAAAACACTATCTCTCTTTCTTCGGACCATTAGTGATATTGTCGGGCCGGAGACCTCTGTGTTAAGTCACTTAATCAAAAGCAATGGGCTGAAAATCTTGTTTGGCCTCTTACGTCTGATTCATTCCTGCAGACAAGAGCGGCGGAGAGACAGAGAGAGGGCCGGGGGGAAATAAATGGAGAGCGAGGTAGATAAGTAGAGGGAGGGCAGAGAAAGTAAGCGAGCGAGTATGGATGGTAAAGTGAGATGGCGAGGGAGAAAGTGAGAGAGAGAAAAGAGAGGACATTAGGAGGGGGTACTATGTCTTATCAGCTAAGCAGCGGCAGAATAGCCATCATTTGGCTCTTTCCCCGCTGGGGATGAGGAGGCCACAGTTTCTCTAACCACCTCTAATTCTCACACACGCACACACACACACACACACACACTCACACACACACACTTGTCTTCGACCTCATCCGATACCTTCATCAGTGTAATTCAGTATTTATCCTCAGATACCAAGAATATATTGCCAGTGCCTATCAGAGCTTCTTTGGACACCGCCATGATATATGTTACGGAACAAAAAAAGACTCTTTTTGTGATAATAGGAAGGGTTAAGGTTGATACGGCTTTTGGGTTAAGTGATCTAAAACAACATGATAAAAAATATAACCAGGCCTACGCTGTCCTCCCTGACATTAGACGAAAAGCCTCTAATCCTCTGCATTGTACAAGGAAGTTCTCAAATTAAATGTGGTATGTCCGAAAAACTGTGTTTTTCTTAAAAAGCTCCATCTAGTGGGTAAAATAGGAACATTTAAAGTCAAATAGGATATACAAGACTTATCTCCTTTAGTTAATTGATACGCACCACACATTTGGACTATATCGGACCCAACGGTGAGGAAGTTTTGACCGAAAATTAGTTTTTTGTAAAAAAGTGCCCGTAGTGAGTAAAATGCAAACTACTACAGTAATATATGATATATACAAGATAGATCTCCTCGAGTGGATTCATATGAATAAAATTTGGACTGAATTGGATCAAGTGTTAGAAAATTATGGGCGAGAGGTTTAAGAGATCAAATCTCCCATTAGTGTTGGGAATGTAAAACCACATTTTTCCCAAAATAACTGCACTGAGGCCTATGTGAATTTAGAATTAGCCATTAAATAGTTTCTACGTTTTCAAGTTAACACAATGGTTCAGCGGATGCTGATGCGGTGGCGGTAGTGGTTAAGGTTCCATAATATCCCCGACTTTTCGGGAGTATAAATTTGGAATAAACAGCAATTAACGAAAGAGTCAAAAAGTCAGTAGACATTCCTTGTGCCGGGTTAATGGGAGAGAATGTGAAGGTCCTCACAAATATAGAAAGACAAACATGTGTGTGTGTGTGCGTGTGTGTGTGAATGACATGATGGGTGATGGAGGGGATCCATGCTCCATAGGGGGTCAAATGAAACATATGGAGCACCAGACCTCTCCTACCGTTGAAATGCAAACAACAACAGAGATACACACTCACATCGACACACGCACAGATTTGATCTCCATCTATTAATTCAAAGGAAGAAAAAATGTATTTCCGATCTTCGGTGCAGCTGACAGATTTAAATAATAGGGCTTTTGTTTGTTGGAGGATGTGGAACATAAAGAGAAGGAAACAAAAGGAAATAGTTCTTGTGTGCCTTCGTTCATTCGTCAATACACGTTCATGACATAGACTTTCACTCAGGCTATAAAAACAGGGAGATGCTGAGTGGGAAAATGAAGACATACAACTATAACACCTAAAAAAACCTCAAATATTTCACTCTCATGGTCTAGAGAAGATGATGATCCACCAAACAAAAGAATCACCATGGTTACGGCTTTAGCTTTAACATCCATGCACTCTATGGGGCTGTTTACACAACAACGTTTTCCACCTGAAACCTTGTAGAATTTTGGCCTTTCGTTCACACAAAACATTTATTCCGGGCCTGAAGACACAAACTTTTGAAACTGGGTCCCAGAGTCTAATCTTTGCGAGACGTCACCGTTTACGTATCCGTGTAAACTGGCAAAACGCACCTCTTTGAAAACAGTGACCTCACAACCCGATCTTGGAGGCTGTGAGTTTCTGCAGAGTTTGTTGACTATATTAAGTTTATTATTTACCCTTAGATCTTCGTCTGTGGTATTGATATTGAAAAGCTACACCGCAAACTACAGGTGTACAAATTCTGCAGAAACATGTGTAGAATACATGTGAGAATACTTTTCACAACATTTAAGTCTGTACGCAAAAAATGCATTCGCAGTTTTTTGCTATAACGGTGTCTTAAACTAGACCTATGCCTACAGTAAGAGTAGATTCTCTCAAAGTCCCCAATCCCTTGGTTGTAAAAGCAATTCTGCTGATAGTTCCCCTCAAAGGAAATTTGAAGTAAAATAAGCAAATTAGTAAAATACGAACTGTTAAAGTACAATATGATACAGACTAGATAGATCTCCTGGAGTCGATTCAAATGCACCAGATTTTGAACTAAATCGGACCAACGGTTATGGGAAGAAAAATTTAGAAAAGTTGTGTTTTTTCTCAAAAGCTCCTCATAATGGGTAAAATATGAACTTATAAAGTAAAAAATTATTTTTATAAGAAAGATCTCCACACGTCGATTAATATGCATCTAATTTGGACTAAATTAGAGCAAAGATTGATAAAAAAAAATGGCCTGAGTAATTTTGGAGAAGTGCCCCGCCAGTGTCAGAACTATACAAATGACCTTTTCCCAAAATTCAATCCAGTTCTTCCTCGCATTTATGTGTATATAGGTTTAAATTTTGACACATATTGACAGTTTTCACAAAGGGAAGGATCTGCGGCAGAAACGGATATAATTCCATAATATCTCCTACTTTTCGGGGATACATTTCTCTGGACGAGCGGAGAACGGAGCTCGGCTGATTAACTGTAAGATGGTTTAAAAGTCATAAGTGAATTGATTTCTCTTAATCATACGAAAAGTGAAAAAGTGGGGTATTTCCTTGTAAATTACCCTATGATGGATGTCGGGGTCTGAGAGTATTCTCAAACCTTTTAGGATGATCGCATTTTTCATTTCCTAATTGAGAGTTTTAAGGATAGACGGAGATCAAAATGAAAGAGCCAACTCTCATCCCTCGTCTCATTTTATTCCATATCTATTTTTCTCCTCATCCCCCCACCGCCGAGCCCCATACGTGTGAGTTTCCATTCATACATACTCCTGGATTTGGGACATTGCATTGTGGGATAGCACAGCAAGCAGCCCTACTTAGCGGAGTCAAGCCCCTTTTAAAACACGCCCGAAAAGCGGCAGAAAATCCCTCTCAGACTAAATCTTCTAAAGCGCTCTAACTCGCCTTTCTTTCAGAAATGCGTGGTTAAAGAAGAAATATAATAAATGCAAGTGGATTTAATCTGCTCTTTGAGTTTGTCAGTGTCAGAGGGTGGAACTGGAGATATACTAGAGAAAGAATTGCTACAAATACGGTCAGAGGGAAATATTCATTCATTAATTCATGAATCCCTCAGATTTGATGTTCTGACTCGAAAAATAGACTACAACTGGCATTTCACATTTAGCTTTTAGGAACACATTTTCCTAAGTTCATTGTTCATTTTATATCTTATGTCCTCACCGAGAACAAAAAAAACAAACAACCTATGATAAAAGGGATTTCTTTGCATATCTCATTTATTAATTATCTATCCTTAACACTCCGAATTTAACATTAACTAAGATATTGTTTAGTTAAGCGTGCTTTTTAACAGCAAAACAAAACCATGCTTATTCCCACAGTAATTTCATTCACTATGGAAATGGTTAATTTTAATGAGATTAACTCACCCTCATTCTGTTAAATAGTTCATCACATGCTTTAATATTCCAAAAGAAATCCTTTTTGTCGAATTTCACCTTTTCTATAGCCATGGTGGGTGCCTCCACCTCGGTGGCCCATCTGTCCCGTGGTGTCCCCCTGGGCTCCATCCTTGGCCCCTTACTCTTTAGCATATACTTGCTGCAACTTGGTCATATTATAAACAGGTTCAGAAAGTAGGCAAATATTTTATAAAGGCTCGAAATGAGCTCAACCAAGCAGTTGAGTTGGACATTAAAGGTTTAATTAAGCTGATTTATTTGGGTTTATCTAGATTTTAGACAAATTTAAGGAAAGATTACCCTCCTGTTCGGGGCTTTCACTCTCACACTATCTATCTCAGTGTGTATGTAATAAAGCAAGGGCAGCTGCAAGTGTCACTGATTTTCGGGAGGTGTGGATACTTCACATCAAACGCACTGCAGCACCTGCACCCACAATCAACCTCTGCCTCGCTGCCACAGGTGGGCAGTGAGAACACACACGGTTATACACACCTCTCAGACCTTTAAGAACACCCGATTCAATTAAGAAGCAGATATGCCCACATTCAAACGCACTCAGAGCCGTGCAAATACCCACCAACAAATCACCTTTATGACACCGACTCACACACACACACACACACACACACACACACACACACACACACACACACACACACACGCGCGCGCGCTCAGAGTCGAGATCCAATCCCGGTGCAGATGCTCGGAAATTCAATTAAAAGACACTTAAATACTTCTTTTGATCTCAGTATTGGATATCAGGCGCACACACCTGATGCTAGCACCTCAGTTCTTGGCTGCATTGTGCCGCAGACAATAATAACAACATCTAGTCAGAGGTAGCAACAGTTTTCAGGCAATGTTGATGTTTTTAAGGTCGGGCTGAAGAGCATGCTCCATATTAAAATCCGTAGAATTGTATTTCATAAGTGTGTGTGTGTGTGTGTGTGTGTGTGTGTGTGTGTGTGTGTGTGTGTGTGTGTGTGTGTGTTGGTTTGGCTGGAAGCTGCTTTTGAGTATGCAAATTCCATTTCCATTTGATAATGAGCTGTCTCCATATTTCAGAATCAGAGTTCATCATTTCATATTGCTTTCCAATTCCCAGAAATACCCTGACGTTCAATGGTGTTGATGCTGTTTTAATACTATTTGACTATAAGATTAAATAATTGTCACGTAAAGGGGTGACGATATCTCTTTTACGCCTTACTTTTTGTATCTTAAAAATTATATACAGCTATATATATTATTATGAGACACAGGAGTCTCTGATCACAACTGGCAATAAGGTCAAATAAAGTAAAGATGTCTGGATTTATTTGGAATCATGTCATATTTGTAAGATAATAATAAAATAAAATAATACTGTATAAAGTGTAAAAGTATAAGCATAAAGTGTAAAATTCACAAAACAAGGGGAAAGCCTTTTTTTCTTTTTTTTTTTTTCCAAATTTCATGGATATTATTGAATAATCATTTTCGCGTTAAAGCGTCAGGCCATTATTTCTCAACCATCGGTCCGATATTGTCCAAATTTGGTACGTATGAATCGTTTCGAGGAGATCTATGTAGTAAATATAATATTTTACTCTACTTTATGTCGTACTCTACTCTAATAGTTCATACTTTACTCAATAGGGGGAGCTGTTTTATGAAGAACACTATTTTTTGGACATAACTTCACATTTAATTTGAGGAGATCAATCAAGGGGATTGTCTGTGCAACTCTGGAGAATTGGGGTCTTATTTGGGATTTATCCATGCTGTCAGGAAAGACAGTTACGAACTAGTTTTATGTTGAAAACTCTTTGTGAAATCTCTTCATATACTGACGGGGAGTTTCCTCTTGATTACCTCCGATGGCCTATGCAGCATTTTGATATAAAACCAAGAGATAAATTCAGGCAATTAAAATACATTTACAAAAATAGTAAACATATGATACCTTTTACACATTTTTTCATTTCTTCCATTACTTATGGTCATGGAGGTTGATGCCTCTGGGAGAGAGGATATTTTTTTGTGAGATGGATGAGAGATGCTGTCTCACCGGCCCAGAAATGACATTTTTGATTGTAGCACCTCTTTTGTGTCTCTGAATACAGATCGCCATGTTTTGCATATGTAAGGTGGCAAAACTCATCCCGCTGTATTCAACCCTTAAAAAAGACATTTCCTCTTTTCCCTGGAGGCCCTATATGTGTGTTTGTGTGTGTGTGTTTGTGTGTGTGTGTTTGTTGTTAACGTTTCATAGTATGAGATAATAGATGGAAGGGCAAAATTGCATCGGTTCATATATGTAGATACTTGAGTGTGTGCATGCCAAATAATTTGTGTGTGTATGCCCGTGTGTGTCTCTACCAGTTCCCCTGAACGGGGATTCATTGGGCAGCCTTTTCAAAATTAAACGCTTTTGGTCAGGCAGATTGCTTTATGCCTCTGTTATGTTGCTGTGAATGCAATTCAGTCCTTGATGGATATGAAGGCTGACAGGAGAGAACACACACACACAGACACACACCACTTTACACATTCTTACGGTTGCTTCCACTTCTCTGTCCTGATTGCTCAACTCTACATACCTCACATCTTTCATCCCTTCAAACCGTATTATGTTCATCTTTTTAACTGATTAGTCCACATGTGATTTTTTATCTGGGGACTTTATTCTTGGAATTCTGAATTTAAAGTGAGAATTCCAATATCAAAATCCAAATGATAGTCATAATTCTGGGTTTAGCAGCTGGCTATAATTTATAGCCTTTAAGATAAAAACTTCGTTAACAAAGTTTGACGCTTCAAGACGTATGCTCCTGCATTTACGCACGAGCGCGATCTACAGATGGTCCCCGCGAATATCCTGCCCACATTTCCTTTTCTAAAACCCACTTCTAAAGAGTTGGTTTAAGAGCAATATGCTAAACGTCAGTGTGTGTGTGTGCATGTAAGAGTGTGTATTTCATAACTAAACACAATCAGTCGTGTCAGTCTGTGAGTTTCCTGAATGATGACAGTCTGCATCTGCCTTCCTGTACATGTCATCTGTCTGCTGTACGCATGCACACACACACACACACACACACACACACAAACAGACACACCCACACATAGACATGCCTTCATTTTGTACAAGAAATGGAGCTACTGATCTGAAAGCTCATTTCATTTTCTATTGTTACATGAAGGTTCGGAGCAGAGCCTCTTTGATGATGACCGTCAGCAGTTTGATGTGTTGGTGAACTTTTATTTATATTCAAGGCTGCACTTACCAACACTGCCATAAACTACTGTATTTAGGCCCAAAACTCCGTATGAATTCCTGTTACACACTCTTGCTTCTGGTTCCACATCCGTCTGTACTTGAAGTTGTGCACTTTTCAGCAGGTATGTTACTCTGTGAGTCACTCACCTCAAAAGCAAACGCAAGGACTCCTTCCTAGATGAGCAGATGAAAGCCACTGAGAGGTAATGGAAGCTCTGTCAAGACAAGCCAGCCAATCTGCAGCTCACCACAACACATTTAACACACACACACACACACCTCAATATATTTGCATCCGGATTGCGAGTGAGATGATGTCAGTTACCATTCGAACCGAGATTGTGCTCGTGTCAGAGTCTGTAGAGCGTTTTTTTTTTTAAATATGCAAATACTGCTCTGCATCGGAAATGTATCTAAAAATTTATTTTCTATTTGAGGAGCTTAAATCAAAAATCACTTTGGCGTGCTAATGTGAAGGGAGTTGGTTATGCTTCAGTTGATTTATATACAACTTAGCCATCAAGTGTGTGTGTGTGTGTGTGTGTGTGTGTGTGTGTGTGTGTAATCATGAACTTTTTTGAAGTGGGATATTCCAAATGTCCGTTTCTCTTTAAAAGCACGGCTTTCAAATCTGACCAGGTGTGCCCAGGTGTGCCCAGGTCAGATCAAACATATGAATCCTCCACTAAAATGTATTTGTCTGGCATTTTTAGCTGCTTTCACAGGCGCTTCGTCCCCATAAATGAAGATAAAATTCTGTAAAATATCACTGCAATGCTTTTTCACCTGTAATAATCGAATAAAAAGCGGTAAAACTATAATGTATGTTCATTCGCCAGATATCTCTCCTTCCCTGCTGAGGCAGTGATTAATCTTTTTATTCCACTACTCATTAGTGGAATTCAAATTTCCGACGCAAAATGACGTAAAGTACGATGACTTCATTGTTTCGCCAGTTGCCATGATTAATCCTTGTATCTGAGCTCTAGCCTGTTTTTTAATCGTCCTCGTTAAAGAGTTTATCTAAGAGTTGACTGAACTAACACAGATCATCTGCTTTGGAACCGACAAGTCTGAGTTTCCCATCTCAGGGTTGATCAACTCAGAGCTCTGGGTTAAACTCTGATTTTGTTAAACCTAATTTTTGGATTAACTACCCGGTTTTAGAGAGAGAAATAAAATTTGAAAAATGAAATAAATAAACAAAAATAATTATGCATGAACATAAATACTTAAATAAAATAAAATATACATGCAAAAAAAACAACCACCAAAAAATGCACAGACTTAAAAATGGTCCCTGATCCCTAATTTATGCTAATCTCAGCCAAAATTGGCTCTAGCTTCAAAGCTTATGGTGTGGATGCTCTCATCATCTAACACCCAATATCTTTTAAAACACTTTTAAAATATGGACATCCTATCAAGAAAAAAAATACAGGTTGAACCTCACCTGTATTTCATTGTCTGCTAAGATCACTTGCTATCTTCACAATAGCACTTTTACATAAAATGCAATGTACAATGTGTAATGCCAAACATGACTTTAGCAACAATACGACGGAATCGTCCCTTCTCTGGATGTAAACCAAAATGTAGACTCCACCAGTAGCCCATAAACCAACCAACCTGAATACAGTTGAAAAAATTAACTACTTAGCCAAGGTTAAAAAGTAAAACTATTTCCAACACACATGTGCTGCATGCTGAACTACTTTTGGCGCAAATTTGGCTCACCTTACACTGAAGTGGAAGGTGTGCCAGAAAGACAATGAGAGACCTGGGAGAGATGTGGAGAGTTGTTCTAAATAAAATAAAATAAAAACCCTCATCTGAACAAACATCAATAGGAATTTAAAACATAGTTAAAATGTCACGGAGAATGAGATTTTTAAAACCTCCAATGTAAAGCTCATTCTCAATCAACGTGATACTTAGCACTATAATTCTGTCACACTGCTCTCTGCACAGAGAGAAAGTTATTATAATGATTTACTCACAGCGGAGCCCCCCACAGTAGCCAGTATTGATGTAGTTTGACTGTGTGTGTGTGTGTGTGTGAGTGTGTATGTGTGTGTGCTTGTTTGAAATATGTGTAATCTGGTTGTCATACCAGAAAGAATAGGAATACAAGCAAGACTGTGCAAGCATGCATTCTTGTGTGTGTGTGTGTGTGTGTGAGATGTGTGTGTGTTCATTCTTTATTGTACAGAGATCATAAAGCACACCTGAAAAGCCGAGAGGGTCGATTGAAGAGGACGACAGCCTTTCGTGTAAAACTTACGGCTCTCTGATAAACTCGAGGAGCGAGAGCAGGGGGAGACGGACAAAAAAAAAACACATGTAGTAGATCACATGCAGATGCGCTCATGTCTCACCGTAACACCACTGTATCCCTTGAATCCTCCGTCGTAAAAGTTACTTATGGCTGTTTTTAATTCTTCTCGCTGTGAAAAGACCCCGGTCGACAGTTAACTAACTGATGGGATAAAGGAGCAGGCGAGAGATTATCCTGATCCGATGGAGCTGTGGAGAGATGAGGTCTGGCAGCAGCGTTGTAAAACGTTACGTTGTGTGAATAAAAATATATTTGTGACCCAACATTGTCTTCAATTTGGGTCAGTGTAGCATCCTATACGGGCCGGGTGGAACCACTTGGTGACACTGTAAATTTAGCCCAAAATACCTTGAAACCAAAATCCTTTTAAGAGAAGTAATAAAATGATATATTTCAATATTAGAGTTAATGGCGGTTGAATATTACACTTATTTTAGAAACACCTGAGATAAAGCTCCTCTTACTGTTGAAGATATACAATGGACCTTTCCCAAAATCAATTCAGTTCCTCCTCACACTAAGGTGTATGTGGGCTATAAAGTTTGAAATGATCCATGAATTAGTTTTTTGGATTCATCGCATTAACACGAGGGATGGCGGCAGCGATGTCGATAATCTAATATCTCAGACTTCTCAAGGATATTATAGAAGCCCCAATCCCCTGTGTTGTTCAAGCAATTCCCCTGATTGAGCTCCTCAAATTGACTGTGAAGTTAAACAGGTGTTTTTCATTCAAAAGGTCCCCCTAGTGAGTAAAATATCAACTATCAGAGTAAAATATTATATATTTCCTTGAGTCGATTCATATATAAATACATAAATTTGGACTAAATCGAACCAATGTTTGAGAAATTGCGGCCTAAAAACTTCTGGAGATAAAACTCCCCCTAGTGTCAAAAATATATTACCGGCCTTTAGCAAAATATATCCAGTTCTTTTTCGCATTTAGGTCTATGAAGTTATAAAAATTAAAAGATCCATAAAATAGCTTTTAAGTCATGGCATTAACATGAGCAACGTCGGGCGGAGGCGGAGGCGGACACAGCGAAGACGATTCACCGACTTCTGGGAGGATATAACGAGTGAAAAAAAACAGGGACTGAATTTGTCTGGTTAGAAGTAAAGGTGTAAAAGCACTAACCACTACGAGGACTGCCACATAGTGGTTCACTAGACATCAAAATCAACTAGCACTGAGAGGAGATAAAACGGGCCTGTTGTGATGAAAGTCTGGTGAAAGTTCAGTCAGGAAACTGTTACTTTTCATCTTCGGAAAATAGTTTATTTTTCCTACCTTACACTGATCTCAGTCTTTTCTGAAGTCTGGAACTGCCCTCCGCTCTTCTCATCAGTTGGTCACATCAATCTAGAAGTACGAGTACACACCTTCATAGTTGACATATCATTACCTCCACCAAGGAGGTTACATTTTCTCTGGTGGTTTGTGAGTTTGTGAGCAAGATTTAGGGAAAACTATAGGACAGAGTTGAATGAAAATTTACCAAAAAGGTAGGTTTAGGAATATCCAAGAGGTGAAATTTTGGTTATGTTCCATGTTTTGCAACAATCACAATAGTTGTTAAGGAAAAATTCATTAATTTTATATTTTAATGTTTTTTTGCCAGCTTGTTAATCTACCGACAATGCCCACAAACTTTCTCAGTACCTCTCATATACTCTTTAACCGGTCATCTCTTGTGCCTTCCACTTCAGCATCCCTGTTCAGCCCAAATGAGCCCCCAGCTCAACCACCAAAAGGAACATAAAAGGAAACAAAAGAACTCTTGAAACTGAGCCCTCAGCTCCAACCCCATATACACATCAGAGAATTCAAGGGAACAAAGGCAGCACCTACCTACCATTCAAATCCAGCCTGCAGTTTTTCCCATAAACTTGTTCACAAAATAACAAACAAACACACAAACAAAGAAGGACGAAACATAACCTCCTTCCTCGGCGGAGTTAATAAGCACGTGGTTAAACAGATTCAATTCATAGACCTCACATTTCTCACATTCGTGCACCCCGTCCGTCCACCAATCAATCAGTCCATCCACCCAAACCATCCATCCATCCATCTATCCATCCACCCCCCACCATCGCACCTCAGATATTGAAGCAATCTTGCAGCAGTCACAGCGTAGCTATTCTCCCCAACAAAATTAATTTGACAGGTTTGCATTGAGGCACCTGATCAATACCCACTTAAAGCCGTGAGGGCTAAAGCCAAGAAAAATAACGTACCGACCACCACTCTTCTCCTTTTCTACCAGATGAGAAAAAATGAATCTTGGACACTTTTTTCACCCCTCCTCAATCCCTCCCCAGTCCTAAGCCATGCTCTCTGTCAGACACACACACACACACACACACACACACACACACACACACACACACACACACACACACACATAAGCGTCGGGAAAACGCACAAATGCACACAACCACACGTGCAGCTCCAAGCTTCTCTATCACCTGGCTGACCTCCTGCCATTGATCCAGAACCGTTAAGTTGACAGAGAGCCTGGGAGGTGTGCATCTTTGTGTGTATATTTGTGTGTGTGCTTGGAGAATTTCAGCGGCCACTTAACCAGGGAACGATCAACTATACAACCTTGATAAAGTCGAGACTGTGTTTGTGATTGAGGGCCCAAAAACGGTATAATTTGTGTCAAGTTAAAATGAAACACAGTCTGAGTGTCACACCAGCTCATATGGTGTGAATCCAAAGCAGGAGAGGATAGGAGTCAGAAGAAAAGAAAGAGAGAGGGCACAGCACAATGAGAAGTAAAGCTAACTTCACTGATTAGCTGAGAGTACTTGGAATAAATATGTATATTTAAATCATCCTTGACGTACGGGGCGCCGTTTGTAACGTAGCACATGCTGGTTTTAGCAACAAAAAGTTGTCAAATTTAGATTCAAACAGCGTTTAAAAAGCAGTGTCAACATTTTTTACAACTATTTACAATTTTTATGACCATAATTCAATATTTCGCTTCAGGGAAAATACGTGTTAAATAAAATGTCTAAATATTAAATATAAATATAAATGTTAACTGTAAATGTAAATATTAAATATAAATATTGAGGTCTAATTTATATGTTAAAACTAAATAACATACCTAAATCCAAATCTAAATGTGGAAGCTAAAGGTTTAGCACAATACTAAATATTTAGCTAAAATGCTAATTCACACTGACATCAGCTGAAGTACCAAAATAAAAGCTTTGATGAAGAAAAACATTTTTCGAACCAACGTTGCGTCTAACTGAAGAACCAAAAAACATGTAACATTACCATCTTCTATTAGACGCACGCAACATTTGCTCACTTGGGCTTCTCAAAAAGGCGGACAAAAACATTTAATTTTTCTACAAAGACGCCTCCCACAGTTTTGAAGACTTTCTTTCCTGCTTTTGATCCAGCGAGTGTTTGGTCGCTGTTAAACACCCGTTTTTAGCTTGATGTGCCCCTTTCTTCATCCTTTTGTACTATTGTAATTTATCTCAGTATTCTTTACTTTGTATTATCCGTATTGCTAATGTTTGAATTGTGATCGGTGACTATAGTTTTGACTGCGACTAAAACATTTTTAACATCGTTTGGAGCTAAATGTGGCAAAAAGTTGCTGTTAAAATCAGTATGTGCTACTTTACAAACAGCACCCCACATTGAAGTGATCTGATGAGCAACTCTTAATGTGGATTCATTTACACATTTTTGTTTGGGAGAGAGCTCCTCTTCTTCGCAACCAAGAAAGACTTTGCGTTCCATCGCGAGTTCAATGTTTTTGCTCAAGGGCTCCCTGTAAGGAGTTCACACATGTTGTCTGATTCTCAGAGCCTCTATGGTCACAGTTAGTTCCAAACTCTCTGCCTATGAGCGGCGGTCACGTTTTCAACAGAGAATGAAACTAAACTACACCTGCAATTTCAATGATTAGACAGATTTTATGTTTAGGCTTCATGTCTCTGCTGCTCTTTTCAACACATTCAGTTTGTTTTGCTTGACTTGATTCAAGCAAATGAAAGAAATCAATTTGCTCTTGAGCAAAGTTGTCCCAGCTTCATCGGTTGACCTTAACTGTTGTAAAAATGTGTTTTTAATGCGAATTCTATATGTGAGGACAAGCATTACAATCAATTTCATATCGATGCTAAAGTTATACTAAAAGGCCAAATGGTGATAGAGGTCAAACAATTTACTGAGCTTGAGACCAATACGTCTCAATAACGTATTTTACTTGTTAAAAAAAATAAAAAATAGTACTATAAGAGTTCACCAAAGTGTTTCTGAATAAATTGTAGTAAATCACCTTAGTCCCTACCTCATTGGCTGAAAACTGCCATAACTAATAAAGGGTTCAGGTAAAGGAAAAATAATGTTTGATTTTTTTTTCAACTCAATTTTTTTATATGAACTATGAAAACAATCCAAAAAAAAATTTAAAAAAAAGTTAAAGTCTGAAATCCCACCATATTTTTTCTATATTCATTTTAAACTGGAAAAATTAAGTAGGGGTCAAGGCGAAAGTTAACATTCCTAGCCAATCGAAGCTCTGGGACAAGAGCTACACTCCTCCACTTATCCCTCCATTCCTCCTCATCCATCCGTCACAGAGTCTTCCAGGGCTATCCCATCTCATCCAGGCAGAAATCAATACCTGGCTCCTGAGACAGGCCCTCAATAAACAGTGAAGGCAGAAACATGTGCCAGCCTCGAGGCCTAACCCCCCCCCCACATCCTGCTCTCTACACAACACAAAGTAAATGAACTCACTACTTTTCCTCTAACTTCATCCAACCAACGGCGGAGACCCCCATCCAATGTTTCAGCCCTCAAGGTTGCAGCGGTGTTTCAATCCCTGCTATGATTCACTCAGACGCTCCCCGTCACACTCATCACACGGAGGAGTTTGAGGGCTGCCAGAGCTGGTAGGAGTGTGTGCTCATGCATGGTTACAAGCGCCAGACTGCTGCACAGACAAATCCCTGGAAATATCGCATTAGCAGAAAATTCGTGAAATCATTTTCAGTGACATATTTAAAATCAATGGATTATTTAATAAAATAAATCAATTAAAATAAAAATGTAAAGAAAAGTAAAAGTAAATGATTCTCAAATGGAGTAATTTATTAGACAAAGCCATTATTATTAAGTTCAAGCCAAAAGCAATAAAGTAAAATTGAGGCCAGTAGGTTTCCAATGCAACTTGTCCTGTTAATTAAAATATTGTCACACCCTTAAAAACAGTTAATGAGTCCTCTAGAGTCGCAGATTATGTTTTAGGCAATTGTTTGGCAAATGTACACTCTAAAAGCCGCTGGGTTGAAAGTTACCTAGTTTGCATTATTTGTTATGGGTTTAATAGTTTCTTACTCTAATAGTTAATTTTTTATTCACTAGGGGGTAAAACAACGTTTTTTCCTCGGAACCGTTGGTCCGATTTTATCCATATTTGGAGCATATGAATCGACAGAAGGAGATCTAGCTCTATAAATATAATTTTACTCACTAGAAAAGCTTGTCTTTGTTTGACAAAATAAAGCGTTTGTCAGACATAACCTCACATTTAATTTAAGGAGTTCAAACTCGGGGACTTCCTGTAACACGCAAAGGATTTGGGGGCTTTTTGGAGATATATACCCTTGCTATCAGGGACGGCAGCGCATTCACACTCTCATTCTCTCTCCTTTAGGTGCGAGTGGGAGGTGAAAAAGAAAAGACAGCGGTGGGACTTCACTTGATTTTACAAGCTGAGGCTTTTGCACGCTGGGCTGCTACGATGCAATTTCACCGCCACGTTGCCACTTTTCAGGCCTATTCATCCCACCCTGCTGAGACCCATTAGAGAAGACGGGCAGTTGAACAAGTGCACATGGAAAACAGGTTCCTCAAGGCACTGTGGAAGCACCAACCCTCGCCAAACCCTCTTTGTCCACACACACACACGCACACACACACACAGAGCCCAGTCCTCCTTGGCCAGATGTAGATTGGTGCAGACATCAATACATAATTTAGAGGTCTTGAGACTTTTAAGTAGGAATCTATGCAGTGTGAAACGCTGTTTAATCGAGTAACTTCTCATGTCGTATCAATCAAAGGGTGTTAAAAGCTGCGTCGGCAGAAAAGCTAGAAGTGGGATTTTTATTTTTTTTTCGTTTCACATTGTCTTTCAGTCTCTTCACCGCGCTTTTTTTGGTCTGGTTGGTGAGACATTAGGTGACATTTGTATTCATCAATTGACCCAGATCAAACGGCTCAACAAAGAGAGAGGGATGTAGACGAAAAGAGAGAGAGAGAGAGAGAGAGAGAGAGAGAGAGGCGGATAATATCCCCCCACTGCAATGCAGCTCATGTTAACGTAATAGAAAAACCGGCTTCTTAACTCGTTAGTCAAGAGAAGAGTGCTATTATCTTGATAAGCAAGAAGATGTAATGAAATGTCGCAGGACGATTTGATTGCTAATTCCCACAGGTGCGAGAATTCACGGATATGATAAAACTCAAAGAGGACTGTATGCAAAAGGATCAGACTTGTGCACAGATGGAGTGATCTGAGACTCCCGGTCGCTCCTCACATATTTACACTCAGTTTCAGGATCAGCACATTTCAGATGGATTGCATTTTGATAGCAATAACTCTCTTGATAGACCAACGCTTGCTCCTTCAAGAGAAATATATACTCTACGTCTCATATTTATATTATGTGTATGTATTTGGATCTGTTGTTTCACCACAGCTGAGCAATTTGCCCACAAGAACATAGTTGTTAAATCCTAGCAATATTGGAGCCAGACTAGTAAGCAAACACAAACACACACACACACACACACACAAACACACACACACACACACAATCACACAAATGAAGGTGTGTCTGAGATCAAACAAGCGCACAATGCTCAATTCTCTGGTGTCATCAGCAGATGTGTACATACCCTGGTCTCAATACAATACAGATGAGCTAATAGCCTCGGAGGCTCCCAGCCTGCCTCCGATCTCCATAATAACCCTACTTGCACACGCACACAAACGGAGAAAGATGAGACTGTACCTGCGCAAATCCCATAATATCTCTGTACCCGCCGTGTCTGCGGGGAATCACATAGAGCTGGTTTACATTCGGCGGACCAATATGATCACTTAGAGACGCGTTCAGAGACAGACACATGTAAGTGTACGGTTGAGTGCGCAAATATACATAAATGCATAAAGAGACAGAGAGGTAATGTCGTTTAGATTCAACTGTTTAGGGTTTCGGCAGATCGAGATGCTTATAGGCAGAAACATGCACTTACATGTCTTAGTATTCATACAAGGTATCGGTGTATGGTCGAATGACAGACGCCCATATGGGACACAAATCAGAGCTACATGGATTTGATCAAATGCCTTTAGGCTTATATTTTGGCGGGGTCTTACAAGCTAAAGGATGTTTTTCTGAGAAATTGATAAATGCCAGGTGACTTCTGGATCAGCCTAGGCCTGCTGTCATCGACCAAAGCAAAGGTAGATCCCTGAAACGACCCCCCCCCCCCGATTCTGAACTCAGCAAATCAAATCTAAAGTCATGTCCACAGTATTTTTTTTGTGTAAAGTCTCCCCGCTGAGTAAAATATGAACTATTAAAGTAAAATCTGAAATTTTAGAAAGATGGACCTCTTTAAGTTGATTGATATGCAACAATTTTCGACTAAATTGGGCCAATGTTGAGTTATGTCTGGAAAACGGGGTTTCCGGTAAAAAAAAGCAACAACAACAAAACAAAACAAAAAACTCCCCCTAGTGAGTATAATATGACCTATTAAAGAAAAATATAATCTGTGGAAGATAAATCTCCTTGAGTCGATTCAAGTGCACCAAATTTGGATGAAATCTGACGATCGGTGAAAAAGCTATGTCTGGAAAACCGTGAGGTGCTTTGTAAACAAAAACGACTCCCCCTAGTTCATAAAATATGAACTACTAGCGTAAAATGAGATACAATCTAGATTTCCTCAAACTAATCATAACCATCGGTTTTGAAATGATGGTCTCAAATTGCAGCTGTATTTCTATACATACTTATAACTCAAAACTAAATTTTATGAAAATTCACCGTCGAGTGGACAAACAGATGGACAGATAATTGAAAATAGGTGATAACATAACTCCAACGCTGAGGCTGCAGGACTGTTTTAAGATTGTACGGATCAAACATATAAACAGGCACACAGACATGTAAAGTATATTTTATTACAATTTAGAGAAAGCAGTTACAGGTATGATTGAGAATAACCTTTTAAAACCTTGAAATGGAATTAGGCCTATGTTGCCGTCCCTGACAGGAAGGGTATATCCCCGAAATCCTCCTGATTGAACTTCTCAAATTAAATATGAAGTTATGTCTGAAAAAAGGAACAAACTATTAGAGTAAAATATGATATATGCCTTTATAAGATCGATCTCCTCCAGTTGAGTCATATTCTACCCAATTTTGACTAAATCGGACCAACGGTTAAGAAATTATGGCGTGAAAACTTCTGGAGAGAGAGCTCCCCTTTGTGTCAGAAATCAACCGACCTTTCCCAAATCAATCCACTTCTTCCTTGCACTGAGGTCTATATGGGTATAAAATTTGAAATGATCCATGAAATTGTGTTTGAGTTATCGCGCTGAGATGGAGGATGATGATTCCATAATATCCATGACTTTTCGGAGATTAAATTAGATAACTATTGAAGCACATTCCATTTGTAAGCGACAAACAGTAGTATCAACATGTACTTCAGCAGGAGATACAGCTAATGTTAAAATGTCCCGTGGCCTGACATTGTGGGTAGTGGGTTTATATTCAACCAGAGAGCTGAGGGGACTTGGTGGTTTTTGCAACAAGGCCTTAAAAAAATGCAACGGTGAGGGAGGAATGAGACATCCCAGAATGACACAGAATCAAAAGGCTTCGGCGTGAAGGGATCAGCATACCACAACATCTAACATCTAGATGTGTGTGTTGATGATCTTGCCACCATCCTCTCCAAGCAGACACCCTGGATAAAAGCAGAAGTTCCCTACCTGGGGAAGCTCTCTGACCCCGCCTTCAGGTCTGGTGACACAGAGTAAATATCGTCAGACATCAACAAAACAATAATAAACATGACCGTGGGCATGAAGAGGGCCAAATCAAACAACACTCTAAGAATTCTCAAAATCAAAACCCGCAGCATGTGGGTGGGTCTTAAGAGCGTTACAGACTACACCAAGAGAATCTTCCATGGACCCGCCTCTGCCTGGTGCTCTCAACATCTTCTATGCCCGATTTGGCAATTTCCAAAACTCTCCATGATCTTGACCCACATCTAACCCCTGAGCTGCACCTCAATGGGGACCTACAGATACGAAGAGCTTCCAGCTGAAGGTCAACATCTTCAAGGTGGTCTCAGACTAAATTCTGGACCGAATACTGTAGTAAATGTTGGTCTGATTTAGTCCAAATGTGGTAAAAATGAATCAACTCAAGGAGATCTATTTTGTATGCATCAGATTTTACTATAATAGTTTATATTTTCCTCACTAAGCTGTGCTTTTTATGACATAACTTCCTAACCGTTGGTCCAATGTGGTCCATTTTTTAGACTTAACTTAACATTGAAGAGTTCAATCAGTGGGATTGCTTGTACAATGCAGGGGATTGGGGGCTATTTCTGGGGGAAACAGCGGAGGCATAATTCTCAAGATGACAAATAGGACAGGTCAGGAAATACTATGGGAGTCTACATGAGGTTACATGTGTGATTTAGGTCTTTATATATATATATATATATATATATATATATATATATATATCCAGTAAATAAAAAAGCACAGTGAATTCCACTTCAGTCTGAGGTTTTGAGAGGATCTGAAGGGATTTCATAATCACCACAGAGACTCATGTGCTTGTGTGTGTGTGTCTGTAGTGTCCTGTTTGATCTCTAGCAGCAAAAAAGTTACCCCAGGGACACTCCAGTCAGAGGAGCTTAATAACGCCTAATGCCACCACACATATTACAGACCTTATTGGAGACATATACGCATGCATGCCTACGCACAGACACACATACAGACCATTCCAGACAACCAACAGAGTGCTTTCGTCCGCTAATCATGGTGGAGTAATCCCGCGTGTAATATATGGAGAGCTGATTTTGTTTTAAATCAACCAATGAAAATGGAACCTTGCATTATTGCATAAAACAAGGACAATTTATCAAAGTAAAAACACAACAGGGGAAAAGTAATGAAACAAACATTAAATAAATAGCTGCTGAAAATCTCATCTAACCTAAACTGTGGAAAAAAACAAATAAGCTGATGCTCAGAATACATGATTGAGAATAAATTACAGCTCTACTGATTACAAATCTACTTCTGCATCTATAAAAGTCTCGTCTCTGTCACAGGCTTCTATGGAGAGCCGTTTGAGAGAATATTTCTCACAGGTGGACAATTTTCTTCTGTCACAGTCAATATTAAACACGTTTAAAACAGAAGAAAACAAGCAAAGTGTACTTAAGTCACCGCAGGTGTGAAAAAGAATTCTTTAATGGGAAATTTAAAACAGAAATGAAAAAAATAAGAGCCATTAGTAGAGGAAAATACGAAATATATGTAAGAGGAAACAGCTGACAAACATGGCTGAAACCGGTCAATACACACTTCCTTTACTTCCCTCTGGCTGCTATGTGAAACCCAACTTCTGTCAATTAACACACACACACAGAAACACACACACACACACACACACACACACACAAAGAGTCTACCAGCCAGAGGGCAATAACCTCCCATGAAGCATTGTGGTTTGGATCAGCAGTATTGACATCTTTCATATTAGAGCTATTGAAATGCATTGTTATTGCCGTCACCCACACACAGACTCGCACACACATACAGACGCAAACTCACACACAGACACACACACACTGCGGGTCTCTGGCATGCAACAACAATCAATCTAACGGCAATCACATTCTTTCCACCTGCTTAAATGGAGAAAAAGAGGTGGGCGGGATCCATGACACATCAGCGCCGCCAAGCCGACCCCATTACCTTGACCTCCGACCTTTAGAAGTCGTGGTCAAGGGTTCAAGGGAGGGGAAGGGAGGGGAGGGGATGGGGGAACGAGTGACGATAAGGTGGCAAATCAATAGATATGTTCTGATGGTCACGGCTGCTTGAGGAGAACTGAAGGCATCACAGAACAATTATGTTCGACATCTGTTTAATTACATATTAGTTTGTTTGCTTTTGGCTGACAGAGCGGACTTCAAAAACGAAACGATACATTAAATAATATGTGAATAATATGGCGACGTTTAATTGATTAATCAATTCATGTTGTAACCACTTAATGTCCCTACCCAGTCCAAAAAGAAAAGGTTGAAAAATATTTCTTTGCATATTTTATTTATTAGGACATTTCTTAATTTAATATCTTAGACAAAAACAATTACATTTATCAAAAAAAAAATTATTTAAATTATATTTTTGTCTCCTTTAACATCTGGTGTCCCTCAGGGCTCTATCCTTGGTCCCTTATGTTTTAGCTGCCACTTGCTCATATTATAAACAGGTTTTCAATAAGAGACATAGCCACTCAAAATGTTCCTGACCAAACTGTTGAGCGGGACATTAAAGGGATAATCAAATATTTCATAAATGGTTGATAACAAACACTAATCTATAAAGCTAATTGACATTCATGCGTTGATCCTAAGGAGGAACGAAGGCGAGAAAGAGGCGTGAAGAGCTCAGCAGAATGGATGAATTGAGGACCAACACTTAGCTCGTCTCATTCTTTATGAAAGGAGAAGCAGAAGAAATGGTGCCAAGGTTTCAAAGTCAGATTAAGTATGCTAAGACTTTAAATCTGTCTGAATGCACCTGAGTGACCCAGTGCTTTAACAAATGACATTTTATTCTAATTTGGCTCCATGTCATATTTGTTTGGGTCTCCATGAACAAACATGTTTTTTCACAATCTAACAAACATCAGCATTGATTTCCTAATTAGTTTTGATTCTCTTTCCACATTATTGTTCCTCGCCCTTTGCCGTTAACATCACTAATTTTCATAAAAACAATAAGAAGTCTATATTGTGCGTGAACTGGATTAATTCATCTGTCTTCTTGCCCTCTATCAGTCAGAGTTAAACAGTAGCTGCATCCTCGTCCTCCTCCCCTGAGACTTTGCGTCAACCAGGGGACTCAACATTACACCAGCCGTCGAACGCATATAAATAATTCTGCGTTAAAAATAGAAACAAAAAATTCTGAATGTCGGCAGAAAGTTACCTTGGATATCCTCATTTCCCAAGTGTCATCCTCAAAGTAAGTTTTATATTTGTTTATGCCTGCTTCTGCAAATGTGCTCTGATAAATGGGTCCGGCCATATCCGTGCACCAACCCCTTAACATCCACCCTGACAGAAAAAGAGAGAGAAAAAGAGAGAGAGCGGGGAGAGCGAGAGATGTCTGATGCCCCAATAAAAACATCTCCGTCGCTCCTCTGTCTTTCTTTTATTGTATTGTATTATATCCAATTCCCAGAGGACCATGGGGTAGCGTCCCTCTCCCTCACATTCTCCGCTGGGTAGTTGGTTTGTGTGTGTGTGTGTGTGTGAGTGCGTGTGTGTGTGTGTATGGGGGGGGGGGCTGTCATTGTGTTGTCAAAGGGGTAAACGGGGAGTTAAACAGATATATCCAAGCGTAAAATCTAAAAAGGCTCCCCAGTGGGCGCTGGAGGGGGTTGTTGGGAATCAAGCACATATCAATTGAGAAGCAGGGAGAGGATGAATACTGGTGAGGAGAAGATGAAGATGAAAGAAATGGAGAAAGTCTTCCTCCAACCGTAAAGTCTGCTGCTTCTGAAAGCAATCAATTACAGATTCTTTGTCATAACTGCTGAATTCATATTGGTTGGTTGTCCCCAATGCGATATATTGACTATGGCATTTTACTCTAAACACATCTTAATCTAATCTATACCTTTTTTAAATGATTGTGTATTCAATTCCAGAACCAATTCCTGGATTTTACAGTTTAGAATGACATGTTATATATTTAAACAAAAAAAAAAATCCTTCCTGCTCAAATGTCTAACAGTAACTTGTTTTATGAAACATGAAATGTTTGGGCATTTATAGCCTCCATGTTTCACAATTATATTAATACTCTATTGTTTTATGTATTTGGGAGCCAGAAAAAAGAATTTGCGTTTTTGTTTTTTTCCAAATGGTGAAAGGAAAAACTATATATGTGGAGAAATCCCACACAGATTAAAGGAATATATATGTTCCTCTACGGCTACAACTGTTCAAATCTGATTTTGAACCTGTACCAACATCTCGAGGATTAACAGGCTGAACAAAAGTTAAGGAATAACTGTGTAGAAATTTGTACTCACTGGCAGAAAAAGGAAGAACTGGATTTATTTAGGGAAAAGCGAGCTTTATCTCCAAAAGATTTTGAGGGACCGTAATTTCTTAGCCCTTGATCCGATTCGCAACTCGAGGAGATCTATCCTGCATATTTAAAAGCCAAATATAAATGATTATATTGTGAACCTAAAAGTCAAAAACTCCTGGTTTTAAAGGGGGAAATTTATCATCATTAAAGCCAAATTCTCAAACCTAATCCATCTTTTGAGTTATTTCAGCTGTATGACTGTTAAAATTATACATAACAAGAAATGCATTTTTCATGTCTAATTTGGTATTAAATATTTAATTCCCTGCACACTGGTTTCAATTTATTTTATTATTTGCTTTATATATGAACATATTTTTTTACTTTAAAGTACTTATATACTATATAATAATGAAATAATGAAATTATAACATTTTGCTCTAGTTGTTCATATTTTGAACAAAAACACTGTCAGACATAACTTTGCCTTTAATTTGAGGAGTTCATTTAGGGGGAATGCTTGTACAACGCAGGGGATCGGTGGCTTTTTCGGGATAAACCCCGCTGTCGGGGGTGACAGCTAAACAGAGAAGTACCGAAAAGTAAAGTTACTCTAACGGACACCTGAGACTGGATCTGAAAGTAAGTGGATCTCTGTGGAGTGAAATGCTAAAATGTCCAATGTGTTTAAAAATAATTTGGTTGGTCCCTGTTGCAAGAATTGTTCAATACTGGGAAACAGTAAAAATACACACCAAATACACACTTCTAGCCCTGTACTGTGTGGAGTAATGCTCTACTTGATTATCTCATTGTTGTCTGTAAGTATAGGCCCAGATTGAATCAGAGAGCCCTCCATTGTCTCTCCGCAGCCGCGTCTGTGTGTGTGTGTGTGTGTGTGTGTGTGTGTGTGTGTGTGTGTGTGTTGTGTGCGTCTGTATATGGCTGGTAATGAATGGCCAATCTAGTCTATCTAGAGTAAACCCTCTCTTAACAGCGCTCCCATAATTACTAGCTCTCTGTGAGAACTGTGCACTGCTTTATTACTTTACAACACGCTGCAGTTGAAGCTCGGCGCTGATGGGACGAGATAAACATACAAAGTGTTCATTTGATATTTCAGTCATTCGCTGCACCTGATGTTTGCCGCCAGTGAGGGCTGAGCGACTTTAAAATGACTGCAAAGCGGCACTGCTAAGACCGACGGCGTAAACAGCAGACACACAGACAGACACACACTCCAATAAACTACTTTTGTTTTTCAGAAATGTCATACACTGTCATCCCAGACAGCAAGGGCATGTCCCTGAGAAGCCCCCAACTACCTGCATTGTGCAAGCAATCCCCCCCCCCCCGATTGAACTCCTCAAATCAAACGTGAAGTTAAGTCCGAAAAAGAGTGATTTTCATGAAAAGGACTCACCCAAATGAGTAAAATGTGAATTTTAGAGTAAAATACAATAGATCCCCTTGAATCAATTCAATATTCATCAAAACTGGACTAAATCGGGCCAACAGTTTGGAAGTTATGGCTGAAAAAAGACTTCAGTTAAAGCTGAAAAACAACACCCTACCATGATTTAGGAACATATTTAATATTACAGTTAACCATTATATAAGATAAATCTCTTGGCGTTGATTCATATTCACCAAATATGGACCAAATTGGACCAAAGGTTGAGAAATTATGGCCCGGAAATTCCATTAGATAAAGTGACAGTGTCCTCTACTGTCAGAATAATACACCTAACCTTTCCCAAAATCAATGCAGTTCTTCCTCACACTAAAGTCTATGTTGGTATAAAATTTGAAAATGATCCATGAAACAGTTTTTGAGTTATAGCACTAAATGTCCCCGACTTTTCAGGGTTATAATGCTTTATATTGAATGAGTCTTCAAGAAAAGTAAATAATAAGTCTAAATAAATTTGAGAAAAAAGTTGAATCTGTGTTGTTGTTTTTTTTTTCATCAGGTCGTCCTCTAAAACCTTCATACTTCTCTTGAACCATCTCCTGCCCCAAAATATTCATTACTATGATTAATGACGACTGCGTTTTTAATCTGAGATTTTTTTTTTTGGAACCATTTGAATCCAGAGCAGTCCTGTGACTACAGCATCTTATTTCCCAGCTTTCCGTGGGCTCCATGTTCTCCTGCATCCTGAGTCGTCCCTCCTGCTGGGAGCCATCAGACCCAGTGAGCAGCCTGAGGCGTCTGGGAACATTGAAAGAATAGAAGGGTTGGAAGGGAAAGACGAGTGAGAAATGGAGGGCTGGGGACACATACAGATGGAAAAGAGATGTCCAAGGTGAGGAAGGCAATCTGAATGTAAAGGAGGGCAACAGGAGATAAAAAGACTCAGATAGAGTTCATCCCCTGAGGCTGAACAGGCCTCGCTTTTACTCACACACCCTTTTATTCCCAACCTCCATCATCCTGCTGTAAATAGTGTTTGCTGGTTATAAGCTTGTTATTCATTTGATTCTGTGAAGGTTAGTAGAAAACAAACTCATGTCTGCCGCAGATGCTTCGTGTTAACTCAAAAACCATTTGTGGATCATTCTCACTTTTTTTTTTTTGTTTTGGTGAAATTAACCTGAGTAAGAGGAAAAACTGGATTGACTTTGGGGGAAGGGCAGATGTATATTTCTGATTCTATAGTTGGAGTTTTAAGGCCATTCATTTGCAACGTTTGATCCGATTTAGCCCAACTTTGGTGCATATGATTTGACTCGAGCAGATCTATCTATTAAATCTCCTACTTTATTCTAATAGTTCATATTTTCCTCATTAAAGGGAGCTTTTTTATGAAAAAACGCTGAAACCCAGAGAGAACTCCAAAACTTTGAGAATATTTGAGAATAGAATTTTATCCCCAAAGTTTACAGCCCATAAATTCTCAACTGAAAGAGTTTGCCAAAGAGTTCTATACTCTGTTTTGCCATGTCAACATAATAATTTTAGTTTCGAAACTGATCGACATCTTTTCCTTAAAAGTTTAAACTAAGAGGAATGGGATCTAGTAAGAACGAGGGCAAAAAGCAAAAATCAAGAGGAATCACAATTTTAGATAGATTACACCCCAAAAGGGAAGGTAAATAAGTATTTAAGATTATTAATGAACACAAAAAATTGAACCAAAAAACTAAGCTCCATAACAAAGCTTCTAATTATTTTTATTTTGTTGAATCCGGGTCCCTTGAAAAAAAAACATCCAGGATGGGTCCACACGAGGCCTGTAATGCGTTCTTATGGGCTGTCTGTATCAGAAACCTTACCGGCTAGTGAAGGTGACAAATGGCATGTGTGACAGAACATAAGTGCAAACGTTCATACGGGCAGAGACAGTCTCAGCGCAGAGCATGATGGATGGCGCCCGAAGCACAGTCGGAGCAGCCTCATAATTAGACCTTGATGTCATTAGTCGCATTTCCTACCGGGTATATTATCATGAATGTGCCAGAGTTGTTAGAAACGGACACCTTGACATTTTAAATTTGTGCTCTTTTACACTGCAGGGACATTAAGGCTGGTTAGATTTATGAATGATTACACTAAATTATGTCTTTTAACATCAACAAACTTTATCATAAGTGACTTCATTGTTTTTCTTCTTCTATGTCATCATCTCGTTCCTTCAGAAATGTGACCGGGAGATGTTTGAAGTCACAGAATGCAACACTATATGTGCAAGAGAGGGCAGGAGATCATCATCTGAGCTCTCAGTGTGTGTGTGTGTGTGTGTGTGTGTGTGTGTGTGTGTGTGTGTGTGTGTGTGTGTGTGTTTGTGTGTATGTGTGTGTGTGTGTGTGTGTGTGTGTATGCGTGTGTGTGTGTGAACTGAGGTAATTATTGAGAAAGGTTGCACTGACTGGAGGTACGGTAACAGAGTGGAGGCTTATAGCGTGTTACCTGAGGTGGCTCAGGTGAGGTGATGTGTCATCTGGTGTGTGTTTCACCTGTCTGGCCTTGTGCATGAGATGCAAGTGAAAGTAAGTGTGCGTGTGTCTGTTTTTGAATGTGTGTGTGTGGGGGGGGGGGGGGGGGGGGGGGGGGGGGGGGGGGGGGGATTTTATTTTAGATCCCAGAGAAACACTATTACAGTCTGCCTGCACTATTGTTCTATTTACAGCAAAATGACAGTAAAGTTTGATTTTATTTGATTTTATTGTGATAAAGTCAGCAGATTGTTTTTTTTGTAAGTGAGAAGTGTCAAATATTGCAACAATCATTTCCTGTTAGTGTACTTTCAGACACTGTATAAATATACTAACATATTTGGACCGTTCCAGAATTTCATACATTTGAAGTATATAAAGAAAGAAAAACAAAATATGATTTTCTTTTTTTTACATTAAACTTTTTAATCTCATCAGGAACACGTTGAAAAATTAAAGTTTTCGGCATTTTCTCTTCGTGCATCTGTAAGGTTTGAAAATATTTACTATGAAAAACAATGTGATAACAGAAAACAAACAAAACTCACAACTCTATAAGAGACAAATTGAAAAATAAAAATACATTTTCCTTATCCTAGCATGTTACCACTGGTGTAGCTTTTTCATTAAAATTAGCCCTTAGTCTTTACATGTATCTTGAACATTTAACTTAATTATTCATTTTTTTTTACTAAAAACAGAGTTGACATTTTCCAGCGATGTGTGCGATACATCATGTCACACCTCAACCTGGACACCAAACGACATGTCGGAAAACTTTATGATTTATGAAATATTATCGTTTTTAAACATTGAATTAAAAGATTAATTTCAATATTATGAGATGGACTTCACGCACAATTTATCTATTGTTAGTGTATCCTCTACATTTTATACAAAAAAAGAAAGAAGAAACCTGATAAACCTCACTGACTTTCACATTTGTGTGGAGTGGGAGTCTTTTAATTAATATTTCATGTATGAATTATGCCATAAACATAAATCAATATCAATACTGTATATTATTCAAATATGATCCAATTCTTTTCTAATGATAAGAATGTGTTCACCTGGATGACTCTTGAGTATTTACAGTATATTTTCTATATACTAAATATATACTAATGGAAGTAAGGAGTAATTGGAGACATAGCCATGATGTTTCAGTTACATTTTAAAGTCATTAGCTTCATTCAAACTCTCTCCTCTGTCTTTGTTTACTGTCTTTGTGCAAATGAAGTCAAGTAAAACCACACACACACACACACACATTCAGAGAGAAAGAGAGGAGAAACTGCCAATCAACCCATCCAGCCTGTGAGTCTGGCTGTTGAATAAGTCGGCCCCCGTCAGACGGATATCCCGTTTCCAATACAGTCGTAACACAGTCAGGTCAGAGCGGTCAAATACCTGTTCAGGTAACACACTGTCACCTGTGACCGTTATCAGAGGAGAGTACCAAGAAGGACCAACTTGACACGATATATGAAAACGTCAGAGTGGGCCCTCCTGTTCTTGTTAAGTGGATGGACACAGGAGAGGTGTCAGTGAGCGCCACAAGCCATCCAGTCATTTCTAGTGAGCTTCTGCAGAGTGACGGATGGAGATGGTGACTGGACCCCAATCGCTGCCAACAACGACTCAATTACTCCACCCACTGCAGAACATCTAAGTGGTACTGCACTCTATTCTTACATGTTTTGTGTACTTCGCCGCCATAAATGCATATTTCCTCCACGTGTGCATGAGCAGCACACAGGAAAACCCAGACACACGACAGAAGGAGGACACTTCAGCAGTAACGACCGCCTTCCCACGGCCTCTGCACGCGTAAATGATAATAATAATAATAATACATTTAATTTATAATGATCATACTGAAAAGAAGCCACAGGTTCTGCCGATGCTGTCAGCGAATGGATCAGAACAGAGGTCCTACACTTTGGATGTGTAAGGCCCGCGACGAAGCCCTCTGTCTCATTATTGACATGAACTGTTTCGCAGATTTGCACAAGTAAACAAATATGGCCTCTTTTATATCGTTAGTTTTTAGTAATTTTCGGTTTCCAATCATGTATGTGCGATGTCTGGAGAAAAAGAAAAATCCTATGGCTTTACTTGTATTTTGTAAACTAGACTCAGCCACAAGGGACTATCCCCAATCGCCTGCGGTCTGCAAGTGATCCCTCTGACTGATCACCTCAAATGTAATACGAAGTTATGTCAACAGTATTTTTTGTAAAAAAAAAAAAAAAAAAAGAAGAAATAAAAGAAGAAGAAGATCCACGAAGTGAGTAAAATATGAGCTTACATTAACAACAAGATAAAATTTTACAAATATAAGTTAGATCTCCTCGGGTCAATTCATAAGCACCAAATATGGAATAAATTGGGCCCACGGTAAAAAGAAAGTTGCATTCTTTGATGCTCATTCACTACTTTATGAAACACATGCTCGCAGGTTACTTCATGATGAAGGTTATGTACCACGTAAAACTGATCAGTACACTGTTATTGCAAATAGTGGCATTCCGTTTTTTCATATCCCCTAAAAGTCAGGGGATATTATGGATTCATCATCGCTGGCGTGTCGGACGGCGCCTGCGTCTGAACGCGATTACTCATAAAGTAAATACTACCCACATAGACCTTACTGTGAGGACGAACTGGAGTGATTGTGGGAAAAGTCGGTAATGTTTTTCCAACATTAAGGGGAGCTCTATCTCCAAACTTGTATGGCCATGATTTATTTACCTTGTATACACTGTGTTTTACTTTAATAGCTCATATTTTACTCACTAGGGGGAGCCTTTTTTGAAAAAAACACAGTTTTTGGAACACAAGTTCCTTAAGGTTGGTCCGATCCAGTACGAATTTGATGTCATTCATAAAGGCGTATGAATCAACTTAAGAGATCTTTCTTATAATATCATATTTTACTGTAGTTCTTCACATTTTACACACTAGGGGGAGTTTTTTAATTTTTTTTATGAAAAACACTGTTTTCTGACATAACTAATAACATAATTTGTGGATTTAAAAAAAAAAAAAAACGCTTTAGCTTCAGCATTTTTTGACCCATAATTTCTCATACGTTTGGCCAATTTAGTCCAAATTTGGTGCAAATGAATGCGCTCACAGCGGCCTGGCTTTAAATGCCATATTTTCACTATAGCAGTTCATATTCTTTTTACTGTGGGAGTTTTTATTATGAATAATACTGTTTTTCAGCCATACCTTTCTAATTGTTGGTCAGATTTCATCAAATTGGTGAATACAGGTGAATATGAACAGACTCAAGGAGATCTTTTGTATTTTACTCTAAAAGTTCATATTTTAGTTATAAAGGGGAGGTATGTTTACCAAAATAAATCTTTTTCGGATTCACATTTAATTTGAATAGTTCCAATCAGGGGGATTCCTTCTACAACTTTGTGAATTTTCGGTGATTTTCCCCGTGTTGTTGGGGACGACAGCATAGGCCCAGTTTACATAATACATAAGGTCAGAACTTTTTGGAATGAAATAGTCAATTACACTCCTATTTTGCATCAATCTTATGGTCTAATAAGCAAAATCAGGTGATGTGCCAACAACAAATACAAGGAGGCTTTTGACCCTTCATGCTTAAAATGGTTTAGCTCATTCACTTGCGCACTCAAACACAGACAAACATGTAAAGCAATAGAGACATTAATGAAAATAGGCCGGTGAAACGGTTAAGAAGTTAGGTCAGATATCCAATGTTTTTCGTATAGAATCGAATATATGGAAGATAGATCTCTTCCAGTTGATTCTTATACACCAAATTTGGGCCAATTGGACCCAAAGCTGAGAAATTATAGCGAAAAAAATTATGGACATAAAGCTCCCCTCATAATCACAAAAAATATATAACCAACCCTTCCCATAATCAATCCAGTATTTCCATAAAACAGATTTTGATTTATGTCTGAAAAACGTTGTTTTTTGTAAGAAAGCTCTACCTAGTGAGTAAAATTCCTCGACATGTTGATTCATATGCACCAAATTAGGACTAAATCAGACCAACAGGTTGGAAGTTATGGACCAAAGAAATTTGAATTTAAACTCCCTCTAGTGTTAGAAATATAAAACCATCCTTTCCCAAAATCAATCCAGTTTTTCCTTACACTAAAGTCTACAAGGATATAAGATTTGAAAATGATCCATGAAAGGGTTCTTCAGTTATCACGTTAAAACAAAGGATATGTTGACACAGCGAGGACCAATCCATAATATCCCAGAGTTTCGTTTGCTAACAAAACTTCAGTAATGAAGGCTGCAACCAGAATAAATGCTGTGTCCAAAGCAAATTTACTTTCAGTTGACATGACTCCTGAAAAAAGGGAAGATTGATCTTCATTGTTCATAATTTAATAATAATATTAATATTGATTAGAACTCCCAAGCCTCCCACACACGACGTGGTACAGTCCACTGTTTAAGTACGTGTGGAACTTTTCATGCACCGTCACACACATTCAGTAACTTATCACGCGACTTCTGATAGCCAGGGTTGCTTACTGGTTATAGGAGTCCGATCAGGGGTGAGTCCTAACAGATTGACTCTGCAGAGTTCACAGCCACAAATACTCACTAATATACATACATACAGAAGTAAAGAAAAAACAAAAAAACAACAACTTTGAGATGGAACAAAACAGCTACACAGAATGAGAAAAATAGAAGAAAGTAAGTCTCCTTCAACCACTCACACACACACACGCACACATGCAGGTTGAGTGACAGAGCCTTATTGCAGGTGTAAATTGAGGCTGTGAGGTGTGTGTGATGTTCATTAAAGCAGAGTGAATCTCTATTGCTTTCATTAAGGGGCCGGACCACCCCGACTAGATGGTTAATCTAGACAGCTGCGCTCCTCCACTCATCCCCATCTCTATCCCCCTCTCACAAACACACACAAATGAACACACACCTTTAAAAATGTCCTCCCACACACACACGTACAGACAACCAGAATCTTATTTATTAAGCAGAGTTGACAGGTACTGAATAAGTTGTTTTGTGGAACAGTGTGTGTGTGTGTGTGTGTGTGTGTGTGTGTGTGTGTGTGTGTGCGTGTGCCATTGTGTTTGTCCGTTAATATTTATGAGTTGGCGTGGGCGCCCCAACGCAGGTTTTGTTTCTGTAAAATAATCTTTGCATATCTTTGCATTTGTGTGTGCATGTCAAAAATTGTATTTGTGTTTGTGTCAATCCATATCAACTCCTGTGGTGAATATTCTCCGTCTGGTTGTGTCTGCGTGTGTGTCTTTGTGTGTGTTTACAACTGTGTGCATCTGCGGAGCGACAATTGGCTTCTGTGGTTATGAGTTAAGCCTAATTTCCAGGAGGCCTGTCCGGGCTAAGCAGAGCTGACACAGTGCTGCTTTGACCAGATATCTGTCACTGGGAATTAGACACTAACACAAACCTGGGGAGATGAGCTGGGGCACACACACACACCGGCACACACACCGAAACACACACGCACACGCAAACACACACATTCACTCTCTCACTTTGTTGCATATGTCAATGTAAAAAGAAGTATAGCACACGAGCAAATGTATGTGGATGTCCAAACAGTGAATTCATAAGCAATAGCTGAACATTTCTTAAGTTTCACCCAAGAGTCCCCAATCCTCTGCATTGTACCAGCAATCCTCCTGAGGGAAATCTTCAAATTAAATATGAAATTTGTCCGAAAAAATGAATTTTTAGTAAAATGCTACTTAGACAAATTTTGAATTGTTAAAGTAAAATAATATATATAAATATTTCTATATATATATATACACGAAAGATAAAAAATATTCATAGTGTCTATTCAATAATGTCCCCAAATATGCAATCATAATCTCCCCGTGTTAACACGATACTTAAAAACCACTTCACTTCGAACTCACTTGATTCATTTTCAAATTTTATACCCATAAAGGCCTTAGTGTGAGGAAGAACTGGATCCATTTTTGGAAAGGTTGGTCCTATATTTTCAACACTAAGGGGAGTTTTCTCAACTATTATTCGGATTTATTCCAAATTTGGTGCATATGAATCGACATGAGGAGATTTATCTGGTATAAATCATATATTACTCTAATAGTTCATATTTTACTCACTAGGGGGAGCTTTTTATCAGAAAAAAACAGTGTTTTTCAGACATAATTTCATAGCCGTTGGTCAAATTTTGTCCACAATTGGTTTATATGAATAGAATCGAATAGATCTATCTTGTGTTGATTATATTTTACTCTGATGATTCATGTCACTCACTTGGGGGAGTATTTAAAAAAAACACGGTTGTACAGACATTACTTCACATTTAATTTGAGGAGTTCAATCAGGGGGATTGGGGGGCTTTTTTGTTATAGACCCTAGCCGTCGAGGGCGACAGCATGGGACTGGTTTAACATACGCGACGGGGCGCTGTAGCTCGTTTACAAGTGCGTTGTAATGTCAGCTGGTAACATGAAATACAGCTTATCTTCCCATCCCTTTGTACCCTTTTTGGTTTCTAATCTTTCATTCTCTTCATCATGCAGGGAGACCTTTTAAAGAAGTGTGGACGAAAGATGGTTTGTGGAGGGTTCGGAAGGATCGGGCAGTGCAGATGGGATCGTCTGATCTTGCTGTCTTATTATTCCGCTTCAGGCACTCAACCTCTTCAAGTGGTCATGCTGCACTTTTAGCCAAGCCTCAATCCAATCATCTAAATCTATTGTGCGCTCCGAGGGGGCATCTTTTCACTCTCTCTGAGCCTTTGAACATGTGCCGCACCATTTATATGAATCCAACAATGATGCTGCATAAAATTACAAATACAAAAGTTCTCTGTTTTGTGACTTGGAACTCCGGTGATGTACTGTGCTGCAAATTGAAGAGTTCCAAATGTGCGGAAAAACATTAGATGTGAGACACAAATGAGATTATTGCAATGGAAACTAAAGCGCTAGAATTAAGTGAAGGACTTGTGTTTCCGATTGGGATTTTTAGAAAGCAATCTTTTGATGGGAAATCTTGCGAGAGTTTGCGTAACCATCAAATCATAGATAACCTCTCTTGACGTAAAAACTGATACAGTAAATCTAAGACTTTATCTCCAGGGTATTCTCTGAACTACTATTATATGAGTTATGATATGTTTAAACCCGAAGACCCATACATTCACAAAGTTTTGGAATTGGTAGATTAACTGCAACATAATTCTTACAAACTTGGTGAATGTAAACTGTCAATTAATGTTGCCTTCCAGTGAAAAATTGGAATCGATAAAAAGACTGTTTATTTTTCTAATTTCAACACTGGCTTTGTCAAAACTGAATTCAAAAGGTTAGATTTAAAGATATTGCAAGATGAGCGGTTTGAATTTGTATACTAAGACAGAAATTTTGTAGATTAATTTCCCCATCCCTTTTGAACATTGGCAAGGCTGACAAAATAATATTCTGCAGAAAGTTAGCAAGGCTAACGCCTCCCTCTGGGTTTTCATCAGGCACGTCCAACTGGGAGGATCCGAGTTAGACCCAGAACCCCCTGGAGGGATTATATTTCCCATTTGGCCTGGGAACACCTCAGGATCCCCAAGTATGAGCCGGAGAGTGCTGCTGGGGAAATCCCTTCTTAGCCTGCTGCCACCACGCTCCGACCATCGAAAATGAGGAAGAAAATAAATCGTAATTTTTCAAAAAACAATTAAAGTAAAGCTTGATCCTCAGAGTACAACACAAAGTATCTTCTAAGATACTAAATAGTCCAATAAGGAATAATTAAGTGATTGCAAATCTGTTTCAGTTGTTTGGTGCAAATTAAAGTGGCAACAAGTGGACAGAAGCAAGACAAATCCTAAAAAGGTTCTGGTTCTGCAGATGATTGCCAAAGACCATTTCTCTCTCCTCATCGTTCCTGGCTGGTTTTTATCTAGTTTTGCATTTTTCTAGTGTTATTGTCACTGTTTTGGTACCGGCAGCCCACCTAGGTTACTCAGGTAACAGGAGACGGGCCGTCACATTGGGAGAGCTGGACAGGACCCTGGAGGGGCAATAACCCAGCAGCAGGACCTGCATCTGCATCTTTGTGTGAGGAGGAACAGGATGAGCACTACCGGAACCCCAACAAAATGACCTCCAGTAGATACTGGTGCGGATGTTCTGACCAAACTGTCAGAAACAGACTACATGAGGGTGGCATGAGGACAAAACGTTCTCAAAGATCTCAATAGAGAAAATTAGAATTAGCAGGGTTACACTGAGCAAAGTTGACAAGAGTAGATACAGAATCCCAACTCCCGAGTTCTGTTAAGTACCAGGATGGATCATTGTCAGACCTTACACTGGTGCAGTGGATCCTGAGTTCCTCCACACTATGCAGGACAAAGTGTGTAGGAAGTTCCTGACCCTTGAACTTCTGGAGTGTTATGTATTGGTGCATCCGAGTAGCGCCACAGACAGTCCCAGAGCTCACTGATGACCTGATGATGACCCGGTCTGGGAGCAGACAATGTTGGACAGGTGGTCCAAAATCACTACAGACCCCCCCATCATGAATTGTAATGGTGTTCACAAAAGTGAGTTTTGCTTTTATTAAGTGAGAATTTTAGTTTCCATTGATTGTTTTTTATGTCCTTTTGTTAAGAACATATTGGCACAATTTCTACTGATGAACATTTTAATTGTGAATCTTTTGCGATCTGATAGGTGATTTAAATGCCCTTTTATTTTTTGGAGCGGTTTATCTAACAGACATTTTCCACCAATTCAAGCTCAGAGTCAACATCTCAGAAAATTGTCAAAGCTGCCTCGTAAAATGCAAATTTAGCCTTGTGCCGAAATGTTTATTCTGCTGTTCTTGCAGACTTGATACTGTAAGAGCACTAAAATAAAGCCATTTAAAAAAAAAAAAGTGCCTATAGAGATATTTGCACACTTGTTTTTCATTTAAAAATACTGCTTTGGTTTTCTAGACGTAAAACATAACAAGAGAGAGTAAATGTGAGAGTATTAGGCTGTTACTCAGAGAAAGGTTCTCAGGAGAATGTGTTCAAACAAGTGTGTCTGTGTGTCTATTCCCTCGGCTTGGACCGGCTATCAAGCATCTATCCATCGTTTGGAATGATCAATATTTATAAACCCCTGAGGACTTGTGGTATGAAGCATATAAACAAGCAATGGAGAGGACCAGGTCTAACCGCCCAGCACACACTCACACACGTTACAGCCAAATATAAATCGCAAAATGCAATCAAGCACATATATAAAAAAAAAAGATGGAGAGAGAGAAAGGACAGGAAGAGGAATGGAAAGAGAGAAGAGATTCAGTAGATAAAGAATATTTGACAGGAAACTCCATAATCACATAAAGAATATTGTAATTAGTCTCTCAGTAGAGCTCCTTGTGTGATTAGCGTGTGTGTATTATTTTTATTTGTCTCTTTCTTTGTAGTGACCAGGTACATTGAAATAAATCCAATTATGTGAAAACATTGGGCAGTTTGTGATTGTATCTGTTGAATGAATCTATTGCAGAAAAGTATTAAATAAGACATTGGTAGCATAATTGTTGTGGTTATTGTGATGTCAATCTTGATTATTTAATGATTTGTGTACTTTGGGAATTCAGAGAAGACTTTTTGAAATGCCCAATAATGTTAGATTGCTACTCAACTCCTAGCATTCCCTTGCTAGCTTTAGGTATCAATCACATTTGTCATTTTGGAAATGCACTTATTGTATTTGCTGTCTTTTCCAGAACCAGTCAAAGACAGGATAATATAATGTGTGTGTGCGATATAGAATAGACTTGTTTATCCTTGCTTAAAATGAGTTACTTAATCATAATGAGGTGCCCAGATCTGTAGGGATCGCTGCCGTAGCCCAGTATTAAACAGGCCCCGGGCAAAATATTAAAGAAAAGATTTGACATTATCAGAAAATGAGATGTTCATGTATTTCTGCTATTCCCAGTTCAAAAGACATCTCCCTCTCTCCGTCTCTCTTTATGAGAACATATCTTCTGTGTGAGGGATGTGGCAGCTCTGTCTACCTTGTGTTCGCATATATCTACACATAAACACATGCATTTATAAATGTGTCCTACAACATCGTCCTTTCACTAGAGGCTGAGAGAGCATTAGACTATGTAAACTGGATGTCTTCCATGAAAACAGAAATATTTTCGGAGAATCATTTGTGCATTGGATTAAATCACTCTACAGCAAACCAAGTACCGCCGTCATGACCAATACATTAATCTCACAACACTTCACATTCCACAGAGGCACCAGACAACGCTGTTTTCTTTTATCGTCTCCATTCACACTTATTATTGAACAACTCAGAGATGCAATAATCTAGAAAAACAATATCAACCACACTAATAAGATAGATAAGAGTAGATAAGGTAAGCCGATATGCAGATGACACAATCCTTTTCCAACAAAATCCAAATAATAAAATCAGTCTAAACCATCAATACAAACCCCATTATCTCAGACTCTACAATAAACTTGAATAAAGCCAAACACCAATATGCTTCTGAATTGTGATTAGTCTGATTTTATGTTTGTGTACTGCCATCATGAAAGTTTGTGGAGCCCAAGAAAAACAAACAAACAGACAAACAAACATTTCTCAAACAAATCTGAAAATCTTCCAGTTACTGCTCACTACTGCCGACTCCACATATTTAGAGATGAAACTCTCTTCCAAACTGTTGGAGGTGTTTGAACTGAACTTTACTCTGCTAATAAAAACAATATAAGACCATTTTAAATTATTGACACTACTTAGAAAATAAAATAACAATACTTTATCAAATGGATGGATGCATTCTCATCACCACCATCATCATAGCCAATTAAAGTTGGTCACCATATATATATATAACCTATATACAACTTTATAAGTTTTGCCAAAATCAGCCTCAGTTTTGAACTTTTTTGTCATGAAAGCTGTCCAGGTCGTAACCTTCCCTGGCTTCAGCTCGGTTCTCTGTTGTTCTCGCTTTCTGGAGTCTTCCTCAAACTGTCATGCCGCTGAGTACTTTTCACTGGTTAGCATGGTGATATTCTATTTTCAAAAACCACTGACTACCCTACTTTCCAGTTCTATTCAAACTTTCCATTTTTTGAAACATCATAGTTGACTCAAAATACATATTACGCACTACGTAAACTAACATTGTCGTGCTTAGTTTAGGACTTGTCTTTTCAGACAATTTGCTTGGGGGTGACAATTGACCATAAATTGAAAGGTTATCCAAAAATGTTAGCTAGAGTTGTTAACAACCTGCTGATGTAAAAACTTGCTGCGACACAATGTTCCACAACCCTAAACTCACTCCCAACCGAAAGTAAATGCTCTGTCGCATGTTAACACAGAATAGGCCTAAACGCTGTCGCCCCCAACAAAAAGTAATACCCCCGAAAAACTCCCCAATCCCCTACCTTGTAGAAGCAATCCCTCTTATTGAACTCCTCAACTTAAATGTGAAGTTATATCAAAAGAATTGTGTTTTTCATAAAAACAGTCTCCTCTAGTGAGCAAAACATCACAAACGTAAAACAGATCTCTCTAGACGATTCATATGCATTCAATTCGGTCTACATCGGACAAACGGTTGAGAAATTATGAAACAGTGTTCTTCGTCACTCACTAGGGGAGCATTTTCACAAAAAACACTGCTTTTCGGACAGAACTTCTTCACTGACTCACTAGGGGGATCTTCTTTTTTCTTTTTACAACAAACCTTACATTTCGACATACCTTCACAGTTAATTTGTCGAGTTCAATAGAGGGGATTGCTTGTACAACGCAGGGTATTGGGGGCTTTTGGGGAGGCTGCTTGGGGATGACCGCGTATAGTCTTAGTTATCAGTAATAAAAAAAAATTATTAATAAGAAATCAAATGAGACATATGATCTCAGACACCTTATATTGACCCTGAAATGTGCACGTGGCTGTGTCTGTCATTAAGTAAGTGTAACAATCTCTCATGCACTAATGGTAAGCGCACATGCAAACTAATAGACACAATGCACCTTTTAATGTGTCTGTTGTGTCCTAAGAGCAGGTGGAAGCATGGTGTGTAATTAACATGTCATAATCAATGTGGGGGAGTTTGACACCTGGTAATCACTGTATGGAGATTAGCACCCATAGCCCCAGGACACAAACACGCACACTCGCTCTCTCTCACACACACACATGCACACACACACACACACACTTGGAGAGTAAACATTTAAAAAATGTGCAAACAGCCAAACACACACACACACACAAAGAAGCAAAAAGATGATATTGTGCATTAACACGGAGTGATGCTTGTGCATCGCGCTTCTCAACCGCTCAGGTTTGCATACACACCAGGATCACACACAAAGCACACACAGAGGGCCTGTTTAATATCATTTACATAATGAGAGAGCAGCCACAGTAATAGCTTTTCCTTTCTCTTATTATCATAATTTCACCCTGGGCGCCAAATGACAGTAAAATAGAGACAGAGAAAGAGAGAGGGAGAAAAAGAAACACAGCAGCAGTGTCTCGTCCTTGCTACCCTGAAACAACTCAGCCTCAAAGTCAAGGCCAACTACTCCTCCTGCTGCTTTCCTCCTCCTGTCTCGGTCCGATTTCCTTTTTCTCTTGGAAAAAAGAGACGGTTTGTAATCTGATATTTCTAAAATCTACATCAACGTTCCACTGAATGTTAGACGAAAATAAATCAAATACGCACAATTAATTTCAAGATAAAGCTGATGCTAATTGTTTTTTATTAATTTTCAAAAACATTTCGCTAAAAATATCATTTACGTTGGTTTTGTAAAACAACGAAATAATCCGACGTGATCATAGTTCAAATGCAAAGAGCAGCTACAGCAACCGAAAGCACCTGATGTACCTGTGAACTACCTCAGAGTATGGAGAGTATGCAGGCGATGTATGAGGATGGAGTAATGGAGAACTAAAGTGGTAGAATTTGAAAAGATATATGTTAAGCGACCCGAGGAAGGAATTTAAGAGGTATCAGAAACTACAACTCCTGTTTCTGACTGTGCCAATTTATGTTCACCGGCTTCTCAACCCCTAAAATTACTGTTTATTAGCTGTGAATAGCTAGCTTTCACTCCAACTCGGAGGCTGAGAACGGGCGTGGTATTTTTTAGCAGCAAGGATAAATACACATTGGCTCCTAGTGACAACAAAAATACACTAACAGGATATTCTCCAGTTGTTATCCCACAGCTGGGGCTATAAACATAAAACTAAACTACAATTCCTAGAATCCCCCATGTCTCATGTACATTGTACCTGTAAGACCACCCTCTTAAAGGGCCAGGCTTGGCTCATCATAGTGAGTTGTAACAAAACTTGCTTGCTTTGCTTCAGAAATGAGTCTGAATCGACATCGGAATCCTTTTAAAATCACAGAGTTGCAGAAAGAACTAAGAAGAACTAATGATGTTGAAATTTCTGTTAGAAGCCCAGATGAAAAAAAAATAAACAAACCGTAACAACTCAAGAATAGATTTGCAGAAAATTTCACTTCAGTGGCAGAGAACTGGGTCAATCAGGATAAAAAAAGAACAAGAATCACCAACGAAGGAAAGTCATTTTGGGTGACTGATGTCTGCTGAGGAAGAGGCGGAGAACAGCATAGCAGCAGCAAGCACTGACACCTGGAGAGACCGTGCACCAGGTAACACATGCAAAAACTTTAATCAACGGCTGAAAAGGTTGTTGAAGCTCTAACGGACAATCGGGATGTAGATGTAAAAAGTATTTTAAATCTATTTAAAAAGGCCAAGCAGTCCCACTGATTTAAGCCCTCAAATTAAGCTGTGTCGAAATGCAAGGTTTTTTGTAAAAAGAAAAAAGAAGCTCCCCCTAGTGAGTAAAAGTATGATATATATAAGACAGTTCTCCTTAGGTCGATTCATATACATCAAATTTGGAATAAATGGAATCAATGGTCGATAAATTATAGCCCCAAAATTTTGCAGATTAAGTTCCCCGAGTAGATGAAATATTCAACCAATCTTTCCTCAAACCACCCCAGTTTTTTTTATGGCACAAGAACCTATATGGATATGAAAATGTATAAATGATCCATGAAACAGTTTTCTAGTTATGTCAAGAAGAAGTGTTTTTTTTTGGTCTGTTGGAGAAAAAGCTCTTCCTAGTGCCGGAAATATGGCACCAATCCTTCCCAAAATTGAGAAAGTGCTTCCTCCCACTAAGGTCCATGTGGATACAAAATCTGAAAATGATCAATGACACAGTTTTTGAATTAACACGAAGGCTTTGCGGCACACACAGATTTTCAGGGGCTATTTAATAAATAGTCTGTGATAAAGTATCTGTAATTTGAAAAAGGCACTTGAATTTTGCACCTATCCTATAATAATTTAATCAGTGCCATTATGTGTCACTAATACCTCCTTTTTCAAAATAATGGACGTAAAATAAAACTAGGATGTGAAAATGAGATAAAAATCAAAAGGTAAATGGTTGTGGCTGTCCTGTTTACAAACTGTATCCTGTGCTTGTGAGGTCCTTCCTGCCCATCTGGCTTCAGATCCTGTCCCGTGTCTTATGTAACGGTACACCGCAAAACCACACATACCGCAATCTCAAAAGGCAGGTAGATTTTTAAAATCAATGTGTAAATGTCCTTTAACTCCTTTAGAGCCCCAGGAGGAACGTTGGCTCATGTTCTACTGATATCTAAAGAGTAAAAGACGTACTGGACTCAGGTGTCCGTGTGTGTCATCGATTTCTGACAGAAACGAGATAAAAGTGACCACGTTTCATCCATAAAAAATGGATTAAGTGGGGAAAGAAAGAAGGGAAGGAGAGGAGAGGAGAGGAGAGGAGAGAGGAGAAGGATACACCGGAATCCTGTTTAATCATTTCCTCCATTTCTGTTTTCTCAGATTCCTTGTCCTTGTCAATCTTCTATCCATTCTGCATTTCTTTTTTCTTGCTCATAACCTCTCTTCTTCTTCTCCTCTGCCATCATCACCTGTTTTGATCTTATCCTCCTTTCATGCCCAACCATAAGTATTCTCATTTCCCCTTCTCTCTCCCTTTCCTAACTTTTTCTTATTTCCTTTATTCCTCTCTCTTCTGATTTTCTAACTTCTACCCTTTCTTGTGGCACTTCTCCTTCAGGTTCTCCTCCAGATTCTCCTCGTCCATCCCATCTTTCAATTTTCCATCACCTTGCCTAACTCTTTACTTTTCCCCCTTTCCCCTTTTTCCTTACTGTTTCCATCGATCCTCACATCCCTCTTCCATGGACTCTGATCTCTCACCATCCCTTCTTTCATTTCCCTCATCTGTGTCTTAGACTCTCTCCTCCTCACTTCCTCCTGCTTTTCCCTTTTCGATCGATCTCTATACTCTTATACTTTTCTCATCTTTAAAGCTTTTTGCTCTTTTACTTTTCTCTCGCCTTTCTCCTTTCGTCTTCCTCGTCATGTCTCCTCCTCACCCTCTTTCATCTCTCCCATCCCTCCTCCTCCTTATCGACAGGAGGAGCGTGTATTTTGGCTGATGAATCATTTATTCATCAGGTTTCAGTGGCGCGGGGGCAGCCGGATGTAAATAAGTGAGGACTAGGTATGGGGTATAGCTGGCTGATATTCAGCCGTCCCTTTGAAACATTGATGAGATGTGTGTGTGCTAGTGTGTGTGTGTGTGTGTGTTAGTGTGTGTGGGTGTGTGCACGTGCATGGACTCTGAAGGCTATTTCAGAAGGCCAGATATGACAGTTGCTTACAACTCGGGCCAGACACTGACAACTAAAGGGATGTGAGGTGGGCTCAAGAGAGACGGGGTTGATGGATGGATGAATGCAACAAGAACTGAGTATGAGGGAAGGGAAGGCGCAAGGGTGAAAGGAAGCAAGGAAGTAAGAAAAGAAAAAAGGCAAAGAAAGGGACAATGAGGAGTTGAAGGGTGTAAATATAGTATCGTAATAGTTTCAGATAATGTTACTGGTCTATAGGGGACAAACACAATGACATGGAGCAGACTAACATGTCAGGATGAGACAGAGGGACTCAACAATCCGATACGCAACCACACATTATTCACACACCCATAAAAGATAGACCTACACATCAAGAAAAGCTGTGTTTTTTTCTTAAAAAGAATTCATATATGAGGGTGCAGTGCTGAGGTTCTGGAAGTCTTAGATGCATTCTGAGGTTCCCTGAGGGGAGGAATTATTGTTTCTCCTTGTATTCTTGCTTGTGCTCTACTTCAATGGCCTTTATGAGGCTCACAGAACCAACTTCATCAGCTTTGTGAGAGCAGAAACACTTATTCTATTTTTACTGAGGAAACACTTTTTTTCAAGGAAGACTGCATGCTGGGTAATCGTAATATAGGTAGGAATACCGTTTAGAGCTAAATCAGCATTTTGGTAAAAAGATCACCAAATGTAAGATGGCCCGTTACCCAGTTTAGAAAAACCTATGCAACTAGGCCGACGCTGGAATTAAAGTTGAAGTTATGTCCACAGATTTTTCGAGAAAAAAAGAAAATCTCACACATTGTTCCTACGGTGTCAGAAATATACAACTGATTATTCCCAAGAGTAACCCTGTTCTTCCTCACAATGAGGTCTATGGGGGTAAAAGATTGAAAATGATCCTTGTCTTAGTTATAGAGTTCAGTCCAGGAAACATGGTTGGGAAGTTATGTCTGTAAAGCAGTGTTTCTCTTAATAAAGCTCCCTCTAGTGAGTAAAAAATGAATTTTAAAGTAAAACATAATGTATGCAAGATCGATCGCTACCAGTCCATCCATATGCATGGACTAAATCGGCCAACGGTTGTAAAATAACGGCCTAACAACGTTTCGACACAAAGCTCCCCCGACTTCTGGAAATATGCAACCAAGCTTTCCCAAAATCAACACATTTCTTCCACACACTAAGGTCTATGCGGGTATAAAATAAAAAAGTGACCCAACTATCCATGGAATAGTTTTTGAGAACAGACAGAACCAATGAAGCAATGATGATTCATATAATAAGTGTTTGTTGTAAAGTGTGTTACTCGTATAATGATACAGTATCACACGTTGTAAAGGTCCAGTTTAGGGTATTTTGTGTTGAGGGTTCAGATTGCAACCAGCTGAGTCCCCCTTTCCTCACTTTCTTTTGCTGTAGGAAAACCAAAAGTAGCCACTAATAATGCCAAAGACACTCTTAAGTGACAATAATAGTTTGATTTGTTCTAGGGGTTACATAATGGTGGAATAATGCAGACTCATGAAGGAGAACTAATGTGCCCGCGTATAAAAAGAGGCTCATTCTACGCAAAATAAAGCAGAATTCTCATTTTGAGATTGTTAAAAACAATTGAAAACATAATTCTTAAGTGTATAATCCATTACACACAGAATAGCATTCCATCTATCTACATGAGGACGGACAAAACATTTTTATTACCAAAACTAAATTTTTATTTTTAGCTTCGGGCTGAAAACACTTTTTGTATTCTACTGTTAGAGAATGGAACTTTGATCTTAAATCCCTGAATTGAGTGATTTCCTGTGAAGCCGAAGGGTCAATATGTCGGCTGTGGTCAGATTATGGAAAGTATTTATTAAATAAAACAATTCATTGTACAATAAATAAATAAATAATCATATCCTGCATATTTACAGAGCTTTTTTACATCACAGAACAAAACATTGTGATCGGTCTTTTATATTATATCAGCTATTTATAACATTTTGAATGATTATTATTACGTTTTTTTGTTGCAAGAAATATATTTTGGGCCAAACGTCCATGCTCTTTTTTTTTCTGTCTAAAAACGTACTTGACCAAAAAAAAAAAAAGTTTAATTTTATGTTAAATATAGAGTATCTAGGATATTAAATTATTAAATATATGAAAAAAACAAAAAATACAAAAATAAAAAAAATTTCATTTATTTTTTTTTCTTGGTGATGACATTAAAGGGTTAAGAGTTCTGATAAGTTAGATGCTTGAAAGCACAGTCCAACAGTGTGACCACCTACAAAATCAGACACATTACAGCTTTGCGTTTTACATTTGTATAAAAAGTGTAAGAATAGAGTTTGAATTATTGCAGTGTCAGGTGACACTATAAAAGAAACTCACATAAAGAGCAGACTAGCTAACATGACTAACTACATGGTTATCTTAATGTTTTGAGTGGAGAGTAGCAACATCCGCCTTCCAAGAGGAGATTTAGAGTTAATCTAGACGCAACAGGCGGAAAAAATACAGATCTTTCTGATTGATCTATCGTTCAATCTCAAAGACTATCCTCTTGCACACTCGGACCACAGTGCTTCTCATACAAATGTATTATCCTCACCTTTATTACAAGCTCGGTCTCAGATACCAGCTTCTGGGTCCGGAGCATCAATTGATATCAGCTGCACTCATCAGGTATCCTCATTCATTCAATCACAGTCACACCTGCATGATTAGCCAATCACGATAAGCTGCTGTATTTAAACATGACTCTCCCTCCATTCATCTAGTTCTTTCATGCTGCAGGTTCACACGCCCTCCTCCTCGCCATCTCTGCCTAATCCTTGCAGATCAATCAGCCTCAGCAGAGTCATCAGCCACCAACACCAGTATCCAGACACCAAAGAGGGGGATTTTCCATCCTGCCCGATTTACAATCTTCATTAAAAGTCTCAGCGCTATGGAAAAAGGACCACACACCATCTGTTGTAATAAATCAATCATCTTTTCATCATTGTCTGTCTTCTCGGATTAAACTCCTTTATACATCAGTAGCTCAACCAAAATCAGTGCTCTGAGTATTGGAATCATCGTTTGAATGTATGGTCGTACATGTTTATGTCATGTGGTTAGAATGACTACGAAAATTGTCTACGGTGGGAAATCGCTGTTTAGCTTGTATATACATATCATGAATGAAAGTGCCACAAAAGACACAAAATGGATATCAGCTTGACCTGACAATAAAGTTGTATAACATATTTAGGGATAAATAGTGCATTATATATGCAAACACTGTATATATCTGTTATTTGATCTGGCATCGAAGTCCCTTCCTTGAGAGAAGACACATTTTATCTTACTGGACATTCATCCCTCACAAGTAAATTAATAAAAATACTAACTGACCCGCACACACATACACACAAACCCGTGCGCTCTATCATGGCCAATCACTGTTCCACACCTTCATTTAAAGCACTTTTCAGGCCTCTTAGTGCCTCCCTTCCTCCCTGCAGTGCGCGCCATTAATGCAGTCATTCAGTCCGCTAATACATCAGTGTGGTCAGCGCTGTTACATTATGTATCAGCCGGGGTCAAAGGAAGGCGAACTGTGCTGGTATCAACTCTAACCACACATTGTAAAGACATTATCTGTTTGCCACAGAAAACAACACTAACACAGCGGTGAATGATTCAAGAGGACAAATCAGTGTATAAACACACACACAGACACGCACACACTAATGTAAAGAGTAAATATGAAGAATCTAGCAATAATATTGATAAATAACAGCATGTTTTTACACTGGACTACATATTGACAACTAATATACGGTATGATGTCTGTATCTAGGCTTTATATGATCAAATTAATAAGAATAATATTAATATTATATAGGGGGGATAGGGGAGGGATAGGGGACCCTTTGTGGGATAATACCCTTGCCATAAGGTTGGCATGGCAACAGCAGATCCTTCATGTTTACACGATAACTCCAAAACAATATCATGGATCCTATTCAAGTTTTAGACCCATAAAGACTTTCCTGCAAGGAAGATCAGGAATGTTTTTGCGAAAGTTTGGATGGTCATATCTGACACTAGGGGGAGCTTTGGTCCAATTTAGTCTAATTTTGTACTCTAGTCCAATGACACAAATACCTACTAGTTGAAAAATTACAATTTGTGCTAAAAATGTTTAAAAATGATAACCAAACTTGAGCACCGCACTTGCAAAAGGTAACCGAAGCTTATCCCAGCACTAAATGGAACAGGAGTAAGCTATGAACTGGAAAGGTCGCTGGCAGGTCATACGTTACAGATTGACAAACACACTCGTTAAGAGAAAGCACATACTATAAAATTATAGCCAATAAATTATTTTCAAAAAAGGGGGATTATTAACAATCTTATAACTTACATACGTTATATAACAACTATATTTTTTGAATACTCTTCAAAGAATTTAATTCACAGAGAAAATCATTTCGAGACTATGAAAATTTGTTTTTCTTTTCTTTTTTTAATCCGACTACTACTTAAAAATTCAATACCATAACAGTCAACCCACAATATTATATTTGATTCCATCCTTTAAAATTTCCCTTTACAAAATCCTATTTTTGCAATTCCAAAGAATCAAATTCTATGTCTACTCTCTCAATATGTAGCAAACACAAACCAGACACACACACACACACACACACACACACACACACACACACACACACACACACACACACACACACACACACACACACACACACACACACACACACACACACACACACACAGGTCTTAACCACACAATAAAACCCCATTATCTTTTAACCACAGAAAACAACAGCGCCTTAAGGTTAAAAAACCAAACTCTCTGAAGCCCATTAACTATTCACCACATAGAAGAGCACTTAAGACTGGTGTTTTACAGTTAACCACTGTTTCTGAAAAACATTACCTACTCACCAAAGAGTGTGTGTGTATGTGTGTGTGTGTGGGTGTGTGTGAATGTGCATTTTAATATCTGTATGGATGAGTATGTAAGTGTGATTGTGTGCTACCCTTTCCGGGCTGTGTTTCTTACAGTGTGTGTGTCCGTGTACATGTAATATGACACTTTAATGAAAGAGACAAAGGCCTGGGAGGAAAAGGACGACAGAGGAGAACACTATTGAGCGACGAAAGAGGGGTGGAAATGCCGAGTATAAAGAATCACAGACACACAAGACACGTGGACGTCAATACTGTCAAACCGCAAAGTCACATCAGAAACACAAGACAGAACCCCTTCTATGTTACAGTGAGTGACACAGGGATCAAAAACCAGAGAAGACAGTGACACAGAATCACATAGAGATGAAGAACAAACTGAGATATTGAGATGGTAATGGAGAAAAAGATAGTGCTTTTTTTTAACGTACTACCGAAGACGATTGAGCGAGCGCAGACATGGCAGAAGAAAATAAGTTGCTTGAAAAGTCAGGACTGTTGGGTAAAGGTGGAGAGCTAGCGCAGAGAAGGAATGTTGATATATTGTGGATCCAAAAAGACCAAGTGGAAAGGCAGCAAGGCTTAAAGCATCGGAGGAGGGTAGAAATTGTTTTGTAAGGGCGGCGACAGCGTGAAACGCACTCCAAACATCAATTTGACATAATATGCATGCTGCAAACAACAACTTTACTCTTAGTCACATGACTGCATGACCCATGGAGGTGGCTTTTGCAGCGTGAATGTGTTGTGAAATTGATGAGGGTGTTTAATTTATTTGCAGCAGGCGCATGATGTCAAATTGATGGTTGCAGTGCGTTTACCCCCGTCGGCCAACGTCGTTTTGTCATGGTATTGATTGGAGGAGAAATGGAGTAGGGGTGATCCTGAAGGAGGAGTATGTGAAGAGATTTCTGGAGGTGAAGAGAGTGTCAGACAGAGTGATGAGTATGAAGATAGAAATTGGAAGTATGATGATGAACGTTGTCAGCGCTTAGACCCCACAAGTTGGTTGTGATTTAGAAGAGAATGAGTATTTCTGGCGTGAGTTGGATGAAGTGATGGAGAGTATTCCTAGGTGTGAGAGAGTATTGGTTGGAGCAGACTTCGATGGGCATGTTGGTGAAGGGAACAGATGAGATGAAGAAGTCATGGGCAGGTATGGTGTTAAGGTAAGGAATGTGGAAGGATGTGATGGAAGGATGGTGATAGATTTTGCGAAGACGATGAAAATGGCTGGGGTGAATACATATGTCCAGAAGAGGGAGGAGCAATGAGTTACATATAAGAGTGGACGAAGGAGCATGCAGGTGGACTACATCTTATAGAGAAGGTGCAATCTGAATAACATTGGAGGCTGCAAAGTGGTGACATACAGTATAGAATGGTAGTACTGTATGTAGAATGACTCTGGTGGTGGAAAAGAGCAAAGGCAGAGCAGAAAATCAAATGGTGATAGCAGAGGAAGGAAGGCTGCTGTGTGAACTTCAGGGAGGAGTTGAGACGGGCTCTAGGTGGAACTGAAGGACTACCCGATAACTGCGTAACTACCAAAGAAGGGGTAAAGGAGGCAGGTACGCAGGTACGCAGGTACGAAGATAAGGAGTCTTGGTAATGGAGTGAGGAGGTTAGCAAAGAAGGAGTGAGATAGAACGAGAGCTGAAGACAGTAGACAGGAATCTAAAGAGACGGGATGTAAGAAAAACGAGAAGCCTATGAGAGGTTAGACACAAAGGAAAGACAGAAGGGTCTGTACCAATTGGCGAGGCAGAGGGATGGAGGTATGAAATGAGAAAGCGGATGACAGAGTGCCCAGGGAGGAATTGTGGGATTGCATGAAGAAATCTGGTGTGACAGAGAAGAATGTGAGAGTGGTACATGATATGTATCCGAGCATGATGACAGCGTTGTTTCACATAATAATTTGGCACAGGTTTTAAGCCGAATGCCCTTATTGACACAACCCTCCCCATTTATCCGGCCTTTGTACCAGCACTAGAAGTAGACTGGCTTGTGATCCCTTTGTGTCTGGGTTATATGTGGACACAAAAAATTGGTTTCCAAACTGCAGCAGGGTACCGACCCACGGATGGAAACAGATGATCCGCTGTGGCAACCCCGAAAAGGAGCTGCCGTAAGACAAGAAGAAGATGACAGTGGCGAGGTGTGCAGTAGAAGTGATTGATGGGTTCGAGGTGGAGGTGGAGGTGGGACTGCACCAGGGATCTGCACTTAACCCCCTATTGTTTGCTACGGTGATGGACAGGATGACAGGTGAGGTCAGACAGGAGTTCACAGATTACATTGTGATCTGTTGTGAGAATAGGGAGCAGGTTGAAGGATACCTGGACAGGTAGACGAAAGACGACAAAAAAAAGTAAGTCGTAGCGAGACAGAAAACATGTGTGTGAATGAAAGGGAGGCAGGTGGAACAGTGAGGATGAGAGGTGTAGAGTTAAAGAAGGTTCAGGAGTTTAAGTATTCGGGGTCAACTGTTCAGAGGAATGGGGAATGTGGAAAAGAGGTTAAGGAGCGAGAGCGGGCTGGGTGGGTGACCCGAAGTCAGGTGGCAGAGTTGAAGATGGAAGTGAGTAGGAAGGACATGATTAGAAAGGTGTACATCAGAGGGACAATCCAGGTTAGACGTCTTGGAGACAAAGTCAGAGAGGCCAGAGTGAGATGGTTTGGACACGTGAAGAGGAGGGATAGTGGATATGTTGGTAGAAGGATGCTGGGGATGGAACTGCCAGGAGAAAAAGGGGAAGACCAAAGAGGAGGTTGTGGACGTGGTGAGAGAGGATATACAGTTGGTTGGTTCGACGGAAGAGATGCAGAGGACAGGGCAAGATGTAAACAGATGACCAACTGCTGTGGACACCCCTAGAGGGAACAGCAGAAAGAAGAAGAAGAAAATGACGATGACAGAAAAGCAAATTTACAGAAAAAAAAACCTAAGATAAAAAACCTCAAGAGCCAGAAACAGCAGTGACATACTAAGCAGTATGTGAGGAGGAAAAAAATGTGTATAAGGACTGATTTCTACAATTATTTATCTTACCGATGTTAAATATTAGTTTTGTCTAAGAGCAAAATGTGTCTGAAAATGTTTTTTTTTTAAAAAGAGCAAAATTTAAAGACGAATGAAAAGAGACACTTGGAGACAAAGACAGAGAAAAGACAAAGAGAGAGAGAGAGAGAGAGAGAGAGAGAGAGAGAGAGAGAGAGTGAGAATGAGTTAACTGTGAAATTCAAAGTGAGAATCGGAGGAACTGCGAGGCGGCGGCAGCAGTACATCTTGATCAACAGATGACTGATCATATCAGCGCTGGCCATCTTTCACCAGCCGCCGTTTGACGACACAACGTGACCCCCTGTTCACACACACAAACACGTACAAGCACACTACCACACACACACGCACGCATCCATTTCTCCGACATACCCCGGGGCAGGAGCATCAATAACGTATGGCCTGGCCAGGGGCCTCCATTCAAACACACACACACACTCACACACACCCACACGCACACATAGACACACACAGTACCTCCCCATATGTGACAGTGTCACATATTCATGCATTCATTTGAAGACCACAAAAGGTGGTCAGGCTAAAGGAGAGGAACAAAAATCCTCCCAATATGGCTGTGTGCCCCCGGGCCTGAGGTCTGACCCCCACTCTTGGCCCCCATGTCTTCCTGCTGCCTCGGTGTTTAGTGACAGCAAAAATGAGGCAATAAGTGGTGAATTAATAGGAAGTACAGTAGTTTCTATTAAAGGCAAGTGGAAATAAAAAGATGAGGGGGAATGGTAAAAGCAAGGGAAAAGAAAACTACATTGTAAAAAAAAATGTCTGCGCAACTCAAAACAGGGAAGTGTTTAAATTAATGACGTTAAAAAAATGTAAATAGGAAAAAGGAGTTGTTACATTTAGAGTAATATGTTTTTAAAATACTAAACAAAACACCTAAACTGTTATTTTTATGGTATTAAAATGTTGAAATTAATGTATTTATTTGCAGGATTTAAATAAATACTGTAGTTTTAACATATAAAATCTATAATACGAAAAAGAGATAAGAGCACAGTGTGATCAGATTTTTTTTTGGCTTCATAAAAATGTATAACATTTTAGGCTGTTACTCTTAATTTTAAGTTACACATGAGACAAATACAAATACTACAACTTGAACAACTTTTCAGTCAAATTAATGGAAAATTCCAATCATTAACAGTAAACAGTAGTTAAAATGAAGCTTTTACAGCAAAACAATGTTGTTGTTTTTGGGTTTGTTTGGAGCAACAAACACACGCCAATATTATGGAAAGACCTCGTATTTCTGAAAGTGTAGTAATGCAAAGAGATATTGAATTTACTTGTGTAAAATTGTTTACTTTCTGGCTGTATTTTTTTTTGCTGAATTTCATATCTCCTATATCGGACTTTCCAAAACCAACCTCTTAAAATTCCATGGTGTATTTTTTCCTAAATCTTGCTCACAAACAAACAGACAAACAAAAAAAACAAACAAAACTTCCTTCCTTGGTGGAGGTAAGAATGATTCAGTGAAAACTGAGCATATACTTTTTTTTTTTTTATGTGCATGAAACACTAAAAATTAAAAATATATATATATTTTAATTAATTATAGTGAAGGTAGTTTAAACAAAAAAGAAAAACAGAAGAGCAGCTTCTGAAATAGAATGCAAGGAAATGAGAAAGAAAAGGGAGGTTGGAGGAGGTGGCTTTATGTCTCTGGTCTTCTATCTGACAACTTGTACCTTTAATAAGAGAGTACTTCAACACCTGAGTCCACCACATGCAAGAACACACACTTTTACACAAGGTCTTTCACTCCTCATTCGCTGCCTTTCATCTCTTAGTTAGATTACAGTCCTTCCGTGTCTTTTGTGTTGTTCTGCTTGTTTCCTTTTGCTTCGACGTGATTAAACAAACGCATCTGAAGTCTGGTCTACCTGAGGCCACGCACGGGTTCAATAACCTTAAAACACAACATCAATCCTTCACGGGACACATCCAATCATCTCACCATCGCCTATCTTATTACCGTAGTGTATGTCTCTTTGTTCAGTGTTTGTCCGACTCGACTTCATTTATATTGTGCTATAGTTGTTTTGAAGAAGGTGCACGATCGAAGGGAGTGGAGAAAAAGGTTGGAGAATCAAAGAAGACAAGTACAAATAAATAGACAAGAAAAAAGGCCCCCTTTGAGAGTAAAGTATGAACCCTTAGAATAAAATATGAAACATACAAGATAGATCTCCTCCAATCAATTCATGTGCACCAAATCGGACCAACGTAGGAAGTGATGTACAAGATACAAAGTGTTTCATAAAAAGCTCCCGTTCTGATTTAGCCCAAATTTGGTGAATATCGTCTAATCCATGTGATGTAACTAATAAATATCTGTTCACTCTGGTAGTTAATATTTGTCTCACTAAGGAGACCCTTTTTCATGAAAAACACTGTTTTCTGTGCATAACTCAAAAACCATTTCATGGATCATGTTCAAATTTGATACCCGTTTAGACATAAATTCGAGGAATAACTGTATTGATTTATACTCCCGATCACTTGTATATTTCTAACACTACAGGTAGCAATAAATTCTCAAGCATTTTACCCATATTTCAATCTTATAGTTTATATTTTACTCAATTTGTAGAGCTTTTTTTTTTTTTTTTTACTAACAACACTGTGGAAATAATTTCAGGTTTAATTTGAGGAGTTCAATGGTGGGGTTTCTTGTATAACAACCCCAGCAATACCCTTGCTGTCAGGGACAACAGCTTAGGTCTATTTTCAGGTATTTGTTTTGACTGGGTGCAAAGATTTAGCTGATTTGCACATTTAGATGTCCTTTTCCAATAAGCATTTTCCACATTTGTAGTATGTCCATTCATATTTTTGTTCCTGCTGATGTGTGTTGTCAGATAGGGTGTCTTACAGTATGTGTGTTAAGTTTTTACTGTCACTGCATAAACAGTTCTTCTGATCTCCCCTTTAACGTCTGTCTTTTTTACTTCTCACTGACTCGTCATGCTGACTGCTTACTGTTGACTTTAATTATTGTCCAACTGCTTCCTCTCAGTAACAGAAGTGTCTCTCAATCCGCCATTAAATGGTCTCTGATTAACTCCATTGCATCACAATATCTCTAAGGGTTTGATATCACTCATATATCGCCAGCTTCGTCTCCCATGCAGTAGATTCATTTGTTCACTTGGTTAACTTCTGAGCTAAGGTGAAGGCTACCGGCCAACCAAAATTATTCGAACCTCCATATCCGTCTTTCCAACTCCTGTGATTTTGTCAAGTTGAACGATTCGGGAGGCTGAATTGTGAATGCGGTGCTTTTAGGTGCATTAGTTGCTTGCTGAGAAGACTGTGTGACTGGCATGCTAGCGCCATTGTCCTCCATCCATCAAAGGTTTTACTTATAGAAATATCCCTTTAAGAGTGCATAAGGGCATTTAAAGTAATAAGTCTGTCAAAATGCCGTACACTATGTACCAGATATAGTTGGAATGCACTCCTCACTCTAAATGGTTGTCATCTTGGCTACACAGTAGAAAAGGAAGTAGCTTAAGAAACATTTCAAACCCCTGAAAATGGCAAGGAAAGGGGCTGTTATGGCGGCTAACAAAAGCTTCACTGTAACCACTTTTCTGACTTACTTGAATTCCCATCTGACCCCATCTGAAGTAAGAGCGCTTTGATGAGGACAGTTCCATATTATGGAAGTCTTTTCGGGGATATAATTAAACATGCCGTGACTTGACAAACTGACCGTTTTCACAGGAGATATAATGATTATTCCTAGAAGTAAAGCACAACTAATTTGGTTAACAGTGACTCGGTTACATTAAAGGTTCAGTGTGAAAAAATATAGGGGGTATTTAGGGGTGTCTAACAAATGGAATGTGTATTCATAACTGTGTTCATTTGTGTACTTCAAGCTGAAAGTAAAAAAACTATTTTATTTTTTATTTTGTTTAGAAAAAGCAATTTTTATCTCCGAAGTGAAGGTCCTAACTTTCATATGGAGGTCACCAAGTTCATACTAGTGCCGTAGAAGGATGTCACAACGTTCAGATGTAGAATCCTGCGGTATGAAACGTTCAGATGTAGAATCCTGCGGTATGAAACGTTTAGATGTAGAATCCTAGGGCAGCCCGGAGGATTCAACTCTTCCTTCCCTGCCCTGCTGACGGTACTGGCTGTGAGATTAAGAGCGCCACATGCCAAATCCTCACACATAGAGTTGTCTCTGCCTCTTAATCGGACCGTTTAGTTATTCCCGTTAATGTTAAACACTTACAGGGAAAGTTTAAAAACTCATTAACACACACAGCCACACACTTAAACTCAACTTAAGCTTGTATGGCTGGGTGAACTAAGAATTTACAAATATACACAAAATCAAGGTTTGACTCAGACACACACACACACACACACAAACACGCACACACACAAACACACTCTCTCAAAGGATAATCATTACCTTAATATGTGAAAGACTGCTGTAGCCACTTTACCATTTTTAAAGTGTGTACTTTTCTTATTTAATTAATTAAAACTATCGTAAACGAACTTTAAATTAGTCCAGTATAAAATAATCATTTTCACAGTGTGTGTGTGTGTGTATGTGTATGTGTGTTAATAATTAGCAGGCAGTAAAGCGGCTATGTTAATTGCATTTAGGAGCCTGTCTGGGGAAGGGGGGGTGGGCACAGAGTGAGAAAGCAAGCAAGAGAATGCGGTAGAAAAAGGGAGAATGAGAAAAAGAGAACATTATCTCTCATCTCTTTTTCCTGAAATAGAGAATTCCCATGTATTCAGAGATATAAAATGGAGCGTGGAGCCCTCAGGAACAGGAGAACACACACCATCTCTCGCACACTGGTTTTCATGGACACGCACACCCACACACACACACACATACACACACACACACACAGCCCCTGGGAGGATGAAGCTAACCTTAATTAGCCTAACACTGTGGTGAAATTGATTGAAATGCAGAACATCAATTATTAAGCCTAACTGTTTTCATAACCCCACACACACCCCACCATGTAGCACACGTAGGGGGGAGGAGGTAAGGGATAATAGGGGGGGTTGAGGTGTGTGTGTGATGATAAGACAGGTGTGAATATACAGTATGTGTGTGGGTGAGTGTGTGTGTTTGAGTGTGCTACAGTATCTCATTGCTAAGGAGACATGACTGTTGACTACACTGAGGTGTGACAGCAGAAAAGTGACTCACACAATATGGATGGTGGAATGAATCACGTAAATATTTGATAGTACTCACATTGTTTGTAACTTAGGAGGAGGGATGTATTGAAAGGATGAAAACAGAAAAGACTCCAGTAACAGACGTTTGCTTCAGGTACAGCCAAAATGTTGTTAAGTAAAAAAATTAACTTAAAGGCAAAAAGATAATACAGTTTACCTTTATTACTTTATTACTAGTTTTACATTTTAAGGCTAAAAAACTTTACCTGGGAACTGTGTTTTGAGCTAAAAGTAAATGGGTTGTGAAAGTATTCACAACAGTTTTTGGCAAAAAGTCATTGAGATATTTAACATAAATTAAAATGTCAGGTTGACATTTATTATAAATGTCAACCTGATGGTTGAAGTAGAGGAAGAGCCAGTGGTTTGAGATTTATGTACTGGCCGGCCGGTTTACTTTGCCATTGTTGTTACATCCCCACCATAGATCTTTAGTTTGAAGTCCAAAACTTCAGATTGACTGTTTTGCACCAATATTTACTCTTACCTTTTTATTAAACTTTTGATTTGCAAAAAAATATGCTTGAGTCAAACAGCAGGCTTGTTCTACTACTGAAGATTATTTGCCACTTCATAGTAGGGGGCCGGTTTGATTCAGGACCCTGCAAAAAAGTTTGAAAATATGTATGTGGGGCATCTCTGTTAATTGAAGTCTGCTGGTATTTCCGTATATCCCTGAAAAGTCGCGGATATTATGGAATCTTCATCGCCTCGTCCATTGCAGATCCTTTGTGGTAGTGTGATACCTCAAAAACAATTCAATAATCATTGATATTATTTAGCCCTGATTTGGTTCACATGAATCGAATCCCAGAGATCTATCCCACTTTATCATATTTTACTCTAATAGTTCATACTTTACACACTAGGGGGACAATGTCTGTCTGACTGCGTAGTTTATGCATATCAAAGTCTCTTTTCCAAGTTCGCAACTTTGTTTTGATCAGTACACTGACTTTTCCACCTCAGCCGAGCACGAAAACTCTTTTAATTCCATGTATTTCCATCTATTTTTCTTTTGTTATGCGCAAAATGACAAATGTATTTATTTGTGTGAAATGAGTCATTAATGGGTGAAGTCGACCTTTGTCATTTCAATGTGACACAAAACAGATCCGGTTAGATGATGAGCGGAATTGGAAGCCAGTAAGATGCAATGTGCGGTGCTGATTGCTTCCTGCTCTTTGGATTAGGAAAGATCATTAACCACTGGGCTGATTCTCATAATGCAGTGGAGCTTCTGAAAACTCACTACTGTCAAGCTTGGAAACATTACAACTTGTTCCTACTTGCAAATCACGCTCCAGAGACTGATCATAAAATGTTAAAGGCCCAGACTCAATGGCTTAAGCCCAGAGGTGTCGCTGTGAAATCCATTAAGTAAACCACAACTGGTCCACTTCAGCACCATTCAGCCTGTGAACAGCTCCAAATGGATGACTCAAAAACAATCAATTTCCAACTATGCTTAAATGCTTAAAACTCTTGTAGCGTTGTTAGTCAAAATAATAATTTAATTTGAGATTAGGTTGCCCTGAAGTGAGCTGGAGGCCATTCTTATTCTTATTGGTCAACTGTAAGTTCTTTATTATCCCAGTAATGAGTCAGGTGACCACAGGCCATTAGATCAAAATGCAGGAAGTGTGTCTGTGGTTGAAATGACATCATCATCTGCAGTTCGTGACCTGTACTCTGGCAGGGTTCAAAAGGTCACTGGATAACAGTAGCGATAGTTGGGGAGGGTGCCACAGAGAAGGTCAAAGGGCCAAACAGGAGGTCGTACCGCCAATGTCGAGCATGCTGAAAATATGAAAAAGCTTTTCCTGTGCAATTATTATACAAATTACTTCCATTAATTTGTAGGAAAACATCTGACAAACAGAAATGTCATATTTCAACACTATTTGCAAATTCTCCATGGCTTAATATTTGACAGGTGACTTTTCGAGATACAGCTCCCGCTGGTTTTGTAAAAAAGATTCTTGTGTGAGTAAAATATTAACTCATAGAGTAAAATATGTTACATCCGAAGTAGAGCTCGTCACATCGATTCGTAAGCACCATGGTTCAGAAATGGCCTGATATCTTCTAGAGGTAAAGCTCCGCCTCGTGTCAGAAATATACAACCAACCTTTCGCAAAATCAATCCAGTTTTTCCTCGCACAAAGGCCTATGTGGCTATAAAATTTGAAAAGCCCCATTATATATTTTTTTAACTTTTGGTTTAACACAAAGGATCTGTGGCGGAAGACGAAGACGCGGCGGCAATGACGATTCCATGATATCCCGGACTTTTCGGGGACAAAGACATTTTGAAATACTTATGGAAAATATGTCCACAAAGTTAGAATACAACGTCTAATCAGCTGAAGAAATCAGTTATGTGGACGCATCTTAATGTGGCCCAGCCACCAGAAATTCACTAAGATAGTTGTGGGATTTTCTTAAATTTACAGATTCAGGGCATAGATTTACAGCTGTGCCCACTCTCACTGACTCCGTGACTCCCTGACCTCGAGTCTATCTTTGTAGCAGCGCCGCATGAGTCAGTGGAAAACTCATTTAGGCCTAATTACGTGGGCCGGGCTTCAGCCTCTGCGACTTTCTTTCAATGAAGAGGCAAGTCCTTTCTTTCTCTCTTTCTTTCTTCCCTTCTTTTCTCCTTCACTGTCTTGCTGTCCTTTTTTCTTTGCTCTCCCCTTTCTCCTCGTGCTCCAGTTACCAGATCAAGGTAGCCCTGCACTACCAGCCAGCCAGAACACACACAGAGGACATCCAACACTGTAGAGTGGCCAAGAGGCCGCAGGTTCTGGTACAAAGGCTTTCTGATTGTTGCATTGTTGGATCCCCAGGTTCAGCCATAGGTTAGGGCCCAGTCTTAATTAGCAAACATAACTTATACATGATTAACCCTCTTTGGGTCCTCTGACCCCAAAACAGACACACATGCACTCAAACACAGACACATACAATCACACACACACTCAATGCTTTTCTTAGGCCCGAAGAGGAGAGGGTTGGTCCGAGAAAGGAGAGGCGTGGACACACACACATACGGCTCAGGGGTTAGAGCCGAGGGGCCATGGGGGACAAATGTAAGAAACCCTGGGAGGAACTTTACCCCAAGACGTCACTTGGCAAAAGAACAAAGTCAGAAACAAAAGTCATGTTAATTATACATGACAGTCTGGGGTCAGTGCGCGGGTCGTATGTCAGGACCAACACCGGGAATCAAAGACGGCAGACAGGGAAAGTCAAACGGGTTTGTTTTAAAACCCCCTGGGTTGTTATCCCAAATTCAACAGACAACAATATGACGGCACACAGAGAAATAGGGTCATCATTTTTTTCGGAACAGTACCGCAAAGGGTAAAGAGGAGATTCTGTTGATGGAAAATGTGGACTTTTCTTTAATTTTCACAAGTAGAAAATCATAGCTGACAGCAACGGGTACCTGATTGGGCTTTTAACAAAGTAAATACATATATTAAATTAATCAAATCGAAATTTTTATACAAAGTATGATTTAAAAAAGTGGAAAAACACACGATTCTGTCACACCTTTTTTTTTTTTTTGTCACAGAAACTTGTTCTGGTCAAATCAGCTCTCTCAAAACAACATACGATTTAAATAATCTGAAAAGAGAATTGTATTCCTACACGTAAAACATAGATTTTGTTTAAAAAAAATATGGAAACAAGACAATTAAGTCGTTATCATGAGAAAACAAGCACGGATATTGCCGTTGCCATGGTGACACGCAAACTTGAACCGGAAATTGAGCAAAGAGCCGAGAATATGAGAGAAACAGAGGATGAAAACAATGAACCTAATAATGACCTTAACATACACAATCCAAAGCCACAGCAATGTAGGTGTCTTATACTTGCCTAAAAAAACTCATCCAGTAATGGGAAATCACGCAATAACGTCCGATATTGCCATGGTAACACGTAAACACCGGTTAAAGAGCAGCTACAAAAGCTACTTCTGCCTGTTAAACCCACGCCGGCAGGCCAATTTTGATGAAATTGACAATCGGCCGAGGAGCCTCACTCTGTTACACGCTGGTTACACGCATGCGCCGTACATGGACACCAAGCATGAGCTACCGCGGCTACTAACATCTCGCAAGTAAACCAGAAAACCCCAGAAAACACAAATCTCCTATTTGTTACACAGTAAGAACAAAATAAGCTATGGAGGAACAACCCTGAAAGTGTTCAGCACAACAAACTATATCAAACACTTCAAATTGAATCCCCCCCCCCCCCCGAGGAACATAACATGTTTCAAAAAGCTTATGTCAGTAGAGCGGCTAAAGCTAGCTATAGTGCAGAGCCAGCCATGATGAGTTTGTATCTATCTATGCTGTCATTGATGGTTTTAAAACATGAGTACAGAAGAAAGTGCGACGGAATAACCGAGAAAACGTTTAGCACAACGAACTCAATGAAACACTTCAAAATGAATCACCATGAGGAACATAGCAAGTTAAGAAACTACTGTTAGCTGAGAGGCTGAAGCTAACAGGAGCTCAGAGCCAGCCACAAGTCCCTGAACAAAGCCAGCATAAAACATATATGGACTGAACAAGGCTTACAAAGTTTATTTTCACTTATGAAACATAAGTGAACATTAATTTCTACATGTCAGAACACATACACAATGCTGACTAGCCTTACTTCCATTGTATTCCTTCAAAATAAGAGCACATAAAGTACACTACTTATTAAGGTTTTAAAACTTTCAATTGAAAAAAATCGGCCTGGATCGTAATTGGCCAGTCAGACTTTAGAAAAATCGTGGATCGCTGAATGACCAAGAAAATTGCAATCAGTGCACCTCTAACAGAAATGTATAGATGTTCAAAGGTACGGTTCTCGTACCCTGCTGGGCTACCCATTTCTTAGTGTGAAGATAGAGAGGAGAAAACAACATATTACATATCAGGAAAAGATTCTATGACTCCACTGGAGTAAGTGATTTAAGATTTAATAAGAGTTTAACAGTTTAGTGGAAAGAAAAAAAAAAAAAGCTTTACAATTTGCATAAATGTGCTTGATCAAATTTCAAGTGGGAGCAGCAAACCCAAGAATGAGTCACCTGGAAATGTTGTACTCTGGATTATTTAACAGAGACCAATGAAAACCCATAATTACATTCTAATAATCTACTATTAATGTGATGTGATATTGACTAAAAAATTCTCTTCTTCAGGAGCTTATGTTTACCAGCAAAGTAATTTGAGCCTGCGATAATTCTCCCGCAGCAGCCAAGCTGTAGCTCATGTGAAATCCATAATATGCTGTAGACTAACAGGCTGGTAGAAGATCACTGCTGCAATATATACACGCTGCTGAGTGTAATTTACCAAGCTGAATTACTCTCATAGTTATTGGAAAACATTTTGCCTTCAAAGTCGCTCCATAAGACAGTAGGGTTACTGCGCGTCTGATCGATATCCAGCCCATAAAGCAGACGCCACGGACAGAGGAATTAACATGCCATAAACCACGTAGAAACAGAAACATAAACTGAAATCCGCTCTGCAACCGCAAGAGATAAAGAATGACTGCCACCGTCACAAGTCTATATTACACTTCCAGAAAGTTTAGGTACACTCAGGATATGGTATTAATTGGTTTGGGAAATGCTTACTTCTCTGCATTGTAATAGGGCCCAAGGGAACCGATGGAGAATCAAGGCCTAACCATGGAGAAGAGGGCGCGCATCAACAACAACAACCGCCTAATGATGCTCTGGTAATGGAGGCTCACTTAGAAGGAGTACTCACTCTGACAGGCAACGATGATGATGATGATGAGGCCCACACATGTTAACGCGCACACCAACACACGTGCAGATGGAAAATTTGAGCTGCTGGATACAAAATGTATGAACTAGACCTATGCTGTCGTCCACATTCCTTCGTTGTACAAGCAATCCGCTGATTAAACTTCTCAAATTACATTTGAAATTATTTCCACAGTATATTTTTAAGATCGCGGAACTCAGTAAATATATATTATTAGATTAAAAGGTAATATAAAGAAGTTAGATCTCCTCGACTGGATATATTTACGAACCAAATTTGGAATAAATCGGATCAATGGTCGAGACATTATGGTCCAAAACGTTTCGGAGGTAAAGATCCCCCTAGTGTCCGAAATGTACATCTAACCCTAACCCACCCTTCCCAAATTCAATCCATTTCTTCCTCACACTAAAGTCTGTGTGGGTATAAAACTATAAAATAGTTTTTGAGTTTAATCCAGAAAACAGTGTTCTTAATGAAAAAAACTCCTCCTAGTGAGTAAAATATGAACTTATTGAGTGAAAATATTATATTCTATACAAGGTAAATGTCCTTGAGTCGATTTTTTATGCAGCAAATTCGGACTAGACCGACCAACGTCCCAGTCCAAAAAACTGTGCTTTTTTGTTCAAAGTGCCCCCTAGTGAGTAGATTATGAACTATTAAATTAAAAAAATGCATGCAAGATAAATCTCCTTGAGTGGACTCACATGCACCAAATTTGAGTAAATCGTTCTAACTGTTTAGACATTATGGCGAAAAACATTTGGATATAAAGGTCCCCCCATTGTTGGAAATATACGACGGACCTTTCTACAAATCCCTCCAGTTCTTCCTTGTACAAAGTTTTATGTGAGTATAAAATTTGAAAATGATGTATAAAATAGTTTTTGAGTTATCGCCTTAATAGGAAGGATCTGCGGCAGCGGCGGCAGACGCGTACGTGGCGGAGCGGCGGCGATGACGTTTCCAGAATGTCTCCCGCATTTCGGGAAAATAAATATAAATACAGCCATACGTCTAAATTTGGAGAATTTGCTCCGACACACACCTTACGGTCTCCGGTCCAAACGTTTTAACGGTAAAGGTTTTTACGTTTTAATGTGTCTGGGGTGTTTAACTGTGAGGCTGTCATTCGGTTAAGTAGCACGGAAGGGAGTAGATGCAAGGTTTTACCCACTGACAGTAAACAAATTTAAATAATTCAAAGGGAGAAATAAAATTGTTATTTGATATTTAGCAATTCTTGCTTGTGATTCTATGTGTGTGTGTGTGTGTGTGTTTGGAAATGTTGGTCTTAATCCTCCTCTTCTGCGGATTTAATTGTTTTTTATCTTCTTTTTTTTTTTTAACACAAAAAGCAATTTTGAAAACAGACTCTTTAAAATCCAGGTTAGGTGTGTCTCAGATTTTTTCAGCATGAAATATATGAAATGAAGAAGTTTGCTGTAAAGGGAGATACTTATCTTTATTTTATCTATTTTAAGATAGTTTATCTTATCTTATCTTATCTTACATGTTATTTGGTGGTGGGGGGCTGGGGGGAGGGGGCTAAAGTACAAGTTAGAACAGGATAACAGTATTGATATAGAATTAGATGAAATATAATATCAAATGAAGTGTTGGATATAAGTATGATTTGTATCCTGGCCTGTGGATTAAAAACGACTGCAGCTTGAGTTCATGCCACTAACTGAAAACAAACACACTTCTATATTAATAACCTTCAGGGCCTTCTACAGATCCAACACAGGTTCTCCCTCCAGCTCCTTTATTAATGTATATCTACCGCCATCTAGAGGTTATAACTGTCTAATACATCTAAACACTACACTGTTATGAGTGTTTGTGTTTCCTCAACAGTTTATTTACTCTTCCTTTTGGTGTAAAAACCAAAGATCAGTCCTTGTTATAATTTCTAAAATGTGTTTCTATTATTAGAATCTCGAAACTGTTCTTATTTGATGAAGCAAGTCCAAACACAAGGGCAAGATGACTCCTAATATTGTGACTCTCCTTTGGTTTAAAGTACAATTGTGAATAAACTCCTCACTATAAAACTACATGCTTTCAAAATTTACTAATCAAGAAATTGAAGGTCCTAGGATGTTTGCAGCTCAGGTAATATCCAATGCATTAACCCTTTAACTGGCAAAGTAAGATTCTGAGCAACAATTGGACCCTCATTAGTTTATATATATATAGATATATATATCTATATATATCTATATCTATATAGATATATATAGATATATATATATATCTATATAGATATACATATGAGTATATATCTATTTATATACATACATATACATACATACATGTATGTACATATATACACATATATATACATATATATACACATATATATATACACATACATATATACACATTTATATATCTATATATATATGTATGCGTGTATATCTATATATACACACATTTATATATATACATATATATATCTATAAATATATATATATACACATATATATATAAATATGTATATATATATAAATATGCATATATATATATAAATATGCATATATATACATACATACATGTGTATATATAGGTAAGTATATATATATATACACACATATACATAAATATACATACATATATGTGTGTGTGTGTGTATGGTACCACTGGGTCAACAGGTTCACACACATTTTTCAATAACAGTGCACAAAATGTTGTTGACCAAACATTTCAGCGGGACATTAAAGGGTAATTAAATGAGTAAAGGTCAAAGGTCTAACTCCAGAGGATGAAATAGATGAATTTTCCACCATTATTATTACTATTAATAGTGATGTTATCAGTTGATGCCAAGTATTTCTGTTGTTTATGAGGGTTGAAGTAGGTTTAAAGGAGGTTATAAAGAGAAAACACTGGCCAACAACTATCTATGTTCAGACCTTTCCTTATATTAAATAATAGCGGTTCCCCAAAATGTGTTCCTTCAAGTTTAACTATTATATTGAGCTTGAAGAAAAAAAACTCATTTCGAAGCATTTGTTGAAAGACTCACATGAAAGTCACATTCTAGCGAGGGGTTCTGACCTCGGATGTTCCAAACGGTTTTAGAAAAGAATGTGCATAAAACTGGACGCAATGTTTGTTTTATTTGAAACAGCTTTATTAGTGTACACAGTAAGAAGTTGTCTGTATATGAAGAAGAGTTGGAAAGCCTATGAAGATCAATGTTTGAAGAAGACAGAAATCCTAACAGCTTGCTGCCTAATGGAATACACTCTGTCGGTAGCGAGAAAAAAAAAAGGTGTGTATGTTAAAAATAAAAGTACAACTATACAACAACATCACTAGTGACATGTAGAAGCTTCACTTTCTCCAAAAAGCAACTTCCTTGGGAATCCATCAGGAAGAAGCTTATTTGGGGATATACAATTGTCATCACAATAAGAAAAAAAAACAAAAAACAAAACTACATTATGTCATCTGTAAATAGAAATGTCAAACCTCAAAATGAGATGTAGCCTTCAAGAAACCTCATTTGGTGTCATTTGCTTCCATATGAGAAGTCTCAGGAGATTAAAAAGAAGAAAGAAAAAGGAAAGCTGATTGATTTTGGGGCGAGGGGGGTTGGGGTGTCATGTTGGGTGGCACTCATTCTAGAAACAAGAAAAAACCCAGTAGGACCAGGCGACATGCAGAAAACAGCATGTCTCACAGCAGAAAATGCACAATGTCTATTTCTTCATTTCCAGATGGTTTGGAACATAAAGTCCTAAATATTTGATCTCACTGCATAGAACAAACCTGCTTTAGTGCAGAACATCCACCTGCTGTGTTTTCATGATAGGATGTGTGGTGACCTCAGCAAAGTCTCCTCATCTTTTTTCCAAAACTGATTAAAAGAAAAAGAAAAAAGAAAAAAAAGAGACAGAAAGACCACCGGGAAAATAAAATAATGGACAGACGGATACACACATAGGCAGACACGTGTCACTTCATTTGGCTGCTTTCAGTCTGGTTACAGTTACAAGTGGAGACTACGAACATTTGTCTCAGGCGAAATTAAACTGGTTCGTTTTCCAAAGATGTCAATCTTTTGCTTTGGTCCGAGTCTGGTGGGAGAGGACGTCTCTTACAGATATCCCATGAACATTATGGCCGTCGCTAATAAAAGCTTTTGAGGTTCTACAACAAATTTTGTACCTTTCCTCCCCCACATGTCGCAGTAGCAAGTCATCGAATAGAAAATTAGAATCTGTTTACATGCGCGCTGACATTTTGGGTAAAGAGCACCGCTTTTTTGGTCCGTCTGTGGAGGCCGAGCTCTCTGGAATGTGACAGTATGAGAGTCAAGTCCAGTTTGTATGCATTTCAATGTCCCACTTAAAACACAACACAGGTATAGATATTATGTCATGTGCATGTAAACAGACTCAGTGTCATAACGCTACATAGGGAGTCATGACAAACATCTGCGGAGCTGGAATTGGCAGTTTTTTTGTTTTTTGTTACACTGCTTCTGCTGGAATGTCCTGTTTTAAGACAGAATTCGAAATTCGAAAATTCTAAATCATTATTGGAAAACAAAATTCTGTATTACTCGGTCGCTGGGTTAAATCTCCAAAAAGACGATTTAAATTTGTAATGGCGTGCCGACAATCCGTTCGACCAGTTTTCTTGTTTCGCCTCGGATTGCCACAAGCCCAACCTAAAAGATTGTTTGGATATTACGACAAGGCTGCTAACATTCAGCACCAGAAGACTGGAGCGGTTAGGTTTTTCTTTTTTACGGCAGAGCACAGATTTTCTCAATGCTTGCGTTCAGTCTTTGGGACAGCGTTATCATAATCTGGGTCACTCAAGAGAGCTGAGTTTTTCTTTTGTCGTTCATTAAACGGAGCGTTTACTGGCCACTTGTAGCATTTTTAGCAGCCAAATGTGGTTTTAAAGAAAGGACAAGCTGTTCTCGGCGGTGAACTCGGTCAACGTTGGATCCTATGCCGCGTACTTCATAGATCATCTTCAAGCTGCGATCGTTTCAAACGGAGGGCGTATTCTAAAAAAATACTGAATTCTAATAAAAAGAAAGCTTTGACAATTTTAAATATATTCATCTTGAAAAAATACTTGGAAAATACAAAAAAAAAAAAAAGAAAAGAAAAAAAAAGAAAAAGGTAGCTAAAACAACGCGTCAAGAAAGAAAATAAAAAAATATCTGTGTCGTATAAGTTTCGTCAAATACTTAAAGCTTAAACACTTTGAAAAGATTTGGACTCAGATATACCATTACGGGTACCAGCTGGTTTATAAATCAGGGCGAAGAATCTCATTAGAATCAAATGGATACACTTTAATACGCCAATTCAGACCGTATTAGTAAATATAGAGTTTATATATAGTTAATTATATTTTTTTGTTTTGTAATTGTCTCGACTTAATTTTGGGCTTCATATCTGTACAATTCAAAGCATATCTTGCTGTATTTTACATCAAAGGCAACTTTCTTAGAGCATTATCAAGGGTGCATAATTTGGGGGCAGTGCAAGTACAGAATGGAAGGTATTGTTTAAAGTCCCAAACTGCGGGACTCGTCATCGTCTTCCTATCGAAGTGACTTCAACAATGGAGAAATTGTGCATCAAGCAGAGCATGTGATGGACAGACCTCTGCAGTGACGGGCGCTTATCTTTTAGCATGTTAGACGGCGGAGGGTGACATTCAGGCCTGGGCTTTTGAATTGCATTCAGACTCTCTTTCATCAGAGCGATGATGTCACTGGTAAATTGTTAGGGAAGAGAGTTCGTGAGGAGGAGTGTGCAGGGCGGCGGGAACAGAGGAGCAGTGCAAATTGTTGGATTTCAAAACCCAGAAGGAGCAAACACTAAATAAGGGCGGTCTGCTCTGAGAACAACTTCATAAATGTGGGAACTTTAAGTATGTTGAGTGTCAGGTCCAAAACTCTGGGATTGTGATTTGTGCTCCACACCCTGTAAAAGCTCCTGCCTCTCCATCTTTGCCCCACTGCGCACTCCTGGTTGAGAGGGAGCGACCCACATCAAAAACTCTTTGTCGCTATGTCAAAGCAAAGGTTGTTATGTGTAAGTGTGTGTGGGTGTGTGTTTGTGTCTGAACAAGTGAAGACAAGGCATGTTAATGTTTGTTACAGAGATGGACTTAGCCTTCTATTGGTCACCATGACCATGTGATCACTGTGACACAAAACTGATCAGGAAATGCAAAAAAAAAAAGGAAAAAAGTGACAATCTCAAATGAGAGCAGACGTTTCCCCGTATCCGGGCGTGAAGCTGACTTTGGTTGCGAGCCCGGAGTGTCAGTTCTACTGTTGGTCAACCTTGTTCAAACAGGAAATGATCTGAGTTGTGCTGTGGTAGCTAGGTAGTGAAGATGCGAGGCGTTACTAGTGGTTGGACTGGTAAGCGCTCCATCCGCGAAACAGACGTTCTTGTGTCATGGAACGGGACGGTTGAGTTTTGGTTCCGCTTTGTGTTTCTGGATCCGCGCCTCAGCCAATTACCAAAGACATCAATGTAGTCTGGTCCGTTGTGACATCACGCTCTTCTCTTTAGGTCCATGAATAGCGGAATGTCGACATTAATCCATGCCAGCGCTCACATCACAGATGAACATCCCATTATTATCCATCGGTGATGTCACTCCTCCCTCCTCCAGGTCCGTCGTGTAATCCTTTTTTTCCTTTCTTGTTTTCTTTCGTCATGTTTTCATAATGCTGTTAGTAGTAGTCCGTTTAGACTGCACGGTGGTCTCCCTCAGGAAATACGAATTTTGTGAAATGTCAGTCTGGCTTTACGGAGGCAGCAGCAGGATTCCGTTTAGGACATACTGGAGCATCGCACTGATGGTGAGCCCATTTGGGTCAGCACCTTATCCAACCACTGGAGGGGGCCGTTGAGATGAAGCTCAATCCAACAGGGAGTGCTGGTTACCGTCTGACGTCTGTAGGGAGGAAACAACGAACACAGGTTTAGAAAGACTTCTCACGAGTACTGCTTCGTTTCATGCGTCAGCCACAGGTTTTACTAACCTATATAAATAAATATAATGAATATCATTTCCTTTCTGCAAAAAACTGCAATTTAGTACAGAGTAACCGATGCTGTCTGTCCAGGACCTAAATTTGGATCTTCTAGATCACGTTTTTGCTTGCAGTGTAACTACTCTGACATTCATTCTATTAGTTTTAATCAGGTTTGCCTCTTAAAGAATGCTACTGCCATATTTGTAGTTTTTCTGAAATTCAATTAAGTGGAGGACATAAGCTGGTGCGTCTGTGTTCAGGGCAGAAGGTGATGTTGCTGTTAACACTTAATGGCATTTGGTATATCAGCAGGCTCTGCTGCACTTTAGCTAGAAAAATATTAGTGTATTATGGGAAATTAAGTTATATCTCTCTGCTAAAGGAAAAGCATCGTGAACAAAGCTGCCCACTTCCTCTCCTTCATTTCTGAAATAAATCTACCTACAACAAAAAGCAGACACTGCACGGCCTGCAAGTCGTTTTTATGACAACAGTCCAGCATGGCACAAAAATATATTTCACTATGCCACTCTTCCATCTGAGAAGACAGCTAAAAACACTATTCGGATGATAGAACAGTTGGAAAAAAAGGGAATAATTATGCGCTTCAGGACGTGACAGACCTGTACTCTGCTCCCCAGCCCTTGACGAAGCTCATTCTGATGGTACACATCCTGGTTAATTGGTAGACCGCTTCAAATCCCTGATTGACTGATTGGGCCAGCAGTGCCGCAAACTCCTGGTTATTAAAAATCTTCAGATTACATCCTTGAAAGAAAGGAGAAAAAAACATGTTAATTCAATCACAGAAGGCACAGGAGGGGGATTCAGAACAACACAGTCTGACATGTTTGGATATTGTATGAGTTTGTTCCTCTAATGAAAAATTTAACTATAAATGACTTAAAAGGGCAAAATAAATTATTTTTAAGCCTGAGATTCTAATTTCACATGTTTGAGGCACTGTAATGGTGAGGATCTATTGTATATTGGTGGGTGATCTCCAAAAGAGACTGATAAGTTCGACCCCTGAACGTGAATAAAATGTTGTTTTCTTTCTGCACGATCCTGTACTTCAGTAGTGAAACTGTTCTCACCGCTCTTTTGTCTGGGAACTAAATCTTCATGTTACTTCTGTGCACATGAATGAGTGGGTGGGCGTCGGATTGCAGTGGGTATTGGCGCTCTTCTTCAAGTTTCACTCCATCAATTCAAGGTTTAAAAAAAGGATGTCTCATTAAAATCACTAGTATATATATTTACAAATAAGAGCGTTGTTGTTGGAAATGATTCTTGTTCCTCATATGGAATCAAGCTCCCCAGATAAAAACTGTAACGAGGAGCTATTTGGGTCAGAACTGTGACTACATCATATCAGCAAACCAGAGAGGATGGGTTCTGAGAGCTGTATAGAATCCAACCGAAGACAGAAACTCAGTTTATGTTTGCCCACCTGGAGGTATCTTGCAGACTGTGGCTGGGTGCCAGCCGTATCGCTGGTTACAGTTGGGACTCTGGACGAAAATGGCACTGTCGCTGAGGCACTCTGCAAACACCTCCCCTCCGATGTAGTACAACCTCACCCCGCGACCTGCAGAGTGAGACGGGAAATTCATGAAGATAAGGGGCAGGAAGCCATCAGTTTGGTGCTTGACAACATGTTAGTTTTTCTTACACATGCAGAAAAGAAATGTCATGTAATCTCAAACTTAATCAACTTTACACAAATGACTTTACTGACTGCTGCCCGTGTCTGTGTGCAGAAGTGGATGTGCCCATACTAAGAATGAGCGCTACACTGGTTACAAGTGCATAATCCTGTAATTACAACGAGCAACTACTGTTTTCCTTACTTAAACCGACTCCAGTAATAACAAATATAGAGCACGCTTATTTGTCTACTTGGTACCAGCAAGAACAAACACCACATCCCGACCTGCTCAAACCCTCCAAGGCTGAGAACCTGAGTGGATTCTCTTCTTGTTTGATGTAAATATACCCGTGACTGGAAAACATTTAATCTGTACTCCATTATACTTCTGACTTTCCTCATAAAAAGGCCGGTGCGAAGTGGTTAACTGACGCTCCGGACGTCAAACTTGAAATCCCCCAGTGATTTGGAACCTTCAAGGTTTTTTTCCCTCATTATTTAGCCTGATAATCTTTGGAATTTGTGTTACCATGTTCAACAGCTCATGTTCACAGCTATCAATATATTTATATTAACTAGAGTAACAGCTGGATGTGTGAATAACCATTTTGGAACTGCAATGCAAGCTTAGCCCACTTTTAATGCTAATGTTCTTCATATAAAGACATTTTCTTTCTTTTTTAACACTGGGGGGAGAAATTCTCTATCTGATTGTTGAGTCTCATTCCCTGATCTTAAAGTCCCCACACTTAAAAACAAAAGAGGGAAACGAGGTAGGGGTAATTTCTTTAGTAGAATATCCACTTTACTTTAGCAAAGCCTGACAAATATCACAGTAAAAAACATTAACACGCTATGGCATGAATTTGTTCAAACCTAACTAGTACCTATATGCCTCCTTGTCATCTCAACCGTTGCGTTCCTGTTGACGTTGCTGAGGAGACCTAAACAGAAGCGTTCAGAGTTGGAGGGGTCGGTGAAGCCGTCCACCGTCAGAGAGGGCTGTGAGGCGTGAAACGTCTCTCCCACCCGCTGGTTTAGCTCATAGTAGGCTATCGAGCACCAAAAAGCTGGTTCGCTGTAAGTTACTGGCTGCAGGTCTGAGTAGAAACGAAAGAGGAGGCATTTTACATTTTATGCTGTTTTTCTGCTACCCACATCTGACATGCATTCTTGAGCTTCATATCTGGAAAAAAACATTCAGGATTTTGGTCCATTCATGCATTAAAAATGAATCTGAATGGTAAAGATATAGAAGAGTTTTACCGAGGCCGTGACTGGCAGGTGACAGCGTGCTTGGTGACATTTCTGCTGGTGAGCCTGGGAGAAAATAAATACATCATATCACATTCTTTTGTAATCTGTATGACATTTGGTGTATATATTTGGTTGAAAAGTGCTTATTCATGCGACTAATATGGTGGTAGCGCTTCGGTTCAGCGGCGCGTGTTGGTCGGTAATTTGATTTACGTTACTGAAGCTGATACACTGCAAAGTATCATTTTTGTTTAACCCTCTCGGCTACCTGTTTCCATGCTTTGATTCATCTGCTGGTCACTGGTCTCTCCATCTTCACTGATGTAGCCAGGTGGGGGAGTTTCTGTGAAAAACACACAACCGCACAAACATGACACAGAAATAAATTCTAGGCAGCACATCGCTGCATATAATGAGGCTGACTCAAGCCTCTGTGTGAAAAAAATGAAAACCATTTCGCGGCCCAGCATACAGACCTGGTATATAGTTATTAGGAGGGTCTATGCCGGCAGGGAAGTTGGTGTTTTCAGGGATGGAGTTTGTGAAGTCATCTAGAGGAGGAAGCTCTGTCAGAATCTCCGTGTGGCGTGGCACCAGCACCGGAGGCAACACTGCAGAGACGAGGAAGCATTGCAAAAATTAAAAACAGGCGAGAATATTCTGCTTCTGCACTATGTGATTATAGACTTATTGGAAGGCACCTTTAAGATTACAGTCACAGCCAGTATCAAGAGTAAAAACCATGTCACAGAAACACACACACACACACACACACAACCCTAAAGGATCATTACCAGGCGTCTCCACTCTCTGGTAATGGTAGGGATTGACACACACTTGATCCTTTTTGAGATTAAAGGCATACTGGCAGGCGTCAATGGCCCTCAGCTCGTGGTGGCTGTGAAGGTCAGGCCATCTCCACAGGCGGCAGTAGATGACGTGGGGCAGGCCTTTGCGATGAGACACCTGGAGACGCCCGTCCAGTGACCTGAGATAGTTGGGTTAGAGGATAGCTCAGTGATGTGGTAACTATAAATTGAGCCGTCTTTGGTTTCTGGTTCAGTAGTGTGTATCTAGGCATTATCCAATAGGAGTAAATGAGAAAGGCCACTGAAATGTTGGATACACTTTATGAAAAGAAACTGCCTCAGTTTGCATTGACACTAAAGAACATGAAAAACCCGATGAGCATTTTTTTCTGGTGTGATGTTGACAGGAATGGTAGAGGTGTAGAGGAATCGTTGAGGTTTGTGTGTTTTGTGGGCATATTCACCTGCTGTGGTCAGGATATCCGTACATGCCTGAAGATTCCCACTGCTCTATCGTGTGGCCTGAGCCTAGACCCCATAGGTCTGAGCAATTACTAAAGACACACAAACGCACACACACATGCGCACACACACACGTACACAACAAATACACGCACACGGGACAAGTGCGAAAAGGATAAAAAAATAAAAGAAAAAAAGATGGTAAACATGAGGCGTTTCATTCCAAATCATTAGATGAAATCACAAACATGTACAGTTAGTCTCTTATTGGTAACAATGAGGCTATAATAATATATATAATCATATTTTTTTTCAATAAGAGATATTAACTGGATGCACATGATCAGGTGATGCAGGGACCAGAGGACAAAGCAGATAAATTCATCTTTTGATTCCTCTTTGCTGTTCACTTACGTGATCATACTCACATTGCCATTGGCTGTGAGAAAGAGGAAACATCTCATTTAAGGTTAAATAACCTCCTCTGATGCCTGATTACACAGAAGTCTAAACAGCACATACACATGTTTGTATATTGTTTCTGAGACATGAGGAATGTGACGTGAAGCAAACAGGAAATGTACTGTATGCATTTGCACAACAATGGCATGTGAATGAGGGGAAGAAGAAAAAAAAAATACACCACGTGTGCCAAGACGTGACAACAGAAAAAACAGATTCAACACAAACGTGTGTGTATGGATACAAAACTGGTTGTGGAGAGTAGATCCTGCTGTTTAACCCAAAAGCTCTTATCAGCCTTATTAAAGTGTTCTACATGCACAAGCTCTGAGTCAACCACCTTCTCACAAGGGGTATGTCTTACTTCTCGCTTAAAAGGTCATGTGTACAACACCTACAGCCCCAAACCTTCTTCCTGAGCAAGACAAGTGTTCACTGACCTCCCGATCCCTCTGGATCAGAGCTAAACATCAAGACCTGGAAGAGATCCAGAGGCTCGTTCCAAAAGAGCAAGCTAAGAAAAGCGGGGATTTAAATCCAACACTTTACTTTGTTGAGCCAAACAAATCAGTCGGTGCTAAAGCGGTCCTGGAAAGGTCAATTCATGCTCAGGTAGCCAGATTAATTGGAGACAGGCTTATGTAGTCAAGATAAGCGTATATGTGCACGCCATTCTCAAGTCAGCCATAGATTAAAGTGATCATTGCTGAAAAAAGGCGGGGTAAACACAGAGCAGTGATGGTCATGCCAAGGGTCAGAGCTTATTTTGGAATAGCGACCCCAAAAGGGAAGAGCCGAAAGAAGAAGAATTAGTAATACCATAACATGCCATAAACAAAACCAGTGTCTAACACTAGTGACAAACTAGAGAGGAACCAAACAGGGTGCAGACCTCCACCGAAACCCCAGAGTCCAGACATGTGCACCATCAAAGGCCACTATTACTTTAGAAATCCTGGATCCATTTCAGAATATTACAGCTTCTTTCCTGCAAGAACCCCCTCGCCCACTGTCATGACAATGTGTCAAGAAGTTTTATGTCTAATCCCGTCTAACCCCCTCAAAACCCTAAGAGGAAAACCACCATTAAGTCAAAGTAAACTCAACATTCAGGAAGGACAGACCCTTAGAGAGATTCTTTAAGACCCCTGAATCGTATGTGAGAGTGTTCCTCATAGACTTTATTTCATCATTCAATACCATCATCCCTAAACGGCTCATATAGAAACTGGACCAGCTGGGGCTCAACATCTTACTTTGTAAGTGGTTGCTGGACTTCCTCTTGGAGCGGCGGCAAGCAGTAGGGGTCAGCATCAACACCTCGATCAACATCACTCTGAACACAAGCGCCCCTCATAGCTGTATTCTCAGCCCCTACTCTTCACCCTGCTGACCCATGAATGCAAACCAACCTTCAGCACCAATCATATCAAGTTTACAGACGATACAACTGTGTTGGGTCTCATCTCCAACAACGACGAGACAAACTACAGGAAGGAGATCAGCCGTCTGACCACGTGGTGCAGAGATAACAACCTTCTCCTAAATGTGTAATAAAACCAAAGAGATTGTTATTGACTTCCGGAGAGGCAACGCCCAACACCCCCCACTGACCATCAACGGTGCTGCTGTGGAGAGGGTGAGCAGCATCACTGTCGAAGAAAATCCAGCGGTGCCTCTACTTCCTCCGAAAAATGCGTAGAGCTAGAGCCCCCCACCCATCATGTCCACCTTCTATAGAGGCACCATTGAGAACATTCTGACCGGCTGTGTCACAGTGTGGTGTTGAGCTCCACTGACTACAACCGGAGGAGCCTACAGCGTATAATGAAACAGGACGATTATTGGTGTCTCTCTTCCCTACCTCCTGGACATCTACAACTCCCGCCTCTCCCGGAAAGCAACTAGCATTGTGGGTGACCCCAGCCACCCTTTACACAGCCTCCTGCCTTCTAGAAGGTACCAGAGACTCCGTGCCCGCTCCACCAGACTGACAAACAGCTTCATCCATCAGGCTGTCAAGAGGCTGAACTCTCCCCCCTCTCTTCAAACTCCCCCTTCTGGACGCTGAACTCCCCCCCCACAAGTCACTTTATAATTGCTGCTGTGTACGTGTTTGTATGCGTACACATACATATATTTATATTTACAAGTATGTATATATGTGTTACATTTTAGATTGAATTAGATTTTGTGTATATATCATCACTTGCACTAATTTGGTACATTTATTTATGTGTTTTGCATTCTTGCACCACGGATGGCGGGAAATGTCATTTCAGTCCAGCAATTTAAGTCCAGACCGTATCTCTAAATATGGTTTTAAAAGCCCTTATATTACGATTATTACACTATATTACATTGTTTTTGCTATTATATATTATATTGTAATAAAAGCCTTAAAGCTTCATGAACTATGTTTGTCTGTACGTTTTCATTTATAATTGTAGAATTTAATAATAAAGTTAATAATATGGAGACAGACTATATAGATTTTCCCATCAAGTCAGTGTTTTGGCACCTGCGGTTGAGCTACACCTGAAGCTTAGTGACAGTTAACCGGCCCGAACTAGGTTTGCTTTCCAGCATACGTTTCCAGAGTGTCCGAGCATAAATCAGCTTTTCCTGAACTTCGTGGTACTCATAAACCAGGTGTTCATAGTTTATTTTTAATGTTTATAATATATGGATGTAATCTTTTTGATCGCCGACAGTTTTGCACACTTCATCATTACTTGCGCGTTTCAGCTACCTTGACTTTTCAATTAAATAAAAAAACTCTGTACCATTGCTGGTTAGTAACAAGCTAAATGTTTGGTTTGATAATTGCATACATTGTACCGTATTATCTGTTGTGTGTATCACAGATTGTGATGGACCCCTATTAAAAATTAAACCACACGTTATAACCGTCTTCGTACGGCCTCTACTACCTTTGTTGCTTAGAGACCACTGGATGACGACTCAGATTCTGAGTTTTCAGATTTCATTGTTTTTTTCCCCCCTGATTTTAACATTGTAATCGGTGTGTAGCATGTGATGAATGTTGTACAAGGTAGCATTACAGAGTCATATGCTGCCATACACTTGCTCACCAGTCATCTGCTGAGTCATGTGTTAATGATGAGGGTTGGAGAAAGGTCATGTGAGACAAATTTTGATGATGTAAGGGTTGGGTTAGTGGTTCAGAATTTTTTTCAACAATGTACCCCGGACCTATTTATCATCCAAACATTTGAAACGGGAAAATAGGGTATACAATGTTGTTTTTTGGACCTATGAAAGATTTACTGTCAACCGTTTACATGAGCAGTGATCTTATCAGAACAGCTATGAACAGCTGAGTGAAAGGCGCTAAAGCAGCTAATGTATGACTCCACAGTGGGTTATAGGTGCATTTCTCCATGGTTTCCTTTCTAGCACTGCCACACCTATCTTTGACATTTGTTGCCAAAAGCTTTGCTTTGGTCTCATCTGACCTATGACCTTGTCCCGGTGGTTTGTAGGTACTTAAGCTTGTGTTTTGATGACAGCAGAGGCTTTTTCCTTGTTATCCTCCCAAATAGCTTGTGCTGGGTGAAGGTGTCATCTGATGGTGGTTAGTTAGTGAGACTTTCTGACCCCCCTCTTTCAGGCCCTAGTTTTAACATCTCCAGTCTCTGTAAACTTGTTAATATTGATCTAACTGTTGAAACTGACATTTTGAACTGTTGAAAGAGTTTTCATGCAACAATTGCCAGATTTATTAAGCTCTAAAACTTTTCTTTGCAGATCGCTGTTGTGTTTTCTGGTCTTTCTCATTGTGAAGAACGTCAAAGAAAATATGAGGCCTGTGTCAACTCATATTTATACCCCAGTAAAACAGGAAGTCATAGTTCACCACTTCAGGGTTCCTACTCACACAGGTGAACCTAAAAGTATAAAATAGGACTGGGAGTGTGCTTCAATTTCCTTGCCAAAGGGGTGGTTCCATGCGTTTTAGAGAAAAATATGTGTTTTATGTTAAGAAATTTATGTTTATTTTAAATATGTTACTTGAGTAAAATGTTACATTTTTGTTAATAGCTCAAATTAAAGAACATGGGTATAGACAAAGACATTTTTTTGCATCTCATTTCACACTTTTAAAGGGTGCCAATACTTCTGGAAGACTATCTCGCCATCTCAAGACACAGTTGCTCAATTTGACTCTTCATCAGTCACGTTACTTCTTACGTCCATTCACAAAAAAACAACCAAGCCCTACGTTTGCTTTTTCTGGACAATCCTCCAAAAGTTTAAAAAGAAGGGGGAAAAAAAAGCTCAACAACTGCAAGAGCCAGAGCAATTAATCTTAGTATTTTATCACCCTGACTTCACAGCGTTCAAAGGAAGTGAGCTAGGCATCAAAGGCCCGAGGGGTTATCTAAAAGAAACTACTGAGCGCTGTCATGAAGTACATCTGGATCCAGATTCAAATGCAGGGATGGTGCTGCCAACATCTAAGCATTTAATCCAAGCCAATAACAACCTTCCATAAGAAGGAAAGCAAAACAAGTTGGTTATTTATAGAGTTAAAAAAAAAAAAACACCAAACCCTGAAATTCTCAGAAACGTTCGTTTAAAAAAAATCTTCAAAGATGGAAACAGCAGCAGCATTCAAGTCTCATTCAAAGCTCAAGACCCACCATCATCTTATCAGTACCACTTCTGAGGCCTCTATCTGGCCTACATTCCACAGAGTGAAGAAAAAAACAGGCTTGGCAACAGACACCTAAACCTCACATGGTTATACTTTTGAACTTTAATTCTTTGAACCATTTGTCACACTTACAGTATTATAGTTTAAACTACATAATAACATAATGACTGATATTAGCTAAAGAGTCACTGTGGAGCTATATCTAGTCTGTTATTTGAATTTTGTATAATTCGATCTCTGTTAGACTTCATTCTTTATTTAGGAGCGGCTACTCTTAAAACTTGCTACTGAACTGTAACGAGCAAACATTAACGTTAATAATGCAATACAATAATACAACGATAAACTGAGATTAAAAAAGAGAATTTGAAACTAGGTCTAAATCATCACAAACATGTATGTAGATCTGTCTTTCTGAACCTCTTCCTACAAAGTGCATTATAAATTAAATGTATTATTATTATTATTATTATTAGTATTATAAACAGTTACTAACTTGGAATATAATTAAATGTTACAAATACAAATGCACAATTCCATTGCTATGCAAGCCAAATGCTTGATCAGATTTACCCGCATCGCTTTATGATACCGAGTGATAATCGAATGTCGATTTCCGTATTTTGTCCAATCCGTCAAAAATGAACCCAAGGAAGCAGCGTGTTCATCAGAAGGGCGTTCTCCCGTGAGAGATTCAGGTTCAAGACAAGATGTTTAAGACAAGATGCCCTGTTGAAGTGTCTTTGAGCGGTGCTGCTAACCTACGTCAGCTCAGAGAGGGACGACTTTTGACTGACATAACGGCGGAGAGTCACTGGGGGAAGAGACGATTTCTCTGTGAGGACAAATTCTATTATTCATAGATTATGATTATACAGACCTAAAAGAGAGGGAGGATTGCGGTGAAAATCTGAGATGGGAAGCTCATGAAATCTTCAGAGAGCAGTTATATCCTCTTTCTGCTGATCCACAGGGGAATGACTGACGCTAATCACGTGCATCTCATAAGGCTCCCCTGACTTTTTCCACCTTCGTCATGATAAGGTTTCACCTGTTCCGATGACTCGGCACGTGTACCTCGTCATGCGACACAAGAGAAATCTATGCTGAGACACACGAGCTGTAACATTTTCCTAGCTAAGGATCTACTGTGGTGGCAGGTTTGGGTTCACAGGAAATTATTTCATAGGATGAATCAGACCTCAAGCAGAGCTTTATTACTAATTGTTATAAGAGTTTTGTTTTTTTCGTCTTAGACTTACATTACTCTATTAATAGTGCACCACCTCCCAAATCTTCATGATACATGAAGTAGCCTGTGTGATGCAGGAGGATGGGTTGTACACCAAAGCCAAAGAAAGAATAGCATGCCTTGCTGAATTGTGATCAGCCATTAAAGGCAGATTGCAGGATATCTTAATTAACTAATATCCTTAATTAAATTTTTACAAAAAAGAGCTACATCAACAGCATTTTGTTAAAACTTGCTCAAGTACTTTACTATACTAGGCTACCGATGACGAGTACCGATCCAAACAAACTCATTATTTTCTCAGGTGGTACTTAAATGTGTATAAAGACAAATGACAAAATTGAGGAGATAAATTCATGCTGCAGAGTGTCTTCACCTGTAAAAGTAACATCTAAACGTTTTGTTGTCACCAGGTGCTCGAATAAGCGATAACCTCCCGAGTCATTTAATGTAAAATTTCTAACCTCACCCAAGCTCCATTCTATAACAAGTCACGTCAACCTGTCCCATCAATGTAATGTCCTGACAGGCCACACGGACACGTCAGCATTCTGTTTTGATGGCGTTTGTGAAAAAACGACCTTAAACGACCGGCTGCGATCAATGAGAATAAAAAAAAAGGACCTCAACAATGATGCACGCCATGCGAACGCTAGCTTTCTGCAAGGAGTGCATGAACCCCAACGGAGCTCGATGCAAAGGTTAGGTTGGCCTCGGCATCTGTTTCCTCCAATCGAGTTTCACTTCTGCTGCCTGGCTAAGCTAGGGATCAACAGAATGGGGAAGTTCACTTGTTGCACAAAAGAGTCTTTCTGCAAGCCTGTGGATGCCCGTTAGCCTCCTCCTCTACATCTTTTGGCTTTCATTGCTTTTGACACACCTCACTGTGCTCCTGTGTTGGTGTTGTGGTAGACCAGTGCACAGAGATGGCTGATGTGCGCTTGTGTGAACTTGAGATCGAGTTCAAGTATGTTAGTGCAACATTTTGACAACCAATCCTTTATTTAACAAGAGTCAAGATTCTCAAAAGTGAGAGTGCGCGTACACCTTGAGTGTAAATACATGTACTAATGTGTGTGATGTTGTCCAGAGTGTGTTTCTTTTAACTATCTTGGAAAACATGTTGGTTACTATTCCCTGTGATAAAAACAATGCTGTGTGTGAAAGCATCTACCACACAGTTCCAGGAGGACAGGGGGATTCAGTGTGTGTGTGAGCCTCTATAAGATAGAGCCAGTGGGAGAGATCTACAGGATGTGTGTGTGTTTCTCACCTGGGTATAGTGACACACTTTGTGTTGCTGTTCTGTGTGCTGATGGCTTTCTCCAGCTCATCCAGCTGCCCAGTCTTCTTCAGCTTTTTCACCAAGCTCTTTACAGCTTTTTCACACCACTTCTCCTCCTGTCCGCCTCCGTTCTGCTCCCCTACTCCTCCCCCTGCACCTCCACTCCCAGCTGGAGTCTTCTTCCAACCCAGGAGGCGTTTCACTACTGGGGGAGTGAAGGGAAGGATGGAGGACATGGTGGCTTGCTTGTGTGTGTGTGTGTTCCTTAAGTGTGTTTTGATATCCCGTGTAATCTGACCTTAAGATAAAACAGGGAGAGGGGAAGGAGGGTGGTATGGATGATGGGTTGCTTTCCAACTGGAGAATTAAAAGGCTATATTTACACAGAACTTATGCATGTATTTCTTTAATTAATGTCTGGCCAGAACTAAGGCATTGGACTTAAGGAGTCTAGGGGAAATGTCTGATGAAAAGCACAAAACCCGGGGAGCAGAGGGTAGTACATCCAGAGAGACCTGAGAAAAAGGAAGAAAAAGAGAAATCAAACATGAAAACGTCACTGCTTAAAATTTTTGTCAGAAATGATCACATCAGATGCGCCCACACATCCAACAGTTGTTCTTTCCAAAGCGATAACTATCACATATCTGCCACCAACGCTCCCACTATGTACAGCACGGGTTTCAGTTCAGTCATTTCACCACAGAGTCTTTTTCATATGCAGCGCCTGATTCTCTGTGGAATAATAATAATAATAATAATACATTTAATTTATAATACGCTCAAACTGCTGGTGCAAACTTTGACATGCCCTTGTGCAATACTGCTTAGTGCTTTTTGGGTAGCAGAGCACAAGCGAGGGTGCCACCACATGAAAACACTCAGTGATGTACATCTTTCAACACAGAGCTATTTTTAGGGGGTCTACTGGACACTTGATTTATCCTGCATGTCTAAATTATACACAAGTTGTATTGAGACACTATATAGTGCACAACTGATTATCTCAATTTCAGAATTTCAACAAGGTCAACGCTGCTTTCCGTGTCAGCAAGGGCATATTAATGAAAAGCCCCAAATCCACTGTGTCTCCCTGAATAAAATGCTCAAATAAAATGAAGTGATGCCTGAGAACAGTGTTTTTTATAAAAAAATAAATGAATAAAAAATAAAAATTTGATAGATCTCAAGATTCATATTCACCAAATCTGGCCAACGATAAGGCGGGGCTTAGGTGTAATATAGGAAGTTGAGTTTGAAACATTCAATTTTTCATAGGCAAGTTCCTTCTAGTGAGTAAAATCTGAATTATTAGAGTGAAATATAATATATACAAGATAGATATCCTCCAGTCCGATCATATGCACCGAATTTGGTCTAAATCGAACTAACAATTGAGATATTATGGCACAAAAAAATAAGAAATAATAATAAAAAATAATAGAAATAAAGCTCCCCCTATTGTTAGAAATATACAACTGACCTTTCCCTCCAGTTCTTCCTCACATTAAGGTCTATGTAGGCATAAAGTTAAAAACAAAAAAATCCATGAAATAGTTTTTGAGTTATTGCATCAACACAAAGGATGTGCAGCAGCCGCGAAGCAGCGATGATGATTACATAATATCCCCGGTTTTCCGGTGGATTACTAATAGTGTTAGTAATGCAAGACATTTCAACATCAAATTTGCAGGGCCGTAATTGAAAAAACTAAAATCTTAATGGCGGTTCAAGTGTGCAGATTTTTCCTTTATTTAAAAAAGAAAATCAACAAGTATGCATCATAATCACCAGACTGTCTGGTCATGGGTCAGGTGGTTTGCCTCGCAGATGCTGTTCATACAATTGTAGTTCTGCACAAATTTCTTATAACTTGAACATTATTCTACTCCCTATACATTTGCATTATGGTTATTATTCAAAGAAGCAATGGCTGAGATCCTGTATGACAATAAGTGGATTAGTTTCATTGTTTGGTCCATCATTAAATATTCAGTATAACTTCCATCAATATAATCATACAGCAGCAGTTCTATTCCAGTTGTAAACCGAACGCATCCTATCATCACTGAAACTAATGTTCACCCGCTCACACATCATTTTCACACCATGAAGCACAAACGTTTCACAAATCAATTCAAGAGGATTTCCAACCACAATCACAGGTAAGAAAGTCACTGACGTTCAAACAGGATATGGCTCCACGAGCCGATGTTTCTCAACGGGCAGTACGTATACGACGAGGTATTTTACAGTTTCGTGAAGGAAGCTTGAGATTTATTTAAGAGTCAGTGTGAAAAATAGCACTCATGCATAACCCCGAGAATAGTTTTATCAGTACAAGTAAAAAAAATAAAAATAAAAATCTAAACGTACGTCCAATGATTCAGTAATCCTGTGCAATTGGTAACTACTGAAAGTTGCAGAGAAGAAATGCAATCGTGTTTACTGGGAGCGAAATATTGGATACTGAATGACAGATGAATGTCAATTAATTATTTGGGCTGTAACGTAGCAGCGCTTCAGCTGAAAACACAGAGAGAAGAATTCTCTCAGCTACTCAGTGCACTAGTAACGACAATGTCGTTAAACTCTTACTGTACGATTAAGTAAAAAAGTTGTGCTGGATTGAAAACACTTACCTAAATGCTGTGTCATGACATTTTAAAAAGGCATTTTTACCTTCCGAACATTTATTGAACTGATCAGGGGGTACTTGGCAGAAAAGAAAAGAAAAAAAAATCCTACAAGGGTACATATTGAAAATAAAACAGAGATCCCATGCTATTAAGCAGTAATGAAACACATTATCAAACAGTAAGTTCTCGGTTATTGGCATGAGCTCTAACCTGCGTGTAACCCTTATCCTGCGTAGCCCTCGTTCTACGGCCTAATGAGGAGACGCACATGCTCAGTCCGAGCAAATCCAGACAGGATCTACAGAGAATACTGTAATTTAATTATTAAATCAAATCTGAATACTTATCTTCTTCCATGGGCTCCGTTCTCTCAAAAGAGAAACACTAAGGTTGTGCGGGGATCCAAGGAGTGGATTAATGATGAATGAGGGTTAAATAAGGTAGGTAAAACGGCCGGGGAGGAAGGGATCACTGACATCGGCATGTTACTCTGAAAGTCCAAGCTTCTTCTAAGAATTAATTTCACAGGCTTAACCCTTGGACTGCTTACTAATAGCGCAGGAGTATGGATGGCTTTCAGGAGAAGGCAGATCATGCCTGAAAATAATAAAATGCGTTCATAAAGACACACTATGCTGCTCTGTGCCACCAGTGTCTGATTTAATAAACAGATGCATTACTGAAATGCTACTTTCAACATGTGTAATCACAAAATTCATGACAATTTCTTTTAGTCATCACTCAACAGGAGTTAATTGGCATATCTGCAATTGAGCCGAGTAGGAAACAAAACTTTGGCTCTGGTGCAGCTTTCTTTTTTTAAAAATTTTCTCTATTTTTTTCCTGAACTGTTGCACAATTTCAACTACTTTTTGTTGATTTCCATCTATCATTAACCCATAAGAACCCAGACCTATTTCTCCTTCAAGAACAAAGATGGTGTGTATAAAGTAAGCCACGTGTGCGAGAATTTGAGATTATTTTTTTAAATACTGCGTATTGCCAGAGATCTGCGATATTATATATATTACATAATATTCTATGTATCAGGCGTTTATGGCTTCTTGGCCACATTTATGGCCACATTTCCCTTTAATTTACAATTCCACACATCAAAGTAGTTACTTTGATAATTGGGTTTTACAAGATGCAAAATGCATAGAATTTGATAAAAAATATGTTGTCAGAACTGGTTAAATGTAATATTGGACATGCTACTAAATCGTAAGAACAGTTAAATAAATTGAAACTTTCCTTTAGTTTCAGAAAACAAGCAGAAATACTCACTTATCGAGTTCTGGGGTTAACAATAACTTTTCATAACATTTAAATGGTTGGGCACACACGAATCAAAAAGGTTTTCTAATGGGTTAAATATCAGAACTTCCCACTGACAATGATTGTGGCTGCATTTCTTATTTGAAGATTAAAGTGGTTTAATTTGCATTAAAAATGGGATTGCTAAACATAAAATCTAGTTTATTGGACTTATATTTCTTCTCATTTATTAAAATCAAATTGTTTAACCTTTTAGAAAAGTTTGACACATTTCTCCCAAACGAGAATATGCATTTAAAGAAGAATATAAGATAGAATAGTAAATGCTATCCCTTTTAACTTCGATGTCCTTCAAACTTGTATGCTTACTTTTTTTCTTATTTCAAAAATAATCCAGCTTGAAAGATTTCCTCTTTTTTGTACCAATATATCAAAATTGGACTACTTGAAAACTAGTACTTACTGACAAAATAAGTTAAAAAGAAATTCAAGGATACAGCTTTCTCTGGTACTTTCCATGACATTGAAAGGGTTTGTGTAATTGTGGTTTCTTATGGGTTATGGAATAATCCATGAGAGATATTCCACCGACAAACAAAGAAAATTGCCAAATACTCCATGCAGGACAACAAAGTACCCCTAGATGTACATGCATTTGAAGAATATTGCATGCATAATACATCATAATTATCATTATTTAAGAAGGATCTTCAAGCAGACACCATTCTCAATTAGAAAAAAAAGTCAAACATAATAAGGAAGGTGCATACTAAATACAATATGAAATGAAAATGACAGCTAATCAGATAAGAAGCCATTAAATTAATCTGCTAGATTTAATGGAAGATGTTTTGGAAGTCATTTTAAAACATAACACTGATTCTGCAAGCCTCACATAAACAACAGTTTCAGTATGAGGCTGCAGGAACAACATAGAGACGTGACCACTTGGCAAAATAAAGGATGGATTAAAGGGGGGATTGTTGTTATGGATTGTGCTAAAGGTGGGTGCACAAAGGAGAAAGGTTAGACCTGCTGTGCTGAGGAGCAGAAGACCTTGCTGTTAGTGGGATCCTCTCAAAAGTGAACACAAAGTCTCAATGTAAGGAACAAAAAAGCACAAAACGTGCTGATGTGGCCACAGTGAATATATCTTCTCTGAGCGCTGACCACGGCTGTCAGGGCCTTGTGGGTAGAATAAACAAGGTTATTTTGTCTGCATTGTTTCATCTTTGTGTGAGAAACTGTGTATTTGGGTTAGTTCTTCTACGACACGATAGCGATCCACACAACGAGCCCACGGTTTTAAGAATAAGCTAACGCTACCCACGGCACTCTACACCAAAAACACAGAGTGGACTTCAACAAAGACACAGAGAGAAGAGCTGCTTTCACTGCTGCGTGTCGTTTGCAGTGTTGTACAGATATATTCAGATTTCTTTTGTCTCCAAATGACTGATAGCCCCCTCTCCTCCTCCTCCTCCTCCTCCTCCTGCCTTCGCCTGCAAAGAGTCCGAAAAAATCCGCTAGCAGCTTTGCTACTTTGTGTCACAGACAAATAAACACGTCTGCCGCGTGCTCTCCGGCTAGCAGTTCAATCCCGTTTCACGGTTAAAAACACTCACCCGACAAGGAAGCGAGAGGACGCTGAATGTACGCTCAGGTTCATGTCTGAAAAGCCAGGTTGTTCATTTTTAAAAATTCAAGCAGGGAGACTTTAAACTGTACCACCTCCGAGCCGCCGGGATGATGGCCCCTCATTCAAAGCTCAACCAAACTTGTGTCGCTTCATGCAAAACAGAAAAGGCAACTGAAACACCTAAGCCCCGCCTTATCTATATTTCTATTGGCTGAAATATGGGATTCACCCGATAACCTGTTGCAAGATGTAGATTTTATAGGTTCAAAGTAATGTCCGTCATAAGCTGTCACGTATGACGACATGTCAGTAAAGTTTATCAGTGCGTACCTTGATTGTCTTTTTAGATTGAAAGTGCGTACCTTGATTGACCTTTTACAATTGCATCGTGGATAATTCGTAATAGAATGAAATACAATAGAATGGAATAGGATAGAATAGAAATGCTTGATCGCCCACTAAAGTAGTTATATTACGCCTATTATTTTCTCAGATATCAGTTTTGATTTAATCCATACAATAAGTGCTTTACGTGGATTGGTTTGATTGCATTTCTGTGATTGTATTTGTGGTGATATGACAAATCTCTGTCGCTTTTGTGCTAAATGACCATATGACTGCAGTTGAGTCAACCTTTCCTTTCCATGGAGCATTTTGGTCACATTATGCAAATATTTAGATACATATACCTGCAGAACCTGCATGCAAAGGAGCACGTTTCTCTGTGGAGAGATAATCATGTGGTGAAACTGCTTCCAGAGATCAACTCGGTTTGGCTCTAGAAAGGCACCACATGCCAACCTTGTGAATGCATGTTCCTCATCTTTCACAGAGGAAGAGACCAGTGCGCATGCTCACTGCGTCCGGTCACCTGGGACCTGTTGCTCAGCTGCGGCTCTCTTAGATGCGCCGGGAGAACGCCTGTGGAAGATTTGACGGATGTTTTTCTTCATCCTTTATCATCATGATCATTAATGATGCGCTACAGATTTGCCACGTTATAATCGGATGAAAACACTGGAAAAAGTGGAAACCACGCGTCGTTGTGTCTTTTAACTCAGTTGGCTTTGCCGGAGAAGACATCTGTAAGTAATTGTTTGATTTGTCTTAAATCCATCAACCTCAGCTGGTTTGACAAACAGGTGTTAGAAGCAGAATCCATCAGAATTCATGTTGCATGTTGCTGGAAACCGTGTGTAGTAGACTTGTGGTTAACAGTCCGTATTTTTACATGTGAAATAGAGTTAATCTAAAATTGCTGCTGTCAGACATTAAAGGGTAAAGAATAATAAATGTTGAAGGGAAGATTGAAGCCATTCAAAATTAACAAATCAACAGTGTTTACCCGCCTTTTTCAAAGCTAAGGAGTTAATGTCTTTGTTACATATTAGATGTTCCCCATTGTGTCTACAGGAGCTGCATGGTGGATAAGGAAGCTTACTGCATGATGCTCAGAGTGTGTCGACTAGAACAGATAATAACCCTCACAGGAGCGTCACCATGGAGACACAGAAACTCCAGAGTGATTTCTGCAGTGTTCGTTTTTTTTTAGGTTTTTTTTAAGTATAGGTATATCATTGCTACCCTAGTTGTCTGATTTCATAGGAGATGGAGATTATAACCACTGTTGCTAGGTTGAGCCAGAGTTGATCATTTTGTCACCGGGTGTCATTAATTGGTCCCCAAGTAGGCATTTTTCTCCTCAAGTTGACGTGTTGGAAGTGTAAGCGACTTTAACCAGCCAAATAGTGGACTTAATTGAGATCGCTAGACAACTGGGTCAGATCATCTCCAAAACGACGGGTTATGTTGGGGTTTTCCAGTTCCAAGTTTAAGGAAGGATGTAGGTGAACTGGCCAAAGGGTCATTGGTGCCCAAGGCTCTAGGATGCACTTGAGGAGCGAAAGCTAACCAGTGTTGTCCGATCAGAACACAGTGCATCACAGACCGGTTATGATCTCCACAATATTAGGCGAATGGTTTTAAAGTTATGGCTGTATATCTCCTTATGTTTTATACTTTATGCGTGTGCGTCTGATTTGTGCTCTACAGGCAATGGGCAGATTTTGCAAATGCAACGGGAGACTGCTGTGCATGTGCCTGCTGCCTTGCATGATGACGGGCCACCTTCTGATTTATGTCATGGTATCCATATTTGTCACCATGTCCTACACGCCTCCTCAAAAAATACCCATCCACTACATCGCCCCAGGGATTTCTGCTAACACCTCCGCATTGGCCTCTCATCCACTTGGCCCTTTCTGGAACCTCCGGTTGGTGGACAGCGCCCTGTGGAACCAGCTGCAGCACGCTTGGGATCGTCAGCACAATCCAATATTGCGAGGAAACACGACTGGGACAAGGAGAAAGCCCAAAGCTAAGCCTTCATCCGATATTGAAGATGAATGCCTTTCCAACTGCACATCTCGCAAGTGTTCTGTCCCTCGGATGGATGATTTGAACGGCTTGCCAGAGCAAATCAAAGCATTTGTCTGGTCCATGCACTGCAGGGAATATCCTCTCCTTATCAATCAGCCTGATATGTGTCGGAGGAACAGTAGCAGCTTGGGCCCGGATTCTCCCCTGCTCATCATGGCCATCAAATCTCAAGTCAGGAATTTTGAAAACAGGCAGGCAATCCGCGAAACGTGGGGACACAGCGGGCTGGTGAAGGGGGAGTCTGATAAGAAAGATGGACTGGTGCGCACAGTCTTCCTACTGGGACGGCAGGATTCAAGCACAGGCCCTCACCCGGACCTCAGAAACCTCCTGGAGCTTGAGAACCAGAAATACGGGGATATCCTCCAGTGGGATTTCAGAGACACTTTCTTTAACCTGACCCTAAAGGACCTGCTGTTTTGGCAGTGGCTCCAGGAACACTGCTCCTCTGCCATCTTTGTTTTCAAAGGGGATGATGATGTCTTTGTTCGAACCAGCGCCCTTCTGGATTACCTACGCAAGCAGTGGGAGGAGCACAGCCTGAACAGAGCCCACACAACTGAAACGCATAAAGGTTTGGATTTGTTTGTGGGAGATGTTATCAACAACGCCGCTCCAAATCGGGAGCCATCCACTAAATACTACATACCGGAACGTTTTTACAAAGGCGGGTACCCACCCTACGCCGGTGGAGGAGGGGTGGTGTATTCTGGCTCGCTTGCCTTACGATTAAAAGCGGTATCTGAGAGGGTGCACCTCTTCCCAATAGATGATGTGTATCTGGGCATGTGCCTGCACAGGCTTGGCCTTTCTCCAAGCCACCACCCGGGCTTTTTGACATTTGATCTCCCAGAGATAGACAGAGGTAACCCGTGTGCTTACAAGTCTGTTCTGCTCGTCCACAGACGGACCCCAAAGGAGATGCTCACACTGTGGAAGCAGCTACGGCATCTGCCTAGCCGATGCTGAGGCTCATTTGCCTGCCAAATACAAAAACCCGAACCTCATTTGGGAAAACACATATGCATCTTCGTGACTGCACCGCCATTCGAAGCTGGTGGTGCTTTATGAAGGTCACCGCAATGTACCTTTACTCAAAAGGAGTGATGTAACTCTTAGCAGGTGACTGAGCTACCTCAAACGGTACTTTTATTCAGGACGTAGTAAAGGTAGACACGGTACTTTGTCAAATCAATATAGTTATATATTTGTTGCCTTTTAATTTGGAAGTTTCGTTTTAAGGACAATGTTATAACCCACTTGTTATTATGTTTTAGATGCGTTCTCTCGTCAACATATATTGATAGCAATCACGTTTTATTTAATTCAGCTGGCCAAAGTACTGTGAACATATTTTAAATATATTGCAGGCAAATTTCAACCTATGATTTAAATGCAGCTAGTCTGAAAAATGGACGGTTCTTCTGCCTTTCACAGTATAACTGTGAGTAATCATTTAAAGCAATGCTTGTATTTGGTTATCGTTAAGCCAATGAGGGTGATGGTTTGTAAAAAAATTTGTTACATCTGAGTTTACAATCGTGAAAGTGTAATATAAGAATAAAACTTTCTTTTTCAATGCAAAATATCTATCTAATTAAAAAAGTGGCAAATTAATTTTCTGAATGTCACTGAAGACAAAACTCTACCATCATTTTTTCTAATCAATAATAGAGCAATGATTTTGTAATGTTAACTATTAATGTAATATGTCTATTGCCTCCTATTTTTTCTAAATTGAATATTGCAGCACTATATGATGGTCAAGTGTGAAAAACCGTATTTTAATCAAATTTTCTTATTCATCTTCTTTGTTTTATGTTATTATAATCAAACTACCTTCTCGAAATAACACATTTTGTGACCATGCTGTGTCTATAAAAAGCAAATGATGTGGTCAAAATGCAGGAAAAGCGATACAAAACCCACAAGCCGCCTCTCTTGTGATAGGAAGTTTTGACTCAGAGCATTTCTACTCATCAGACCTTTAGAAACTTTGTTCAGTATCCAATAAGTAGCTGCGATATTCTACGGTCCACACATGAAAACCACAGTTGTGTGAGCGTGCTTGACATGAAATAATTAACAAATGCGTATTTAATCAGTCAGAGGAAAGTGGAGTCGTTTACACGGGAGACTAAAATTAGTATAGATCATGAGAATTTCTGTGTGTGCAAAAGATTTTTGGTTATTGTGCTATTTCAAAAGAATTCATGCAGTTGGAGGTAAATTTTGTCCGAGAAAAGTTAGTAGCTTAAGTATAATTAATTAATAAGGCAAACTATGTTGTATTATTTTATATATTTTTTCTAACCAACAAATTGAGCTAAAAATTGACAAATAATTATAAATCATAAATGAAGAATTAAACAATAGGTTTTGGGCCCAGAAATGATTGTGTGTAGACTTGTGTGGTCTCTTGACTTGTTTTGTGCTAACAGTGTGTGTCTTCAGAGTGATGTGGTTGCAGTGGAAGATCCCTTTAATTTAATGACATGAGTTTGAGTGACATCTAGTGTTCAGCTACAGGAAGTGCAAGATAATTCCTGAAATCACTGGAACATTCTGGAGACGTCAGCGCTGTAGCTCCACCCAGTGGAGAGGTGTGGTAAAGACAAGAATGTTCCTGAAGGTACTGGAGCTCCTCAGGTCTGAGTATAAAAGCTGGGACAGTCCCACTGCTGAGACAGAATACCAGAGAGGAGAAGACCTGCACAGAGTTTCATCTCACAACAAGAAGACTCAACACCAAACAGAGAAGATGCTGTGCTCTCGGGGATTCCAGTCTGCCCTCAGTCCATTCAGGGTCTTCTACTGTCCTGCACACAGCCTGAGGTCAGAGGTCAGACCTCTGCTCCACCAGCAGGATCTACTGCAGAAGAACCTTCAGGAGCTCCTTAGCAGTCTGGGGCTGATGGACAAACTTCAGCACCAGATCCTGGAGGAGACGGAACCTTTCCAGACCGGTGAGGCGGTGCAACCAGTGTCCCAGCAGTGGGAGAAAGAGGGAGAGCACTTTGGGCTGACCCTGGACACCCGGGGCTTCTCCCCAGAGGACCTGTCTGTCAGGCAGGTGGGCAGGAAGCTGAGGGTCAGCGGGAAGACGGAGAAGAAGCAGGAGGACCAGAGGGGCTCCTACTCTTACAGACTCCAGGAGTTCAGACGGGAGTTTGACCTGCCTGAAGGAACCGACCCCCAAGCCGTCACCTGCTGCCTGGATCCAGAGGGGAAGCTCCGCATCCGGGCGTCCGAAGCTTCACGTGTGGAGGAGGAGGCTGAGAGGGAGCTGAGTCTGAGGAGGAGCTGGGAGGAGAAACCCCAGCAGAGTGTGTGTCCACAGACAGAAGACAGCAGCAGAGAGACAGACAGCAGCTCACAGGACAGACCATAAAACATGGACTCTCCTCCATGCTGCTGCTGCTGCTGTGAGGTCAAACATGAGTTTAATACCAGAGATAAATGATGAGTATATTTGTATTGTTATTTAAGACGGATCAATAAAGATATTTCAACATGCATTCTTTGTTTTGTACTTTTTGATTGTTATAGGCAAGGCAAGTTTGATTGTGTAGCACTGTTCAGACACAGAGCAGCTCAAAGTGTTTTACAGACAATGTGATTAAAATTACAATTAAAGTGATGTGATGCATTAAAATAAGTAAAAGTTAGAATAACAACATTTCTAAATAATTAAATATTGTCATTTAGAAATACAGTTAAATGGGCGGCATTAAAAAATGGTAAATAAAAAAAAAGCAGAATAGGCAAATAATTAAAATCATTAAATATATTTCCCTTTTGCTTGTCACTCAAAAAGATAAATAAATTAAATGACAGAAAGGTCACTTCTTAGTGTTTGAACTGGAATTTATTGTTTCCACTTGTTCCATTTTATAACACTGATTTACTCTCCTTATAATATTGAAAATATTACAAAATTCATAATATTTACTTTACTATCATAAATGACTCCTTGCATCTCTTCTTTATTTCTTTATTTCTTTTTATTTTCTTTGAGCGAGCGAGTCATGATAAACCTCCTCATTGTTCTTCTGTGATTCACATCTGGAACATCTGCTGTGGGAGTTTTTCTCCTTGAACGTGGTCCTGAAATTCAGTTCAGAACCGCAATCACAACATTTGATCTTCTCAGTCCGGTGAAGGTTTGACATCTGGATTCATCTGGTCTATAAGCTGCCCTAAAAATATAAGAAAATCTAAACTAAAACCAAGTACGTATCATGAAACCCTTTGATGTCCTCACCCGGGAAAAAACATGATTTAAAAAAAAAAAAAAAAACGGATATTTATTAATTTTATATCTTAGACACTAAAATTAAAAGTTTGGTCAAGCATAGTTTTAAATAGGATAAAAAAAATTCAAACTCATATCTAATTATTTCACGATGAAACTTTGTTTTTCGTGGAAAATAGTCAGTTTTGATTAGAGAAAGTAAAGCATGTTTTTATAAAACTATTTGTTCCTCATTGGACTTTCTTGTTTGTGTAAAGTCCTCTAACGCTTTAATATGCCAAATTAATCCTTCTCATTGAATTGGACCTTTTCTGTAGCCGTGGTTGGTGCCTCTTCCTCGGTGACCCCTCGGACCTGTGGAGTCCCCCAGGGCTCCGTCCTTGGCCCCTTAGTCTTTAGCATATACATGCTGCCGCTGGGTCATATTATAAACACATTCAGTCAACTGACAAAATGTTCTCAACCAAAACAGATGAGCAACAATAGTTCTAAAAGTATTATGGTCTGTAAGCAGCAGATGAATTCACCATTAAATTCTTACTGATTACTTGTTTATTTTCCTCCTCCTACTGATTTCAGTTGATCGGAACGGCCTTCTCCAGTGGTGAAAAAGGAAACAATATTAGATGTTGTGTTGGTTTATTTATGAAGATGGAACAAGCCCAGACAATTACTGACTCATTTAATAATCCTTTGAAGGACATTTCTACCATCTGTCTTTATGCAAAACTAACCTCACATCATTAATCTTATGATGTGCGATAATATAATGTAAATATAAAATCCATTTAGGGGATGAGAAAATTATTTCCATTTAATTTGCTGCCCAGCATGTAGTCAGTGTGAATCACTATTGTTATTATTATTATTATTATTATTATTATTATTATTATGTAGGACACAAACTGAGAAAAACTAAGTGGGATAGAAAAAATATATATATTTTGATTTGTTTCTGAAAGTTAAAAGTTGTGAGGAAAATATAGAGTCTTGTAAGTACAGTAACAAAGTATATGTACTTCGTTATTTTCACGTCCGATTCATTATGGATCTTAAACTGTATGATGTAATTATGAAAAATTATCTTTTAAGGCATATATAAAGGTAAACACCCAAAGTCTAAAATAATAAACTGTATGTAAATATAAATTATCTTGTAGTTTATACCAAAATATCACACTTTAAAGAGAAGTGATAGAAAAACTGTATTTGAGATTAAACTTGTTTATTTATTGTACTCAATAAAATACATAGACACATGTTTGACCTCACAGCAGCAGCAGCAGCAGCAGCAGCAGCATGGAGGAGAGTCCATGTTTTATGGTCTGTCCTGTGAGCTGCTGTCTGTCTCTCTGCTGCTGTCTTCTGTCTGTGGACACACACTCTGCTGGGGTTTCTCCTCCCAGCTCCTCCTCACACTCAGCTCCCTCTCAGCCTCCTCCTCCACACGAGGAGCTTCGGACGCCCGGATGCGGAGCTTCCCGTCTGGATCCAGGCAGCAGGTGACGGCTTCAGGGTCGGTTCCTTCAGGCAGGTCAAACTCCCGTCTGAACTCCTGGAGTCTGTAAGAGTAGGAGCCCCTCTGGTCCTCCTGCTTCTTCTCCGTCTTCCCGCTGACCCTCAGCTTCCTGCCCACCTGTCTGACAGACAGGTCCTCTGGAGAGAAGCCCCGGGTGTCCAGGGTCAGCCCAAAGTGCTCTCCCTGTTTCTCCCACTGCTGGGACACTGGTTGCACCGCCTCACCGGTCTGGAAAGGTTCCGTCTCCTCCAGGATCTGGTGCTGAAGTTTGTCCATCAGCCCCAGACTGCTAAGGAGCTCCTGAAGGTTCTTCTGCAGTAGATCCTGCTGGTGGAGCAGAGGTCTGACCTCTGACCTCAGGCTGTGTGCAGGGCAGTAGAAGACCCTGACTGGACTGAGGGCAGACTGGAATCCCCGAGAGCACAGCATCTTCTCTGTTTGGTGTTGAGTCTTCTTGTTGTGAGATGAAACTCTGTTCAGGTCTTCTCCTCTCTTGTATTCTGTCTCAGCAGTGGGACTGTCCCAGCTTTTATACTCAGACCTGAGGAGCTCCAGTACCTTCAGGAACATTCTTGTCTTTACCACACCTCTCCACTGGGTGGAGCTACAGCGCTGACGTCTCCAGAATGTTCCTGCCTGATCTGGAAGTTTCCTGTTGAAAACAGTATTCCAAATCAGCAGAAGGATATTATATATATTATTATTAGTATAGCAATAGTAATTATAAAAAATAGTATTAACAATGATAATAATAATAATAATAATAATAATAATAATAATAATTAATACTACCCCTACTAATAATATATGTATATATATATATATATATATATATATATATATATATATATATATATATATATATATATATATATATATAATAATAATATTTTTATTATGATAACAGTAATCATGATTATCATAATAATAATTACAACACTAGTAATACTAATACTACTAATAAAAATAACAATAATAATGAGAACGATTGTTATTATTATTATTATTGCTATTATTCATTAATTCTAATCTTTCTGGAAATTAACAATTTATTTTTCTAATGTTATATTCATAAAAATACATTTTTGGTCAAAAAAAGTCACCATTTTAAATTACATTTTAAGAAACAGGTCCTTCTCCATCCTGTGACTTTTTTTTGTCTCAGTTCGTTTCTTTTTAATAATCATTCTCTGTAATTGCTCCCCACGTTAATGTTATTATAATTTATGCAATAATACTTTACAGTAAACATAAAGTGACATCATAACATATATTATTTAACAATATTGTTTAATAATGGAAATTTCCCAAAAATAAATAGGAGTGTTCAATATTAATAAAGTATATAATGTATGCATTGGATTCATTTGAAGGAGTTAATAAAATGTTTTGCCCTTAAAAATGCTCTGATTCCTTCAGGTGTCCTGAAGGGGCGTTTCTGTTGGCATATTATCTTTTCTAATACTATAATCATGAAATTTGCTCATTTACAACACTAATAAGACTCAGGTCTCAGTATATAATTAATTTAAGACTGAGCCATTTAGACTGCCTTCTTTCCTTCTATATGATGATAAAAATAACATCTGAAGTTAGGCTTCCATCTCAATGCCAGCATTTAAGAGTAAAACATTATGTATACATGAAATATAAACTCCAACTACATCCAAAACAATCCTTTGCAGAGTTTGGTCAAAAAATACCACATGTGAATACTCTACATTCCAACTTTTTTTATTTTAACCATGTTTGAAAGTGGGTGTGGGGCAAAGCTGAAACCATTTTCCAAGGTGGTCAAATATAATAATCTACGTATAAATTGAGAGGACACTTTTCTAGTTAGTTGACACCTGCCAGTTCTTTAAACTATCATAACAAGCAACTAATGGTTGTTATAAAGTCAGGATTTCCTTAATTCCATCAAATAAACACTGATTAGAATATTTGGCGAGTGCCAAACCAGAATCCATGGAAGACAACATCTGTTAAAACAAAACCTTTCTACACAATCTGATCATTTTCAACAAATCGTCTGGTGTATGTTTCACATCTCTCCACTAGATGGCATCATTTCCCGCCGTAACACTGACGGACAATATAAACTCCAGTATTGTTCTTGTTATGTCACCTCTTTGCCACTAGACCTCATCCTAGTTCAGAAAGCACAACTATTTAACAAAGACACGTGAAAATAGCCTGATTATAAACGGTTTATGGTTTCTAATTAATTGTTGTGTTTTTTTATTTAATTCCTGATATTCTAATATGGCTGGTTTCAGGTTTAATCCTGGAGCAATCACAGTGATGCGTGAATTAATCATACAGATATTTGGTAGTGTGACAGGAGTGTCAAACTAAGCTACATAGAAACTATACAACCCAACAAGGAAGCGGCGCAGCACGGCCAGTGAATTCTTGTGGGTGCTATTGATGTGATGTAACTGTGAGGAATCTGAATATTATTTTTTATAGTTTGTGGACATTTTCCTCTGCTTCCTTTGTGCTTCCGTATCCAGAGTGAGAAAACATTGACTGTGCCAGAGAAGTAGGGCAACGACACAGAAGGCAGATTTTAAACCCCACAGTTCTCTTTTCAACATATTCTATCTCTGCCTCAAAAAAGGAACACGGGAAGGATGATGAAACCTGGACGGGCACAGACGGCGCTCTGCTGCTCGGGGATATTGTGTCAAGCCTGATGTCAAAATTTTTGACACAGAAAGAGAATATATGATTGTTTGGGGGGGTTTTTTTGAGGTGGTAGAGCTACTTTTTTTTTTTTTTTTTGGCAGGCGTTCACCTTTGGATGAACTCCCCAAAGTGAAAGGAAGATAGAAGTACGGAGGAGGAGGTGGAGGAGGATGAAAACGAAAAGGTAGGGAGAATGGTGGAAGGATGAGGAGGATGACGAGGAGGAGAAAGCAAGCTCAGCTCCATGTAAATCATCCCCATTGTTCTCCTAATGCTGCTTGAATGCTCAAACACAGACATAGGGGAATTGGCGGGACATTTCACAAACACATACACACACACACACACACACACACACACACACACACACACACACACACACACACACACACACACACACACACACTTGCACACACACGTACACAGCCGTGCACACACACAAAAGAGAATCTTGGGAACAAAGTCGGACTTCCTTGTTCCTGTCTGAGTTTGTCCCTCACAATAATGGTTCTTAATGCGCCATAATCCCCTTCTTTCCCCTGAAAACATAAAAGAGATATCCTCATATCTGTGTAAGTGGTTCTGACGGCCACCAGCTCATCACAAACACACGCACATACTAACACACACACACATACACATAGCTACATCTCATCAACATGCAGTTATTCCTTTGGCTCTGGATCTCAGGCTGTTAATTGGCTGCCAAGCAGAGTGTGTTTATATGTGCGTGTGTGTGTTTCTGAGTGTGTGTGTGTGTGTGTGTGTGTGCGTGTGCGTGTGTGTTTGCGTCTGCACTGCAGAGCCGGGGTTGTTCAGACATTCCCGTCACGTCTCCGAGCCTCGATTAAGACGTTGCTCCAGTTTTGAACAGACAGGCATGTGGGGAGGAGGGGAAGAGAGGATGCAGCAGGGGGGGGAGAAAGATGAGAGAGCGGCAGGAGAGTGGGAAGGTGATGAGACGGGACTCGGCAAAGGAGAAACAAGTGAGAGGTGAGAGAGAGAGAGAGAGTGAGAGAGAGGGAGAGGGAGGGAAATGGTGCAGTGGTCCTGGAGCTGATAACTCTCCTGTACTTCCTTCCTTATCTCGGTTATAGAGGTGAAACCGAGGAGGCGTCACTTCAGGCATCCACTGTGGAGAGGCAGCGGGAAAGGTCCTGCTCATTTTCTGCATAGACAATGAGAGGTGACTCACACACTTGGCTGTGTGTGCGAAGCATAGAGAAGACTCCTGGTGAAGACTTTCCGTACAAAAAGGGGAGCCAATCTTCTAGATGATGAAGAACAATCTTGTCTTGAATGCACGTATGCTGTCATAAAACCGTGAGACAACTTTTTTGCGGCCTTGCAACATTTTGTTCAGAATATTCAATCGATCAATCTTTATTTATGTAGCGCCAATTCACAACAACAGTTGTCTCAAGGTGCTTTCCAGAAGAGCAGGTCTAGACCAGCTCTTTATATAATTATCTACAGGACCCAACAAATTCCTTCTTGAGCAAGCACTTGGCGACAATGGCGAGAAAAAACTGCCCTTTAACAGGCAGAAACCTCGAGCAGATCCAAGACTCAGGGTGGACGGCCTACCGCCATGACCGGTCGGGTTTGAAAAAAAAGAGAGTGAGAGCGAGAAAGAGAGAGACGAGGTTGAGGAGAGATACAGACGGGGGAAAAAGCAGCAAAGATCATAAGTCCATGATTCAAGTGGTCTGTGGTATCCACCAGAAATGAAAGGTCCTGCAGCCATCCCTGAGATTGTAATCCCATCACTGGTTTTTCTCCATGAATTGTCTGATCTCCTCCCGTAGATCAAAGAAATGCCTCAGTCCAGCACCCCTGCTTAACCATCTTACTTCAGTGTGGTATGGTAGGGTATGAGTAACGTGATTGTCACCGAGAAGGCCGTCAGACTGACGATGATTCAGGCCTTTGGCTCGGATGAAATTAACAGTTTGGACAACCACCTCCATGACGTGGTCCATTGCAACACAATGCCTCCTCGTGCAAAATACAGTGAAATGTCCAGAGACCATCTCCTCCATTAGCGGCTTGTACATTCTCTCTGAATTTTGTCACAACACCTGCTTTGCAGCAGCACCTCCATGTATAAATATGGCCGGTTCAGCGATATATATGTCAGTGCTCTAATTGATCACAGCAGAAAATGTAAGAAATGACTTGACTTTGTGTTTCAACTGCCTGTTTAAATCTACCGATAGTTCCGATATCCTCTCTGCCACAGTTGTCCTCATCAGACTAATGTTTGCAAATGCTTGTCGTTTCTCGGGACACACAAGTTCTGCAGCCTTCATCATGCATGTTTAGACAAACTCCAGTCGGAATACGGCTTTGATGCTAATGCTATTTCATTGGCAATTAGGTAGCAGGCTTTTACTGCTGCTTCACCGACCTCTGGGCTCCGGGTGAAAAGTGACTTCTGTTTCCTCAGACTCACCAGCAATTCATTTATCTTCTCTCTCCTCAGTTGTCCTTGCAAGATGTCGTATTTGTCGTCATGATGAGTCTCATAGTGGCGCCGAATATTACATTACATACACCGACACTTGTTGATTACACACCGAGCACACAGGTTTCCCATTCATTTCTGTGAATAAATAGGAAGCGGCTCATTTCTCTCGGAAAACTCCACACTCGGTATCCACTTTTCTCACTTTTGACAAAGACATTTTGGCTAATGAGGTTGTGAAGGTGAGTAGACAATAAGGTAGCCTACACCGTAATTAGCAGAAGGTGCATTGCTACCATCTGCTGTTCAGTCTGAGTACCAGAGTTGTGCCTCTTCTTCTTCTCTGATTAAAACTGTTCGCCCCTAGCGGATGATTTAGGAATAGCATTTTATTAAGAAGTTTGTGACTTTTAAGCATTTTTCACTTTCAAAATTCATCCAGCGGGCCGGATTGAACCCCCTAGCGGGCCGGTTTTGGCCCGCGGGGCGTACGTTTGACACCCCTGCACTAGACGATACCTGGTTACAAAGTCAACATCACAGGCGTGTGTTCGTAAAGCAATGCGCCACTCACATCTTTAAATCGGCTCAATTTTAGATTCTAGGTCAATGCAGCTGGTTGATTATGACCAGTCTAAACTCTTTCCCGTACCAGTGCACCATGGGAGTTGATGAACTTCTGCCAAATCCCTTCTCTGCATCAATGTCTGTTGGCTTTAGAAAACTGTGGTGAGGCACTCTGAACCGTCCGTTTCCACCCACAATTAGCTTCTGCTCTGCAGCAAAGGTGAAATGAAGGCAGCATATATACGCTGTCAACATTTGAGAGGACTGTTCTCCCAGGAAAAAAATGACAGCATAAATCATTACGGCAAATCGTCAAGTCTACACCGGTGACAAAGCGCTCCAGCAGTCCCAGGAGTTATGAGTCTCCACTGTTGGGAGATAAGGATGAAGGAGCGTGGGCGTCACTGCTTAGCTGTAACTCCAACTGTTCTTGTGTGTCACTATCTCTCCCCCGATGTCCCCCGCTCCCTCGTCTCCGGACCCCCACTTAAGAACCTATTCAGTTGAGGGCTGCAGCACCTTTCTTTTCTTTCCCCCTCAAGCTGTTGGTGTTTTTTGTGTTTCCCTTCTTCAATGAGGTCTGACTACTTGCACAGAGTTAAACTGGGAACCAATCAATGACCAGGTGTCTTCTTCCTTTTTGAGTCTTTATTTGAAGGTCATAAGGTACCCCAACCGCATAGGGGGTCAAAAGCCAGTGAACTTCTGACGCTGGTCCCAAGTCCAGATAAATGGGGAGGGTTGCGTCAGGAAGGGCGAAAAAAAAAAACCTGTTTTTTTTTTTTGGACACAGAATCTTTTTTAAAGATAAACATCCCTTTATTATTATTTTATATTTGTACAATTTTAGTCATGTTTCATGTTTCTAAATCAGTTAGTTATGGTTATTATTATCATCTTTTTCCTACATCGTAGTCAAGTGTCATTATTCATATTTTAAGTTTTAAAATTCATTGTAACTTTTTAGAGTTGTGTTTATTTTCGACCAATGTTTCCTGAGTTTGGTTCAGTTCCTGTTTTCACACCTCCATTTTCTGGTTGTTTTTGTCTTGTGTGTGGAAGGGGTTGGTGGGTGGGCTATTTTTCATGTATGACATGTGCTACAAATAAAGTTTGATTGATTGATATGATGGATCTCCAGACGCCATGTTTGTGTGATGAAATACAAGTTAAGCCCATCGTTTGTTGAATTTTAGGATTCTGAATTGAAGCATCTACATTTAATTCTCATACTTAAGCTGTGACGTGAGCGGACCCTTGTGTTACTGCAGTGCAGAACACTGGTGATGTTATTTGGAAATAGAATCCTTGGGACTTGGAGTGAAGTCAGAATTACCGCTTCCTCCCACTTGACAACTCTATGATGCAGAATAACAGCGAGGATTCTGGGATATAATAGAGAAAAAAAAGGTGAAAAACTTGGGATGACAATTTATAAAAAGAGAAAAAGTAATCAAAACAACTCTGCAAACACACTCTCTCTCTTACACACACGCACACGCACACGCACACATAGACACACACACACAGATGCTGGGAGAAAACGGGAGGATAATTTGAAGGTTATGGATAGTGAACTTTCAGTTTATGCTCTAATGAAGCCATGTGAGACTATCTGACGTTTCTAGGTCGCGCATACACAATGTGAATAGTAATATTGTACACACTCATACGAAACACACACATCTCACTGCATTGCTCCTCTTATGTAATGAGCGAGAGAGAGAGAGAGAGAGAGAGAGAGAGAGAGAGAGAGGCACTCAAAACTAATCGGACACCGGCTCACACACGAACACACACACACACACACACACACACACACACACACACACACACACATGTGCGCACACGCACACAGCTGTAAGAGACCAGCTGGGTTTCAATGGACCCTGATATTCTGATTAAAATCAGCTCAAGAGCCCAATCAGAATTAAAGTGCTTCATATAAACAACTGATCTGGAATAAAGATTTCCAAACTTAATTTCGTACAGCTGCAGACGGGTCATATGAAGTATTTCAGAACTCCATTAAAAGGAAAACGCCACCATGTAAACAATGGGGTCAAATAGATTATTTTTCTGCCTGCGTTTTTAAAAAAAATTTTTTACGTGCACGCTCACTTGTGATGACCTCATGCAAGATGGCGGCTACAAAACTGCACCACTGATAATTGTTTGATTATTTTTTCTCAAAGAAGGATGGAAGTGAGGTAAGAAATATTGAAGATTGTTGAACTGATTAAAAGCTGCTAAAAAACTCCATTTTTAGGAGGTGATGGGTGGACTAGCAGGAGGATGATGTCTTTGAACATGCTGGTGATGTGGATTTTGAGGATGAAGTGAGAAACTACGAGTATTCTGCTTCACACGATGTTTCGGATGATGTTGAGAATGACTTTAGCACGTTAGCTGAACTGATAGCACTCGGACCGATGAGCTAGAACCACAGCCGGAGGAAGTATTCAGTATTTTTTCTTAGTCTCTGAAAGGTCTCCTCATTTATTATGTTTTTTCAGGCCTTTAATGTTTTAACCAAGAAAAAAAACATGAAAAAATGATTTCTATGCGCATTTTATTTCTTTGGGGACATTTATTTAATATCTTAGACACTCAAAATTTTACGTGAAATAAAAATTCAATATGGTTCATGTTTTTAAACAGTAAAAAAAGATCAGACTGATTAAATTATTAAATCATGATATTTTGTATTTCATGGGATTAAATCAGTTTGAACCATTTCATGTTTTCATATTTTATTCATTTCCTTTCGTGTCCCCCAGGGCTCCTTCCTTTGCCCCTTACTGTTGCCACTTGATCATATTTCAGTTTGGTCAAGTAGCAAACATTTTTTAATAAAAAATAAAGACACTCATAACGCACACAACCGAACAGTTGAGCAGGACAATTAAGGGTCAGCTCAAACTCTCGGTAACGTCTGTTTTAAGGAAACTATTTTATCCTTATGAACTTATTTTGGTTGTAGCAAGTTACCAAATTATGTTTAATAAGTTCTCACATGTTTTCATATACAAAAAAAACAAACATAATCATACTATACATAATCATACTTATAAAGTAAGACCTTCTCAATAGCCATGATAAATGCCTACCCTTCGGTGGTGCCTTTTGACCTGTGGTGTCCCCCAGGGCTCCATCCTCGGCCCCTTACTATTTAATATCCATGCTGCCGCTGGGTCATTTTATACGCAGGTTAATTGAAGTGGGACACATTTTTCTACATGAACTAGTGACTCAGAATGAGTCATAAGGTGTCAAGAGCTTCTATTTTCCTTCAGAGTCCCTCCACAACACAGAAACCAGTGAAGACAACAGCTTCCAGATCACTGAAGATCAGGCACGTCCCACAGATGTTCCGATTAAATGCGTCGCTGCATGTGCAGAGTGGATCACATTAGATCACATCATGTGAACAAATTAGTTTATATTAAGTTGGAATGATTTTCCCATAAAGCAAGCGCAGATAGTGTTGCTCTGTTTCCTAGTTGCAACATTCAAGTGACTTGTTTTGGTTTACCGTTGGTAATTAATCACGTGCGTAAATATTACGTATATCAGATGGTGAGACTAGATGACAGCTACCCGACCGCTCGGGTTTTATGCCTCATAAATGCTCAGCTAATGCTCGCTACCACGAGGTCATCACCCCCCATAACCGGACATTAGTGGAGAATTAAAGGAGAGAAATCAAGTAATGATATTAAACCTAATTGGCCTCATGTGTTTACAGCTGTGTTTGTTCTGTTCTTCACTCAAAGGCTAGAGGACCGGTCCATATATGGACCTTTTGCTCTTCTGTGAACGCTTACTTTTTTTCTGCTTTCGGTGACTGGGATTCTCTCGGATTTTCTTTGATGGTGTGAAAAAAAAAGTAAAAGTGAGGCCGTGTGTTTGTGAACGGCTCTGTGTGTTCTTAGAGTGTGTGTGTGTTTGTTGAGCAGCCGCGGTCTGAGTGATCTGAAGGTGCTATCGTGTTTGTTTGATGGAGGATATTTAAATAGGTAATAGAAACCAGCCTGCTCTCTGCACTATTGATTCATTAGTAGCACAAACACATGCATACGTGCGCACACACATACACACACAACACTCACACGCACACACAAACACACACACGTGCAAACTCACACACACACACAAACACACACTTACACATGCAAACACACACACATACACATACACAAACACACGCAAACACACACGCACACACACAAACACACACACACATAAGCTAATTTACACATGCAAACACACACACACACGCACACACACATGCACACCGACACACACACACACACACACACAATTATACATGCACACACACGCCCCCTACAGCCTTGTCTCAGAGAGGAGATGTCTGATACTCCCACGTCAGCTATCAACAACCTTTCATGTTTTAATGGATTTGTTTAACCTAATCCACATTAGCCCCCATCTGTCAGCGCCGCACACACCAACTCTTCTTGAGCGGTCCAAATCCATAAACTAAGTCTTTAAATGAAAACCATTTGTTTGATTGAAATTAAATAAATAATACCACAAACGACTCATCCTCCACCGCGAGCGCTCCCCACTCTCCTGATCCAAACTCAAACCCCAGAGTGGATTAGAACTAAAGGGGGGGGGGGGTCGGGTAACATCTTCAAATCATACGGAGACTTTTATTTCAAAATTGAGATTGTAAGAGTTTGGAATCCTTCTCTTGAATCAATGTCATTGTGTCTTGGGGGGAGCAGAAGGAACTCAAAAGCTTCCGTGGTGGAGGAAACGCATTTTAGGACGCAGTGGCTTCATTTATTCACAAAGGCGATGATTTCAAACCGGATAATTATCCCTGGTGGTATTACATTCAATCATTTGGACAGAGAAACCTATGAATTATAATGTCGGGGCTCCAAAAATTACAACATATAATCAGGATTTCCTTATTATTTCAAATGCAGGTACTTTTGAGCAGAGCCTGATCTTATTTTCCGCATTTCGATTTCTTATCAAACTAGATGATGTGCTGTAGCGGAGGGAAGAGCCGAAAAAAGAAGAAGAAGAAGAAGAAGAAGGAGAAGAAGGAGAAGAAGGAGAAGAACAAAGGTACTCAGCAGGACAGTTGCTGTGAAAATAAATTAAACTACTTTATTATCAGCCAATGACAAGAGCTACACACGACTGTCTGATTCTGGATAATAAAACACGGGATCCCAAAATGCCGCAATATTGGTCAAACACCTGCTTCTATATCGACACGTGTATTATTATTACAATGTTATTACATTATTATAACAGTCGGTCACAGCTAGGCTCATTTCTCCCTCATATATAAGATAAAAACTTGACTCTGATTAACTTGCTGAATTATAACTGTTATTATTTTTGCCGTTTTTTCGGTATCAGAAGATCATCAAGCAAAACTTTGAAATCAATCAAATAACTTGTGCCTGATGAAGGTCTAATCCCAGATCCGGTAAAAGATCTCGTGATAACGTAATCAGGAGGAGGAGTCTGTCTGTAAGCACGTGTCCTGTAATGTTTATCGCGCCCTCATAACAGGATCTGTCCGACCCAAAGCAACAATCCTGGCGCCGTGCCAGCTGGACACCGTCTGAAGTGAGACAGAAAATCCAAGACGTTGTTGGCACTTAACGGCTTTTGTCGTAATGTTGAACAGCGGCCGTCACTGTCGCAGCATTACGACTGCAATTTTGTAATGAAAGTTCAACGAAACGTACTTTCTTATCCGCAGTTTATCGAAACAAGAATCCTTGATAGGACTCGGACGCATGTTTATCCATATTTATACCCACTATGCATTGTGCCTGCAGTGATGTGCCTCTTCAGATTGCATCCTGGGATTTCACGAGAGCGTCGCCAACCGCAGCATTTTCCTGCGCGCCTTTGTTCTCCACGCGTGTGCCATTGTTCTCCGTAATGTGTTTTTTTTTTCTTGTGTGTGTGTGTCTGTGTATCTGTATGAAAATGATTAGCTGTGATGGATGCTAGTGACCCGATAATTGTGACAAGGACACAACATTGGAGTGGGCACAATGGCGATGCAGCTGCACGACCACTGCATTATTCAGACAGGATGGGACGGATGGGGAGAAGAGGAAGGGGAGGAGGAGAGGGAACAAGAGGGGGACAAGAAGGAGCGATTAGGCGAAGGAGAGACAGTGGGGACATGGGAGGGGGGGCGATTTATGAATAGAGTGTTGGTGGGAGGGGTGGGGGGGGGGGGTCGCTGTTGGATGTACAGTGCAGATGGATGGTTGTACTTGGGAGGAGAATAGGTGGATAGGATCGGGGGTGAACTAACAAAAGGGAGGGTGAGATGGATGAGTGAGGAAGGGTGTTGAAGTAGGGGTGGTCTCTGCACCCAAAGGATCAGACACGAAGAGTCAGAACCTACACACGCCTGGAAGTCCGCACCCTCCAACATCACAAGACCACTGAAGAACCGTCTGTTAAATACCTGTCGTCGTCATCTATGTGTTCCTTTGGTACAGGGAGTTTGACTGGCTTCTGGACTGGCGTTCGTATCTTCTGTGTCCCTCTCGTCTTCGCAGAACATCAAAGTTTCACTGTTCTTCGTCGGCCTGTGTCACTCTTTATATCAAAGAGAAGATGTCGGGAATATTATGGCATCGTATTCGTCGCGGATCCTTCGTGTGATAACGCCCAAACTGTTTCATGGATCATTTTCAAACTCCATACCCACATAGACCTCAGTGTGAGGAAGAGCTGGAAAAGGTCGGTTGTATATTTCTGACACTACGGGGAGTTTTATCTCCAACAGTATTCAGGCCATAAGTTATAAACCATTTGTCAGATGTGGTCCAAATGCGATATATGAATCGACCCGAATCACCCAAGGAAAATCTATCTTGTTATATGATGATAAATATATTTATATATATATATAATATATAATATTTTACTGTAATAGTTTATATTTTATAAAGAGCTTTTAACTAAAAATATTTGAACTGTAATTGAAGAAACGTCGTGACATGAGGTTGGGATAAGCTCTATCACCTCGAGACCCTGCACATGATAAGGGGCTACAGAAACTGGATGACTGGATGTCGATGGATTAAACGTCGCAGAGACACCAATCTTAAACACGTTTACATTATCTAACAATCTAAACTGTAAATATGAGTAAAATAAATACATATTAGCCTAAAGTTATGTTCTGTTATTCAGAGATTATATATAGAGGATATAAAAACTGTACAAAATTGGTATTTATATATACATATATTTATATATATATATATGTGTGGGTGTGTGTTTATACCGCCCCCTTGTGGACTTATGTAGTATTTCATCATCAAAAGTTTGGCACATTTTGTGTCCATTGATCAAACCAGTCCAAATGGAGAGTCCTCCTGGTCCAATCCCACAAAAACTCTGTTGAATAACATGTCCGTTTTGTTACTTTATAAAAAAAAATCTAATTTGATGTAGTAGTTATCAAAGACGTTCAGAATACATCCATTGATCGCTTTGCTACATGGTGTTACTGTGATATAATTCAAATGTTATATATTTTAGAGCCTTCTTTATCTGTATATACAAATTAAGGCTGGGTTAAAAATGTAGTTTTTTGTGTGTTTAATCACAGATTATTCACACATAGTAATCTTTTTGGTCGTGTCTGTCCGTTTATACCAAGGTTGTGCAAATATACCAGGTAGTTGGGAGTTATTTTAAGTTTATTTTGGGTATGCTATTAAATAAAATAAAATCAAAAATAAAGAAAACAAACAAATAAATAAATATAAAGGTACGTAAATGATCATATCATGATGAAGTTTTGCGAAAAAATGAATTTCTGGACATTTATTGCGGAATTACAAACATAAAAAGGAAATATGTGTTTCTCCTAGATCTTATATTAAAAACAAATCCCAAAACATGTAAATTAAATTAAAAAATCTCGGACTCCAAGGCCAGCATTAAAAAAAAAAAGAAAAGTTTTTGTTCTATTTTATATCTCCTTCCTTTAAGAAGCAATGTGACATGCTACAGCCGCAGCAGCAGCGAAATGTGAATTTTAACCAATCACCAATGACTGTCCTGCACACATACACACACACACACACTGCCCAGCCCCCACTCTAGCCCTAACTATTAGTGGGAACACCATGGGGACAGAGATAAAGCCTCCCATTGCCAGAGTACTAATGTGTAATCACTGCCGTTCTCAACAAGAGACAAGACAAACGGCGCCCTGGGGACAGTTTTTTGATCCTATGCTGAGTTTCTCCATCAAATCTCTGCAGTGTCAAGAAATAAAATGAACATTATGTAATATATATATATATATATATATATATATATATATATATATATATGTATATATATATATATATGTATTTTATGTAATGTTCACAAGATGCTGAATGACCCCGGTGACCTTCCGGTTTCTCTCAAAGGGTTTGAAATTGATAAATATAAACGTAGTAGCTTGTAACGTTATATAATTATGTATTCTATCTTTGGGCTTTGAAAAAAACGTATAAATTAAATACCAGAAAAGTTGGGGATATTATGGGATCACTATTGCCGCCGCTGATTGGTTGTGTTAATGCAATAAGTCAAAGCGTATTTCATGGATCATTTTATCCCTAAGAGCGAGGAAGAGCTGGATTGATTTTGGGAAATGTTGGTTGTGTATTTCCACCGCTAGGTGGAGATTTAGCTCCAAACGTTGTCAGGCTATAATTTCTCAACAGTTGGTCTGATTTAATCCAATTTTGCCGCATATGTTCTGACCCAAGGAGCTATTTCGTCTATCTATTGTTTTTTAGCCTAATAATTAATATTATACTCACTAGAAGGATCTTTTTATGAAAAACAATGTTTTTCGGACATAAATTCTTAATAGTAATTCCGATTTAGTTCAAATTCGGTTCATATGAATAACCTCAAGGAGATCGAGCATAACGTGCTTCACTTTATAATTCTTGTCTTAATCACTAGGGGGAGCTTTATACGAATAAACCGTGATTTTTGGACATAACTTCCTAACCGCACTTGTAACTGCGAGAAGAACCAAGAGTAAACCCAGAACTCACTTCTGGTTCTATATAGGTTCTGTATCTCTCATTTGGTCTGGTAACGCCATGGGATCCGCAATGATGAGCTGGAGAGTGTTGCTGGGGAGAGAGATGTCTGGAATAGCTTATTAAGCCTGACCTAACCACGGATAAGCAAAATAAAACTGGAATGGAATGGAAAGAAGAATAGACGCATATTACAGTTTGGTTGTTTTGCAGAGTTAATTGGAGTCTGAATAAAGATCTCAAACTCCACCATCTTTTTCCTGAAGTCTTTATTGACAATCAAAGAAATATCAATGACATTATACGCTTCACAAAACGACACAGGCCACATTAAACAAGGTTCCCGGACCACATGGGGAATGGATCCGGAGTTTAATATCCGAGGAGGAGGTACTTTTGTCGATATAGGAGAAGGTTAGAAGAGCCTTTCGCCGATAAAGTCAGGAGGTTCAGCGTTGCCTCTCCTGTTTTTTTGTCCTATCATGATCTATTTTAAGTTTTGCTTTTTGTTAAAATTTGTTCCGTCTTGCCTTTGGTGTCAGCGAGCCGATAAAATATGCATGATTTGGACTTTTCACCTTTCCGATTTTTATTCCTTGTATAAATCAAAGGAAAATGGAGCCTTTTATGGTTGGAGCTCATCCATGTTTGATGTGCAGCCAGGAGGGAGACCCAGATAATAGAAGCTATCAGAGACAGCACAGCATTCTGTGCACGTGTGAACGCGCGTGTGCGTGTGTGTGTGTGTGTGTGTGCGAGGCATGTGTGCAAAAGCTTATGTGGGCATCCTCTTTCAGATTCTGTTTCATTCCCAGGCATTAATGGACTTGAATGTAACATGACATAGACATTTCAAAGGTCTGACAGTGAGCTAAACGGGTTCATAGACGCACACCCACACACACACACATGATTATAAACACACACTCACATGTGTGTGTAATAAGCGTGTTAGAAAACTGACAGCACTCAAATGGAACATGAGACAAAATCAACTAAAGGAGGTGGCGGACGTGAGAACTTTCTTCTGATTCAGAGAGACTTTTGAACGGATGTGTGTCTCACCTCACAGCTCATTCATTTAGTCATTATTCATTCAGGAAAAATCATCTGCTCAAAGTATTACAAAGAGTCTTTGCCTTTTTCTGGGGCTGTACAATACAAACAGACTCTTCGGAGTGTTATCTCTCTAAGAGAAAAACCACAGAAAGCAAAATGTGGAATATAGCTGATCATCTGCAGGGATTGTCTTCGTAAATGTTTTACTCTTTTGCTATCTAAAATTCTATCTTTAAATCTGGTGCATATTAATCGACTGTTGGAGATCTCTATTGTATATTTCATATTTTACTCACTAGGGGGAGCTTTTATTTAAAAGAAAACACAGTTTTAACGGCATAGCTTCCAAACTTTTGGTCAGATTTAGTCGTACTGTGATGTTGTGTCTCTGACTATACGATGCATTTATACATGATATTCACGTCTCAATAGATTTTTTTACGACAAATAATTCAAACCCTTGACACCTGTAACACACACACGAGAATAAAATACTGGAAGCAATAATTGTTGGAGTGGAATATAATCTTCTCTAAACAGTAAAAGAAAGGATTCTGGCTTCTAGCTAATTGTTTAGCTAAAAAGCTAGCTGCTAAAGCTAGGACAATACATTTTTTTCATATGTTTGAAATAAGTCGGCAGTGAATGGACGAATGAATCTCCTCTACCACCAGTACGTCACACCCGATCAGCTCACAGTGGATGAGAGTTGGAAATTCTCATTGGACCAACGTAATGTCAATATTGTATTCTGGTTTTTGATTGATCGGGATGGACGTCCTCCCATCGGATCATCATTTCCCCTGATCTGGTGTATTGCAGGTCAGCATGAAAAACGGAAATACACTAGAATACATTAAATCGATGTAGTGGTTTTTTCCTCCTGGAGAATAGTGAGGGTTAGGGTCTGTCCTCCTCTGCCCTCCACCATTACTTCAGACAGACTGCCTTTCCACTTGCCTGCCCTCTAACTGTCGAAGCATTACTGGAATATCAATGATGGATTTTTTCAAAATAAGATATAACACATTTTATAAAAACTGTGTTTTTGTAACTCTGATTGGTATTTCAACCAATTTCTGTATTTATATTTTGATCTCCATTTCGCCTCTCAAAATCAGAGGAGGAGCATTTTCCTCTGATGATGACATAGGAGACAGAATTGAGTCCAGTGATGTCATTGTCAACGCAAAAATCCATTGTTCGTCAAGCAGTCCAAACGACAAATAATCCAGAAAGGAAAGAGGCCAAAATAAAACTTAAAACAAACCAAACACAATCAAGTTACAAACAAAACACAGTTTCAAAATTGATAGGCGTTAACATGTACCTGTAAAGTCTCAACGCCTCCAGTCTGATCAGGTAGATCCAGAAGCGTCTGTTTCCACTGGACACTGAAATGTAATCCACTCCCACAGAAGCTGCTGATCAATATTTTTTCTATCAAAATATAATAAAAAAAAAATTCTGAAGATAAAGCTGACTTAAGAATTCATTCTTCAGATTCTGACTTAATGTAAATAAATACAATAATGGAAACAGTGAGATGAGTAGAAAATGTGGGTTTTAGATTAATAATAATATTTAGCATTAATATAAAATAAAACGTAAATAAAACGTATAAATTGATATATTTAAGGAATATCTATCTAAATTACATTTTTTTTCTTTTTTAATTTTTTACAATCGTCTTATAACATTCTGAAAGTACTGTAATGGACGCCTTATGGCATGCGCACCACCGTTTGAGAATAACCGGTACTGATCAGTATACCCGCGTTTGTACGCACACACACACACACACACACACACACAGTTTTTATTGAAAGTCCGTATCCAGGTGATGCATTGCAGTCATTAGTGTTTCTGCACAGTAAATATAAAATGAAGACAAATGGAACGTTACAGGTCTCAGGTAAACCTCACAGCTACGAACCCATTCATACATTTATAATTCTCACATCATTAGAGCTGCGTATTTGTGCTCTCTAGTGAGCTGAAGAATGTTGATTGAGCTCATTTAAAGAAGAAGAAAAAAAAAAAGAACCCAGTCATCCCCGGTTCCACCACCTTATGGAATCTGAACATTTGTGTTTTTTTGCTCATATGGTTTGAGTTTAATAGAATTACACTGAAGAGAACGGATTGGAATCCACAGAAGGTAATTAGGCTTCACCTGCACCGCACATCAGGGCATACGGCCCTTAAGCAAGACCCTGGACTCCAATGTGCTGCCCAGGCGGCCCACTGCTCCTCGGTAATGGGTCAAGTGCAGTAATCTGAGATCTGCAGACCACCATGTTGTTCTGTATGTATGTAGCCTACTGTGTGTAAAAAAAGTGATAATAAAGAGTGAACAGTAACATTCATATCTTGATCTTGTGGGGGGGGGGGGGGGGGGGGCCACACCCAGCAGTTGGTTTTGTACACGCTGATGCACCATTAGTGCCAGTCCCAAACCTGCATAAATGATCGTGTGTTCAGCACGTTATTTTATTCTCTGCTCCACATTCCCAGACTTGGAGCGGAGCGTTATCTTAAACGGGGAAAGTAGGTTATTACAGCTGCACTAAGGTTTGTAAAGTGACAATAAAAAAAACAAAAACAATTAAGACATATAAACATGTGTGTATGTAGTCACACACAAATAAAGATACATTAAATAAAGAAAAATATAAATAAAGAAAAATAAGGTATACATATGGCAAAAGAGTCCAAATTACAGGAAAACAATTATATCAATTAAAGCAGTCCACATCAGAAGTCCAATTGTACAACTGGTGAACGTGTAGTTAAATGGACTGTACTTATATATAGAGCTTTTCTAGTCTGCTCGACCATTCAAAGGGCTTTCACAACACGATTCAGCATTCACCCATTCACACAGACATTCACACAGACATTCACACAAACATTCATACAGTGATGATAGAGGCTGCCATGCAAGGCGCCACATGTTCATCAGGAGCAGTAACCATTCACACACCAACGGTGGGGTCGTCACAGTTTCACCAGAGCATCTCGCCAAATTGTGACATCACTCCTCCAAATTAAAATTTGATTTGATTTTAAATCCTGCAAAACCTGTAACAGCACTAAAACGTAATTGTCTGCAGGACATTCCAAAACCTACCACTGGATAAAATTTCATTTCAATCCGTCCATTGGTTTTTCTGTAATTTTATTCACACAGATTACGGACCAAGGGGCAGGCAGGCAGACAGGCAGAGAGACAGACAGGCAACATTACATCTTTCCTCGGCAGTGGTTAAAAAACAAAGCGTGAGTCAAATCATGCGGCATTAAACGCTTTCCTGCAAAAATATGTTAACAAATGTTATGGAGCCGATTGAACAAAGAACCTTTGTTTCGCAAAAACTGCAGCAGGAACATTTGTGTTTCACAGTCATGTCATGAGTCACATTTTATTTCCTGCACATTAAACGGCCACTAAACCTGCTTGGATGGTTCGACAATAATTGAATTGAATCACGCACCTTTATAAAAGCACACCATTTGTACTCAAACACACACACACACACACACACACTCACCCGTGCATGGCAGGGGTTGATTATGGAGAATGTATGGCAAGTGGACGGAGTGGAAGATAATTCCCTTCTAGTTCTCAGTGGGTAACGGCAAAATAATTATGAGAGCAGACAGCTCAGTGACCGGGCTGCACCTCTTCATCACGGAGCGAGGTTGAGAGGGTTAACGACCTCCGAACAGGGGAGGGGGGGGGGGGGGGGGGGGGGGTGCACAGCGCAGGAGGTTGATGTGAAAACCCACCTCACCTCTATTCTTATTAGTGCTCTCTTTCTCGCTCTTTTATTCCCTTTCATGATCCTTTTTATGTGATTTCACAGCGATTACTTCGCGGCTCTGTTTAACCCACTTCTCATGGAACCCTCCGCGAGAAGTGCATGTGAGTAAAAAGGTATTTTCAGTCTCAGAGATGGATTTTTTCCTTTCAGGATAATTGCAAACTTTCAATCCAAGAAGAGAGAAAATTGAGAGAGGAGGGGAGCATTAAGGTGGTGAGAGCCTGTATTTTAAGAAAAGGTCAGTATTGTTCTCGGTTGACAAAGAATAACATGGTTGGATGATGAAACAAAGGTTAAAGATGATTACCTGCATTTCTGACTGTAACTTGTCGACATTTTGATTTAAGATGAATCAACACCAAGAGTTTGATCACGTATATATATATATATATATATCATATTTTATTCTGATACTTCATACAACGACGAACATCATTTTTCAGACATAACTTCTTAATCCAATTTAGTCAAAATTTTGATGCTTATAAATTGGATCAGGGAGCTCTATCTTGTATATATTATAAAAATGTCTTATTTTCCTCACTAAGGCGTATTTTTTAAAGAAAAAACACTGTTTTTTAAAGAAAAAACACTGTTTTTCGGACATAACTTCCCAACTTCACATTTAATTTGAGGCTTTTCGGTCAGAGGGATGTCTTGTACAACACATGGGATTGGGGGCTTTTGCTGTCGGGTTGGACGGCGTAGGCCTCGTTGTGACATTTTCCTTCTTTGCATCATGAACATCATTGCAGTTGATTTCATCACTCCACATGGAAGTGGGCGTGAGCATTCGGGAGAACCACAAATGCGATTGGGTAAAGATGCTTCATTTCGTTTTTGGGGCGGACAAAGAGTGTGTGACCATCCACGTCCGTTAAAAAGTGTGAGGTTGTGGAAGTGTGTCAAAGTGAAAAAAAAATGCATTAGACCAGAAAAATAACAACTGCTCATGAGAGCATCCAGAGGTATTTGTTATAAATATATTACCGACCAGGTCTGCACTTTCGTGTCACCTTGACTGACCTTCTGGATATACACACACACACACACACACACACACACAGACAGACATTAGAGTCATTGCTCCAAAGGGACTTCACACAGTGACATTTTCGCTCATATGATTGACTGCTTGGAATAGAGGACCTTGGAAAGAACATTAACGGAACGAGAGAGAGAGAGAGAGAGGGAGAGAGAGAGAGAGAGAGAGAGCGAGAGCGGAACATGTGTGTTGAGTTATCTCCGGTGCTACACAAAGACCTGCCAGACCTGCTGCTGTCAAGGCTTCTGTGTGAGTGTGTGGCTCTAAATGCGTGTCCTTGCGAGCCACTTGACATCACACACACACACACACACACACACACTGCCCTCTCATGGCAGGCCTCTCAGATAAGTGGCAGAATTGATAAGGATATTTACCGGCAGCTTATTCGGTCCGGGTCAGACCCTTCCGTAACAGTTTAATAGGTGTTGACGGCGGCGGCGACACAGGGGGCGAGTAGTTTTATCTGACCTCGCACTACTTAAACTGGCATTTGCATGAGGACAAAAAACGACATTATTTAAACTTAGAGGCCATGACCTGACGACACCTGAAAGGTTTTTAATGCTGGTAGAAGGCGAGAGGATTGCTTTGATTGCTTGTTTCAGTTTCACAGTTTTCCCAGTCATCAGTTTCAGTGAGAATGACAAATATTTACTGGGATTTTCAGTTTTGAAATTGAAAAATGAAAAACTTACATCCTGTAGTGGACATCTTCAGAAAAGGCAGACACGGCAGGCAGGAGAATTTCCCCTCCTTTACTTATCTTTGTAGTAAGTAATAAACGCCTGTAGCCACTTAACTGAATCCTGCTTGGTTAAAAAAAAGGGCATCACAACATGTGTCGTGTTTGGAGAAGCTAATATGAGATACTTTGATCAGCCGTAACAACATTACCAGTCACTGGTTCTAATGTTGTGGCTGAACAGTTACACTGCCATGAATTAAGAAATGTGTAACATTCATAGACTGAGCTCCTCAAGTTAAATGAAGATCATGTCTGAAAAATCTGTGTTTTTTGAATTAAAAAAAAAAGGAATAAAAGAAAAACTCGCCCTTGTTAGCAAAATAAACTATTAGAGTAAAATATGATAAATAGAGAATAAATATCCTTGTCTCGATTCATATACACCAAATTTGGACTTAATCGGACTAAGTCCTGCTCCCTTAAATCATTAACACAATCTTTCCCAAAATCATTCCAGTTCTTCCTCGCACTAAGGTCTATGTAAGGAAAATGTTCCATAAAACACGTTTTGAGTTTATATCACGTCAATTCCATGGAAAATTGAAATTGTCACCACTTATCATGCTTGAGGTGTGTGTATAATATAATTTACAGGTATGCGCGACAAGGCGACCGCTGTCGAGGCTCACCTTGCTAATGAGCGGTTAATACTGGAGTTTGATATAGGACATATTTAAGAGTAATGTGAACAGACCTGCAAATAACCTGCAGACCTGCAGTGTGAACGCAGCTTTAATAGATGTGCGGACTAGAAATGATTATTTCAGACCGATATCAGCGAGGGTACAATTCTTTAAAGAATTCCCCCTACAAGGTTCTGCCTTTTTAACGGAGCGGACAAATCCGTCTAAAAAAAGCTGCCAGCATTAATCTGCAATGGAATGCTCCCGGCAGACGCTCAAATCAAAGATCAAACACAAACACAGGTACAGACATCGAGGCATCTGCGGCGCAAAACGCACAGCAGAGAAATGTATTCCTGCAACCCCCTCAGGCATGCCTGCATTCTGACACACCCGCACTAAAAAAAAAAAAAAAAAAGTCACAGAGACACACACAATCAGGCCTAAAGTGGCAGCTAAGGTTCCGCTGAAGGTCACACACGGTGATTAATGCGGCATCTCTGCAATGATTTCCAAATGACCCGAGGGACGAGTCAACCACTGACACCTCTTCAATAGAAAATTACTTTATCGCTCCCTGGGACTCCTGGCTCCAGACTGACACAGTGACGGTCTAATAGACAGCCTGAGCGCTCCGAGCGGCAGACTGGGACAGGGATGCGAAGGCAGACTGGAGGCCGGGCAGGAAGAGCTAATCATCACAAATTGAAACGTCATGCAGATATAGAGATTTACCGGCTTGTTGCGGTCAGGCCGACAGAGCCGGTCAAAACAAAGGGAGTCAGATGAGGAGGCGGTCATGTCTGTGCCTGTATGTGAAGACATGCAGGCGCAAGGAGAGACAGCTGGGTTCGCCCAAAGCAAGAGGCCCGTCCATCCATCCAGGAACAATCCCAGTCAGCACCAGTGGGAATATGGACCCAATATTGCGCACACACACACACACACACAACCACACGCACACAACCACACACACACCCTGCAGCTCTTTTCTTCAAGCCGCTGATACAGAGGTTCTGGTAATAGCCACCCTGATGGTGTGATGGCTAATTTCACCTTCATACACTTTCTGTGCGTAGTAATCACCTTGAGCCATGCAGGTGGCGGATTCCCCAGGAGATCAGCTAGGTGTGATACAAAAACACAGACACACACACCCAATCGATGTTGATATTTACATATAAACTAAGAACTGAGCTTCGCATTCACACACGATTTACAATCATAGAAACACGTTTTTTTTTAAATCGGATTGCAAATTAAAGGATGCAAATCATGTTCCATTATAAACCCCGTGGTAGGGAATAAAATCAAAACAAATAGAAATACAAAAATTAATAAATAAAATTAAAGTTTAAATAAATGATGAAAAAAAAAAGTATCATGAATAAAAATGTTATTGAAATGAATCTTCCGTTGTGACCACTTGTCTGGGATTTTGTATATAAATATCAGGTGTACCAGCTTAATTTAATAATACACTAATCGTCAGCAAGGTGTTAACAGGTTTTTTTCTCTCCTGTAAGAGAGGGCTCACACCGTGGCGTGAGCTGCTGACATCAGCAGCTCACGCACCGACAGAAACACTATTGCTAAGTCTTGCATCATGGGGTTATAAAAGATGCATTTTAAAGACATTCACGGCGCGTTATCGCTATAAACCAGCGATGACCTGTATTCTACTGCATACGGAGACAGGGAGAGTATTATTTGGGGTGACTTTCTTGATATGGGCAGGGTTTGATTCGCATTCTCGATCACCAAGATACCGTCTCCATGTATTCGTCGCTTTCTCCCTCCCCCCCCCTCATCTTTCCCTCCCAGCCTGCATCCAGACAAAGAGAAGAGTTGCTAACTGGCTCCCTTGTTACCCTGACAATTGGTATTCCAACCAATAAAGCAGGTTTAATTGCATTGCTGGGAAGCATCTTCCAGAAATTAAACTGTTGGCTGAAATACAGTAGCTAATTACACTGAAACCAACAGGGGGATATAAACCTGTAAAACAAATCATAAATCCTTATAAAGTATATTTAATTAAAGTTGACAGTCTGTGATTTGGTCTTTGAAGAGTGACAATACACACTGCGGCACTCGTAAAAACATTTAAGGATCATTTGAAGCAATTCATAAATACTTTTAGTTCCATTCATTTTAAATCCAGGTCAAACTCAAGGAAGACTATTCTCTTGCACACTCGGCCCACATTTATTATTATCCTCACCTTTCACACACATGCTCAGTCTCAGCTACTGCTCCATGGTCTGGGGCATCAATGGGTTCTAGCTGCACTCATTCAGGTAACTTCATCATCCAGTCACAATTTTTTAAATATGCTATCAATAACGTTTGATTGAATCTACTAAAAGAACATTAGACAAATGGTCAAGCATGGCGGTGGCGGCATTAATTGTTTTCGGTTTTTAAGATCCGACACATAACGCAATAATTAACAAACCCCCTTCCCTTGGATGTGTGGCGTCATGCAGTGAGGCAGAGAGTCAAACCAGAAGATTTTTGAAATATTTTATTGCAAAAATATAGAATTTGAGAACACACTACAAAAACATCGACACAAACGTAATACATGACAGTCTTATAGACAAACCAATAGCACATCAATAGGTAAGTATATTTTACTGTGCTTTCAAAGCATCACAAAACAGTTAATTTAAACTTTATGCGTGAATTACTGACCTGGGGAAATCCAAATAACCAAATATCTGTTTTTATATGATTATACATATTTATTTTTTTTAACACAATTCCAAATGTGTCATGACCCCACAAATATACCTCATATTTTCCAATGCCTGAGAAGTTAGAGTAAGAGAAATGTTTTCCCACTGTAGATCTGCATACGAACATTCACTTATTAGCAACATTCCCAGCTTTTATTCAGCACACAGATGTGTTTTAGACCCTCAGAAAAGCACTAAGCGCTTAAGAAAAAGCCTTTTCTTCCCACAAAGGGGTTTGTCCATGGCACAATATTCGACAATACCTACATGCCTGGTGGGCGGTTGCCATGACAACAAAGCCAGCTAGAGAAATTATGAAATCCGTTCAGTCTTACTGTTACACTTGTTTTTAAAATGAGTTTTGGGCGATCGGATCCCAAGTGGACAGCTAGTAACATCGCTGAACACAAGTGTTAATAACCACCAAGACACATCAATCCGATCACTAAAACCAAACGCCGAGGTGGCATGGGACGCATTTGACCAGCAGCGTAAGCGTAAATCTGTCCTTATGCGGACGAAACAGGAAAATACGTCATCAGTGCTGGACGTGGCGATTGTTTTCGCAAATTAGTCGCAAATGACTTTGTCCCGTTAGTCTCAATACTTCAAATAGTCCAAACATGTATAATAGCTCTTGAAACACCTTATATTTGTTAGGTAGTTCGAGGTAGCTAGCTACACAAATCTGGCTTGACTAACTTCACTGATTACTACGCGCAACGCCCTTTGACCTTATAGCAGCAGTGACATAAGCATCAACGAAATCTGAACACAATTGTTCAGCTGGACACGTTTGGAGACGCATGATAGACACAGGTATAACGCCGATGTGTGTCGCTGTCCTTTTGTGACAGGAACGCCCAAAACGCATTTTTAAAACAAGTTTTAACAGACTCGGAGATACTTGGGGGAATATTTTTGGTCCCGGATTCATGTCTACGTTAAAATTTTATACACTGTAAGTATTTTGAAATACTTTAGCTGCTTTTCAAAAAATAGTCACACTGTCTCTGGACTGAGGAATCTCACTGACAGGACAGACATATCCATACCCACCTCTCTGCATTGTTTCTGAGGTTTACCAAAGTCAAAAACTACATTTCCCCCCCTATTGTGTCTTAAAACCAACCTTTTATGGTCGGTATATCCCTGTGCATTATTTTGTTTGCAAATCTTTTCTTGCGATTATTACCTGGTATTGCTCTTGTACGTTTACTCGATTCAAACCCTCTACTCAGCATTTCCTGCAGTGCTTTTATTATGGACACCGATTCCGACAAACTCCGAATGTGTATGAAAGCAAGAATGAAATGAAAGTCAGTTTGGAATATTAGATTGATTTACATCGAACGTAACGTGCAAATGAATTGGAAGCTAAAAAATTTAGCTCCGGCATAAACTCTTCACTGCATGGTTGGTTTAGTCCCTGCTGATAGTCATTGTATTGTAACAACACTTTAATTCATCTATAATCTGGTACACTGTGCTTTGTTTTCTTCCTGCTAAGGGGAATTGAATTAAAAACATTCCATTAGAAATTGTTGTGAATAAATAATCTGAATTAATGAAGATTGTTGAGCTGCGGCGTCCACCAACTACGCTGTATCATTATTATTTGCAGTGAATGCAAATCAATACCTGTTTCCTCACAATACTTATGTTACAACGACTCTGAAAAAATAACATCTGAATGAAGGTTTGTTGAAAAAACAAAAACAAGGGCTATTGACTCACTCAGCCCCTGAACAGATTTCTGTCAAACCCTGTGTTTGTGTTCTGAAGATGTATCATCATTTAACAGGAAAACTGTACTCCGACATCAATGACGCTTCAGTTTTCATTTGGATACACGTTAATATAACCAATGCTTTGTGCTTTAACTGTCAAATTCCACTCCATTGGGAAGCATTGAGAATAGCAAGTGAGAAGGGAACACAGTAATTATATAGTAAAGACTTAAGAAAAAACTTCCACACCAAAAGGTCAGTCGCCTCTAGACACTTTTTAGTAAAACAAAAGGGCAACAGATTTCCCATAAAGTGCAAATTAAATTAGTTCCAACATACACATTGTCTGACATTCCTCGTATTGCCTGTAGATATTGTTGGCAAGAAGTAAATACATAGAGAGTAAGGGTGCAGTTGGGGCACAGGCTGAGCGTTTGAGCGCGGGAGGAAATAATGGTGCTTGACGATGAGAGGCACTTATAAGGGTGTACTATTCATCAATTGTTCATGCCCCCGGCACAGGTCTAAGATGAAAATCAAGTTGAAGAGGGTGGCTGGGCAGGATCAAAACAACGCCACACTTCATCAAATATCTATAGTACTCATACAACTGAAGAAGCTTTAATTGAAAACATGCTGGGTGGGAGATTAAAAGGACCCAGCGCCATTACTTTGACTGTACATGCCTTACAATGTGTGATATAAAACGTGCACCGAATTATTGATGCACTCCCCGCAAAATCAAAGATCTACATAGCCACAATAGTCTACATACAGGATACGTTTAATTGTGGCTTTAAACGGTATAAATCCACAAACTTAATGTTGTTAATTGGATAGTGTTCCACCATCAAAAATAAAATATGATTTATGTCCATACAAGCTGGAACCAAACCTTAAATGTAGACTAAAGAGACGATGCAGATTTTTGTCATTCCAGTAAACTCTCGCTCTGGTAGAACATTTCGACTTTTAAAAACACATATGCATATAGAATAACACTTGTGAGCTTCGTCCACTCACGTTCTCAAAAGAAGTCAGTCAATGAGTTTGAGCTTGAACGTGACAGCAGTTGGAAAGGCTTAAGTGCCACAAAAAAGGTTTAAAACCAGCGAAATGTGTCTCCTTAAAAGTGTGAACTACCCCTTTAAACCTTACATTCTTCTTATGTGCTTTTCAACAACAGTAAAGTGATGCCATCTCTTATAAAACTAGCTTTACAATCTCATTGCATTCAAACAGCACTAGCAGTAAAAGGTATATAACAAAGAAGAATATGAGCATGTCATCTGCAAAGAGGATAAATATCTATATAAACCGTCAGAACTCTACTCCTGCTTAGGTCAACGCAATGGGTCAGGTTTTAGCATAAAGCACTGAGTTGCAATGTACAACATAGCATACCAAAGAGAACTAAAGCGAGGGCTCGATCGTTGACATCATTGTTTACCTTTAAAACCACATCCGAAGTTCATGGATCAATCTGTGTTTCCTTCGTCTGTCCTCCAGTGACAGTTTTCATTTCTGTCCCACTTAGGGCCGCTGAAAATCTTGGGTCTTGCATCAAAACTTGAAATGGAACACAATCACCAACGACATTACATGAATATATAATCATCCTGCTTACCCCATAGGGCACCTTTACATGGGGACGGATGTGCTAGTTGCCCCCACCTAGAAGTGGCCCAGATTTAAGCAGCAGGAACGCTGATGTAGGATATTTGTCACTATTTACTAATGTGTACTACTCTGAGATGAATCAAATCCAATTTGTCCATATGACGGCAGACAAAAGAACAATGCTCCCTGCTTTAAATATATTATACATTATATACATGAAAGACATGTAGGCAGAGCTGCTCAGTAGTCCACCAGAGACTATAACGTTGGAACACAAACAGTCTACGTAGTTTTTGCTAATTTCTTCAACAAATATAAATAAATAAACGATTATCAAGCTGATGAGTATTGCCTCCTTATTTTCAGCAGTCCTGTAAGAGTGAGGTTCGTTGTGGCGTGGCAGACGCGTGGTGGCGAGGGAACGGTGAACTGAATGGATAGCTGAGGGTTTTTCTGTTGGTACCTGAAGGTTGTTGGTTGTAAGTAAAAGGCTCCATGATAAGCTGAGTGCACTCTTGGGTGAAGGCTGTATTGGGATCCGACTGCCAGTAGAATCCGAGGTTCCACAAACATAACAGTAAAAAAGGCCAGCTAGAATCTGGGTGATGGTTTCTATGAGAATCCAGTGTGAGTGCGTCCAGTTCAGTTATTACACAAGCAAAAAAAGAAAAAGTCCCATTAGTACAGAGTGAAGGTTCCAGGAATTTACGTAGATGAGATGTTCATTGGACTGAATGTTGCTCCTCAATCCTACAGGAAGCGTCTCTGAAGATGCGACGTTTCCATCAGAATGCGTAAAAATCTGTACGAGAGCTTGTGAGACTCTGCGGAGAAATACTTCAATGTCCGGTAGATAGCGCTGCTAGATTCCAAAGTGAAGCCGCGTGACTCCTTTGAATGCGTAATGTTGATGCTAGAACCTACCCAACACAGCTGCTAGGAATCAAGATGAATGTTCCACTACAACATGTGGGTATCCCGTACGTCAATTGAAATCTACATAGTTTACAAGTTGGCAGCAGAGTGGGCTCTGTAGGAGCCCATCGAGATCACCAAGCAGTCCCTCCAGAACATTTGTTTGTTGTTTTTTGACAAAACGTGCGGCAAAACTACAGCGATTTGTGAAGTTTGTAGATAAGTTGCAGTGATATATGCAGAATAGCAATAGGGATTGTATGAATATACGTCAAAGGCCCATTTATGCTCAATGTTAAAGATGTTTTTTGATGTGCCCAATCTCCGATTGCTCGGGCAGAAGGAGAAAGTGGGGCAGCTACACAAGAACTTAGCCGTAATTTATGCAAGACACTAGATTGATCTTGATTCAGACGTGAATATAATTTAATTTCTGAAGTACAGCGATTATCCAGCACTTTAATTCATAAAACAAGCTGCAGCAAAATTTGCTAGCTTAGCTTTGGCTTATTTTACAACAAGTGAGGTCTGGCCCTTCAGGATCGTGGCCTTATGAGTATTGCCTATGTGTGACGTGGTTAGTTATGGGAGTTGCTAAATGTTAACGTTAAGCTTTTGGTAACTTCTTATCACTCCTTAACTCTTTCCTCACATCATCTTTTTTATTTCTTCCACTTTATTTCTCTGCTGTTTCCCGACGGCTACTCAAATCCTTTTCTTGTAACTACGTGGCGCTGCTCATTGGAGCACAGATACCTGACTGAAGCCTTACAGGTCCTGTAAGCAGCACCGACCACTGCCTTCCTCCATCTTTGCCGCTTTGACACATAACGCCTTCTACCATCAACATTTTCATTGTTTCTGAAACTTTTGACTCTTCACTAACACCCTGTGGATGCATCATTATCAATATGAAGGACGCATGGATGTGCCGTGGGCTTCGATGGACAGACCACTTGAAATGGATAGACGGACCTATTTTCAGAGCATAAATGAGCCTCTATTGGTACAACTTCCTGGAGGGACTGACTGCGATGATTCCTACAGATTTTCAGAGAAAGGCTTAATCTCTTGTACAATCTGGAGTTTATATCAGAGTCAGGTTTCAAGGACCAGAAATATTCTATTCCCCCATTCAATGCCGATTTATCACATTGAGCTGATGTTCCATTGAAAATGCCTGCATCTGTTCCCACTTTTGCAAATTCGGTAAAGCCCAACAACACCACATCCAAAGGTCTTGTCTCTGTCTTGGTTGCATTTTAAATTGTATCTTCTGTGAGCAACACAGATTACATTATTCCTCCTTGTCTTAGAGAGAAATACATGATGAAGAATTCGAATCTGGACCTGGCTTAAAACTGCTTTGTGCTTTGGATTTAATTGTCGGCAGCTTTTCATGCAACATCAACACGGCAAAGCAAACGGCAGAATTAGCCTAATGAATAGCCTAATGAATACGTTCTGATCCATTATTACATGTTTACTCTGCCCGGGAATGGTGTTCAATTCAATTACTTGTGATGGAAATGTAATTCCAAAGAAAATTGCCAGTCAGTGCTGTTTAGATCCACTGGGTTCAGATCACCTGAGACAGGCAGAAATAGTTCCGTCTGAGCCTGCTGCATGAAACTCAAATATTTGCGATACAGAAAAAAGTGCTGGCTGCTCTCAGAGCCAGACCTTCGCTTTCATTGTTGCTTGTTCTGGGTTGTAGGGGGGTCCAAACAGTGCACAGAGACATCAGAATATCAGAGATTCAAATAAATGGAATAATTAGAATGAAAAGTCTTCACTTGTGTCCAGAACAATTTAGCTCGCCATCATCTTCCCTTCACATAGCACCGCTCAGTACGGTTCAGTCCGGTTTTAAAGTTGCCGTGTCAAAACCAAATGACACCACAAGCAAACTCTACACACAAGAACCACTTAGAGTGGACCTTCTAGTTTAAGATCCATACGCCGGGTTTGCTTGTCCGTAGAAAGTGCTAAGCCGCTCTAGGTCCAACAGCAAGTCTTTCACTAGTCACAAACTAGGTCCATATATTGTGTGCATGTTTGTGTGTGTATGTGAATGTGAGTGCATGCCTGTACATAAGCATCAGATGTTAACGGTAGAGGTGGAACTGTGCATATGGACTCTCATCTCCTGAATACTGGTGATGATCTTCTTCTGATGTCCAGCCAGGCTCACTCCAACTCTTCGCAAATCCCTGAAAAACAGCACAAAAACAACAGATGTTTATTTTGCTAGCGCACTGCAATCAAATTTAAAATGCATATGATAACCTTTTTGTATTATTTCCGTTCTGCTTTTTTTTCCTTCTTCAAATTTTATATCCCATAGACCAGTTTGAGGAAGAACTTGATTGATTTTTGGGAAGGTCAGGTTGTGTATTTCTGATGATAGGAATTTCTAAACTGCAGGTCTGATTTAGTCCAAATTGGATGCACATGAATCCACTCCCGGAGATCCATCTTGCATGTGTAATATTTTACTCCAATAGTCCATATTTTACTCACTAGGGGAAGCTTTATTACTGACAAAGAAAAGATTTTCGGACAAAAGTTTCTTTTTTACTGTACACCCCTAGTGAGTAAAATATGAACTATCAGATAAGATATGATTCATACAAGACAGATCTCCTAGACTGGATCCATGGGCACCAATGGATCAATGGTTGATAAATGTCCAGAAGACTTTTGGGGATAAAGCTCCCCACGCTGCCAGACATATACATCCAACTTTCCCATATTCAACCCAGATCTTCCTCGCTCTGAGGTCTATGTCAAAATTAACAAAAATGATCCATGAAGAAATTCTTCGCTTGATTAATTGCGTTCACTCTTACGATCAGCCGTCGACATCATAATATCCCAGTCTTTTCGGGATTTAATAAAACACAATGTTTGTGTCTGTACTTTATTCATGCGTGAGTGGACTTACTCTGATGTCATCTGAGCCACCGTCTCCAGCGAAGAGTAACCTCCTTCCACAAAGAGCTCAGTGTAGCGGCCCATCTTGATGGAGTCGAGCCACTCCCCTACGGTCTGGCTTTGAGTGCTGCAGTCCGCGTCTTCATTGGTGTGCTCCACTAACAGGTTGGACACCCTGGTGCAAAAGCAGTAATAAGTCAGTATTTACACCAAAAACTTAAGACTATTACAGATATTACCTCAGACAGTATGCATCTTCAGTTTGTAGTAAAAGAAGATTAAATAACTTTCGTGGCATCAGTCGTCTTTCACACATCATTAGGATGAGTACTATGCTGATCAAGTGGCGTTAATTCACTCCGAACTCTTATTTATCACACTCTTTATCTACCAAATAGCAATAACAGAAATGTTGATTCTTGCTGATAATATCCTCAACGCTGTGGCTTGAACAGGTGTTTCATGTGGAGGCTTTTAATTTAGCTACTATATTCCATTATATGGATAGTCTGTGTGTGTGTGTGTGCGTGTCTATGTGTGTGTGTGTGTGCGTGTGTGTGTCTATGTGTGAGTGTGGAGAAGAGAAAGGAGGAAAAACATCTCACATTATTTCGTTATCTCTGTAAAGAAGGTAATGTAATGAGATCCGGAGTAGGTTATTGCTGTTTAATGCCATTATACACTAATGCCATGCACAGAGAGGAAATACTAATTGAAAGCTCCGATGTTATGATAATCAAAAGATACCCCACTGAATACACCTCACATTAATGCCTAATTCTGAGAAAATCACGCTACTTTCATTTATTACTCTCCTCTTCTTTGTCAGCATGGAGCAGTTAGTGACTATGTCCGTCCCCATTTAAAGGCTTCAGACGCCCTGTTTGCGTTTCATCTGAGCGATGATGAGTCGATTAGCCTCCGAGGCTGCTTTTAATTCCCCGCGAATGAATTCCTCATTTAAAACACGATACTTTCTCACTGCTTATAACTAAAATTTTGCTAAATGGGGAGACAGAAAAAAAAAACCGAAAATTTATAACCATATCAACATCAATTTGTGTAGATGTGTGGATACACCTTAGACGGGGGACTAACGTTCACGTGAAGGAGGGCCCGTGAACGTTAGTCGTGCCAACAGTAAAAGTTCAAATGTGTTGAAAAATGTAAAAATAAGCTGTTCGATGAAACAAATTGTGAGAAACAAAACCTTTATATTCTTCTAAAGCATCTGTAAGAATTCATTGAATTCTGCCAAGCAGTTTTCCAAGAGGTTTGGATAGACAAGCGCCTGTTAAATATACACTGATCTGCCAGAAGATAATAACCACTGACAGGTGAAGTAATAATAATATTGAGAAGGTGCTGGAGTTTAAATACTTTGGGTCAACTGTTGAGATTAACGTGGAGTGTGAAGAGGTGAAGAGACGAGTGCAGGCTGGTTGGAGTGGATAGAGAAGAGTGTCAGGAGTTATCTGTGACAGAAGAGTAGCAGCAGGAGTGAAGGGAAAGATTTACAAGATGGTGGTGAGAGCAGCTGTACTGGATGGTTTGGAGAAGGTTGCTCTGAGAAAAAAGACAGGAGGAAAAGCTGGAGTTGGCAGAGCTGAAGATGTCCAGATGTTCTTTGGGAGTGATGAGGATGGACAGGATTAGAAGTGATCACATCAGAAGGACAGCCCATGATAGACGTGTTGGAGACAAAGTCCAGAGGCCAGATTGGGATGGTTTGGACACGTGAAGAGGAGGAATAGTGGATCTAGTGGTAGAGGGCTGCTGGAGACTGGGCTGCCAGGCAAGAGAAAAAGGGGAAGACCAAATACGAGGTCCTGGATGTGGTGAGAGAGGACATGCAGTTGGTTGGTATGATGATGATGCAGAGGACAGCACAAGATGGAAACAAATGATCCGCTGTAGCATTCCCTAAAGGGAACAGCCCGAAGAAGAAAAGAAGAATCTTTCAATGGCGCCCGACTGGTGTGTTTGGATCACGAAAACAGGGCTAGTTTGATCAACTTTGGGTCACTGCATCTCCAGAACTGCAGGCCTTGTTATGTGTTCTGGTTTGGTCTGTAGAGGTAAATGCATCCTAAAAGCAGACAACTGGTGAACTGGACACAATGTCATGTGCATCCTAGGGTCACCAATGTGCGTTGGAAGAATAGGCTATGGAAAAAGTTGCAGTTGGTTCTTATGAACGGTGTCAGAACACACAGTTCATTGTAGTTGTACATTTTGGTGACATCTATGCAATATTAGAAAGATGGTTTTAATGTTATGTCAAACATTCAAACCTCGCAATGGACCTGCGCAAACTTAAAAGACACCTAAATAATAAATACTATATCATTAATCTGCAAGAAAGTAGTATTCAATTTTCTTGAAAAGTCAAAAATACAGACATGCGCAAGTGATGAAGTGTGTAAAACTGTCAGAAAGATTTTCAAATAAGTCAGATTTGTACCACAAAACTCAATAATCACAGAGAGCTACATATACCATATCTATATGTCTGTAAATACATTTTAGTCTGAGGCCACTAAAGATTTTGCATACTTTGAAATGATTCCATGACTGAAAAAATAGGTATGAAAAAACTGCATAAGGATAGATTGCCATACGTTTTTCCATTTCTAAAACACAAGTTCCAGAATCACAGGACAAACACTTTTCCGTATGACTTCTTACCTGTGTGATGAGTTGACCAGTTTCTTTAACGAGCTGGGGTTCCGAATGAATTTGTCTAGCAGACACACAATCTCATCAAACTTAGGACGGTTGCTGCGTTCCCGCTGCCAACAGTCCATCATGAGGTGGTAGAGAGCCTCAGGGCAGTCCATAGGACCTGGCAACCTATAGCTCTCCTCTACTGCCTTTATTACCTGCACACAGAGAGGGAGGGGGCAGAGAGACAGATAGAGGTTAGGTTCATATAATTGGAATGTCCTTCCCTCATTTAGAAGTTAGGAGAAAAGAATAGCACTGAGGGAGAGAAATGTCCTTTAATGGCTTTTGGCTTATCAGAGAGACACAAAGACAAAACAGTGACTCCAACTTCTAGATGTAAAAACATAACATAGAAAAACAGAAGATAATCCTGACTACTTGCTGCGCAATCTCGCATCAGACTTAAAAAACAGCAACATTTGTGCTCATGTGGATGCTTCATAACTTTATCATTGGTAGACCAGATCTACGTTGTCGTCCTCGACAGCAAGGCTAAAACCCTGAAAGGCTACGATTCTGCTGCGTTTTACAAGCGATCTCTCTGATTGACCTCTTCAAATTACATTTGAAGTCATGTCCGAAAAAGAGTGTTTTCGTAAAAAAAAAAAAAAAAGTAGCTCCTGATTAAAAGTAAAATATGAACTAATGGACTAAAATCGGATAAATAAAAAGAAAATCTCCTCCGGTCGATTCGTATACAACAGATTTAGACTAAATCGGAGCAAAGGTTGAGAAACTATGGCCCGAAGAATTTTGGTGATAAAGGTGTTGAAAATACGAATGACCTTTTCAAAAATCAATCTAGTTCTTCCTCACACTCAGCTATGTGGAAAGTGACCAATGAAATAGTTTTATTTTCAGTAATCGTGTTAACGTGACTAATCCGCATTGGTGGACGTAATGCCACCGGCGATGATGATGCCATTAAATGACCGACTATTTTGGATTGTTATGAGACCAAGGTGATGTAAAATTGGATTATGTCCAACTGTTTTTTAGGAGATGTGGATAGAATGCTTCCCGTCATCACACCTCTGGGACCCAAATAATTGACGGTTGTTATACCAAGATCATCACTCATTAATATTTTATGGAGGAGTCATCAGCTGAGTTATCCTGAAGATTTAACAGTTTGCTGGATTGAGGGGAAATAGGGTATTTAATTTTGTACCGTGGCTTTCGGTCATTAGCATTATAAATTAAATGTATTATTATTATTATTATTATTAGAGATTCTAAGATGTGCTGGGAGTGAAACTCGATCACTTCAGCAATATGGCTGAAGGTTGATCAAGAAATCCCACGATGCCCTTTGGTCCATAATATGTGTCTGGAAGAGGATGTGTCATCAAACATAAAATACTTTAGCATAAGACACTATAAGAGTTAGGGTTCACAGCGAATCATATCTACAGTATAAAAAGGACACTGTCCTTTCTTCTCGGAAGCAGGACTACACAAACTTTAGAAGAAGTTTGTGATTTCCATCCTCCTCCCAGCAGGATCTCAGCTCCTGCCAACCATCGGCCCCTAAACTCCATGAAGCTCACAAGCAAAAACTAAACCTTCAAGAAATCAAGATTGTTTGTTTTACATGCTGCATATCTTTCCATCTCCCTATGCAGAAAGACAAAGCCAAGAATAACAAGGATGTTTTTGGGTGGGCTCAGGTTTGATGAATAATTAATGAACCAGGCCTTCCTTGGACCCTGCAGTGGAAACAGGCTGCTCCTAGGCTGGTTCTACGACCAGAGGGAATTGATTTGTCGAGTTCATGACAGGTTTTACTTGTGTCAAATTCACATAAAAGCCAGAGATGATAGAACTCCAACAAACACTTGCTGGAGAGCGCATGATCGCAAGTGCAGAGGCTCAAGAGAAGAGCACTGGCATCTAAACGCTGCCTTGTGCCGAGAGGGAGAAGAACCACACATCGCCGACTGGCAGGGAGGGAAGATCAGAAGGAGAAAACGAGACACAGCGGTGGGAGAAAGAAGGTGAAGGCAGCCCAGAAAAGAAAGGAGGACTTGAGACAGACAGATATTATATTTCTGGGAGACAAAAGAGAAGACGGGAGCAAGAGAGAGAGGAGAAAAAGAGGCAGAAATGGGAAACAGAAGGAGATAAGCTTAGAGAGAGAGAGCGAGAGAGTGAGAGAGAGAGGCTGAGGGTGAGAGCCTGCACTTTCTTGCACAGATCAGAGTAAATCCAGCATAACGCTTTCAATTAAACATCAAACGTCTTCTCCTCTCCTCCTGCTCCACTCTAGACGTCCCTGCGACAGACAGCCTAATAACTGAGAGGAGGAGGGAGGGGTCTGAAGCAGGGGATGAAGAGGTCACTGGGTAAGAAACCAGCGCACGTGTGTGGCGTCAGGATCAAATACAGCATTGTCACTCATCGTCGTGTGACAGCGTCACACTTCTCATTAAGGGAAGTCTGAGCTGCACTTTGAAGAACCCTCTGCTCGTCTTTTCATCAGCCTCTTCTTCTGCGTCTAGTTTTATTCTTCTCGCTTCGTCCTGGTACCGGCGGAGTAGAGTTAGCCACTGGTAAAGGCTCCCCAGACACTCATTTGAACATTTTAGAATGCCGAAATATTAAAAAAAAAACATGAATAATGCTTTAATATGAGAAGAAATTGCTGCATTTGTATTACAAGCAATCAAAAATGTGAAGCGCAAACGGATGACTGACAGATGGGATAAGCGAGTTTGCAACCAGCCACATATTTTTTTTGCTGAGCACTGCGTCTAAACTAGTACTCACCTGTTTCAGTGTTTTGCTTACGCACACCTTTCTCCACTCCGTACAATGTCTCACTCCGTCTCTACCCATTCTCACCGTCCACACTCTGCACCAATACGGGAGACTTAAAATAATGAATTCAAACAGAAGCCCCGCCCACCACAATCGTCTCTCGCCTGCATGTTTTTCACTCCCGACGTCCCTTTAGTGTCTTTATCATGGACAATTAACCTGATGAGAACAATGCGGTCTGGCTGCTTACGTTTTCTCACTCTAAGGAAGTTAGTTCAAACTGAAGTGGCGTCTTGACGTGTTTTCAAGCCGTTCATTAACATCCCAGTAATGAAAAATCTATCGTTGCGTGGTGTTCATATATGAGGCACTCTCCAAGCTAGAGCGGGGCGATGGATCAAAAAGAATGGAAAATCAAATCTCTAAATCTCTAATCAACATAATGTTACTGATATTGATTTGAACGAGTTCACAAACTGTACCTGAATGCATCATGTTCAGTCACTTGGCTCCGCCCTGTCAGCCAGATGCATGAACAACGGCAAAGATGACGTGGGCTCTAACACCGAGTCGACAAAAAGGTCTCTGCAATCTTTTTTTATACCTTAAAAGATCTGTGTCTGTGGTTTCGACACATTTTGACATCAGTGGCGAAAACACCAAACAAAAAAAAAACGACTTCAGAAAACAAAGCACCCAAAGGTGTTTTTAGTTAAATACCCTGAAAAATTGAAATACCGACAACCAGTCCTACGTTGTTGTCCCCGACAGCAAGAGTGTAACCACAAAAAAGCTCTGAATCTCTTCAAATTAAATGTGCAGTTATGTTTTTTTGTCAAAAAGCTCCCCCGAATACCTAAAATATGAACTATTAGAGTAAAATATGAAATATAAAAGATCGATCTCCACGAATTGAATCATATTCATCACATTCGGACTAAACCAGACCATTGGTTAGGGGCTTATGTCCAAAAAGTTGTGTTTTTGGTTGAACAGCTCTCCTTAGTGAGTGGAATATGAACCAATAGAGTAAAATACAATATATTTAAAATAGAGCTCAAAATCAATCCAATTCTACCATGAAGATCTATGTCGGAATAAAATTTGAAAAAAAATCCATGAAATATTTTCCGACTTACTTCATTAACGCAACGTTTCTGCAGCGGACGGAGATGCGGTGGTGGGAAACATTGATTCCATGATATCCGGGACTATAATTATGAAGAGTTCATGGCCCAAAAAAAAAAAAAAGAGAGAGGCCTACAAGAACTCACATGCTCCTGCGCGCAACCTTTGCTAAGAGACAAGCTATTTCCCAATTGCGCTCCACATTGCGGTGCCCAACGTGTTTGACTGTCGTGAGAAAGTGGCCGCTGAACTAAAATCTCTTCAGCTACTTTTGATCACCGCTCAGGTCAGACGATGGAGTCGCATTCGAGCCGAACACAATCCCGGATTGATGATGAATGGAACCTGCGCAGCAGATGTGTTGAGACAGCACATGTTCAGACCCTAAGAAATATGCTCTCTGCAGCAGAAGTACCCCGGCTTTTAATAGTTCGGCAGATCACGAGGCCAGACGAGTCTGAAGGCTGAAAAATGAACAAGGCCTTCATTAATCGTAATCGAGGTGAAAGTTTTTAAAAGTCGGGAAATACGTTTATTTTGCGGCAATAATGAGAATTTTCATAACCCTCCAATATTTGCGGCTGTAACTTTATATTTGAGCAATAGATTTCAGAGCGTGAGTGAATCTGGAGTGATTGCTAACATGGCTCTGTCAAATGTGGTGGGGATTTTTTACTCAAGTACTCAAGAAGAAATTCGAGGTACTTGTACTTTACTTTTTGCATTCCCATTTAATGCTACTCTAATTGTACTCAACAATATTTCAGAGAGAAATACTGTTCTTTCTACTTCTTTCTATGTTCTTCAAATATCATTGTTGTTTCCATTGTGAAGAGCATCAAAGAGAATTAGGTCTGTGTCACCTCATATTTATACCCCAGTAAAACAGGAAGTCATTGTTCACCACGTAACAGTTCCTACTCAAAAAGCAGAACCTAAAATTATGATATAGGATTAAAATATACTTCTGTTGTCTTTGAATCACAGGACTTCCAGTAACTGTAGCACACATGTTTTAAAGAGAAAAGATTATTTTATGTCACATGTTTAATTTTTGAATCTTTTATTTTATAATTTGAATGAAACGTTAGATTTTTTGTGAATAATTTGGATTTGATAAAATGGCCATAGACACTATAAACATTTTTTCATCTTATTGTTTTAACACTTTTTTTCATCATTTGTAGAATCATAAAGAGTCAATCAACTTTTTCCTTTGGATTTTACACTCGTTCTTTCAAAGATAAGAAGGAAGCAGCTCAATGAGAGTTTTCAAAATAAACGCCAAGAAGTGCAAAAGTCTGCCCAAAGGCTGGATTAATGACTCCACTATCAGGAAAAGAAAAATCCACCCACACAGAATGTTCAAACCAGATTACCAGAACAATGCCACATAAAAAACTCACATCTTGATTGGACATCTCCCAGTACGGCCTCTCTCCATACGAAATCACTTCCCACATCACAATCCCGTAACTCCACACGTCGCTTGCTGACGTGAACTTCCTGTATGCGATTGCCTCTGGAGCCGTCCAGCGGATCGGAATCTTGCCGCCCTGTGAGAATACGCAAAAACAGTCTATGTCACCTAAACTCTTCACTCGCTGTTTTGTGATTTCATTGACATGGTGTATAAATGTTTAAAACCCTTTAATGTTCTCAGCAAGAAACTGAAAAACTGTGGGAAAATGATTTCTTTGCATAATTTATTTCATTTATTAATAAGATATGTTAGACAATCCACATTGAACATTAAACGAAAAATTGTTTGGAAAAGCATGAATGGAAAATAACTCAACTATAATTCACCACTCATCCCTTCATTCATCCCTTCATCATGGAGGGAAATCTCGTAACCGATTTGGTAAAGTAGGTTTTTATCGGATTTTCTTTCGGTTGAATGAAGTAACATAATCCTGATACGTAAATCCTTACATGCAATAAAATGCAAAAAAAAAAATCAGCTTATGTTGCCCTGCGGTTCCATCTATGGCCCCTTACTTTTAGCATATAGTACATGCTGCCACTGGGTCATATTATAAACAGGTCCAGTAACAGTTTCATAAAGAAATAGCAACTCAAAATGAACTCAAAACAGTCGAGCAGGAAATTAAAGGTATTAAACAGAACTACAGTCAATCAGACGTTTTCCTTTGTTTCACTACCCATAGATGGAACTCAAGAACAAACCTTAATTGATACGCTTCGGCCACATGTGGTCCAACCCACAATTTTGCTAATGAATACCAATTAAGGAACATATTCACGGCACAGAGTTACACTTTCTTTTACAAATCCCCTGTCCTAACCGTCGGGGGGCCTGAGATTCCTCTATTCCTTTGCCTCAATCTTCATTATCGTGTGTATTATGTCTTTCATTGCAGAGACAGAAAAAGTTCACAGGGTGACTGCTGAGTTTCAGAGGAAAATATCTTTTCGGCTGACGGGGTAGTGAAATTAGCTTGATGCCGCATTGATGAATACAGCAGCGGGATATCTCAGTGTCTGAGTATTAGAAGGGTGAGAATCCTGTTATTCTCACTGCAATTTCAGGGTGACAGAGCCAGACGAGGGAGAAAGAGGAGATGTGGCCCGGCGGTGAGAGGTGACTGACAGGATATTCGGCGCTAAGGCAGCAAGCCTCGGTGCTAATTGAGTGTTGCGGAGTCTGATCCGAGTACTAATTGGCCCTTCTCCTGCAGGAAGCAGCCCATCTCCGTCTGACAGGACGCAACTCTGCCCGGGACACTGGGCTCAATTTGAAACCCACTGCTACCATCTCTGCGTGTGTGTTTGTGTGTGTGCGCATGCATTATGTTTGTATTCGGTTTGAGCCCATTTTCCACTTAATCCGAGTTTGATACGCCTCAGTTGCTGCACACAACGAGATCTACAATGTGGGGAAATATATAAATCCATTTGAAAACACTCCGGTTTATCGCCACTGTTCTGGAAAACTACTGGAACAAGTTTAAATTGATTGATCAAGGCTTGAATTCCTTCATGCATTTTTCTATATGTCAGGATTTTCTGGTTTATGTAATGATCAAACATATATGTGATAGCTGGACTGTTGTTAACGGTATGTTGTTGTTATTTCTATGCTTTTTCTTTTTTGAGTAAACACCTTGTGAACATGGAAAAAACAGATTCATTCCTTGTACGTCACCACACACATCAATAAAGACAATTCTGATTCTAATAATAAATGCTGCGATGTATGACGTGCTAACATTTATGTTTATTATTTTACATCGTCGCTCCCAATTAAACTAAACAAATAAATAGATAAATGAAGAAAACAAACAAAAAAAGAAATAAACATTTACAGAAAATGAGTGAGTTAGTTGAAGGCCACAAACGTTGACCTCTTACCCGTGTGGTATATGCAGCCTCTGGGTCGTTCTCCAGAATTCGAGACAGACCAAAGTCAGACACTTTACACACCAGGTTACTGTTGACCAGGATGTTCCGCGCTGCCAGGTCCCGGTGGACGTAGCCCATGTCTGACAGATATCTGCATTTATCAACATAAAGGAGAGGATTTAACCTCAACGATGTAACCTGATGACATCTGCTATAGTATGTGTGTTTGTGTCTGTATGCCTGTGTGTGTGTGTGTCTAAGTGTGTCTGTATGTGTGTGTGTGTCTGTCTGTATGTGTGTGGGTTTGTCTGAGTGTGTCTGTATGCCTGTGTGTGTGTCTGAGTGTGTCTGTATGTGTGTATATGTTTGTGTCTGAGTGTGTCTGTATGTGTGTGTGACCTTGTGTCTGTATGCGTGTGTGCGTGCGTGAGTGTGTCTGTATGTGTGTGTGCGTGCGTGAGTGTGTCTGTATCTGTGTATGTGCTTGTGTCTGTATTGGTGTGTGAGCGTGAGTGTGTCTGTATGTGTGTGTGTGCGTGAGTGTGTCTGTATCTGTGTATGTGCTTGTGTCTGTATGGGTGTGTGAGCGTGAGTGTGTCTGTATGTGTGTGCATGCGTGCAAGTGTCTTTTTGTGTATGTGTGTGTATGTGCTTGAGAGTGTCTGTCTGTGTTTGAGAGTGTGTGTGTGCATGAGAGTGTCTGTCTGTGTTTGAGAGTGTGTGTGTGCGTGAGAGTGTCTGTCTGTGTTTGAGAGTGTGTGTGTGTGTGTGAGTGTGTGGGGACTTGTGTACCTCATTCCAGACGCGATGCCCCGCAGCATCCCGACCAGCTGGATAACAGTAAACTGACCGTCATTTTTCTGAGGAAAAGAAGGAAAAAAACATTCTGATAGTATTTGTACTTTTATTTCTAACACTGTACCAACATTTTACCAACAACAGATTTCAGAGCTTTCATAGAGCGGGAAGAAAAAAGCACAGGGATACCTTCACAAGGCATAAAAGAAAAAATCTCAATCTATAAAGTTTATTTGTGTAATTTCTAGTCAAACTAGCTCTTTGCTCTAGATATGAGACACAATCACTGACTAAGTAACAGTTCACTGGGATGTAGAGGCTGACTTAAAATATTCATGCATTTTCTAAAAAAACACATCATATTTCTCTTAAAAAAGCTTCATATCACTTTCTACCCTTTTTTTTCTCCAAGCCATCAATCAATCTTTATTTAAATCGCACTTTTCCTACATAAGAAAGCACAAAGTGCTTCACACGATAAAAACAGACGACAAGAAATGGAGCAAAGAAAGAACTATAAAAACGGGACCTACGGTAAACACCCCCCCAACCACTCATCACCATCCTCATCCACACATGAGGCAAAAACAACGACATAATGCCACTATAAAAAAACGGAATTGTTAAAGCAGAAACTCCACTGAGGCAAAAAATGCACCGATGAAACACTGTAGGCAGAAAAAAAACAATAAAACTGTGAAGAGAGACTAAAATGTTCAAACATAAAACATAGAATAATAGTAATAAAAACTGACTACAATAGAAAAACGAATAAACGTAAAATAATAATAATATGGAGAAGGTGACTTAAAGTTGACGAATAGATAACCGACTAAACAATTAATAAAAACATTAAATTAAAAGCCTGACTAAAAAGATATGTCTCGACTTTTCTTTTAAAAACATCGACATTCTCTGCCGCCTTCAGGTCTTTTGCGCCGCAGACGTGGACCACAGTTGGAAAAAGATGCTTCACTGCAGGTTTTTATTCTTACTGGGGGAATATTTAGAAGGCCACTAACAGACGACCTGAGGGTTCTGGAAGGTTCACACGATAAAAGCAAATCTGGTAGATGAGAAGGACCAAGACCATTCAGAGATTTATAAAACGAATAAAAGGATCTTGAAATCAATCCTGAAGTCTCAAGTGTTGAACAGTGTCACTATGATGCCACTTGGAATGAGATACATGCACCAGGGATCGAGTTACGGTTCACCTGTGTGGCAACAAAGAACAAAGAAAACTATTTTTGAGGAGAAAAATAATAATTTTTAAGTGTTACTGGTTCATAACTATACACAACGCTTCCCGAAACCAGAAAAATGTAGTTCAAAATGAGCTTTTCTTGTTAATTTCCAGATCTCCTTTACCCTAATAGTATGTCTTATTTCAATAAGTCTTACCAAACACATTTTCAACTTATTTAATTGCCGTTTTTTTTTTACCTATTCACGGCTAAAAACACCTTGTATTCAGTATTTTTTTGTTGTATTCCACAGGGAAAATAGATTCAGGTAAAATTCCAAAAGAGAAAATCTTGTATGAATCAAAGTCTGGCCAGTAACTCGAAATTTATTCTCTGCCCAGGATATTATATTTATAATGGAACGTGGAACTTTCCCTGATGTAACATGGGGATTAAATTCCATGTTTCTAACCATCGAATCATCATCCGTTACATACTGGTTGTTACAGTTACATTAGCGTCACACAGGGAGTAAATGTATATTATCAAGCAGCTTCTTTCGTCTCTTTCCCTTTTCAGGGGTCACCACAGCGGATTGTCTAGATCCGCATGTTGATTTGGGATACGTCAGATGTAACGATCAAACACGACAATGGATTCACAACGTGAGCCTTTCATTAAATCTAAGAATAATCCTAATCTATCCCTCTATATGGGATTACCATTTCACTCATAATCCCCTATTCTGCACTGATATATTTTAAACACACAAATGTCCACTATATAAAATGTGACTGACAGATTAATGTGTCAGCCTTCAATACTTTGCATGAAGCAACTCATTGTTCTCCAACTGCTTCATCCCGCCCCCCCCACCACCCCAAACCGTTAATGGCGTTCCCCTCAGTTTAGTCCCAATGACACATCTCACTCTGCCTGCAAGCCTCAGCTCCTGCTGATCCCAACGCAACCCATCCATCTACAGCAGAACATCAAATGGGATGTTGAGCCTCACATATAAGTTGTGACCCTCATGGTGCGCCGTCCACAGCTGCGAGACTTGTGACGCTGTTCTCACGGCTGTGGCCTCTGCGCACCAGCCATCCATGTAATTACTTCACAGGGTTTTTGGTGCTGCTCCACTTGCTGGTTCCTGAGCTCCTCTGCCTCCCCTTTGTCATCCAGGATTAGTCTCAAAGGCACACCGGACAGTCACGTCAGCACTTTCCTGTAACCACAACCCTCTAACGCGTCTTCTTCAGACTTTTGTCCTCCCACCCAGTCGGGGGCCGAGGGAAAATCTTGTCCGTTTCCAATCACACCTTCCCCTTTCCAACGCCGCCGTGTTATTCTCTCCTTCCCCAGCATTTCCATAATTGCCGTTCTGAAATACGCCTTTTACCATCTTGCAGTTGTGTGACCTAATTTTTCTCATCTCTCCATTCGCCATCTGTGGTTTACCCACTTTTCACGCAGGATTCAGACCTTCTCTGCCAACTGAGCATCTTGCCATTGTAACCAGTGAGTCGAATGAATTGCTCTACAGAGGGATCACTTCAGTCAGAGACGTGCCAGCTTGCCTCTTCATTAAAGTTCACCTTCTCCTCTCATTTAAAGCCTAATTCCTCCAGGCGCCGCAGGCGTGATTTGAACACGACTTCTCACACGTCTTTCATGTTCGCCTGCAAAGCGATCCGTCTCGCAGTTGTGAGACCGGTAAACACTTCAAAATTTGTGAAGTAGGTTTCAAATCTGACACAGAACTGGGCTTCTTTCGGTATTATTAGAAGTATGGAATTTGGCACACATCTTTATGAAATTGGAAGTCTGTGAATTAAATGAAGGAGAAAGCCCAAATTGGAGATGCTTTGTAGGGAAGAATGTAAGTCTCTGTCCAATGGTGTAGCAAATTTGTAGAGACTTGGTGGTCGTGTCAGAGATCACAATTTATGTGATTGGGTGTGGGTTAGGGGAAGAGGTGTGGCCAATTGGATCCACTGGGCCCCCTGGACTAAAAGATGAGCAGCCCTGCCGAGTGTTTCACGTATAATTAAGAAAAGCGGTTCAAATGTGTCACGTTGTCGAGATCTACCAAAAAGCCTCTTGGAGCCATGACCTAAAACAAACAGGAAGTCTGCCAAATTGAATTCAAACTATTTTCAACAGTTTTTTTCCCCCCCATTTCCATTCATTATACTTAAACAAAGTTTTCCTAGAGTTCAGATCAGGTCCAAATTTGGGAATCGATATGTTAACACCATAGGGATTCAAAGTTTTCAAAAGCTTGACTTTCTGATAAACGGTCTGGACAGTATGGGGGGGGGTAAATCTTGACGTTGCGACATAACACAAAATTGTTGTAACTCCGCTCTCTATGGTCTGATCCGGCCCAAAGTTCAAAAGCGGGAAAAAACGTCCCGCCCTGAAGATATCTGAATTAAACTATTGAGACTTTGCCGTAGCGCCACCCAGTGGGAACAGGAAATTATATGTGTTTTTTTTTTTTCGTGATTGATTTATTAAACCGCTTGCAACAGGAAGCAAACCTCAAGTGACAACAATCATTTGAATAGTGTGAAATTCTATGGTTTGCTTATGCAGCAGGTGTAACGTGTGAAAGGTCAGAACCGTGTTTCCATGCAGGTGTTCAGGGGCCTGGCCATTTCCCCAAAGGACGAGCCGGTATTAAACCAGAATACTGAGGACACATTCAGCCCCCCCACCTGATCTACTTTTTCCAGTGCTGTAACTTCAACTCAAACATATTTTAAATATAGTTCCTTAACCAAAACATTGAATGTTTTCTCATTTCTACGATGTTTGTCTCCATAAATCACGAAGAAGTTGGTCCGACTCTCTGAGAACTCATTCCCAATGCTGCTAACTCTCCTTACAGTTGAATCTTGAGGATCCGTGGTGGTTGTATTTGCCCTTCTCTTCTTCTATTGTCCTACTTTATCTCCTCTTCATCTGCTGTAGACTTTCTATAATTATCATCCTACTTTCTCAGACCCTTCCTCCCTATTGCCTTACATTTACTTTCTTTCTCCCTAGACGCCATACGACCCCCGCTGTCCTACCTTGAGAAAGGTGTCCAGTGATCCATTCTCCATGTATTCGGTGATGATCATCACTGGCTTGCCTGAAAAGCATAATATGAATAAAACATTTTTCAATGAGAAACACTGACTTAAAATGAGCTCAACCAAACAGTTGAGCAGGATATCAAAGGGTTAAGTGGTTGGTAAAATGTGCAATTGTGGAAAGTACCATAAGAATGAATCTTTCTATAAAAACTTAAAAGAAAATGTAAATAAAGTTTAATAACAATAATGTATTACTCAATATTTAGACAGTTGGATTAATATAATTTCAACTGTAATTTGGGATGTGTGACCGTAAAAACATTGTAATAAGAAAGCCTGTAAAACACATTTTGACGGCATTCCCTGAATTAAAACCAATTCTGTCTCCGATACAATTGGAACAAAGTTACCTGTTCATGTGATGTACTAAGGTCCTATCAAAAATAAAAGCCCCGTTTTTCAAAACTAAACAGTAAAGAATGGTTTATCATTACTTATAGCACATTCCCTATGTCTGTATTCCTACTTTTCACTTGTTATTATATCTTTATACGTGTATGCGTGTAATTTTCACAGTCTTTAGCATTAATGTCTATTTTGTATATTATTCTTATTTTTTTAAACTGTTGCTAAAGTTACTTTACAAATGCGGGAGCTGCTGTAATGCTTTTTTCCCCCCTCTCTTTCACCATTTTTTGGTAAAATTGAGTACGGAAACATTTTGAAAAACAGAGGGTTTGAAAAGAGGAGATAAATGTGCATTAACTCTAACATAGACAGGAGAAGACAAAGAATTAGGGCGAGTTCAATCTGACATGCTGATGACTCACTCTTGGTCACCACTCCCTCCAGACGGATGATGTTTGGATGGTTAAATTGGCCCATGATTGACGCCTCCCACAGGAAGTCACGCCTCTGCTGCTCCGTGTAGCCGGCTTTCAAGGTCTTGATGGCGACTTGGATCTCCCTCTTCCCTGGCAGCCTCAGCGGTCCGCTGCACACCTCGCCAAACTCCCCTGAGGCAAAGAGGCAGAGCTTAACGGGGCCCTCGTCGCTTTAGCCGCCCAGCTCTGCAGAGATCTTCTCAAACGGTGGCACGAAGCTTTTATTGTGACTTAAATCTAAGAGTTCCCTTAGTGCTGTTGATTCACGCTGATGAGTAATTGCTTATGCAAATTAGTTCTGCACAGAACAACAGTATAAAACACACAACAGGTATTTATTTCAAAACCATTTTGAATTGTTGGTACTTATTTTGACAACGACGGCATTTTGAGTTACTTCTTAGCCGACACTTCTTTTTCTCATTCTCATCGCAGGAGAACACAATTTATAGCCGTCATTTCCCGGCGCAGTTTTTGACTTAATTGACCGTGACTGAATGTTTGTCTACGCAATGATGCGCAATTATGAATGTGACAGGTTTATGAAGGTTGAAGAAATTATGGCACTCCATTATCGAGGTAACGAGAAAATGTGCAACTGGCAAAGTCAGACAACGGCCTTTTTAATTCTTTTACTGGTTTTTCATGCGGCTCTGTTTGTTGGCATGTTGGGAGTATTTTCCATGAGACGGCTCACCAGCTCCGATGATCCTTTCAATGGCGATGAAGGTGACGTCGATCTCCTGGGCAAACTCGTGCACTGCCTGGTTGGGGTCTTCATAGGTGAGAGGGTCAATGTAGGTGCGCAGACCTTGGAATTTTACTGCAGGCACACATACATGGGGGAATTAGCGTTTGGATGCGATTTACTACTAGGAACAGGAACATAGAGCTGTAATCTCATCACTATGCATGCATACATAACAATGTAATAGCATTAGGAGGCCCCTCATTCTACATTCAGATGCAGCCGACTCAGCGATTCCAGTCTTTTTTTGGGAATTTATACAAAATTATCTCTTTTGTTAAAGATGACTCCCACAAGACACCCTCTATTCTCATATATTTAAACGGCATTTCTTTAAAACTGGCCCATTCAGATAGATCTTAACTCTGTTTTTTATCTTTCTCTACTCTACCCTGCTTTTTATTTTTTTAAGGTTTATTTTTATATCATTTTTAATGTTATTTCTTGAATAATTTGGAGTGTAAATAAAATAAATTAAATGTATTTTTATTATTATTTTTGGTACCACTTCACAGCAAGCTTATCTTTATAAATGATTAATAAATGGTTTATAATTTAATTATTAATTAGTTACCCAGTAATTTAACTTTTTTTTATAAGTTTTCTAATTGATATTAAAATTTTTATTACCTCATTATAAACCATTGAGTCACGCCCTACTTTTTTTTTTTCTTATATAATGTTAACTTTTATGTCATTTTGATAGCAAGCTTATATTTGCTAAATGTTTTTGAGTGCCTTAGAAGGCATCAATAAATTTGAATTATTTTTGATACTTCTTCACAATAAGACTACTTTTATAAAGAATGTATCAAGGTTTTAATATTGGGTTATACATTAAGTTGTAAACACGTTAACCTTAACATTTATAAGCAGCTTATAATATGGCCTCAATTTATCATTGGGGGTCACTATTTGGCAGTATCAAGGTAGCAGTACAGGTTAGTGTGCTCACTATTTGGCAAGAGTCGGTTCTCGGATACCCTTTATAGCAAACGAATTATAGCAGCTTATTCATGATTTGTGTCCTTAACACATCCTTAATGAAGGGAGTAACTCATTTTTTTTACTGGTGTTAAAAGTAATTTATACAATCATACAAGATGTTATCCATATTTTCTGCCTCCATCCTGCACCAAAATCATTTCTGAAAAAAAAAACTTTCAAATTGTAATGTAATTAACTTTCGAATCTTTAACATACAATCCTGCAGGAAGCACTGAGATGACTTAAAAATCCAATAATTAATGTCTTTATATGTATATAATAGAGACTCCTCAGTCACTTTGTGCAGGAAATCATGAGCAATTAACACTAATTTCACAATATTTTCTCTAACATACTGGCACTGTGATATATTCTGTGGAACCGATGGACCCTTCACGGTCAGCACGGATGCCAACAGATGGGTAGCTGTATGGGAGCCCAAAAATTTGGCCAAATATGAAGCTGTCACAGCCCATTAATCAGCATAGTTTTGCGTGTCCTCTGCCAACGTGGCAGCAAAGGAGCTGGTTTGTAGCGGTGTCATTCAAAGAAAAAGGCTTCATGACAAAACACAGTGGACTGGGCTGGTGACACACACACCCATACCCACACACTCACACAGACCTAAGGGTATGAACAAACTCATTCGGACATGACCACTGACTGAACCCTCCACTGTACAAGTAAACTTTGAGTGAACCTTCCCACACACTCTTTAACTTACTGTGACCGTTGTGGAAGTGCATCTTCTCCTCGTCGGGATCCTGTTTAGCTTTGCTGTAACCGCACCGCCTGAGGGAACAGAGACACCTGATGATGTCATAGTTTCGTCATGTCCACATGTAGGGCTGCTACGATCATGAAATATTAGCTAACGATTTTATCAGTCCCACCGTTACAGTATAAGTCTAATTATTATAACTCAAATACAGCCAGTGAAGAAGAAAATACATACTTTAAACAGTTTTACTATTACACTCGTTGAAAATATTTGAATAATGGCCCGTTTCTTTGATGGACCCGTGGACAGTCTGTCAGTTTATTGAATTTTGGGAGGTTAATGACCCAAAGACTGGATTTATAGTTTCAGCAGTTGGCCTTTGACTACAAAATTAAGCAAATGCCTCCTTCAAGATATCGGACTCCCTGTTTCCATCTGCATGAAAACATGAATGTGCCAAAAATGATGTTTGCTTGGTGACTAAATGATCCAAGATCTACACATCATCATGTTCTTTTCAAAGGTTAGAATGCGTGACATATAAATATTGATAACCTTCATTTCTTATTTAATTCTCATTTAATTCTCCAGTCAAAGCTGAATTAGGACCCCTCGATGACACCAGTCAAACATCTGACAGAGGAAAACCACTTGGAGATGATAGTGAAGAAATGTAACATTTCTGTTACACCAAACTGTTTTACGCAGATGACCGGAGAGGACTATCAGAATTGCGAAAAATAATTTGCGTTTAAAAGAAATAACTGATCAGATGAGTATGTAATGATTTGTGACAGATCCATGCACGTATAAAGGGAAGAGTTTGTTTTTTTTGACATCGCAGAAGACTTTACAATTAAGATTACATACATGATATCTGCCAGTTCGGGGTGTGCGAAAGGTATCATCTATGATAATATCCTGATGCTTGTTTAAACCAGGCTCGGCATCCGCAACGTTAAAGCTCGACAGTGATTTTGAATAGAACAGAATAAAACTATAGATCCCCAAAGGAAGCAATTCAGGGTGACACAGTCACACAAATCTGTATACGAAGTCTTATTACGCGACGTAAACCCTGTGCTTTAAATGATTGGACTAAAATGTGAAGTTATGTATGAAAAACAGTGTCTCCCCTAGTGGGTAAAATAGGAACTATTTGAGTAAAATATGATATAAGCAAAATAGATCTCCACATGTCGATACAAATGCACCCAATTTGGACTAAATCGGACCACCGCTTGATAAATTATGGTCCAACAATTTTTAGTAATAAAGCTCCCCCTAAAGTCGGAAATATGCAACCAAACTTTCACACACTTACGTCTATGTGGGTATCAAATTTGAAAATGAATAATGAAAATGTTTTTGATTTATCGCGTTAACATGATGGACCTGGCCACTGCCTCTGCCGATGACGATTTGGTAATAGCCCCGATTTTTCAGGGCTATAGTGCCAGAAAACATTAAGTGCAATTAGTAGTCAGATGACTTTTATCCCACCAAGACGTGTATCTCAATTTGACAACCTTCCAAATTCCTATAGTACACAAATAAACAAAATATGCCATCCGTTTTGGATAGCATACTTCTACAACTATCGTTTATACATCTCTACCATTTATAGCACCATGTAGCACAAATTGCCGTTCAATATATACATTTTATCTCTTCCACAGCTACTTAGAGAGCAAACTTGGAGGGACAACAGGGAACCGGTGGAGATCACAGTCAAGGTTCTACAAAATGACCCAGACACAAAACTAAACCGTTACGAATAGAGGTCACGATCACACTCGGATCAAAGTGCAACACAAGCTTTTTATATTTATCCACAGGATCAGCTAACAAACACTTTCAAGGTCCACAGAAATACTGCTGAGAATGTTGGAAACCAGCAGCCACCAAGACACGAGCAAAAGGCTGCAGTTTTTAAATTATATATATGTTTTCCAAGAAAGCCCAGTTAAAAATAGCTCTTTAATGAAGTCATCAAAGGAAAAATAATTCATCGGAGATAAGCCGTGTGGATCTGTATCTGTGTACTGATAGCTTCTGGATGTCCGTTTTCAGAGAAGCAGCACCACCGATTATTAGAGATAACCCCAATCAAACCTGAAGACATGATCCTAGAGGCACTAACATGAATATGAATTTGTCTTAAATGGATTAATCATCCGAATTTGGAAACAAAGAATTTGACCGTTTCTCATTTTTTTCTATAAAAACACGAATTTCGAGCACCAAGCATGAGCAGAGGTGGGGGATGGAAGTGGGGTCATGTCCAACCATTTCCCATCTAGACTGTGTGCTGGAGAGCCAGACGTGGCTGTAGGGGTTTGGTATTGGCAGCTGGATCGTCTGGGGGAGGGGAGTGTGAGTGGGTTTGTGTGAGTTTGGTACAGTTGTGTCTGCCTGAGGGCGTTGAGTTTTTCCGGATCTGTTGAGTCGAGGGGTTTTGAGCATGCTCAATTCACAGCCTGCCCTCCAAACTTCCTGCATGTGCGTGTTTTAATCGGAGAGTGCATTCATCAGTGCGTGTGTGTGTTTGCATATGTGTGTATGTGTGTGTGTGGGGTAAGGGTCATCAAGCAGGGGGGGAGGCTGTGCACACTGGATGGTAGGGGGCTTGCAGTGCTCGTGCCCCAAAGCCATGGCTGGAAACTTTGGCATTCCTCCATCTCTCCTCCCCCACACAAAACCAGATCAACCCTCAGTCTCCATCGCTGTGGGGCTGTAAGTTAAATCCCCACTCTCTAGTTGTGGGTTCCTTTCTAATCCTGCAACATCACCGTTGACCTCATCCTTTTTTCAAATGAAAAAAAATAATATATATATATATAATTATATAAATGAGGAGACCTGAAGAGTGATGTGTTTATGGGTGTAATAAAAAAAAACATTAATTTAATTAATAGAGTCTATGAACAGGTTCTACAGAATGAGGATCTGAATTCACACTACGAGTCTTGTAACCTCGTGGAAACTACCCTCAGCTTCCTTAATTATGGTTCAGTAAAAGGATGTGTAGCCTGGGATGAACTTAATTAGAGACATGTCACTGATGATGACATTGGTAAAGGAGTATGTTCAAGAGTAAATAAGACTTTAACAGATAAAAAAAACAACAACATGTGTTTTGATGCTCACTATTTTCTTTTTATATTCATTTCTTGAAAATACTCGCTACCATTTTACAATAAGACTACCCTTATAAACAGTTTCATGAATGATTTGTAACTAGTTTATTAAGTAAGTAATGATAACTTTATAAATCCTTAATACGCCGCTGTCACTCGGATAAAGGTGTTATAGGGGGTTATAATGGTTATTTTATTATGAGTTATAAGCTATTTACAGATAGCTTATAACTTAACCATTCGTAAATCCTTGATGAGGTTAGTCTTAAGTGGTAAACACAACGTAGATCTCCTCCAGTCGATTACTTTGCACGAAATATGGACTAAATCAACAACGACATGTCTAGTTGTTAAAGCCTTGTTTACTTTTGTTCCACTTCCGTCCCTCCTGCAATAATGTCAGGTACTTCCGCAACCATGGTTCCTAAAACAATGGTACTGAACAGGTACCGATACGTCCTCAGAAAAAATGTCCAGTCGGCTCGTGTGACGCTCGTTTGCAGCTGGGTTGTCTATTCAGCAACACACCATAAATTGTAACAAACGGACGGAATGTTCAACTGGAGGAACGTCACCGACCGTGATTCCGTTACGTTCACTACAATTGATGGCGCCTCAAAGGGTTTTTGGCATCTACACTTTATTACTTCCCCCAAGGAAGGAGGTTATGTTTTCACTCCGTTTGTCTGCCTGTTTGCAAGATTAGAGGAAAACTAATAGACATATTTGCATGAAGGGTAGGTTTGGGCATATCCTACAAATGATTATATTTTGGTAGTGTTGCACGTTTTGCAGCACTTAAAATAAAATAAAAAAATAAGCAGTTTGGAGTAGTGCTGACACAATGTGGCGAGTTGCTGTCTGGAAAACTACCCGTTATTGATGCATTTCTTCCTTTGTTTCCATTCATGGTGGAGCTGAGGTGTCAGTGGGCTGAACAGAGACGCCAAATGGGAAGGTGCAGAACGCAACTGGCTCAAGAGTATTCAGAAAGTTTGTTGCAGTTCTCGGTAGGTTTAAAGGCTGGCAATAACTCAAACGTTAATGGAGAAATCTGCATGAAGTTTTCCTAAACCGAAAGGTACTGGTGTGCCTTGTTTCGAAATAACGCAACATTGTCTGTTTGATATTAGGTTCAGTGGCAGGTTTTTGCCGTTGTCAAAGGTTTACGCTCTCAGGGGGCTATTTTTTTAGCTTTATGTAGAATTTTGTTTGAAGTTCCAACACAGCTTATAATGAAAATACACACAATAATAGAATAACTCAGGAGGGGTTCAAATACTTTTGTACAACAGAGTTGTACTGTTGGCAGCAACAGCCACATTGTGATGTCACTACTCCAAACGGCTTATTAATATTATTTTTATTTTTCTATTTTATTACATTTGAATCGCCTGTACCTAAGATATGTCAAAACCTACCACTGGGTAAAATCCTGAAGTTTTTCCATATTCTTGCCCACAAACAAACAACCAAACAGAAAAATGCACAAGAGTGAAAATATATAACCTTGCTGGCTTTGATCCGTCATGCCATAAATACTGGGAAGATGTTGAATGTCTTCTCAACACCTGTAGGTGTTTACTCTGACAAATGATCAGGTGTTTAAAAAAACCCTTTTGCCATTTAAACCATCCATCATCTGCTTTTGTGCATGTGGCGTGCAAACATCAGACACCAGGCTGTATCATATACCGTACAGTAGATGATAGTCAAGAATCAGAGTTGGTCACAGGAGCCTGCAGATAGATAGGAGGCGAGTCCAGTGTCAGATGAAGGAGAGTATAGAGAACGAGAGCTGATGTGTAAAAGAGCAGAGCTGTGTCCCTGTAATTTGAGGAGAATCCTCTGGTTTCTATGCATCAGGCTCCAACCTAAAAAAGAAACCCTTAATCCTCACCTGTTACAAACTCAACCCTCAGGCCACCCGCAGCAGCTAATCCCATAATGCTCCTCAACAACACAGAAATATCAGGGTCAGGGATTAAATATGACATTTGTCATTTTTATTGATGAGCAAAGCTTCAGAGTTGGACAGTCCTGCGACCACTAACACACACACACACACACACACACACACACACACACACACAGACACACACACACACACACACACACAGTGTCTACAGATAAAAATCAAATCTCAGTTTCACACTACGAGCAGCTTTACAGAATGATATTTCACAGGTAAATGGTTCCTCGACAAACTCTGTCAAAATGTCCCGTCATAAAATGAATTTGCCGTCGCTCACTCGAGGCGTGTAATTTCTGTAGAGCTTAGGCTCCCATCATCACCCAATAACAGTCAGAGCAAATACTAGAGAATAAGTAAAGCCAATAAAAACTGGCACAAAGAGCACAATCCGTCCCCCTTACACCAATCAGCCACATCATTACAACCATGGACTGTTGACGACTGAATGACATGATTTACTCCTTACAATGGCCCCCGTCGGTGGGAGGTTAATACACTACTCCAAAAAATTAAGGGAACACTTAATCATCGCAGTAGGACACCGAGACTGTTAAACTTCAGGGATATCAATATGTCCATTCAGGAGAAGATCAAGTGACTTCTTTGGTTCAAATGAAAGGGACAACAGGTGCAATGGAGAGGAAAAAGCATGACAATCCCCCAAAAGGGAAGTGGTTCTGCAGGTGGTGGCTACAATCCTAACCCTATTTTTCCAACCATCCAATCTTTCCTGACTGACTCTACTATAGTTTTGTGTTCTGCTGGGTTCTTTGTCACTACTTGTGACATCAGGCAGTACCTGCATCCAGACTGCACTGCAGAGGTGGTCCAACTCCTCCAGGATGGTTAATCCCTGCTGGCATTTAGGAGACGGTTTTCTGTTTTCCCCAGCACAGTCTCGAGAGCACGGAGACATGATTTAAGTGTTCCCCTTCTTTTTTTTGAGGTCTGTTTGGGTGTTCCCAGGCTGCAGTGGTTAATGCCTACCAAAATGGTCTATGGAAGGTTGTTGGTGAACCACTGGTTAAAGGCTAGCCCAAGGTTTCCGCACCAACATAAGAACTGCTCTGGCACATGTTGCTGAAAAACTATATGTCAGCCTTGATGGAAAGGTATCGAAACAGGCAGTGTATAGTAGAGCTGTTTGGCAGGGTCTTACAACGTAATGGCCGATATACTCGATCAGTATATGTTATTGATTTAATCATTTCGGTAAGATTATATGTGTCTATGCATTGTTTGTACCTGCGAACATAAATATATGAATTCAGAAAATGCTTTTTTTCCCTGGTTGTGTGTCGTATGATGTCACTGAATGAGTACAAGTCACATCCTATATGGAGACGAAGCATTACGGAAAATGTATTTAATGTATTTGTTTATTTTAAGAACATTATAGTATGCCTCTAACTCCAAAAATATAATTTAATTGTCCTTTCAGTGGAGCGGAATCTTCAGTGGATGTTTTTGGCACGTCCAACATAGATCAAAATTGTGGACGTGTCCCTCTAGAGGCATTTTAGGGAACTTCAGGATGTTCGCTGATTTCTTTTTAAATCATAATATAGTGATTGAGAATACAAAAAGGGAAGAACAAACCAAATTCCAGTACGTTGACTTATCTCGGTTATAATCGTTTATTTTGTGGTTCGTCACATCAACACGCTAGCTAATAATTCAGCCTAGTGGCCTTCTTCAGAGCCTGAAAAAAATTTAAATAAGATAGTTCCTCCTGAAGTCATAAAAACTTCTGAGTCTGTTTAATTGTTTACATTTTTATTTATTTTTTTAATCTTCAATTGGTTATTTTAATGTTAGTTTGAAAAATATCCATCATGCCTGAATCAAATTTTTTTTTTTACTATAATAAATTCAATAGAAATGTAAAATAGTCCTGTAAATCAAGTTGTATTCTCATCATTCATATTCTAAGTGCAATTTTCAAACTGCAAGAAAAAAATGCATTTTGTTTTATAATTTATGATAAATAAAAAACTGATAAAAATTCAGCCGGAATAAAGAATTTGAAATGCAGACTGTCAATGTTAGTAACAAACATTTGGTAAATCAAGGCTCAAGGCTGGGAAATAATTAAAAAGCTCTTGAAAAAAAAAGAACATGATTTATTTTCATCATTTACATTACCTTGTGCTTCCTTTTACTAAACTGTCTGACCCAGGCTCCAATTTGAAGTATACTTTTTTATTTATGTATTTAAATTTTTGGCCTTCCCTCTCAAGTTGTCGTAAAAACCGAATACGAGCTCAGAACATTCACGGATTCTGTGGAAGTCTTACCGCCCGCTGAGCAGGAATCCAGCAACGACTGCCAGGAGGACCAGAGCCAGCGTGATGGCCACTGCTACAATGGACGCCTGAGCGCGCTCACTGGTGGCCGTTACTGCGGAAGAGAAGGAGTTGGGATCAGACCCTCGCACAAAAATACCTGGCAGGTGTTATTGATGTGGCGTCCAGGAGCAGGTGGAGACGCCACTCTCTCTCTTTGATGTACTCACAGTAAGGGCTGGTCTGGAATTCAAAGCGCCGGCTGAATGTGCCGTAGCCCGCTGAGGTCCTGGCTCGCACCTGCGAGGAACAAGATCCAGATATCACATCTGCTGTAAATGTCACGATAGATGTATCATCGCATGATTGATTTTTTTTTCTGTAATCACTTAATTACCTCGTCTCATCTCAGATTACATTAAGTACAAAAAAGTGAATAAAATCTGTCATTTCGTAATATCTGAATATTTTATATTCTGTTAATAATTAATCATGATTTCAGTTGTGATCATGATTATGGCTCCCCATCATTAAAACAGGCCCACGCTGTCGAAAAGCCCCTGATCCTCTGCGTTGTACAAGCAATCCACCTTATTGCACTTCTCAAACTAAATCTGAAGTTATGTCCGAATAACAGTTTTTTTCTGTTAAAATCTCCCCCTAGTGGGAAAACTATGTAGCATAAGAGTAAAATACGATTTGTGCAGGGTAGGTCCACTCGAGTCATTTCAAAGACGTCTAATTGGGACTAAATCCAAGCAACGGTTTAGAAATTATGGCCCAAAAACTCCCTCTAGTGTCAGAAATATACAACTGACCTTTCCCCAAATCATTCCAGTTCTTCCTCACACTTAGGTCTACAGAGGTATAAAATTTGAACAATAGATTTTGAGTTATCACTTTAATGGGAAAGATATGCGTCCTTGATTCACAAATATACGATAGGCAACAGATGGTCACAAAGATTACATAGGTCTTATTATTTATTATACACATGAAGACACACAAGAAGACCAAGAGAGACGTTTCTAATAAGAATCCCCCATCATCATCTCAGACACTCAAAACATAATGACCTGTACGGATCTTCATCTTTCCAACCAGCTCAGAAAGACATAATCGGTTCTACATTAGAGAAATGAAGGATTCAGGAGAATGGTCCTTAGCCTTAACCCTTTGTTGTCCTCACCAAGAAAAAAAAGAAAAAAAGATTTGACATATGGTGTACCCCAGGGCTCAGTCCTTGGCCTCTTAGTGATTTGCATATACGTGCTGCGACTGGGTTATATTATAAACACGTGTAATATTTCCATTAGAAATAGTGATTCAAAATGAACTCAACCAAACATTTGTTTAGGAGATTGATTCACGGTGCAGCCTTACATGACATAGGAGTGCTTTTCTTTTATTATGTTTAAGCAATATCTGACCTGGAAGATGTAGACTGAAGAAGGCTTCAGGCCGTCCACCATCATCTCCGTTTCTTTGGATTTTATAATGGTGTAACTGGAGTCCTGCTCCTGGTTCAGTAGAGGAGACAGAGAAAGAGAGAGAAACAGAGACAGAGACACAGAGAGAGAGAGAGAAAGAGAGACACAGAGAGAGAGAGAGAGAGAGAAAGCTGCAGTTAATCCACATGCCTTACATTCATGTACAATTTTTAGCCTTGATCATTATTTGCTGCCGCAGTAATGCATCCTATACCTCCGCTCATTTTTACGGTTCAGCCACCTGTAATGTCTGCTATGGTATGTCTGAGTGTGTGTGTGGGTGTGTGTTTGCGCGTGTGTGTGCGTGAAAGCATTTGTGGAGGGATCAGTTTCCCAACTGTAACCACGTCAGGTTTAAACAAAGCTAAATGCCCCCTCCATTAGCTAGGAGCCATTAGCTAACCACCGACCACAAACCCTGCTCTGCTCCTCTGTCTACCTCCTGCTGTGTGATTCTGACCTTCACAGAGAAGAAGACGTCAGAGGACAAAGGACAGAAAGGAGGAAGGACACAGAAACAATGATCTGAATACCAGCATCAAATTGCTGTCTCTGCTCCGTTTCTACTTGAACCGGATTCAGTGCCAACACTCTGAAAAGAGACTTTTTGAGGTAATTGTTTCCTTTATATACATAAAGAAAGCAACAGATGTGATAGTTTAGCTGCGTCCCTTAGGACACGTTTCATTCTGGTGGTCAAGCTTCATCAAATATCACAAACGGATTAGATGGAGCATCGTCTGTAAGTATAAAATACATTGATTTGAGCATCATCAAATGTTCATATGCATTAAAATAGCTTTTCAGGAGTTCAAGAAAAACATAATCTTTATTAATTAGTGGTCAGGTAAACATGATATTGATTATGGGGGGTTGGGGTTGTTTGACCAAAACCAGTTTAAAGTGACATTTCTGGTTACAATGGCTTGTTCAATGGAATTGGGGACGAGGGCGTAGCTTTTTGACAAAAAATAGGTGCTGCAATAATACATAAACGCAGCATTTTATGAAGCTTTGTGAAGAAACGAAGATTTCCCAAGCTAACGAACATGCAGCTGCATGACAGCAGTGTACCTGTGATATACTGTATATCATACAGTATATATATTTATATATATACTGTATTTAAAAAGCTCAAAGAAGAACACAGCAATTGGATCAAAAGTGAAATTTAATTAACTGCAATTTTTACCTTTTCAAAATACTTGATCTCGTACTCTAGGATGATGCCGTTGGGTCGATCCGGCTCCGCCCAAGACAAGGCGATGCTGCTCTTCCCTGTGTGACCTTTCCTCACCACGCTCACCGGAGAGGGTGCTGCACACACACAAACACACAGACAAAGCAGAGTTGAAGGAACATTATTCTCTTCAGTGGTAAAAACCCAGCAGGATCGTTATTTCAACGTCATGTGTTTAATTCCAGAATTTAATGACACGGATAGAACACTCTAATAAACAGTGATTAAACACAAGAGAAATGGTGTCAGAGTCGTAAAAATCTGTCGGGTACCATCAGCCTCTAAAAGACGGGCCTCTTTTGAGGACACCTCATTCTTTGACGTTTACATGCCCGGGGCTGAGTGGAATTCTTGCTGGGTTTGTTGTAGTTGATGAAATATTAAACTGAAACCAAACATCAGAGAAGAAGAAAAAAAGAGTCCAAAAACGATTTTGATGGTGCTTTTCAGATATTCAATGTAGTTAAAAGTAATTATAAAGTACATCAGTCTATCCTGTGCGAAGAAATCATCTTCACCTTTGGATTTCAAGTTGGTCAGTTACCAAACCGCCATTGGGGTTGTTTGACCAAACCCAGCTTAAAGTGAGATTTCTGGTTCCAAAGTCTGTTTTCAAGATAGACATTGTCAGAAATAAATATTTGAATTGAGACTACATGTATTTGAATAGTTTGTTCCCATCCATTTCTTCATTTAATTTCATTGCTTCTTGCTAAGTGAGCTCAAATAAGTGAGCTTTGTTTTTTATGTAATGCATCCACTGTGGTCTCTGGGTGAAAACGTCTCTGGTGGGGAAAGCATCTTTCGGAATGAAAGCCCCTGCAGTTAAAATAACCGGGAGGATTTTGATGATTGTCAAATCTTTTTTTAACCAATTAGATTTCAAAGTTGTCATTTTGAGCGTGTTCGTTGACATGCCAGAGTTTGCTAGACAGGCTTGGGTGTGTACTTAAGGTTGGCTAGTCCTGCGTCAGTATTACGTACGAGGAAGGCGCTTCATTCATATCCTCTGCTCCTGCTGAGCGCTCATTTTTGTTAAATTAAGACTTATCGGAGAAATGAGACCTCCATGCCAATGGAAGATAAACTTATAATGGAACTGACACGCACAGGTGTCCTCTATAACCGCATCATTGAACTTTGTTTTGAACATAGAAATGAGGAAAGACTTGATATTCAGATGAAAAACAGCTTTGGTGGAGTCTAATTTTTAAGTATCTTAAATAACTAGCTTGCATTTTTATGGTTGCTAGTTTTGTGGTGTGAATGAGGTCGATTCAGTGGTCTGGCGGTGTCGGTATGCCTGATGGTACATATCTAATGCCAGTGGCAATGCCGTTGAATCCCTCTTATATTTGATGCCATTTTTTGTTTTCTTGGTTGTCGTATGATGCGGCTGAACCTCGTTTTAAACCACTTTATTCCTCTAAATAAATGTTACCATCTCTTTGAATAAGGGTGGGTTATTTTGTCTCTAAGCAGCCTTTATCTGTAGGTATTTAAGGGCAGCATGATTGCGGGAGTATAGCGCTGAATGCCCACGTGTAAAAAAAACACTGCCCGCCCCTGTTGCAAGAACGCAGTGTCTAGTCTGATGATGTCATTTTGAACTGGATACAGAATACGATGTAGTTTGCATATTTAGTTTAAACCACACATCAGTGAACTGGGCTTCTTAGCCTTTCAAGGTTTGAAGAAAAGCTGATATGGTTTCATCAGCATGACCTCAAATGTGTGGCTTTTCCAGCTAATAAAGCGAGAGACTGAGTTCCAGGGGTCCTGAGGGGACATTACAGGGGAATCCAGCCTCTTCATGGTTGGACTGGTCTACCAGATTGAATGAGTGATTTGTATTTCAGGACAGCTGCAGGCCTCCTCCAGAGTTTCATCAGGCTCTGCCCTGACCAGGATTATTCCATCTTCTGGGTCCTGTTACTCACAGGTCCAACTCCCTAACAGAGCAGATGAAAATGGTGTTTTTTGTAAAATACATTCCCCCATTGAGTAAAATATGAACTATTAAGATAAAATATGATAAAAGCGAGATGCATTGGCTAGTCCTGCGTCTGCTCAGCAGGAGCAGAGGATATGAATGAAGCGCCTTCCTCGAACGTAGACGCATTTCTTGAGCCATTATTATTCATCGAATTAGGACCAAATTAGACCAACGATGGCAAAATTATGGCCCAAATGTTGGAAACATACCACCGTCCTTTTCCAAAATGAATTTGTGAATTTGTATGTAATTTGAAAATCATTCATGAAATCGTTTTTTGAGTTATAGCGTTAACAGGAAGGATGTGCGGCGTTGACAATTCCGTGGTTCTAAAACAAGAGTAGCTCGTCCCCACTTTTAATCAACAAAAACATGAATATTGAGATTAAAGAGATCATACAATATAATGTAGACCAAATAGATTAAAAACACGACACAGGACTAAAACCATATCAAAAATACCTACATAAAAGCTACTTTATGCTGACTTTAATATATTTATTTTGTCTTTGTGATGTTTCCACTGCCGTCGTAACCGCTGTGCTGATTTATTCTGCAAGTCCTGAAGTCAAGTGAGTGTGAGTTTGCATCAATCAGCGAGTCTTCTTGTTGTAACCTGAACTATTGGCCCGTCTCTCAGAGGGACAGTTGGAGAGTCTCTGACACATAAAGAGCTTTTCAGCAGGCAAAATGCTCCCTCAGGCAACATTCTGGTAATGTGTGTGTATGTGTGTGTGTGTGTGTGTGTGTGTGTGTGTGTGTGTGTATGTGTGTGTGTGTGTGTGTGTGTGCGGCGCCAGCCTCTACTGCAAATGGTTAACACTGTTTAGGTTTCAATAGCCTGAGCAGAACTCCACGGGGAACAAATCACCGCTACAAACACAGTAACTGTATCCTGAGTGGATGGTCACACAAAAGTGTTATCTGCAACATCTTAAAAGCCTGAAACAAGAAACCAGAATCAAACACTCAGTGCTTGAATGGTAGAAATGATGGGATTTGATGATGAGAAAAAGAAAGAGGGTCTTTTCCGAGCAGCTTAACGGGTAACAAAACACCAAACCTAAGTATAAATCTTCCAAAAATGGATGCATTTTTTTTTATCTTTGCATGCTGTGTTTAATTACAGGCTGAATAGTTTCTGTCACACGGGGGCGACTTAGAGTGTTAAAGCCCCCTGGTACCCATACTCAAGAGCTTGGGTTATAAAAATAAAAAGCATGAAATGAAATGTCAGGAAATAATCTAAACGGAATTTTTTTGTCGAATGGGAAGTCGGTTCACGTTTATCGGAATGCTACGGAAGAAGATTAGTGCCTTATATGACTATGTAGAAAACTGTTTTTTTTTTCTGAGAATGTAGTCAGTATTCTGAGAAAACAGTCAGAATTGTGAGGTTAGAGTCAGAATCATGAGAATCAATCCATCAATCTTTATTTATATAGCTCCAATTCAAAACAACTGTTTTTCTCAAGGTGCCAAAGTCAGACTTCTGAGATTAAAGCGAGAACTCTAAGAATAATGTCAGAATTCTGAGTTTAAAATCAAAATTTAAAAAACAAAAAATTCACGTGCTCATATTTGACCCCAACCTCTTACGTAGAATGCATTAATAAACTGTCTCAATTATAAGTTTTATTTAGGCGGAGGAGTGAGAGAATGGGAGGGGATTGAAGAGAGTGAGAGGGCGATAAAAGAAGACGGAGGAGAAGTGAGAGTGTTGGCAGAACAGCAAACTGGAAGGAAAACAGCATGGGAGAGACATGTTGACAGTGGAGACGGGTCCCAGCAACACTTTCAGTTTAGCAACGGCATGGAATCACACTTCCTGGTTTATACACCTCCACCTGATAACGAGCACCGGTCGGGAGAACATGACGTAGAATCTCATGCTCCATTTTCTGACGGCCCACTGTTGCGAAATATTATGTTTCACGGAGGTGAAGGTTGGAAAAAGGCAGGAAAAGTTCTTCAGTGGACATGTGCGGCCCTGCAGTCTCAGAACTCCGGCCTCAGATAGAGCAACGTTATCATCACACAGAACATGAGCCTCTCGGACGGCAATCTGTCTGAAGCATCACCAGAATCAATACGAGACCTTCGGCTAAATGCTTTATTATCCTTTAACCATCCTCAGAGTTTGGCAGAAAGCGCAGAATGGAACGGAGATAAGAGCCGGAGACTGATTGCTTGGTTAATATTGTGAAGTAGCAAAGCGGCTCTCGTACATTCTGTTTGCAGCGTAAGCCTCCACATTCTGGCGTTATCTCCCATCACTCTTTTCTTCTTATTTTTTTTTTTAGTTTATACACCTGCTGCACTCATTTGGAAGCCTAGAATCGATGTGTCGTGTAACAATGTAGGACTTTCTCAATAGGCATGGTCACCACCTGTCTCTGGCGAACTGCTTTTCTCTTGTTTTTTATTTTTTAAGATGGTCGTTTAAAATATACAAGTTTGAAAATTTTTAGATGCATAAAATGTGCTCGAGCTTTCTATTTGGCATTAGCTTAATTGAAGGACTCCACCCTTGGTGTCACTGGGTCACATTAGAAACAAGGTTCAGTCACATTTTTCTGTAAGAAATAGAGACTCACAATGAGCTCAACCAAACAGCTGAGAAGGACATTAAAGGTTAAAGATCCATTTATTTTCCTCAACTTATCCGGGGCATTCCAGACACCCCTCTCCCCAACAACACACTCCGGCTCAGCCTCGGGGATGCAGAGACGTTCCAATGCGAGATGAAGTATTTGGTGCCTCCAGCGAGTTCTGGGTCTACCCGGGGGGTCTCCATCCAGTTGGATTTGCTTGGAAAACCTCCAAAGGGAGGCGTCCAGATCAGATTCCTGAACCACCTCAATTGGCTCCTTTTTGCTGTGAAGGAGCAGCGGCTCTACTCCGAGCTCTCTCCTGATACCTGAGCTCCTCACCTTACATATATCTGAGGCTGAGCACAGCCCCCCGATGAACAAAGCTCATTTGAGCTACTTGTATCCTTGAACCTAAGCTTTCTTTATTTCAAGATCCAAACACAGATTAGTATGAGATACACAGAAAAATACCTGGAAACCAGGAGGGCTATTATGCTTCTTCACTGTTCTGTAAGCGCGTACCAGAGTTTAAAGGATTACATTTGATTGAAACTTGGGCGCTGGGAGGATAAAAACTAAGTTAAGTCAATACTCAATAACTCAATTCACCATGGATGAGCCCGACTCCACCGGGATCAGCCGGTCTCCATCCTTACCCTCTGCCATATTTCAATCAAGTAAACTCAAGCTTGTGCGTCTGTATTCCCACAGAGCAGCAGCGGCGGCGCAGGCATTAGCTGAGGATTGACACAAAATGTCGCTGACGTAGGACAATTCTTCTGTCGGCTGCACATAAAAATGCTTTTCTGGAGGAGGAGCCACTGACGGACCCTCAGCAGTTTTATTTCAGCTTTGCTTTAACTAGAATATAAGATATGCTTGGAGAATAATAATAATAATATTACTATAGTTTTTTTCCCATGAGCTATCGCTAAATGTTATATTACTATTATTGCTAACATCACCCAGGGATCCCTGCTGCCGCCGAGGCCCGACCCTGGAGAAGCAAAGTGGATTAGCATAGCTGATATCATAACCGCCTTTACCCAATCCGTCTCTCTCCCCTTTCTCTCGCTCTCTTTTCAAACCCGACCGGTCATGGCAGTAGGCCGTCCACCCTGAGCCTTGGATCTGTTCGAGGTTTCTGCCCGTTAAAAGGCAGTTTTTTTTTCTCGCCCCCGTCGCTAAGCGCTTGGTCACGGAGGAATTTGTTGGGTCTCTGTAAGATAATTGCATAAAGAGTTCGGTCTAGACTTGCTCTTTCTTGAAAGCACCTTTCAACAACAGTCGTTGTGAATTGGCGCTGTATAAATAAAGATTGATCAGTTAAAAACACGGAGAGAGAAGATAATGCGATCGTCGCTGATTCAGGGCAGATGAATCTGCGATATCGATGCATTTCTGAAGGAAGCTCAATATTACGATTTAACAATGGAAACTCTGCAGAAACGAATGTATTTTGTAAACCCTAAAATATTAATGTTAGATTTATGTAGACACCCATCATCATAAAAAAAATAAAAAAATCTTTTCAATTCCAGCCTCTCCAGCGACTCCTGTAGTTGTAGTATAGTGGAACAAAAGTACCGGGCTGTGCACTTATTTTCTTTTTACCACCAACAAGGTAATTCATCACGATTCATTTGATTAATAGCGTCCGACGGCAAAAACAGTCTGTTGGAATATTTAATGTGCAGTTTCTGAACACAGCTCCCTCACCAACAAAACAAATTGCCAGAACAAGAAATACTAGAGCTGAGCCACAAAAGGAACTCGTTTAATGTGTATGCATTTCTATGACTTATTATTATTATGGTATTGATATTCATATATGTATTTAGACATACATACATACTTACTCTCTAAATGTAATTACTTTAACCTAATGCAATCCAATAAAGTGACAACTGGACCACAGGATTCATTTTATGCTCTGTTTGGTGGTTTATTTTTCGTTCAGGTTTAGATAACAGGGGTTGCTAGGCTACCTTACCTTATCAAAACTCTGAAGTGACATGAAAGAAAACATCAAAGCAGTGTAAAATCTACAACAAGCTATATATTTTTTTAAACTGCTGAGGACCACAGTGTTTTTTGAAAATTTAACGAAGTAGTAAATGTTCCCCCCCCATCCTCTTTTTGCCTCAATTTTTTTTTAGTGGTCTCATCTCCCCCCCATCCCGTTGGTCTCTCTCGCCACCTTCCCTCCTGGCTCTCACTTCTCCTCTTCATGAGGACAAACACCTTATTATTCAGCAGAGCTTCACGGGGACACGTTGAGAAATCACCTATTTCACGGATCCCTTATCGTGTGCGAGGTTTCTGTCACATCAGACGGCAGATCCTCCGACTGCGGAGGTTTTAGTCTCCCTCTTGCCCCCTACTGTCCTGTTTTTCTCTTGCCGACTTATTTTCCCTCTTTTCAACTTCTGAGGCAGAAACGGTCCAAAAGTCACAAGCATTGAAGAAAACGTTTAAAATGTCGACCGATCTCCACTCACGGCACTTACATCTGTTATACGGAGGTGGATCAGAGGGTGACACGGAGGGTGACACGGGGGGTGACACGGGGGGTGACACGGGGGGTGAGGGTACTGAATAGATCTCCGAATACCTGTCGATATTATGTAATCAACATCGTCGCGTCCAAATCCTCTGCTCCACGTCCTTCTTGCTAACGCGATAACTCCACAGTTATGGAGTTCAAATGTATACCTCTGTAGACCTGGACTAATTATAGGAAAGACTGCTATGTACACGAAACTAGGAGGAGCTTTATCTCCAAATGTTTTGGCCATAATTTCTCCATCAAGAATTTGGTGCACGTCAAACGACAGAAGGAGATCTATCGTTTACAAATCGTATTTTAACACTTTTTAACTTCCCAAACTGTCGGTCCAAATTTTGTGCATATCAATCAAGTCACGGAGATCTGTCATTTTCTATATCCTATTTAATTCATGTAGTTCATATTTTACCAACTAGGGGGAGCTATTACAGTTTTTCATGCATTACTTCATATTTATTTTGAGGAGATCGATCAGGGGAATTGAGGAAAACCAGCAGGGGCTAAGTTTAGGATTACTGATATGTCCTTGTGATTAATTTAGGAAACGCCTGACTCAAAGACTGGCTGAAACCAAACCGGGCTGCAGTCTAGAAAAGAATCAGTATTGGCTGTGATTTAAGAGTGCCAAAAGTTCTGGTCATCGAAGCTTCTTGTTAAGGGATCATTTCATTGAATGCATTGGATACTTGATCTTTTATATATCAGTGAGTCATCAGAAGGCGGAGCTTCCCTTCTCGTTTGGAAAGTAGTGGTCAAACGAGGTAAATTTTTCTGCTACAACAAGGAAATAAAAGCTAAATCTGAATTTGGTGTTTCTACTCTTTCTTTGGTTTAATCACATATCATGAGTGCGATGCAGACCCTTCACTACGACGGCTTTTTGCGTTTGCACTGAACAAATCCGCTGTGGAACAGGACCTGCACTGGTGTGGGGTATAACATAAGCGTTGAGTAACGTATTATTAAAAAAATAGATTTACATGTCAAAAAAACAATGGTTTACCGTCACGGGGGGCCACCTTGAAAAAGGAGCTACACACTTCAAAGAATAAAGTGCAGTGAAGTGACTAAGATATAACTTGATATAAAGAGAAAAAAGTTGAGTGTATTATTTTAATATTAATGTAAAAACTACAATAGAATGGTCTGTGGATTGAACCGATAAGTAATGCAAGGTAATGACTTATTATGACATATTATTACGGCTAGAGCCGACTGGAAACAGTTCCGATGAAGACTTTTAGCGTTTCTACGTCTGCTCATATATTCTGCATTCAACATATTTGGAACGGCTCAACGGCAATATTAGTACAGCTGTTTGAAATCTGTCAGCCTTCCAATGCTTTCAGTGTATTAGCCTGGAAAATGTTTGTTTGTGCTCATTGATGCATTATCTCCAGCAGAAGAACAAACTGAAGAACAAACATGGATCTTCACCATTCAAATACTTCAACCCATTATATCCTCCGCTGTATCCTTTTCATTTTTCATTGAAACGTATTATTTATTTTTTGTACGTATGCCGTAGTCTGTAACTTCCTCACGCGTTCTCTATTTAGTTTAAGGCATTTATACGCTCTTTGCCATAGTTTGAATGACTGTATACAAAATAAACTGACTATGCTGTCGTCTCCAATCCTCTGCGTTGTACAAGAAATCACCCTATTTGAACTAGTCAAATTAAATATATGTTTCATTGTTTCTCAGTAATTTTCCTTTAAAAGTCCAGCTAATGAGTCATATATGAACCATTACAGTAAAGCAAATAGAGTAAAATATGATTTTTACAAGATAAAGCTCTTTGACTCGATTTATAAGCACTAAATTTGGACTAAATTGGAAATTATGTCTGAAATTCTGTATTTCGTAACGGCTGCCCCTAAAATATAAACAATTTAAGTAAAACATAATAAATACAAGAAAGATCTTCTAGAGTCGATTCACATGCGCCACATTTAGACTAAATCTGACCAAAGGTTGAGAAATTATCACAAGAAAAAAAGACAAAGCTCTGCCTAGTGTGGAAAATATACAACCAACCTTTACCAAAATCAATCCACTTCTTCCTCGCACTAAGGTCTATAGGGGTATGAAATTTGAAATCCATCAAATATATCTTGAGCTATCATGCTAACACGAAGGACCTGCGGTGGACGTAGACGCGGCGGCGGCGATGACGATTCTATAAATTCCTCAACTTTTTGGAGATATGATTGCCATGTGTTTTCCCTAAAAGGCTAAAATACTGACTGCTGCAGTGTCTAAAGTATTCAACCCCTTCATGAAGTGTCTGTAGTAGTTTGTAGAGATCTTTTTTCTGTCCTGACGTAGTAGGAGGAAGCTATGCCCATTCATTTGCGAATTACGGCCTCCTGGTTTGTATGTTATTCAAGTCAGTTGACTTCGACGGTCAGCCTGGAATGTTCCAGGACCTCTTCTGAAATCAAGCCTCGGTGTACTTTGAGGATCGCTGGGCATTCTTTGATCTTCTGGAATGTTTAATGATGCCCTGGCTTCAGCTTCCTCACAGATGGCGAGACGTTTTCTTCTAGGATTTCCTGATATTTGATGAAATCCACCTTTACCCTCTACACACCGAGGTTCCAGTATCCCAGGATGCAAAGCAGCCCAGAGGGCTTTACCACGTCCCCACTATGCTTCACTGTAGGTAGGGTCTTCTATTCATTATAAGCTTCATTCCTCGTCCTCCAGGCAGCCTGACCCACAGACTCAAAAAGTCACTTTCATTCTTTCATCGCGCCTCAGAAAAGCATCCAGAAGCTTCCGTCGCTCATCTGGACAGTTCTGATCAAACTGGAGCAGGATTTTCTTGCTCTTACGGGCAACAATTCAGGCCTTAATTTTATACTTGGATTGCTAAAGTAAGTTTCTGAAGGTTGGAGCTTTCATGAGGGAGGACAATCAGCAGGTTAGATAATGGTAACAAGAAATGAATACTGCAGAACATGAAAAATAAAGAAGTTCCAACACTTCAAAAATGGAGAAAATTAATAAAATATTGCCTAAATATTGAATGGATAATGTCGGTCCAGAACTAATGTAGTTAAAAATGTTATGTGGCAGTTGCAATATGAGTTAAAACTAACTTGAATGGTGAATGTTGTTGATGAAAGAGGAAGGACAACTCCGATAATGGACTATAAATACAAACATTTTCCTCAAAATTATAAAAATTAAAGGCTTTGCTGTATGAATGAATACGTATATGAATACATACAGTACATGTGTGTACATTTAAATTTGTTTATATGTATATGTGCATAGAAAATGTGAGTATTTTTTATTAAAAATTATTTATTTTTAATTTCTTTTCTCAAACCTTTTTGTTATAAGGAGCAATATGACATTTTGACAATGTCCATGCAATGAAAATACAATTCTAATAGACTATTTTTAAGACTGCAGTAGACATTTAAAGCGAAGGCAAATTCTGCTGAATGCAGGAAAAAAAATGTTGGAATGAACAATTTAAACAGTGACTGCAGATGCCTAATAAAAATAATTCATTTTGCCAATAAACCTAATAATCAATAAGCATTGAATAATTTTGTTTATGTATTAGTATGAATATGCACTGCAGCACATCTTCTTCATCTGTCTGTGACTCTGCCAACCATGTGTAATCTAACCTAATCCCTAATCTCCCCATTTGGTCCTGTGGCCGGCTGGCTTTAATCCCAGAAAAACTCCAATAAACTGAATGTGAGTTCTGCAGTCTGCTGTAATCCACTCAGACTGCTGACAACCGCAGTGACAACAGAATTAGCGGCCTACAGTACTCCTGACTGTCAGGCAAACGTCTGCCTCTCTGTCTGTGCGTCTGTGGCTCCAGCACATGAACCAACAATATCCACCCGACTCCTCCACAACCACTACAGTAACTACCACCTAGTACCATCAGACTGCCAATAAACCATCTGTTCAACAAACAAGAGCATACACATTCCTTCAAACCGCGTTTTTTTTCGTTCCTGGCATTCCCAACAGATGGGAGCCTTGGGAACAAAAAAAACCCATTAAGCTCATATTTTTCTCATTTGCCGACACTCTGTGCGTCCAATTTCATTACCAGCAAATAAAATGACCTACAATAGCACGTTCTTCCGCCCATAAAGATAACAATAAGATCCCAAAGCACAGTTTTGATCTCAATTTGAATGGAAAACCAACAAGGCTTCAATGTTTACATCTATGGGGAGCAGCTGGATGCTTTCATTCCCCAATATTAGAGCAGTCTTTTATATTCGGCCACTGTGCTGCTCACCTCAGTGTTGCTGGTCGGGGGCCAAGCACACTTTCTAATTACACATTCTCTAAACCGCTCTGGCTCAAATCATTCCAATACCCACAAGTGCCATAAATTACACCAGCTGAAGTGTTCTCTTTTGCACAGTTTGCTTCCAAGTCTAATTTGAACTTGGAAACTTGCATGTTGACAGCTTGATTCATCACGGTTGATAGGTGGGCAGGAAAGACACACCTGCGATCGCGTAAGAAAAACACCTTTCTACAAACAGCCTGCAAATGAAAAGCTTTCATGACGCAACCGATTCCTTCGACTCTTGCAGATGAAAGGCACGGCATGATTTAAGGGGACTCACCTGCTTTGTCACTGATAAATTTGGATACAAAAGCAAAAGCAAGATTTCCACTGTGCTTTGTTTGCCTGATTCACTGCAGGGATGGTGCAAAAATCAAAAGGAATGTCGCAACGGATTTGCTGGACACATGCTGAGATAATTTAATCATCTGCTGTCTTTTTTATAGTAACCCAAGAAATCTGACACATGTTGGTCTGTGTCATTTATAGGGCTGCTGTAATTAATAATTTTAGTAATCAATTATTCTGGCGATAAATCGAATAATGGATTAAGAAATAATGATTGTTCCCACAAACCCACGGAGTCACTATCTACGGGATCGATACCGCCTGGTGTATATCTAATGAAAGGTTTGTCTATTTCAACACAGCAGATCGAACCAGACAAGAAGTCGGACAGAAATCGGTTGGAAGATCAACCGAGACCCCATGGGCGGGGAAATATTAATTTAGCAAGTCCAGAGTGTGGAGTTCGATTGCAGGAATTTAGGAACTTAACCTCTATAAATTTGAAGCAGAGTGAGTCTCTGTTCACACTCAAAGATAGGTTATCCCCCTTGTTCACCACCCTTCGTTGGGTGAGATGCATCTCCTGGGAGACGGCACTTCTTCGTTGAGCATTGTGCCATTGTGAGTACCCCTCTCCGTATTTATCAGACAGCCATCTATTGTTTGAGGTTTGTGGGGGCGTGTACGTGACGGGATGGTTAGCTGAGGGCGAAGCGAGCCACAAAACGTCGCGTTTTAAACGAGGCAGATTATTTGTTATTTGTCATGGAGTTATTCCAGATATTGTTTCGGCCCTACTGTGGCAGTTTCAAATATGAGGAGAAAAAAAAACATCTGTGACAAGCTGCAGAGCAGATTGGAGAACTCACGGCGAGGCCGTGAAAGCAAGTCAAGGCAGAAGTGGCTCAACATACCTGCCTGATTGGTTGTCACATTTAGTGACACATACTGCTTGGCGTGGTCTTTGGCCAGCTCTGACACCCCGTTGACAGCCTCCAGCAGGAAGCTGTAGTTGGTGTGCGACTGCAAGTCGGCCACCATCACGGAAGTGTTTGACAGGCCCACACGGCGTGGCAGAAAGCGAACATTGGGCCCGCATTCTTCCAAGCCCCTTCCATCTGGTAAGACCTGTTTGCACAGGATGTTGTAGCGCACATCCTTCCTGCCACCTGTTTCCATGGGGATGGACCATTCCAGGAAGACGCTGGTCTCGTTGACGTTGGAGATGGCATTACGGGGGGCAGAGGGAGGACCTGAGAGAGGAACAAAAGAAGTGAATCCAGTAAGATAACATTTCTGATCTCAAAACAACAAGATGATAGCCAAGGATTAGGCCTACAACATAGATTTTTCTTTAAAAAAAAAAGCTCTCCCCAGTGAGTAAAATATGAACTATTAAGACTAATTAATGATATAACCCAACCACTAAGGGGTAGCAAATCAGTATGTACTTCTGGTGCTGGTCCAAAGCCCGGATAAAGGGGGAGGGTTTCGTGAGGAAAGGCTAACGGCGTAAAACCTATGCCAAATCAATATTAAGAACCCAAAACTGATTTCTAAGCTGGATCCGTCGGGGCTCGATTTAACAAATACCATCACTGGTACTGTTAGCTAGCAGGGTACCATCCTAAAAACCCAGAAAGGGAACAGCCAAAACACAAAGACAGAGAGGAAGGAAACTTAAATATGATACATACAAGATAGATCTCCTAGAGTCGATTCATATGGACTTAATTGGACTGATGTTGAGGTATTCATCTCCTGAAGAATGTTTTTCGTTTAAAGAAATATATACAAGACGGTTCTTTTCACATCGACAAAAACTATTAGAGATAAAGTCCCCCCTAGTGTTGGAAAATTACCCTTACCCAAATTGGATCCAGTTCATCCTCTCAATAGAATCTATGTGGGTATCAAATTAGAAAAAAGATCCATGAAACCGTTTTTTGGGTTATGGCGTTAACGCGAAGGATCTGCGGCGTCTTTTTGGTGATATAATAAAAACACTGAATAAAAGTAAGGACGTTCAAACATAAAGGTGTTTTCTCACGTGTGCAGGACATGTTGGGTGGGTCGGAGTCGATCTTGTAGTAGCCGTCCTCACAAGTGCAGATGGTGGCCCCCGTCTTCCTGGCCACGCTGTGAGGTGGACATTTACTGCAGGCCAGAGACTCCAGCACCGAACGATAGAACCCCTCCCTGCAGACTGAGAGATGAGGAAGTACGATAAGAGCGGACCAATGAATAGGAAATGAAAGGGGAATAATGGGGAGAAAGGAAAGAATGGAGGAGAAGAAAAAGCAGGACGGCATGGTTAGGGCCTTGGGAAAAGGAGATTTGCATCAAAACAAGAAGAATTCCCTGGGTGGTTTCGGCTTTTTTGAGGAATCTTCAAAGGTGAAATTAAAGAAGTTGTTGTCATGTTGTTTGTTGTCGTCAAAATTGTCTTTTTCTTTCTTCTTTTTTAAGTCTGAATTCTTAAATGCCTCTAGGGATTATTTATTTCATCCAAACTGTGCAACCCTGCTGTCCCATTCATATTTCATTATCTGAAAAAAACAAGAACAGTTCCTCTTGAGCATTTTCTTTTTTATTCATTGTCTTCTGTATCGGCTGCGGGACATTTTTCTCCCCCAGCCTCCAAAATTAAAGCAACGACAAAGAATACAAGCGCAAAAACGGACAGAATCACTCTTTCTCCGACAAAGACAGTCAGCTGGTTGATCTTTGTTGACAGGTAAACAGCAGTGTGACGCACTCAGAATGTTAACATGCCAGAATTCATCAACGATTTTCCATCACCGTGGCGGCGCCTCCAAGCCCACCAATCGGCGACTTATCACAGCATCGTTTTTCTTCCAGGTTTTGCTGTCGCAACAGACGCATGCAAAGAGGCACGGAGGAGGAAATAACAACACTAGGTTGGAATGTTGATAAGACGAGCTACGTAGATTACCGTCTACACCAAAACTGTGTAGTCTGGGGCAATTTTCTGCTTCAATTGTGGTGGAGGAAAGCAGATCCGAGACGGAGACGCCGGAGAGGAGAGAGCGGGACAACAGAAAGACGTTTCAACAGTGTCATTTTTCTTAAAGGCTCTGAAGGCTGGGAGCTTTTGTTTCCCGTTGTTCCTCCACATAGCTGTCGGCTGCAACCGTGGTCAAGAATTTCATAATTAAAACCTCAGGTACGAGGACAGGACGATAAATAATGGCACAATAGAAAATACGGGATGGTAAGAAGGAATAATGAGGGGAAAAGAGTGGAGAGGGAGAGACCGAAGTTAAGAAAGGCTGCAGTAGCTCCGATTCCCCTTGATGGAACCTTGGTACTTTTCATGGAACATTAAGCCTGAAAAATTCTCCCTCTACCCTGGATCGCTCTAGTATCTCACCTCCACATCACAAACACACCCTCCTCTGTCTTGTAGTATTATAAAGTCCCCAGAGCGGCGTGCTGGGAAACCATCCAGGGGTTTGTCGATGGGACATAATTCTGGAGCACAAACACATTCCATGAAGTATATTAGACGTGTAAGATGTCACCCACACCTTTAATGTGAGGTGAGGCTGAAGAGATTACACTTGAGGCCCAGATTGAGAGAAAGAGAGAGAGAAAGAACGGGGATGTATTGATGTATTCCAGTGAGCACATTCCCCAAACTCTGAGTTTAGATGGGACTCGATTAACTCCCGAGTTTGTTAACTTGTCAGGACGATCAAAAGCCAATTCTCAATGGAGCGCCAAATGCTATGGGCGCCATACATATAATGCGCTCACGTTTTGAAAACACTATGCTCAGATGCGAGAGACGCCCGCGGCGTGTGATGTTGGAGATCTATGAAGAATGTTATTCATTCAAATAAGTGTAGAGAAACGGCATCTTTGGACCGGTAATTCTTCTGGGAACAAGCCCTATGCTGTCATAGCATAGCATATGCCTCAATAGCAATAATCTATCCCAGAAAGCCCCCAATTCCCCTGCATTTTACAAGCAATCCCTACTCATTTATCGCCTAAAATTAAATGTGAAGTTGAGTCCATAGTATTTTGTAAAAAAGTGAAACCAACGGTTGAGAAACTTTTGGAGATAACGTTCATGTGTGTGGGGAAATATACAAACAACTTTTCCCAAAATCAATCCAATTCTTCTTTGCACTAAGTTCTATGATGCTCTAAAATTTGAAAGTGATCCATGGAACTGTTTTTGAGTTAACACCGAGATTCAGCGGCGGTGATGATTATGATTCTATAATGTCCCTGATTTTTCAGGGATATAATAAAAGCACTTTCAGTCCGGCTTTAACGGTCGTCCACTAACGTAGGTCTATAATAATATGACTGAAAAAAAGAGAAAATTTGTCTCAGGCTCTGCTTCAGGCTTAGAAGGAGGAGGAGAAAAGAAACAAATTCAGGCTTTGAAGGTAAGTTACCATGGTAGCTGAATCCAATATCAACCTAACTCACCTTCTGGAATGGAAAACCCAGAGTTTCCCTCCTTTCCAGGAGAATTAATATACTCAGAGTTTCCACAGAACCTGCTTCCTGATATACCCCATTGATTCTCGGTCTTGCTTGGGCGTGTTGCTACACACACATGAATATTTCAACACGGATTTATTGCCCTCGACTCGTGTTTAGTTCTCCTTGACTTCAACCTCCAAACCCTTCATGGCCAATTCAATTAAGATGAGGCGGCGGCTCGTTTCACATGTACCGACACGCTGGCATGCATGCAGAGAGACAAGTAGAATGAAAAGTCGTAGAGAATAAGCAGCAAGCAAACGTAATGAAGAAAACACACAAAGAACCCCCCAACAAATTTGATAATATTTTGCCAGTTTAGCTGTGATTATTATCGATTCTTTTTTTCCTTTTCGTTTTTAATGCTCAGCTATCACCACCTGTGGGGTTTGCGTTTCCCTATATAAAGATCACCTGTCAATCAAACCTGTGAACTAACGCCAAAAGAAGCCAATGAGGATAACGACTCTAAAAAAAGGGTCATTTAAACTAGGCCTACGGCGAGTAAATATGAAATATAAGAGTAAAATAGAAGATACATCATGGAGCAACTTGGACTAATTTGGTCCAATAGCTGAGAAAATTATTAGAGATTAAGCTCTCATAAACTGGTGTCGTAAATATACCACCGACCTTTCCCAAAATAAATCCTGTTCTTCCTCGAAGTAAGGTCTATGGAAATATAAAATTTGAAAATAATCCATGAAATGATTTTCGAGTTAGTCCGTTAACTCGACCAATCAGCGGACGCGGCGATGATTAATCCAATAGTATATCCGGGGATATAATAATCCCACCAAGGAACATAAAAGGTAATCAGAATGAGCTGAGAAAATGCATGTGGTTCACGGATACAGTGGAACACACGCTCCAACCCATCCCAAAGGATCTGCTGCCAACATTCTAGTAGCAGACAACGCAGGAGACCCCCAGAGGAGCTGTCTGTGTCAGGGGGGAGCGGACCCACTTGAATAACTGACAGCTTCTTTTATTGGGAATATGACTTCATTTGTTTGCTTGAACACGTTACTGAAAAACACCTACAAACTCAATCAGTCAGCCAGAGAGACGCAGACATTTGCATTCATTTCCCCTTTGGAAGTTGCAAATGATTAGGAGAACGATATAAACATTTGCAATTAAAACGGGCAAATTGATGAGAGACAAAAACCCATTGCGTGACACTTAAACGAAAGTCAATTTCAGTTGAATAATAAGCAGCGAGAGCCTGGATGTTGAGGTATTTATCATCATTTATTCTGCCTCATTTATGTTTGAGCATGAACTGATTATCCGCGCTCGGCATGAAATGTGAACACGCAAAACATGTGTGGAAATTAACTAAGAGCATATGTTCTTCACGGAACAAATGAATACACAGCTCCTATTTTTCTGGAATGATTCCCCCTAATTATGCGCCTATGGATTTGCCACAAGGGGGCAAAACTGGTCATAAAGGTCATGTCATGTCAGGCTGATGGCTGAAGCTGAGAAAGAGTCATTAAAATGCCAAGAACATGTACGTTCAATGTGTGAACGACAACTGAGTCCATGGTGTAGCTGTCAGGAGTGGAAATCATGTCAGTTAACTCTGCACATTTCTTTGCAGTGTGGCAGGGCTCATTATCCTGTTGGAAAACTCCAATGGCATCATGGGATACTGCTGTCATTAAGGAAGGTCATTAATCTGCGACTACTTTTAGGCAGTTAGCATTTGTCAAATAGCATCCCAATGAAAGAAATGTTGCCCATCACACTAAGTCTTCTGGCTTGCTTCCCATAATGCATCTCTTCCAAAACATAAGCCATGGACACATTAAGTCACGATCATGATGCAAAAGAACCCAAACATTCATTGGTCCAGGAAGTGCAAGGAAGATCTGGGTTGATTTTGGGAAATGTCAGTTCTAAATTTCAGACACTAGGGGGAGCTTTATATTCAAAGGTTTTCTGACCATAATTTCTCAACCGTTGGTCGAATCGACTCAACGAGATCCATGTTAAATATATAAGTTAAATAATATAGTCATATTTAACTTTCTTTTTTTCTTTTTTTTTTTTTTTTAGAAAATTCATTGTATTTAGGGACATAACTTCAGAACAGTGTAAATCCTATGTAGTCCAAATATTTAGGAATTGACTCGAGAAGATCTCACTTGTAACTATAAAATGTATTACTCAGAATTACATTAAAATTACTTTAATTTGAGGACATCAATCAGGGGGATTGCTTGTACAACGCAGGGGATTGGAGGCTTTTTAGGGATACAACCTTGCCGCCGGAGACAAAAGCATGGGACTCATTTTGTGTGGCTTTTCTGTTCGCATTCCTTTGACGGAAAGTTCCAGAAGTAATGACAAATTAAATCAGAACTAAACAAACGCGTCTGCTTCAAGATGAGAACTTTATGTTGCATGTTTGTTAAATTCTGTGAAAAAGAAACCGAGTGGACTGCTGTGTTTAATTCTCACACGTCCACCTATATACTAGTAAGAGAGCATTTTCATTTTAGCTAATTACATCCTCAGACGGCATTTAAGGAGACAGATCGATGGCTGGGGGTGCTACGTTCACTCTCAACAAGATGGAGAGTGGTGTAATGTTGAAAAATTCATCAGCACAGCTCAACAGGAGCTGATTATTTCAAAACAATAAGGAGGCGTGAGGCTGGGATCACATGTATTGCCTGTTGTTCCTCCAGGGTTCTTACAGTCTTACTAGATAAAGAATAGCTGCTCTAATTGAGTTTGTGTGATTCTGCACACATTCTACACCGTTGGAAAGCGATGTGATTCCAGAAACACTGTTTGAAGATATTTATTTACTGGCGCCTGTTGTCCCTTAACAACTAACATTAACAGTCCAACATTGGAACAATTCTTTGTCGATCATCTCACCAGTACGTTATTCAGAATGGCCATACACAAAGAGGTACTTTTCCTCATATGAGTCCAAACTCCTTCACGTACTGTACTGAAAAATTCTACCACAACATACAAAACTGAAAACCACACACACACACACACACACACACACACACACACAAATGAAATGCTTTCACGTAGATGGAATGGAGCCGACGCACGTTGCTTGCCAAGCAGGGTGCGAGAATCCCAGAAGTTGGGCTCCCGTCCGGTGTGATGGAGGAGGATGTGGGAAAAGAGGGAAAGAGGAGGAAGAGGTGTTGAGAAGAAGTTTGCTGCACCCTCTCCTCCGCCTACGTGCCCCACCATTCAAACTCCAGAACCCCTTTCCCCATTTCCAACCTTCCGCAGTCCTTTCCTTCAACTGGCTGCTAAAGCTAAACTTCAAGAAGTGACTAGTAACAAGTAAATGTAACCCACCTTTTTCCCAGGTAACAGGTTGATTCACATGAAAATAGTAATAATTTACTGTCATTACTTGTAGACGTCCCTCCCCTTGAAAGTACTTCAAGGCCGTACTGAAATGATCAGCGCCATTCATACACTTTAGAGCCAGCGCAGTTTTCCATCATTGAGTAATAGCTGAAACTCCATTGACATTCTCCATCTAATTTAATGACTACTTCTTTATCCATCTTGGTCGATGCCTTGCAGTGAAAATTCACCACATGCAGGGACTTGCAGGTTGTTTGATCCGAGGATCAGCTGCTTAACTTGTTTAATGGTCTTGCAGGGACACACACACTCACACGTCTGTCTTCATACCTGAACACACACTCAGACACACACACTTCAGGTGGTGAGATTAGTTATAGTCATGGCTGGATGATGATGATGGCTCATTCGTCATCGTGAATACAGTCTGAATGCACAGCATTAGGGGTATTAATTTGTGTGTGTGGGTGTGTGTCTGTGTGTGGGTGTTGCCCTTGGGCAAGCTGTCTTTTTGATGCCATGCAGCTCTTAATACACAACACAAAGGGTAATAGGTAATTAATATGCAATACACACTAATGTTCCTTTATTCATGTGTGCGTCTGTGAGGTTAATGCGTAATTAATATGCCTCACACACCGGCTTCCCGGGCAATTACGGATCCAGAGGTGTCCGTTGACGCTTCTTAACGAGCGTCCTCTTTAATTGGAAACATTTAATTGTAAACATGTTGATTTATAAGACTGGCTGTCATTTAGTGGGATAAGGGGGTGTATGCAATTAAGGTGGGGGAGAGGCTGGAAACGGGAGGGGTATCTTGAAAAGAAGTTAAAAGTGCGGGGCCACATAGTGTGTGTCAACAGGAGGGTGGATATAAATGAAGTCATACGGTCATAGAGAAAGTGTGGAACCAAATTCTGAAAAACTATTTTAAAAAAAAAAACGCCTCAAACACTCTGAAGATGCATAACTGACGACGCAATGTGGTTAGCTTAGCATCGGATATGTGAACTGTGAAAGTACAAGTAATGTTCTGTAGTAATGGAAAATTTAGACAGTGTACCTAAAGAAAAGGCAATATGATGCAAAAAACAGTTTTAATGAACTGTTCAACTGTTTGGTTGAGCACATTTTAACCTCCATTTATTATTATAATTATTGAAAATTGTTTTACTGAACCCGTTGAAAATATGACACAGTGGTAGCATGGATATGGTAAAGAGTAATGGGCCAATTATGGAGCCCTGAGGGACACCACATGTCAAATGGGGCAGCGAGGAGGAGGCATTAAGCATGGGGAATGAGATATTCTTATTTGAAAAGGTTTCTTTTGGCATATCAAAGCACTTGAGGACTTACTAAACAGAATTATGTAACTTAAAACCACCAACGAAAAGTCTAATATGGGTTGAACAGTTTTCCAAAAACATGCTTTAGCCAAGCTTGGTGGACATTATTTCTTGTTAAGGCCATCAAATGATTAACTACAAGTCAAATCTATACCTCTAAAAAGTATTTTCACGATAAAGTAGTAAATATCACTGGACATAATAACATGAACTTATCATTTAAATGTTGGAGGTGGTTAAAGTGGAGCTCATCCGCTTCTGTAGAGAAACTGAAGTACAATGATTATCCTGTAATATTATAGCCATTGACAGGTGAAGTCAGAATAACACTGATTATTTCATTGCTATGGGCGTTTGTCATTAAAGTAGGAGTGATGGAACCAGAAATATGGGCAAATGATCAAGGATTTGGGGAACTTTGACAAAAGTCAAACCTTGATGGAAAGACAGAACACAATCAGAGTTCTTGTTGAGTCCATGCCTCTTGGGGTCAGTGCTGTTTAGGGAACAAAAACAAAAAAAACAGGGGGCTACCTATAACCTACCGGGTGGTTATAATGTTTTGGCCGCACAAATGTGGATCGCGTGGTAAACTCGTCACATCGGAGAAGTGGAAGTGAAGTGCAATGCAGAATAAAATGGTCACATACCCAAAGAGAATGGACGTAAGTCAAATTGCACGTATATGTTGTAATTCAACTACGACTATTTTTACGCAGAACTAAGCAATCTGAAATTATGAGCCAATAGGCCCTGTGTTTAGTGACAATTAGGGGCAAATATATCTCCATCATTCCTGACCGTCTTCCACCTGGACGCCGATTCGGAGGGATTGACATAAAAGTCAACTTCGACAGAAGACACACAAAAATGGTAAACCTCAACTTCAGTACGACGCCTGTGTTGTTAGGAGATACTATTGTGAACTAATAAACCCGGCAAGGAAACAAAGTAAATATCCTCTTCCTGTATTTGTCCAACGGCGGACTGGAGACCTAAGGAACAACACGCATGTGTGTGTGTTCATGAATGAGGATGTCATCCCTCCACCGACTGATGCTGTACTGCCGGGTTTGTGTGTAAACCTCTGTGTGTACGGACACAGGCTGGCTCATATTTGTGTATTTCTGTGTGTGAACATAAACAAAGGTCTGATGATAATACTATAATAATATACAATCAACTCAATGGGGTTTTCCTGTCTGCTGGGTGTCAGCAAAGGTCATTGTTCAGCACCCGTTTATTCTCACAATCAGAACCCGAGAGGTCAAGCTGGTCACAATGGCCCTCAAACGTGAACCGATTCATCGCCCTTGTCAAGGTCTAGTCGGCGACATAAAAAAATTAACAATCTATCAGGATGATAAATCAGGTGTCATGTTATGCTGGTCAGATGTTTAGGACAATAATAACACAGACTGAAAAGCTACGTCGCCGCAGACTGCTTCTCATTTCCCGCCGTCAGCCTCATCCCACACTCATTAACCGGAGAAAAAAAAAATCATTCCTACCAAATTACAAGCGCCGACAAATTAGGCGTCCAAAGGTCAGCGTCTCAGTTCCATTACGAGACACCAGAGACATATGATCTCTCACATGAGACGGGCAGTCTAAGCAGGAGAAATGTATCTGGGTTAATTATATTCTGACTTCTTCAAAGATGATGCAAGATTTTTTTTTTGTGCTTCTTTGTTCTGTACATTGGGAAACATCGTGCAGTCCTTATTGGGAAAATTAAAGTAAAGCTAGGATCAATGCTTTGATGCCTTTAACAAAGGAGTTAGGTTTATCTACGATTCAGGCAGGTTAAAGTAGAAGTAGCAACATTACATGTTTCTAGCCTGATTCTGAGTTTCATAAAGTCTGACTTGCTGATACTGATTTAAGCAAATTTAGATGTTTTTTTTTCTTTAAAGTTTTCAAACCATGATTCAAACAACCTTCTTTCCTAACAGAAACCGGGATGTATAAGCGTCATATGTAACATAAAATATGACTCATTAATAATCTCATACGGTCAACATTGACCACTGACTAGTTTGTCTGGGATCATAAATAAAACAAAACAGATCACTAGACTGATTGTTGGGAAGTAACAGATAAACTACTTCCACTAAAAGCCTCCCAAAACGATTGAAATATGATCTTTTATAGTGAAATAATAAATATTTAAGATAGAACTGCGTGTGTAGATTCATACGAGCCAATTCGAACATAACCAGACGTATTGTTGCGAAGTAGCAGTACAAAAAATGGATAACTAGTGAGTAAAATATGAACAAATACTGTAAACTATGATGAGATAAATCTCCTCGGGTTGATTCAAACGCACCAAATTAGGACTAAAATGATGGCCTTAAAATGTATGGAGATAAAACTCCCCCTAGAGTTGGAAATACAGAACCAACCTTTCTAAAAATCAATCCACTTCTTCCTCGCGTTAAGTGTCTATGAGTGGATTCAACTTGAAAACCATCAATGGAATACTTTGAGTTACGGCGCGAAGGAGAAGAGGGCATTGAGATAAGTAATACTTAAACTGTATATCTGAAAAGATGAAGATCGATGAACGATTCTCCAAATGAGACAACCAAAACGAGTTAGATAGATCAAGGTCAATCCCTCTCTGATCTCATGATGTCTACCCTTGTGCTTGTAACTAAACATCATCATCGCCTCTTTCTACAAAGCAAGAAAGAAAGATCATTTTTGCAGTCTACCTTTTAATGAGCAGCATCCCTTAAGAAACTCATCATCTTACCAACATAAAAAGTAAGACGCAACCATAGTTACCAGTCTAACCAATCCAACTACGAGCTGGTGACTCTGGAGGCAGGCAGGCTTTCATGGAAAGAAGCTGGCGCTCCGGAATGAAGCGGAAGATTTATTAATATTTCATCAACTGGCGGAATGTGTTTGCTCTTGTTCATGTATCTTTGCGGGGACACTGACGCTAGACAATTCTTCCTAGAGTTGTTCAAAGGTGTAGACTCGATCTTATCAGCAGGTTTAGGGTCTGAAAAAAGGAAATTAGGCGTAGTTAAGACAGCTATGGACGCTGTTAGGCAATCAGCTGTGCTAAGGATCCTCTCAAGTGCGAAACATGTGGATGTGTGTCCAAGTTAGCAGGGGGAAGGGCAAAACGGAGGAAGCACTTCTGGGAACATCAGTTTACCCAACAAGCACTCAGGAAGCACTTTAGTTGTCATGACAGCATCACCGTGTTCGGATGATGGGGTGATGGAGGAGGAGGAGGAGGAGGAGTAGGAGAAGGAGGAGAAAGCGACGTGGGAGGAGAGCACAGAGTGAGAGAGTGTGGTAAAGGAAGCTGGCGGAAGCTACCAATTCAACTTGATCTGAAAAGATGAATGCCGACTATTTCCTCAATAAATGCAGTCGATTCATATTTCAGGAAATTATGGAATTAAAGGGGCCTCCTGCCATGTGCCGATATTTGCACCTGTGCACCATTCGTCATGCTTAGTCTCCTCAACAACCCAAAAAAATAAAAATAAATCCCACCCCCTTTTGAAGAATTCACCTAAACATGTGTTCTGGTGCAGAATAAGTCCAAGAGAACAAACCATCATATTTGTAATGATGTCTGTGTAGCGTTGGGTGGGAAATGTGATTGTTACTCTGGCTTAACAACAAACCATTAAAAAACAACACATATTTCTTGAAAAACGTGAGCCACTTGACTGAACTTTAGTTTATAATATGACCAAGTGGCAGCATGTAGATGCTAAAGAGTGAGGGGCCTAGGATGGAACCATGGGGCACACCACCGGTAAAAGGGGCCAGCAAGGAGGAAGCACTACTATACTGTTTAAAAACCTGCTCGAACAAAAGATTCTGTCATTTTGTTATAAATTTGCAGAGATTTTAAATGAAGAAATGCCTCGAATAAATGTGCAAATTTATAATTTTTACTTAGTTTTTTTTCTTATTTTCCTTGTATACTAAAGGGTTATTTAGGGTTAAATGCTTAAATTCTTGGCTCTAAAAATATGTATTTGCATGATAAGGTAGTAAAAAAATACTCTTGATGTATGCGTTGATTATTATAATAATTAAATAATTGATCACATTGTGTGATTTAGCTTTATTAGTAATAAAAATAAGCATGTACTTAGTATTTAAAAGCTGAAGGTGGTTAATGTGGTCCAAATAAATAGAATGTGCAAAGACAATATTTTCATAGTTTTTCTTTTTCTCTGTGAGGACATTTAAGGGTGAACAACTAGTATGGAAAAATTACCGAAGCGCTGATACCTTGAAAACTTTAAAATCACTAGTTTCAAATATCAAATATATAGCAATACTTAACAACAATCTATAAAGAAGCTCAAAACACAGCGGTGGGAGGACGGAGACGCTTATCGGCAAATATGGCCAATCATATTAAAATGACAGATGCTGCTATGATGGTGTGTGTGTCTGTGTGTGTGTGTGTGTGTTGTTGTGCAACAACCTTGTCACCACATCATCAACCACAAAGCCAACACTGAAAGTGTTGAGCGCCTGTTCTCCATCTCATAATTCCCTCGAGCAGGAGGGCAGAGAGGTTCCTCACATTACGCCAGTGAGACAGCTTCTGATGGCGGCGCCCTGGCCGTGACCAGATCGAGTTTGACATGTGCTGCAGTGACGTCTGACAGGCGGGCAAACAGAGCAGCATCGGGGGAGCTCCGGCACCAAACGAAGTATCGTCAGGGGAAATCCGGCCGACGCCACACGCAGAAGACACTCACCGAAGAAGCTGCTGCCTGGTTTTAATGTTCTACCAGCACGCTGACGTTATCGCTCCTTGTTATTCTTTTAATTAAAGATACTGAAAGTCGTCTCCGATTATTATTCTTCCTCTGCAGTCATTTTTTTTGTCTCCGCATGCTCCTACCATCCCCCCGCTTCACCCAACTTTGCTGCTCCCTCTCTTTCAAATTCGAGTCTTTATTCTTCCGTCACGTTAATCTGAATCCAAACGTCACAGAGCTGTCAATCCCAGGATCCATTCAGCTCCCATTGCATCTCATCAAAGTGGCATTCAGCTCTTATTCTATCAGTCCAAAGTCCAATTTAGCCCATATTCATCATCCACCAGTGAATCCTGTCCTTACTCCGTCACCCTGCCGAGCTCTCCCACAGTCATCGTCATTATCCCAAACCCTGGCTTCAGCCGATATTCTATTCAACCTTTAGAAAAACACTTAAAATGTTCATTTATTCCATTACCGGAAGATTATTCTAATCACAAATCACATCCTTCAAACAATTCTCATAACTCGGTTGTTTCCTGTCTGAGCCTGAGGTATTTGGTCGGAGGCGATTCCAAGCTTAATTATTATTATATTACAGTCTGTTACTTTCAGCCATTCTTTCACTGAATGTGTCCGGAAAAAACAATACATTCAAGTTGGATTCAGGCTTTTTGAGCGTCATGCTCCAATGTTAACTTCTTGTCCTGATTCTAGAAAACCGGAGGACCACTTAATAGATGTCTGACTAAAATGAAAAGATTTTCCTGTGAATAAACATATCACTGTGTTCAGCAGTTGAATTATCACATTATTCTGAACACTAAAAAATATTGTACCAAAACAAAATGCTGTTTTTTCAGTCACAGTGTTCTTGGAGGAGCCCAAACGAGTCCATTTGTTCTTCTTCTTACATTTTATTAGTGGCGATTTGATCGATGGATCCAAAAACTGGATCATCCAATGAGGAACCAGTGGGCAGCCGTTAAAGGGAGAATCGACACCATGAAAAAAGTGCTAGGGGGAGGATTCAAAAATAAAATTCACACCATGAAAAAAGACACTACCAACGATATAATTTATATTAAAAATCCAAATAAGATTCTGTCTGCACTTTTGTTCCAAACGGTAGGCAGCGGTGTAGTTTTTGTGATCATAGACATTTCTTTCTTTGCTCCAGTTCTTCACATGAGCATGTGGAAGCGTGTGAGCTGCGTGTGACGGCTGTAACGCTTCTTCACTTCAGTCGAGTCAGAGAGATATTCACAGATTCACAGTTCATTCAACGTCTCATTAGCGAAACATTATCAAAAACAAACAATGACTCTTTTGTGCTGCGAACTGTGGCGGCGTTGGCGATGTCGATTCCATTAAATCGCCTACTTTTGGGGATATTATGGAATTTTTACTATGGATATTAATATCATTGAATATCCCCGACTAATTTAGGGGGAAATTCTATTGATAAAATATTCAACGACTTCCCTCTCATCCAGGGAATCGTTACTAGATTGACGTCTTACATTATCAACGGTCCCCTGTTGGTTTTATTACAACAACGCATCATAATGCACTTCTGTCTGCATGACAGTCGCCTGCATCGCCTCTGCTAGCAGCCTTTAATTAGAACCCTCAGGAAATGATGATATGAACGATAGCCAGGAAATAATGGAGATTGTATGTGTTTGATGTATGTATTAATATAGTCATTTATTAAATTGTATATTTTCTCCTGACCTTTTCTGGCTCTTGCTGCTACACCACCCACCACCTGCCAATTCCCACTTTATCTCCTGCTGACGGAGAATCCGGCTCCCGCTGAGGATCTTAACCAGTCCTGGCAGCCCACTGACAAACTCTGCTGTTCTTTAACTGCTGGAAGAGTCAAGAGCTGGCTGCCAGAGAAACCAGACCAGAATAATGTATAAAGGGCTAAAAGGTGTGGCGTGGAAATATCAGATCCAAACCCTTCTCATCCCATGACCTCTACATTCAAACATTATTCCGGCGCTCCAATCGGTCCGTTATTTCCACATTTATTCTAGCCTTTATTCCGACTCATTCACATCTGGGAGGGGGGGGGTGAACTCAATCTTCACTCCCCTCAACTCCCATCTATCTCTTCACCATCTGTCCACTTCTATCCTCAGTTATCCTCCCTCTATCGGAGGCGCCACCGAAACGAGACCCATCCATTTTCTTTGCCCTCACAGCCTGCACTGAGAAATCTTCAATTTATCTTGTGTCCCCTTGTTTTGCCATCACTTCTCCCTGTAATCCCCCCATCTATCCATCCATCTACAAATGGCTTCACAACCCTCCTCCTCTTCCTCCTCCTCCTCCTCCCACGGTCCCGCTCTTCTGTCTGACAGGGCTGCAGGCGATCACCAATTATCTCAGCTCAACTTGTGCCTCCGTCTATACATCCCTCACAGTCACGTACAGTATCTTTAGCCGTCATCTGGCACAATGGTATCTCTGGAATAACAAGACTGGCCACACACATTACATATGCTAATATATTTATTTTCCGGGCATCTTTAAGTTTTCATACACCGATACCTCAGCAATGAAAGCATCACATGATCCCTTTCATCCCATCATGACAAAAATGATCAAACCCAGAGGGTAGAAAATAGTAGAACAAGCAATGAATAATGGCCTAAACCCAACATTCCCCTAAAGAGGTAACAGTACAGTAAACATTTTTGATCCTATACAATCCATTTAGATTGTACGTTCCTTTGTGAAAGAGTATAAAAAATTCAATTGGAGAAAATGGCGACAACGGAGAGTAAAGAGTTGAATGACAGGCTTTCATAAAGCGGCAGGGGAGAAACACAAGGGCAAAAAAGGACGAGTGGAAAGTGAGCTCCAGATGGAAAGCAAAATCTGGAAGTGACAAGATGTCAGAGTAAACACAGAGAAGAGAACATAGAGCGGCCCATATCATGTTCTGTCCTACGTTCAGAAAGGCAGCAATAAATCGGGATCCATCTGGCGGCGCACACAGTCCAGGAACCACAAATGCATCATATCAGTCATATCTGCAACTTCATACTTCAAATCAGTCATGACATTATAACCACATGCCTGACACTGTTTATGCCACCAAAACTGCTGCGAAACAAGGAACCCCCAAGATCTCTGAAGGTGTGCTCCGGTATATGGCACCAAGATGTTAGCCGAAGATCCTCTTAGTCCTGTAAGTTGAAAGGTGAGGCCACGGATGACTGATTGGACCGGGACCAAGGGACCTTGGATTCCAAGGCTTAAGCCGCTCTGCCGTGCTGCACATTCATGTAACTAGCACGGAATCGGCCGGACTAAGATTGCTCAGCTGGCCACCTCTTGGCGGACCACCTCTAGCAAAGGTTTTAGGTTGATGGTACATGTCGAAGTAACAGCCACATGAGGACAAGACCCAAGGTTTTCGCAGTAGAAAATCGCCCAGAGCTATTCCTATGAGTACCAATGGGAGCTATTTCAGCAAATTGTGACATAGCAGCACTTCAGTGGAATCAGACAATGCAAGCTACACTTCGCTGCCCAATGGAACGGGCCATAATACCTACTGTTCTGGGGATGCTCTGACCCAGTTGTCCAGCCATACATTTGGCCATTATCAATGTCACTCATACAAATACTCTTGCCCGCTACCAACACATCAACCTCAGCGACAAAATGTTCCCTCAAAGGCCAATATATCCCATCAACCAACAGTGCCAATGTTAGTAGAAAATCAATGACAATCACTTCACCTGTCAGTGCTTATAATGTTATGACCAGTCAGCAAACATCATTATAAACATACCAAAGTCCTAGGCAGGCATGGCTTAGAGGATCACCTGAGAAGGTTTGAGGGTGTCCAAATAGATGTTGATAATCAAAATGCTCTCTTGAAACGGCGCAGATATTCAATGGAGTGAAACTTCCTTTTCAACACCCGGCGCAGATTTTCAAATCCAAAGCTGTCTCAAAACCAGCGTTCAACACTTCACACTCTGGTGCGACTGACTGAAACGCACATGAAAAAGCGTTTGCTGAAGCGGTGAGCACATATGGTGACAAAGCTGAAGGAGAGGAAGCCCTGCCACGTTTTTCACTGAAGACACTTCAAAAGGCAGTCAGCCTAATGGCCTCATCTGCATATGAAACTTCAGGAGAGGAAGAGACGCTCTTTAAGCTTCATTAATTACCAGGAGTCTGTCCTATTCTGTCAATTTACATGTATATTTATTCATTTAATCTTTTTGTAAATACCAACCATGATTAAAACATTTAAAAACTATTTTACTGTGAGGACCGGCGATGTTTTTTTATTTTTTATTAACACGTTTAACCAATGGAAAATATATCAGTCAAATGTTATCTTCCTGTAAAGCAAAAACTCATTAAAATGATCAGCTCAGCTTCCCGCACATGTTATTATGCCCCAATAGGACAGTAAAAACTAGGAGGTACGAGGTTTACTGGTGCTGTGCATGGTGGTAATGTCAGGTTTTAACAACGACACACACGCACACACACTCTCTCTCAAAAAAACAACAATCCTGTAATAACTTTCACTCCTGTGCATTCCAGCTCCACACAGACAGGCTCTGCTCTTCGCTCTTAAATCTCAGGAAACCTTTTCACCCCCCCAATTATTCTTCTGGGCGCTTTTTGGCGGTCGGCACCCAGCTCACCGAAGCATTATCGCCACCTTATGAAGGGGAATGTGGATAGTCTGCGCATGTGTGAAAGCGTTTCCGATTAGATGAGTCAAGGCGTGTAAACACCGGGTCGGAAAAGATCACAAGTCATGTAAACAGGCGACGGACATTGCAATTTGGAAAGGTTTAATTCGGAAAAGAGAAAAATGTCCCATGTAAACCCACCTATTGTCATTCTAAATATCCTGTGTTTGTCTTAGGTTCAGGATAATCCTGTGTGGATTGTTTTCGGAATTGGTTATATTTATACCATAATTCATTATTCGAGCTTTAGATGCCTGCTGAACAATTGTCAGTACTGTAAAAATCTACTATTTCATTGTGATCATCACAGAGACTCCATATCTGATCAAGGCAAGAAATAGATTCCTCAGTATGTGACAGAGGTACTGAGATTTAACATTTGATTATAATTTGGTCGCAGCCAGGAGAGGTTCTGGCTCATAACGGTAAGGCCGGTCAATTCAAGAGCGAACCTGGTTTATATGACACCACTGCAACTCTATTCTTCCTTTCAGGAGTCTCAATTGAGCACTGTGGAATGATGGTGCTTGGTAGATCATCAGAATCACCCCTACAGTATGAGTACATACACCCTTCACCGCCAGCTTTGTAGCCAAGCATTTGAGAGCAATTTCTTCAGATCATGAGAACGGTACTTGAGCAACACAGCACTGAAAGAAGAGATGAAACACTCCAGAGATGGCAAATAAATACAAAGTTCTACTGTCAGCACCATCCGGCTTCATCTCACTATGAACACAATTGAATTCTTCTACAATTCCACCGTGCCACTGGACGCCACTCTGGAGTGCAGAAGTAGGATCCAGTGTGCACGTCTGAAAATGGAGTAATTTAAAAGAGAGCACAAAGGAGGAATGGAGAGGAGTGAAACCGAGAAAAATAGAGGGGCCCCCACGGCCCGTGGAAATGGCAGTGAAGGTAAGCGATGGGAATGTTTGGATTGGAGTCGGAGCAGAACAGCGGCTGCACAAGAGCAGTAAAGTGCTGCCGAGCTCTAGGGAAAACCTCCACTGAGACAGAGAGAGAGAGAGAGAGCGAGCGAGAGACAGAGAGAGAGAGAGAGAGAGACAGAGAGAGAGAGACAGAGAGAGAGAGAGAGAGAGAGAGACAGAGACAGAGACAGAGACAGAGAGACAGAGAGAGAGAGAGAGAGAGAGAGAGAGAGACTGAGTAAAACAATAAACAGTAAAGTACCCTTTAGTACACAATACTAAACTCAAACACCCGTGGTTGAATAAAAATGGAGAAAAAGCAGAGCAAACCTGAGGAAACACAAAACCTATCTGCAGTGGCGTTTAGGAGAACCTGAGCTCCTCCTGGTTTCTGTTTGGTGTGTATCTCATTGTGAATTGTGTCATATCTTCAAAGAAAATTACCATAAAACAAAGCGGACCCGAGTAAACACAAAGTACAAGTCATGAATAATTACTGCATTCGTACTACAAAGGTTGGGTCTTTGTGAAAAACTATCTGCTCACTTATGGAATATGAATCTTAAAAAAAAAACTACAAAACTGGTTTAATAACTGGTTGCAGCTGGACTGGTGTTGGGACCTTGCCATGCTTTTAAACAAAGGAAGGTCCGCAAAGAGAGGCCTGCATGAAAATCCCGAAGCCTTGTCGGAGAAGTCCGCAAAAACCCCATCATGCTTTGCACTTCGCACCTGAGAACACAGTTTGGATTCAAACTCAAGTAGTTCCCCATTGGATACGGGCCAGAGGAGTCCCCAGGGTTTCTCCATGACATCACCTAGGCTATTAGAGCCCCCCAACCACCGCCTTCCAGAGTGGCTCAAGTTCAAATATGAGGTACCTAAAGCATCATTTGTCCCCCTTTTATTAGCCAAAAACCAGAGCCCCTCGCCACACGTGAAGACCGGCTCAGTTTAGACAAACTAAAAGTTTCACCATCAACTTCTGTTTGAAAGAAATCCGGCAGACGCCCCGGACAGACCATTTTCAGAGGCATGGATTTAGTTTACGGGTCTCAACAGGAGCACTCTATACCAGAAAATGATCAAGGAGAATGTCGGGTAATCAGTAGAAGCTCTAGCAAAGCTGGGTCATGAAGCGAGACCATGATCTCAAGCTTAAAAGTAAGTCCACCTGAGGGTTGATCAAAAGGGATACAACTTATTTTTGGACTGGTTCAATCAAAGTCTGGACCTGAACCCCATTGAGATGCAGTGGACAGAACTGATAACAGAAGTTCATGCTCACAAGAAAAAGACGGCACTAAAGCCGTTCTGCAAAGAAGAGTGGGACAAAATTCCACCACAGCGATGTCAGAGACTGAGCTCCAATTATCTGAAGTGATTGGTTGCAGTTATTGCAACTAAAGTTGACAAAAGTTCTCGAAGGTAAATACTTTTCATGCCGATAGAGCAAGTATTGTATAACATTTGTCCTAAGTAAAATGACATCCTAAAACTGCGCTTACTCTGGTTAAGTTCTGTTTGAAGCTCTAACACAGTTTAACATTAGAAATCAGGGTTTGGTCCAATACTTTAACATACTTTACCTTTTCTGATTTAATATCTAGTGTAAAATTACTAGACAATGATGTCAAAAAGTAGCCTTTTTTTATCAACTCGTAAATTAATCAAAAACATGTTTCATCATTACTCCACACGCTTAAACATACTCTTACCTTGGCAGGATCCGTTGATTTCCTCAAATCCTGGCTGGCACACACATTTTCCAATGGGCACCAGCCACTCCCCGTCTGTGCTGCAATGCATCCTGGGAGGCTCATACAGAGGCAGGGAGTTGTTGACACAGCGGCCCACTACCTCCACCAGCTGTGAGGCCTCCGAACCCGGGATGGTGTCGGGAAACTCCGCCAAACTCTTGACCAGAAGCGGGCAGCGTTTGTAGAAAACCCGCACGGAGACCAAAGCAATGCAAGCCCCCAAATCCTGAAACGCCAGGTAGAAGCCCTTCCGGGTCAAGGGGCCTAAATCACGGACCTCTGTGTTGAGCTTCATTACACGGTCCCCCAAGTCCAGCTCGGTGAAGCTTTCGTCAGCTGCTATGGTGTCAATTTTGATATATCTGCTCTCCTTCATCACCCTGTTTTCCTCCTCAGTCATTCCAGTTCCATCCCTCATCGCTCCGTCCTCCATTTCATCCTCGTCCCCATCCGTTTCATAGTAGTACATATTGAACGTCTCTTTGCAGGTCCCGACGCCGCCGGGCAGGCTGTTGCAGTCTCTCAGAGTGAACTTGAGCTCAATGAAGACCCTCTGGGCGCCCTCGGTCAGGATCCAGTTAGTATGGAGCCAGTTGTTCTGGTTCTGCTCCATGACCTGGCACACTTGGTAGGTGTGGATAGGAGCGTAGTCCTCGTCAACTTCCCCGATCTCCTCCCACTGAGGTAAGAGAAAAGAGGAAGATGGATGAAGAGAAAGCAGAAAGTGATTCTCTACCAGAAAAACTCAATTTGAGACCTTTGTAAGAGCCTGACCTCCATCGCACGTCCAAAATGTTCAAATATGCCTAAAAATGTTTAAAAATAAGCAAATTTAAAAAAGTTATGAGACGCACACCTTAAGGGCACCTGGAAAGGAAAAAGTTTTTCAGGTTTTTTTTATTTCCTGTTAGGCACGGATGATGGAAATGGTGGAAACAGATGATCCGCTGTGGCGACCTTTGAAGGGAACAGCCGAAAGAAGAAGATTCCATTACATAGAGGCAGATGGAGGGACATAGATAACCTCATAACTGTATTTTAACGACTTACCAACAGTGGTGGGAGACGTATTTAGCTGATACAATGATACAACTACTAAAACGGTCTATAGTGAAAAGTCCTGCTTTCAACCCTGAAAAGTAAGTAGACTACAAAAACAACAAATTATCAGCAAGTTTCAATTGTTTCGAATAAAGTATCCGCAGTGAAAAATTAATATGCATTATATTGTGTTATACTGTTAATAGATTGAATTTATTGCGTCAGCGTCTACAGCAGTAGCTGAAGGTAAAGCAACCTTTTACACACATGGCAATAGTAGTGAAGGTTCAGCGGGGCCTTCCAAAGAAAACTATATATAAATACAATGCATTGTGATTGGATGAATAACGTCGCACACAAAGTTCTGATACACATACTTCTATTCATATTTTAAGCGAATATGCTCCATAGTCTGAGCCTCAAACATTTATTTTAATAGACGGCATAACAGTTAACACCTTATAGACATCTGAAACATGACAAGGCAGACAATTATACATTCTGTTTTTAAGTGGCATTACAACCCGTTAAAGTGGGTTAGCGACGATTTAATATTTAATGTCGCCTGAACCGTAAACTAAACACTAAATATCAAATAAAGGTGGTGGATAATATCTTCGATATCGTAATTGTGTCCACGTAGATATTTCTTGTTAATGCTATTAAAAAAAAATGGTTTCATGGATCACTTTCAAAGTTTTATACCCACATAGACATTAGTGTGAGGAAGAAGTGGAGTGATTTTGGGAAAGGTCGGATGCATATTCCTGACACTAGGGGGAGCTTTATCTCCAAAAGTTTTAGCGACATAAAACATAATTTAATTTAAGGGGTCCAAACTGTGGGATTGTTTGTACAACGCAGGGGATTAGAGACTTCTCAGGGAACAACAGCACAGGCCTGGTTCAGCTTTGAAGTTTTAAAAAAATCTCACACAGATACAGAGAATTGGGAGTCATGGAAATATATGGATGAGCTGCAGCTATGCATTTATTAAAGGCTTAACCATGGTAAGCAACTTATAGTGTGTGTCTATATGAGTGTGTGTGAGTGTGTGTGTGTTAGTAGCAAAATGTAGCGGGCAGTATAAGCCTCATCCCTTCCAGCTCATTTCCCTCCATTGCAGACTGACAGAAAAGAATGAGAGTGTTACATGGTATATATGCATTGATCCTGAACGTGAGGTGGAGTGTGTTTCTGCGGAAGTCAAAATTAATGAGCACTAAGAGGTGTGTTCGCACATTAGAGCTGCACCTCTACAATGTGTGTGTGTGTGTGTGTGTGTGGTCCTGCCTGCGTCTGTATTTGCGTGTATGCAAATGGTTCTGCCCGTGAGTTAGAGTATTCATGTGTGTGTGTCAGACACAGCATTAATTCGCCCCGCAGGTCTCCCAGGACCTGGCTATTATCTGCATCACTAGCACTCTCCCGTGGCTAATACAGGCGCTTCATCATGTCACCGTAATATGACCAGCGGGACCAGACTCTGATCTGGTGTTATAGCTTAATAACCCATATTAATCAATCCTTGCTGCAGCAGTTGTGTCCAACCGTCTGGCTCCGTCTCCGTCTTGTTCCCTATCTGTTTGTTTTTTTCTCTCTCTGCTTTAGTCACTTGTTTTCTGGTGATTATCATTCAGCTACTGATCCATTTGTGAGGGAAAGAAGCCATTCTGAAGCCATTAGACCGTGTGTGTGTGTGTGTGTGTGTGTGCGGTAGAATGAACACGTTTCTTTGTTGAAAAGTTTTTTCTTGTACATTTACAGTCAGAGTACTAACTCCAACTCAAACTTTACAAAAAGTTGGGTTAGACAGCTATATATATATATAATGTGTCGTGTGTAGTACACTGGAGGTACAAAGATCTATCTCTGTGTGCCTGTGTGCGACTGGGTCCATATATCTCTCCCGGACTCCAGCTCAGTCAGTCCCAGTGCAGACATTAAGCCTCTTACTGGTCAGATCACACAGATCTGCCAGCAATTCTGAGCTTTACACAGCTTAACACACACACACACACACACACACACACACACACACACACACTCACCTACCCACCACTATTGTAAGCCAACTGGGAGTTCAACCAACGACCTTCTCCGGTTTTGCCTGGAGCCACATGGGTCCAGCTTTAGAAAGCACAGTAGCATTTGCTACCGCTCTGTAGCTCTGCTAGATTTAAACTGCTAATGCAAATAGGACGGGAATCTTCCTCAAACTCAATCTTCACAGTGAGTCTTCAAGTAGTGACTTCAGTCGATTGCCTGTAAATACTAAATGATATATACACTGAAGCAGACGCCTCCACTTAATTTTCGCAGGTAAAATGGTTCCGTGATGTGGCATCCTTATTCTCCTGATGCATTTCATTTAAACTCAGCATATTGAGCCAGGTTGTAAACATCTCAAGAGTAGAAATATGGAAAAAAGATTGTGCATATTTCATGGGCTCTCAACACACTACTGTACTGTATGGTATGAGGTGGATAGAGGTCTCCGAGGTTAAACACAAGGCTTGATGGATGCCGGGAGCGGCATGCTAACACTGTAAGGTCAGGGCCACCCAGGCTAGAGTGAGTTAGCGCTACAAACAAAAGCATGAACCAAAATAGTAACCTAATAAATGCAGAGTAGTAGATCTCTTTCTGCTATGTTCCAACATATTTTGAATATTCCCTGCAGAAATTCACTTTTTATTTGTTTTAAAATGAGATACTGGTATTCCAAGTGTCCCCACCTCACTACAATTCACACGACCTCTTGTTAAAAGGGTCCCCTCACCCAAATTCCAAGGAAAATACTTCTTTTCCCCCATTCCACCCATTGTGGTTTTCTATTATTTAACGATTCAGATTTACAAACAGTTTTGTTTTTTTTCGATTAAGATTTTAGTTTCATTTTTTCCCCCAGAGAACAATAGTATATTGAATCAGATTTGTGTATTTAAGATCAAGCAAAGCTTAGAGGTCAGAAAGAATAAAACTCACTGAAGCAAAAAAAAGGCGGGTGTTCACTACCAACTAAGATTATTGAAATGTAAGTAGTCATCATTTACATAACTTGATGTTCGACAATTAGTGCTTTTCTTTGATATTTTAGAAGCTTTTTTTTTCATTTTAAAAGACACAAATCTGTTTCCGTTATATTCAATCATTCTAAATAAATGCAACATTCTGTTGGAGAAAATAGTTTGAGACACATTAATTTTTTCTCAAATGTTTGTAGAAAATGAACGATGGCTGCTAAAGTGGCCCGTAGTTTCACAGCTTGGGATCAATAAAGTATGTCTAAGTCTAATCACGGTTTGATTTCAATCACTATTTCGGCTTACCAACATCATCCAGTGACGTTCACGTTGAAAATGCATGGTTCGCCCGTGAAGCGCTCTGCAGAAAAGAAAGTCAAGTGCCTTCTAAGCCCCTGAATAATCACCAGCATTTTCTGCACTATACTGCCTGAGCGAGAATTCCCTGCATTCATTTAAGATGACTAACCCCAACGTGCATCGCTAATACAAAACAGACAGGAAACGGTCCAAAGTTGTTCCTTTGAAGCAGATCATCGTCTGTTGCTTGGAAGTATTTTTCATCTGGGGGCAGGCAATGTTGACCAAAGAACAAATCCAACAATAACCAACCTTTTGAATCACTTTAAAACACTCCAAAAACTCCTGTGTCAAAGGCAAAGAAGAAAAGTTGCTAATGTGAACGGACATCTATGACAGTAACATCGTTCAGCGCATCACTTCATCCATCCAGCTCACACGGTCGCGCCGAAACACAAATACATCACTGATCACTTTGCCAAAGATCGGTGTCGTACATCATGAGTAAGGAGGACTGATTTTTATTTTGATTCAAAGATTTGCACATGGGTAGAAGTTTAGCGTAGCTTGGATGTCAGCGAAATCAGCGCTGAAGCGTCAAAAAATAATATTTTTGTAACAAAAACTAGACCTATGCTGTCAACCCAAATAGCAAGAGTGCATCTCATATATACATAAAAGCTAATGAAGCTCCCCCTAGAGTTGGAAGTATACACACCTTTCCTTAAATCAATCCCGTTCTTCCTCACACTAAGGTTTATGTGGGCATATAATTTGAAAAGGATCCATAACTTGGTTTTTGAGTTATCACGTTGACACAAAGGATCTGCGGCGAACACAGCGGAGGCGATGACAATTCCATAATATCCTGCTATCCCCACCTTTTCAGGGATATCATCAATGAATAAAAGCCTAAGAGCCATCTCAATATTGAAAAAAATTATCCTGATTATCATTTTGGCCAATATCTTGCAGCGCTTCTATGATTGAAAAAATATTTCAGCGCAAGTTGAAGGGACAGCCGACTACCTACTACAACCTGGGCGAAATCAGAATTTTCGGTCACAGTTGTGGTAAATGCTCCTGATAATCCATCTTAATTTCAGTCCATTCAGAACCTTTCAAACAAGCTGAGTCTCACATTCAAACCCGCATACACTTTCCACTCCGTTCCCGGCACTGAGCTGTCCCTATAGGCATCCTTCTGGCTCCTCATTAACGTGTTTGTTTTGTTGACTGTTATGTATGTGTGTGTTTGTGTGCGCGTGTGTGAGTGTGTGAGTGCACGTCTCGTCCTTCAGCAGACCCCCTTTGGCTGTGCTGAGTGCCCTCCTGGCTCTAAGTCTATAAAGCTGTCTCCAACATATTATTATCGGCCATTACCACTGACCATTGTGACGCTGTAATAGAACGCTCTGGCTCAGTCCTTAAACGTGTCCCCGATTCATGCGTCCCTCCTCCCTCAAGCCCCCCCCCCCCCCCCCCCCCCCCCTTACTAAGCTGCCCATTCTCTTAACTCCCCCCCCCACCCCCCTCTCTCCGGTAAAGGAATTCTCACCTCGTGTGGAAAAAACCCAAATTATGCCTGAATTCATAAAATGAACCTTCTTCTTACTTTTTTTCCCTAGTTTTAAGGACTATAAGGTGTTTTTACTAGTTTTAACAATACACGCCAAGTGAAACTGTCTCACCGCATTGGCAAGAGATTTCTTCTATATTTATATTCAAGAATATTTGGCTTCATTCTAGTATCACACCTTTTTACAGTGCGAAGTATAAGCAAAGCCTGTTTTATAATACAGGCATATAAACTATAAAGCAACAAATCTATAAGCAAAAACAGCTCTTGTCCATTAGGGAACAAAGTTTAGGTCCCCGACATCCTATGTGGGCAGTAATCGGGTCATCAACGAGCGTCTGTGCCTGACGGTTGGCCTGACTATTGCAGAGTGTTTAGCACCTTCAAACCTGGCCTGCACTTATTTGGTCGATTAAGCCTGCTGACTAAGCAGAGGCAGTCGATTAAAGTGATTAGCTGATCACCTCACATTAGTTTCAGCTAAAGTGCTCGTAGCTCGATAGTTATTGAGTGCGCGATAGACGGACAGCTGCTATAGAAGATTCTTAGATTGAGCTAGTTCAATGTTGTTGCAGTTGTAAAAAGGGTTGATCTAGTCCATCCTGTCAGCAAACACTAAAATCAAAAGTTCAGTGTGTAGGCCTAATATTTAGGTGGGTATTGCGTGGTATCTCTTTGAATAAATGGAATATAATAGTCATTACAAGATATTTTTAGTGTACTTTCAGCTGAAAGTAAAAATATAGATTTCTGATCCTGATTTCCATATTGAGGCTGCCATGTTGGTGCTTACTATTTAAAACAAGAAAAAGCAAACGGAGCTCTTTTTGATGGAGGATCAACTTGGCTTAGCCAAGTCAGGTTGAATCCTCAGAGCGGAGTTGAATCCTCGGCCGATCCTCAAGGTCACCTGGAGGATTCAACTCGGCTTGGCAGAGCGAAGTTGAATCCTCAGAACACTGTTATATGGTCAATAAATGTAGTGATCATTAAAACTTCAGGACTTGGGTTTAAGTTATATAAAACTAATCAAATTTGTCTAATCATATGAATACCAAATTTTTGGTTGGACAAAAAAACCAAATAAAGATTCACATAAACCTAAATTGAATAGGTACTTAGGAACGGAGGTAGATTAGTCATATAACTAATTTCCTGACAAAATAGAAAGTAGAAACTTCATCTGCTTTTCTAGGATTTAGCACAAGAATCTTTTAGACATTTTATGGCGCTTGGAATTAACAATCAAGAAAACATCCGTCATATTAATTGATAACAATAATAATGAGTTGAAGGCCAAACTTAAATTATATACTGTAATGATATACTGTCATCAGATCAGCTCACCTGGGGTATAGCTACACGGAAAATGTGGAGAGAAAAAAAGCATCACAATCCCACTGCAACTTTTGGCAAGATATATTTTAATATCCTGTTCTGAACAGGAATCAAGTCCAATATTCAGTCAAAACGCTGGGAAAACCGAGTGAGTAATGCAGTCTTACTCAGGGTTCTTTCCCGACCTTTACTCTGATGCACGCTCAGAGCCTGGTGCTCGTCAACCGGCAGCAAACAATCCGCTTCAATCTTTGTATTTTCTTCTGAAAAATTAAGGGTTAAACTGACATAACTGAGGGCTGATGAAAATTCAGTGCATGAAGGTAAGCTAAATTGGTTTGTCAGGTTCCGTGCAAAAATTGCACATGTATAAGCCAGGTTGAGTCAAGGAAATGGAGGCAGATTCCAATGCAATGGAAACAGGAAGTGGTAAATGGACTGTACTTATACAAAATTTTTCTAGTCTGCTCGATCGCTCAACCGTTCACACCATCATCCACACATCAATGGAACAGCCATTGGGAGCAACTTGGGGTTTTTCAACATGTGGACTGCAGTGACCGGGTATCGAACCACCGACCTTCAGATTAATTGACAACCGCTCTACCAACTGAGCCACGGTCGCCCATGATAGTGTGTAAAGAGTCTAGAAGTCAAGTGAGAGTATTAAATGACAATGACCGACAGCCAAACACCAAGTAAATTGGCTACCTTCTTCCCAATTACCTTGTTTTCCCTACAAGCAAAATGTAGAGTTGCACAAATACTGATAGTGATATACTGCCAGTACTGGGCCTGCGCGCTTATAATCGTACTGAAAGTAACTCATGTACTACTACAGCCGCAACATTTTATGGCAACTACTACATAGTGTATTGTTTTACAACAAATATCGCTAACTCTATGTGTGATGCTCTACTTGAGCGCTTGTCTCTATGGAAATGGAAACCAACAAATAAATGTAGTTCCTCACTGCCTTCCCGACTCCCCATGAAGATGTGACTTATTGAGGTCACAGGAAACCGGGCTTGGTCATAATTCTGTCTCGCACTCGCTTTCTGTCTCTGGCTGTTACCGTCTGACTGTCCTGCAGCTCTGAATCTTCTTCCAATCCTGTCCACTTCTGTCTGACACCCTATCCCTCAAATCTGTCAGATTGACCTGCTGGGGGGCCTCCAGGCTAAAATTTAATCAAGCCTCCTGCCATCTTTTCTATATCTCCACGCCAGACTTCTCATGCCGTGTGTTAAAAGGGCCACTTCTTTCTGTCACCAAATATTAGTCGATTAATAGAAGAAAACTGGTTAAGTCGACTAATCATTTCAGTTACTTGACAAGTATCAAATGTTTCCTGATTAAAGCAATTTTAATGTAAGACACAATTCTCCTTTTCTTAGGAAATGAAGAGTTTTGGCTTTGTGAACAATAGTTGGAGAAATTAAGCGAGGTGAAGATCAATTCTGGCTCTGGAATTGTAATGGGAATTCTTTCACTTTGTTTTTAATATTTTATAGAGAGAATGATTAATTGATGCTTAAATTATTTTCGGTCTACCCAGGACTTTAATTATGTGCGTCTGTTTGAAGGTTGTTAAAAAGAAATGAAGAAGCTCGGGCTATGCAATTGTAAAAAAAATAAAATAAAATCAACAAACTACAACCAGCATGTCAATTTTTTTGGATCAATGCTTTTCCGGATGTGTGCCCTCGTAAACTGTCCCTGAACACATCATGTTACATCACATGGCTCCGATCTGTCCAACCAATGTTAACTGGTGCATGCAAGGCAGCATCGATGAAAACACACATGGGCCTCAACCAGAAAAGCTTGAGGCGAGAAAGAATGGCTGACCGGTGCACAGATAGAAGTCAAGCCTAAACTCTCACAACTCAATGGCTACACCGCAAATTCGTTGCATCACCTGAAAATTAATCATACTATAGAGTGTGAAGACTGCATGGCTCAAAGACAGAAAGTTTGACAAGCATCCAGTTTTGCTAACAGAAGTATTTGCAAGATAGAAAGAATGAACCGATTGTTTTAGCTCAGTTTGTTGGGTCGGCCCCTGAGTGCAGAAGCCGAGCCGTCCTAAAGTGCTAGCCACGGGCTAAAAGGACGGATGGATGGATGGATGGATGGATGGATGGACAGACTGACTAACTGACTGACTGACTGATTTCTGGAGCTTCAACTAATCTACCTAATGAGAAATAAAAACTCTACTGAGTTTTTATGCCTGAATCACGTTTATGAAGCAATCGGATGAGAAGCAGTTATCACAAACGGAGGAGTTTGGGGACCCCAGCAGGGACATTTTCCTTAAAAATAAAATTAATCTACAAAGATTTTGTGTCCTCTGAGGCCAGAAAGAGATGCAATGATCTGTACAGCAAAGGACAGAATCCTTTAATCAGCTTTTCCTTCAGACGTGGTGCTTGATGCTCCTTCGCTAGCATTGAAATGGTGGAGCAGCACAGGAGATGGTTGGTTCCCCTCACGGTTTGGAGGGAGAAAATTTCTTTGGAGGTTCATTTTTTTAATTAATTGATCTTATTAGTGATGTCATAAATTTAATCTATTTTGAATTAACCGCCAGTGGAAGTCTTAAGTCGCGAGATCAAAAGGAATACACTGATTGGTCTTATTTAATCCTTTCAGTGTCAGTAAACCCTCCAGATTCCTAAATATGTCTTTAGAAATAATAAAAAAGTGACCTTTCATAATACGTCCCATTTAAAAGAAATGATCAATCATAACACAAGAAATATACTTCTTGGACGTGACCTCATGAAGGAGAAAAAAACACAAAGACCTGAACTGTTTCAGCAACAGAAACTATCCAGACTTTAAAAGTTCAGCATATTGACACTTGTTGGTTCGTTAATCGTAAATGAGACGGTTTTGGATACATTTAGATGATAAAAAAAAGTTGTAGAAGAAGCCGGAACTAATCTAATCTAATCACTTTAATTCTAAGATCCTGTTTGGAGTTGCTTTAAAAATTTGTTTTATGCAAACGGCTCACAAGTTGACAACGAAAAGATGTGTGAAAAGACACCGAAACACATCGCGTTGTGTTTCGGTGACTGGCGGGACTGATTACTACATACCGGTGACGTTGATAACAACGAAATCCGAACTCAAGCGGTCAGTTTCAATTATTAGACGCGTGATAGACACAGGTGTAAACAGTGATATATCTTGCTGTGTTTGGGATCCAATCGCCCAAAACGCATTTGAAAACCAAGTCCAAACTGGGCCTAAGAGATTGAGCGGTTTAAAACTTTCTCCATTAAACCAACCTACTACTTTCAATCTAAAGTGTCGGCCTTTCGCCGTTCTTTCAAATGTGTCAGAACTATTAAAAGTCACCCATGAAATTACAGATGCTTATTTCACCCCATTTCCCTCTTGTCTTAACGTAGGCCCCCAGAATTTTGAAAGCACACTGAAGCAATGGAGGCGGGAAGAAAGCGACGCGGAGATGGTGCGATAACAAAGACAAGGAGATGACAAGAGTAAGAGAAAAAAGGGGGATAAGAGTCAATCAACGTTTGGGGACAAGGGCGAACGAGAGAGAGCAGAGCCAGAATGAGAGGATAGACAATGATGGGGCGGAGGGGGTGGGCGGAGGTAGGGGAATGAGGGATGAAACGAACCATCTGGAACATGAGATAGAAAAAAAGAAAACCCACAACTTGAACGTCTTATTTAGCCACAAAGGAATGTTTCTGCCAAGTGTGAGAATATGCTACAGATTGGGTTTGTCCTGTGAATATGATAAGAAACGGAATTGCCAATATATCAAATTATTTTGTCAGAAATGTTTTCCATTCCGGTCTTTTCAAAGGAAAATTCACCTGAATAATAAAAAAAAAATGGAACAGCCACCAGAGATTCTTGCATTGTCTTATCGCATATTTTATTCTCTCTACCCTGAACGCAGTTATTTATGCAGCAGCACTGTAAAAAACACAGACCGTAATCAGATCTTCATTAATATGATTGTGCACATGCCTGCTTTTGTCAGCACTATCTCTCCCATCTGCATACAGACAGAGAGTGGGCTGTGATTTGAATACACCAGCGCCGAGAGAACGCCGTGGTCAGCACTATTGGACCGGTTTGTGTAGCTGCATATCTGCCAATAGGAGTCGTGACTACATGAGAGATTTTCCATTCGGAGTCTATGGGTGTACAAATGAGTATCAGTCAAATCCGATCCCTGGACTGTCAATTCCCTGGAGGTTGGAGAATTAAATTTTACCCAATGTAAGTTTTAACAACAGCCTCATTAGAATACCTGTTCTCCAGCAACGGAATTTTCCAACTGTAGTCGTTCTCTAATTAGCCTTTATACTCGGGGAATTCTTCGAAACGGGAGCTCAATTCCTGCCTTGTGAGTGATGTACTCCGTGGTGACTTTCAATATCTTATTCATGAATTTAATGATTGATAATGAACAGGGAGCTCTCGGAAATTAAAACAACCTTTAACCTTGATTAAACAAATGGGAGAGCCTGAACCACGGGTTGAAATATACCTCACAGGTGCCTTTCATCATTCGCAGAAATTGAGTTTCCAACATTAACCGCTCTCTCAGTCTGTATTTTTCATTTATTTAAAATAAACTTGGTCAGTACTGGCGAATTAAATCCAAAGACTTGAAAAACATTTGAACTGCATAGCCTTGATTTGATCCTAAGTGGCTTAAAGAGAAGTACACATTTCGGTTTTGAAAGGTTTTCACCTCCCATCTGAGAGAGGTGAGCATTACCTTAACCATTACACAAAAATAACTCTTGGATGTCATGAAGTGCCGTAACTATTTCAAAATGCATGAAACGACACATCTAAATACCTCTATTCAACAACAGGAACCATGTGCCTCCAGAAAAGTTCTCCATTCAAGGGACAATGAATGAAATCTTAAAAAATACTCACCCCATTATTAGGATAGGCCACCCATCCGAGGTCTCCCATCACAGAGCGAGAATCCAGCAGGTTGACTGTGAAAGAGTACACACACTTATGAGAATAGGCTTTTCAAAAACAAACAGCTGATTGTTAATCACATATAACCATCAGTGAGATCCTGACCTCATCATCATGTAAGTCATCTCCTAACACTACCATTGTATGGATTCTAAACGCAATTTTTCCACTTAAGCTTTATTAATAATACCAGGATGAAATTAATCAATTCCAGTTGATTTTTTCTTTCATGTTTAGTCGCGGTTTTGTGGACATAGAAATCTGAGAATTTCTACCAAAATCAGATACATATCCAATCCATGGCCAATGCGAAACAAATGAGTATTGTGAGATCGGAATTAATGTGGCTTTATCAGAATTGATGTGGGTTTATTTAGCATACTTGTATCAGCCAGCGACAACAACGTGGTAAAAACAAACAACCAGAGAGGAGGAAAAAAAGCAATGCAGCTGTTCATGCTTTTGGGAACACCGAACAAATCGGCAAATATCCTGCATATGTTCTCTGCTAGTGCATCCATATCCCATTAAATGCCATTTCACAAATACGGCGTTTGGATGTGGAGAATTCGAGTGCCTCGTGAAAAAAACAAAAATAACATCAATGTGTAAATGTGTGCCATCATGGAGGCTAACATGTTCACATTAGATCGAGGTCACTAGGATTATGATTGTGAGCAACAAGATAACTGAATCTGAGGTGATGAAAATCAGAGTTGAAGGATGAGGCTAGTAATTTGAGAAAGTAACTTTATGTAACAAAGACTAGCACCTAATTTGGCTAAAACTATAATCACAACCTTTGAGCTTCAAATTTAGATCACGCTAAAAACTCTGAAGGAGAGAACAGCCGGGAAAAATATACAGCCTTGTCACTGAGTGGCAAAAAAGATACACTTCTTACAGGACGATGGTTCTCCAGCATGCTCTCAAGCGGCTGGGGCTAAACAATCAACAACTAACTACAACTCCCACAATCCTCCATGTCATACTTACACAATAGACATAAACCACAAAAATCTAAATAATCCGACTTTAATAGAAAATTGTCAATTATAATTAAATTAGCTCAGTTACTACATTCACAAAAAAGTGATTCCTGCCCCTCCTCCTTCTTTACCTGCGGTGTCCCCCAGGGCTTCATCCTTGCCCCCTTACTCTTCGGTATATACACGTCACATTTTTCAAAAAGAAACAGAGACTCAAAATGTGCTGGACCAAACAGTTGAACACAACAATAAAGGGTTAAAGGGCTCATAACATGTAGTTGGAAAACAAACTGTGCTCCAAGTTTAACAAACAAAGCGCTGGACCCCTGAATGGCTTGTTTTTTTTTCCTTTTGTGACACTAGGAGGCACTTTATGGTATCGTTTTAGGAGCATACATCAATCAGCACTGCTCCCACTGTGGCAAAACATTGCATTAAATTTAAGTAATTTTAACTTTCATCATTTTCCCTGACTCCAAGAAGACTTCTCAAAAAGTGAACCTCATTTTGGCAGAAGCTCAGTGTAGTTGGTTGGACTTATCTGGTCCTCACCTGGGTCAATTCAAGAAATATGACTCAAATTGCCTCAAATCAAGATTGTGATCTTTTTACGATTTATAATGCAGCCCTACTAAAAACATTTTACAATTATTATAACCGCACAAAGTATTAGCGGACTGACGGCGGAGTCTATTTAAAAATTGAGGTTCGATAATTGCGACAGCCCTGACACCCGACCCCACCCTAGAAAAAAAATCTATTTGTGCTATTGTGGATAAACAATATAACCATATCCATCAATCAGAAGTGAATGCGAGGAAAACTGACACGAAAATTCCCCTAATTTATCAATTCCAAAGTTACAAAGATGTAAAAATACAAAAACTGAAGGCACCAATTGGGACCGCTTCAAATCACTTGTTACATTTCATTGGATTCCCTCCAGCAGTTTATTTTAGGAGATGTGGATAGACAGCTCCCCATTACAGATGGAAGAATTGAGAAGGGAAAGCCTTCACATCCGCTGACAAGGGTAACAAAGTAATTTTCAATCTGTAGAGATGTTTTGATGAGATGTTAGAGATGTTCTACAACATCATTCCCATCACGTTTCTTCTCTGAATTTCAGCGTCTTTCTTATGAGCTGATAGAATAAGGAGAATATTCAATTTTTTGTGCCAAGCAGTCTAAATGCAAGATTCGGGAGTTCAGATCTTAGCCTGTAGCTTTGTGTTAAGCGGTCGTTATAGTCTTTAGCAGCAATTTCGTGAATCTTTCTACGACCAGAACATTCCCACTCAGGCGACAAACGTCGCCTAGAAATTGTCCCCTCCTAAATTCTTATTCCTGACCAGAGCCCCTTCATTTCCAGGTGCGGATCACTGGCGACAGAGAAGTATGATGCACTCATGTCTTATCTCCAAGTCTCACATTTCCAAACTGTCTAAACACTTCTACAAAAATGACACACTTGTTCTTTCACAAAGGCGAATCTGGGCTCAGAGAGAGTCTTTGGAGACACTGTTGACAGCGCCATCAGTCTGTAACATTTCCCCTTTGTGTCTCTGTGGATTTACTGCAGAGCCATAAAACATGACGAACATGATATGATGACCCGGCACGGATAAATCTTACAAGATCAACAACCCTCAGCTTGCAGCCTGTTCGTAACGGTGTTGATTATGACCAAAAACAACTGGACCGAAGCCTGTTCCAGTTACTGGTTGATGATTCTACGGGATGTTACATGACGGCATTCTCACAGACCTTAAATACAGTCTATTAAAATCAATAAACATTTGATTCTTCTCATTATGAGCTGTTCAGCTTCAAAACTAGTCCGCACCACCGGAGCCATGGCTCATTTTTGACTTGTCGACACGTCAGGTCGGAGTTCAGTTTTCTTTATCTAATCTAACATTTGGCTCGTTCCGTATTTGACACAGTGTGTACTCAAACAATAAAAGATAAAGTACGTCTGAATTTTCCATGTTTCAATCCCAATGAAATGAGAGCTGGACTGAATTCCTCTTATGTAGATGAGTTATCTGTTACATGCAGTCTAAGAAATCTACTGATCAGAATATCCTCAGAAGACTGGAAAGGTGTTATTATCTTAACTTTCACATCTTCTGTCCTTCGTTCCATCTTTGTTAGATACTTTGAACCCCATTAAACATTCACTGTAACTTCTAAGAGAATAAAACATGTTCAGTTGTTTCCAAATAATCCAAATCAATCATTATAACCAGATCCGCTGATGGAAAAGGAGAACTATTTCATGCTTCGTAGGGATTCGCCGATTCCACTTTGGTACGTGAGGTGCTGACACTGGGCTCTGGTGCTCATGTTCCTTAAAATAAGTCCGATAACACTGCACTTGATGACACTTTACGACCCCATTACATCAACTTCCGTTAGTCGGGCAGGTAGAATGTTAGCAAAAAGGAAATATTTAATGTAAGCAAGGATTACAAGTTAAGCTGACAGAAATCTAGGCTTTGCTTAACTGACGGGGGGAGGTGAGAAACAAGCTCCTTTAAAATAACAAATTCGATTTAACACTTGGAAAAATCTGAACAGCACCAAACTCAAGGAGATTGCTAACGGTAGCCAAAGATGGCAGCGGAGGTTTGTTTAGTCCTGACAACACTGCAACATCAGAGACAGGTTTCAGGAGGAAGAAAAAGCCCACAAGTAGTACATACATAGATTAATTGGTTATTTGCATTTAACCCATCTCTGAGGAGCAGCGGCCATCCCTCTGCAGCGCCAGGAGAAAAGCAGAGCTAATTGGGCTTTGAGGTCTCACTCAAGGACCTTGAAGGTTTGATTCCACTGGAAGGGTTGTGTAATGTTACGGCTGCGCCGCAATCAGGAGCGCCGATTGCGGCCTTTCAAAACAATGTGTTTGATTCTACCAGATGCGGCGTGCCCCGGAAGCGTCTCGACGTTCCAATTATCCGCCTCGTCCATTTTTGATGGAATAAACGTCAATTTCAACAGAGCAGACAGGAAGTCTGAGACTGAAACGCCATACAAGAGCCAGTCAGATTTCAAAATAAATGTGACCCGATGCTTTCAAAAAAAATCTCAACATTTCGTCTAGATTTACAAAACGCCAGAAAGTAAGTGGTCAGTCAGATGATCAACAAGTGACCATCGACGAGGAGAAATTTAGTTCGAGGAAGTTGAGAAGCAAAATATCCTGTATGACATCACAGATCCTTTTTACAAACACGGCAGTGGAAAGAAAGAAGTGGATTTAGTTTGAAGGAGTTTGTGGAGTGGGTTATTATCTAATTCGAAAAATTGGATTTTGCCCAACATAAGTGTGCTGACAACAGTGAAGAGCCATTCAGTAGGTTTCAATCTTTAATGCTCATTGAAATCAATAAAGCAGCCAAAATAAAGTTTTGACGTAGACTCTCCGCTTCTGATAGGCGTCGGTGTGGACAACGACACGGCAAAACCGCGACGCATTAATAAAGTAAAGAGAATGTTTTGAGACCAAAAAGGTTAATTTATGTGATCTCGTATGGTTATTTTTAATTTTAATTAACTAATTTAACCGTTTTGCTCTACGTCCACTTCCCATCAGCCAGAGCGCCATATATTTTCAGTAGCAAAGTAGGCTAAACTAGCCAAGCTAGATTGCTACATTACTAATGTAGCATATTGGATAGGTTTTTACTCGATAGCCCACCTACAGGTGGGAATTGCTCAAAACTTGGAAACGTTACTCTGAAGCGGTGATAACTCTCACACTACCTGTCACATCGGTTCGCTGTGAGCAAATGTTTCAAGAGCGTGTCGAAAGGAAAAACTTCTTAAAAAACAGCCGTGAGAACTCTCCTATCTGCTAAAAACACAGAGGTTCTGGTTCTATGACGCCATAGCGTTCCACCACAAGAACAGATGCAACGACTTGATATGAGGACGCAATGGAAAGTGCATTATGTTACCTCTGTTGTCACGAATTATACATTTATTAATAACTTGTCATTACTTTGACCCTAATGTTAATGTAATTTACCAGATGGTTGCGGTACAGATTCTGACTCTATATGTGAAAAATGTCATTGGCTTTCATAAAATTAGGTTGATGGACTGTGATACGGTTGATTAATTAGTTGAACTGACCATAATTGGCAGGAGGAGTTTGTCCGAGAAATCTAAGAGTGTGTGTGTGTGTGTGTGTGTGTGTGTGTGTGTGTGTGTGTGTGTGTGTGTGTGTGTGTGTGTGTGTGTGTGTGTGTGTGTGTGTGTGTGTGTGTGTGTGTGTGTGTGTGTGTGTGTGTGTGTGTGTGTGTGTGTGTGTGTGTGTGTGTGTGTGTGTGTGTGTGTGTGTGTGTGTGTGTGTGTGTGTGTGTGTGTGTGTGTGTGTGTGTGTGTGAGTGAGTCCTGTCTGAGGTAGAATTGTGTGAGACCTTATATCCAAAGGTGTTTTTACGTAGTCAGGATCTGGAACCTTACGGCCACACCATTCAGCCATAACATTAAAACCACCTGCCTAATATTGTGCAGGTCTCCATTCTTATCAGCGTTAACGTACCGAGCAAATTATGCTACAGTGGCTCTTTGTAGGATTGTACAACACAGACAAGTCTTCATTCCACACATGCATCAATCAGCCTTTGATAACCAAGATCCTGTCAATGTTTTTTTCAATTATCATGGTTGCAACAGAATAAACTTCAAGCTGTTCAACTTCACAAAATGTTCAATTCCCCCCCAAGATTTCCCAGTCACTGACAGGTGCCATTGTAACCAGATTATCAAAGTTATTCTGACGTCACCTGTCAGCGGTTATAATGTTCCGTCCGACCAGTTAATCTCCCTAAAGCTGAATATCCCCACTTACATGAAACAAAGAATTTCATTGTTATTCATGTAGCCCTTATAGTGTATATGCGTGTTTTCTGCTTGCGTAAGTGGAGAAATTACACTTCATATTTATGATTTCCCATCAGTATGCCAGTTTCCCAATGATGGGACACCCTTAAATTTTAGCACCCTCGCCAAAAACTCATGCCCCCCATGGCTACTGCAAAAGAAGATATCTGGCGATGCAACTGACGCTACAGCAACTTCAACTGGCTTTGCTTTAAACTGGTCATGCCGTAGAAATTGTCCAACCACAATGCACAGGCTGGAGATAAGAAAAAGACGATATGGTGAAGGGTGGGGGGGTTTGGGTAGGTATACCCTTTCCCTTAGGATGTGAAAACTTCAATCACATATGAGTGCTCAAAACCCTTCAATGTCCTGCTCAACTGTTTGGTTGTGCACATTTTGAGACGATTTCTTATCGAAAATGTGATTGAACCGGTTTATAATACGACTCAGCGGCAGCATGTCAATACCTAAAGAATAAGGGATCTATGATGGAGCCCTGGGTGACACCACATGTCACAAGCGGCCACCGGGGAGGGAGGCATGGACCATCTCTATTGTGAAAGACCTATTTGTTCCTATGCCTGTTTTCTGGGGCATACCAAAGCATGTAAGGATTTACTAAACAGAATTATGTAACTTGATACATCCAGAAAAAGTCAATTAAAGGTAAAAAATAGTTTTCTAAAATCTTGCTTTACCGTCGAGTTCATCCAATTAAAATGGAGTATTTTCAAAGAAATACAAAATTGCATCATGACACATATTCATAAGTCTGACTTCTAGAAATATGCTTGTCCAAACGATTATTCCTCAAAGTTTACCATAGTCTGGTTTAACGGCTTAAACCAGAGGATACTGGTAAGAGAGCCAGATGTTTCAGGTTTTGTTCCTTCCTTGTTTCATATGAATAGAGAGTAAACATGAACTTCGATCCACCATCATTAAACTCATAAAATGATATCTGTGACTAGAACCAGGTGTCGGGTACAAAACTTCCAGACACATGATAAGCTTTAAAAACAACAACTGATCCCCGTTTGAACCCTGACCAACTCTCAACAAAAGAACCGCCATCTGCAATACGAAGGAGGAGTAACCCGAAGAAAACCAGACAGACACAGTTCCGTAACCAAAACACACACACACACTCTCTATTTCCCTTCTTACTGTCTCCACTGCTCTGCGGAGAATAATAAAAGATGTCCTTAGGAGGCGATTAGACAACTAATTAGGCCATAAAGAGAGATAAGTGATGCTGAACTAGATCATAAGGGATGCGTTACCTCTTTCACTCTGTGAGGATCAAACTACCTAACTCAGCCGTGACGATAATCTACAGAACTTATTATTAAAAGCCATAACCATTAAGTGAATCGAGTGATTTACAGGCTCGCGGTGACATTACCTCAAGGATACACCAACTATCCCAGTTATGCTGAAGTGGATTTTCAGCATGGGGGATGCTGATAATTCTCCGTGAAATGGCAAAAACTGCACATTTGATCTGGGAGCCATAAGGCTGCCTGGGTATTTATATTCAATTGCTAACTTTTAGATCCCTGGCCGGTAATGGGTTTAAGTGCCAGCATGACCATAAGTGATACTTATACAATCTCGCAGCCTCCTGCTCCTGAAACAAAAGGTGAAATGGGTTTTATATAAGTTGAAATGTGTTTAAATAGAATTTGCCCTATTTAATCCACTTCCTGTTGGTGCTTCATTATGTTTAATGCGAGTCAGACCGGACCAGACTTGATGTCTGGCCTCCTCTTTCACACATGGACACAAAGGAAAACAGGCAAACATGTCCAGTAGACGTCTGCCATGTTTTACTTCAATTATCCCAAACTTCACTGCAACAAAAAATCCAAGTGACGGGTTTTAAACTCCCTAAAGTGAATGCTCCGCACCTGAGATCATTCTCATTAAAGTCAGACTTTATATTAGCCAGACACAATAACGATGACTTAAACAGATGTCGGGGTTTTTGGGTCTGCGTGGAAGTATTCTCAGAAATTGAGCAATTTAAATAAAAATGGCTTTTTGGGATATCTATTAATTTCAGATCTTAGACACTCAAAATTTACCATAAAGTGGCAAATCATTTGGTCGGAAATATCTTCCTTATCGAATAATACTTAATAGCCATACCCCATGCCCCCTCCTCCGTGGCCTCTATGACCTGTGGCGTCCCCCATGGCTCCATCCTTGGTCCCTTAATCTTTAACATACACATGCTGTGACTGGGTTGTATTAAAAACAGGTTCAGTCACATTTTCCTATAAGAAATAGAGACTTAAAATAAGCCCAACCAAATACTTCAGGCGGACATTAAAGGGTTATGTCAAATTCTGAGCCGAGAACTGGTTTAAGTCCCCGTTGTATCCTCAAAGACAGATGTAACTGGAGAGCTACTGGTGTCCCTGAGACCATTGTTGCGCATAGAAGGGAAGAGCAACAATAAAGAGATCGGATTATAACCAAAATATGGCATAAAGCCTCCAGGTCCAGGCTCCAAGGTTGGTCTAAAAGTGAAAGGCCTTTAATTCAATATGACAGACTGAAAAGAAAAAAAAGACGTTTTACTTTCCAAACCAACCTTGAAAGCCTGTCTTTGGTCTGCTCTCTATTGATTGCTAAAATATATTTAAAAGCCAGCTGAAAAACAGTTCAGACCAATTCATCAACTACAAAAAAAATTAGCCCAATCAGGCAACAGTGGTTATTATGATTATAGACTTCAATTATGCGTGTTACTGCAAATAAGTGGTAATATATCTAAATTCTTAAGTGGCTGGCGCTTAACCGTTTTACATTAAGTGTTTGGCAGTGCGGAAGGTATTAATTGATATCGATGCCGACAACTTAAGAAAAAACAGCGAGTAACTGATTAAAAAAATATATCCAAGAGATGTTGGTAGAAAAACTTAAACTTTTCACACTTATTTGCCAATTTCCACTGGTTAAAAAAAAAAGGCAATTTAGCCCATGACACACCAATAAACACCCTCAAACTCTTGGTGCATTAATTGAATTCAGGTGTCAGCTATACAAAGAGGAGACACTTGTATTCTAGGTAAACTTTAACTTTTTATATATATATATATATATATATATATATATATATTGCCCTGCAAACCGCTACAGGAGGGTCCCACTGTCACACTTTCAGTGAATGTAAACTCAGAGCAAATAAATCTGCCATGTGGAAGAAAAAGCAGGTTGATGGATGTCCTCTCTTTTCCCGGATAATGTTTCTAATATAGCCCCAAACAATAGCATCCATCTCCAGCTATTAAAACGGTGCACAGTGTTGCGGACAATAGCGTGGGAACAATATCCGACACGGTGTTTCTCACACATTTTAGTCTTTGGACTTTTTTTTTTTCGAATCACTGGTACAATCTTTCTCATTTTAGGTATCTAAAATAGTGGGATCCGATCAATATTCTTAAATTGTGTTCAACCTTTTGTGAGGATTGGAAAAAAATATATATTTTACGCCAAATTGCGTGAGTGGTGCCAAATCTGAGAAGATAAACGACGTTACTGCAAAACAGGGGGGGGGGAACTGAACTGGACCGCTTGTGAGGCATGTTAACAGGATTTATAAGTTAAAGGGATTCATTTGGCACCTTTCGAGCAAGGACGACTAACTTGAACAAAAGGGGATTAATGGAAGCGCTGCGGTAAAATCCCCGTCATTTTAATTAATAATTAAAATACTGACAATTAAAACTCGAAGACAAGTCAGTGGCATGTGAAGTCATGACATGGTGAATTCATATCTTATTTATTCTCAATGGTTATAAATTGCATTCTAAATCAGCACAGCGCTTAACTGAATAAAGATTTTTTTTTTTTTTTTTTGCGCGTGCGTTGCCTGAGGAGCGGAGAGACGCGGGTTCGGATTAAAGTCAGCCTTCACGTCCTCGCACCGGATACGGTCCAGATTCAGAGGACGCCAATGATCAGACATCATCAGCTGAAACTAGTTTTAGAGACAATTCATCGATTCATAAGAGCAGGAGTCCAAACTCCGCCTGCAGGTCTGAGGCACCTGAGGCGCGAGACCTTTCACCAACCGTGAAAGTGGATCCGAAAGCACGCGCCAGGCAGTGGTGTCACGGACCCAAACTGTCTCAGTGCGCGTCTTACCTTCATTTGCGGGGATGCACCGCGCTCCGAGAAATGCCACACTCCAAACCCACGTCCACGCCACCAGCCGAATGTCACCGTTCCACCGGAGGGACTGCATGGCGCATCCGAGAGACAACCGAACCGGCAGCAGCGGGAAAAATCTTCCTAAAGAACCGCAGTTTCTGTCAACATGAAGCGGGTTGCCCCGATGAGACCATCTGTAACGCCACGGCTCCGCTCTGATACGAGAAGCTCGCGCTGCGAGGAGGAGGGGAGAGGACGGTACTGAGGAGCTCGTGCGCTCTGGGTTTCGCGGGGGGCGGGCAGCGCACCGGAGGGGGGCGGGCTGAAGCTCAAGCCCCTCCAATCAGAGAGCCTCCACAGGTGAACCACATCGCTGCGGGACTCTTTCTCCGGCTGAGTACGTTACTACTCACCCGTTACCACCTCCAAATGGAACTTCATTACTTTAAGGCGTCCACAAAGCGTTTCTTTGGAATCCCATCCTGGTCGCTGCGTTGTTTTTGTTTTGTTTTACAACTCGGTTTAAACAGATCTGTACGGTGACCTCATCTTTACGACCAGCGTGCATATAAATTACAGAAAATATCACTAATACACCAGTTCATGAGTTCAATTAAAAAATAAATAAGGTCTATGCTGTCCTGCAGTAAGGGTATAGCCCCCAATCCTCTGCGTTGTACAATCAATCCCCCCTGATTGAACCTTTAATTAAATGTGTGTCATTAATAATCTTAATAATCCATATTGACTCAACCTAACTATTACTATCAAGTCAACAATCTAAGATCAGATCCTATAGTGTCTCAATAATGAAAATAAATACAAATAACTATTTTTTTCTGAACTCCCTAATAAAAGAGGACAGATATCCTTGTTTCATTTCATATGAGTTCAATGAGACACAATTGGACTGACGGTTGGGAAGTTAGAATTCCTTTTTTTTTGATAGTGAAAGAGCTCCTTGTTAAGATTCAAATGAGAGAATTTGAACATAATAATAATAATAATAATGGTTGCTAAGTAGAAGTAAACAATTGGAGTTTCTGCAAACAAAAAAACCCACCAAAAACTAAAATATGAGTTAAATATGAACAATCACATTACAACATGACAAATACAATTTAAGTCTCCGTCTGGTTTATGAGGTGAAGTTTGAGTAAATCGAACGTTTAGGAAGTTACCTCCGAAAAAATAAATACATTGATGAAAAAAAAACAATAAACGAAACTCCTCCTACTGAGTAAAATATGAACTGCAAGAGTAAAAATCATCATATTTACAAGGTAGGTCTCCTCGAGTCGATTCACAAGCACCGAATCTGGACTAAATTTGACCAACAGTTGAAAGACGATGGCCCAAAAAATGTTGGAGATAAACTCCCTCTAGTCGTGGAAATATACAACTGACCTTTCCCAACTTATTCCAGTTCTTCCTCGCCTATGCGGGTATCTTACTGCGACAAATAATTGCTTTGATTTTGGGAAAGGTAAGCTGTATATTTCTGGAACTAGAGGGATCTTTATCATTAATTATATCCATCTTCATTATGTTTTACTCTGACAGTACATATTTTCCTCACTAGGGGAGATTTTTTTTATGAAAAACTCTTTATTTTGGACTTTAACTTCACATTTAATTTGAGGAGTTAAATCAGGAAGATTGCTTGTAAAATGTAGAGGATTGGGGGCTATTTGGGGATTGACTCTTTCTAACAGGTGACAGCATAGGTCTAGTTAATGATGTCACCCAACCCTCCCAATGGGTCGCCCAAATTCATTGAGGTGGTGATTTGTCAGTTTTATGCAGAAAAAAAATGATGCGGTCAAAGATAATAAAACCTTAATTCTGCCAAACTCTCCACGGATCCACCACTTCAACAAATTCACTGAACCTTTCCGGACTGGTGCCGTTGTTGATCCATCCATGGGATCGGCTGTTCCAGAAGCTTTCAGATGAAGGTGTAAATAAAAAGATGACATGGAAAATAAATGGCTCCTCGTCTTCGTAAACCCTGATTGGACCGAGACGATGGTGGTGGAAACTGTAAAACAGGCAATTGAAAATACTCGTATGGCAATTAATCCTCAGATGATATTTCATGATGTTCAAAGCAAGAAAATCAGAACTGAGCAAAAAGTCATTTTTCCCGCGGCGAGAACGTAATCAGGACCAAATCTTTTTATTATGACCAGTTATTTCTAACCTATTTAATTATGCATAAGTATATCGAGACTGTCTTCTGCTCCTCCTTCCTTCATGAACTGGAGGAAGGTGATTATGGCGAGTCCTTTGAATGTCTTGTCATATTCATGTTATGATCAATAACACCACTGAAATCTATTCATGTAGTAAAGCATGGATTTACCTCTTGACCTAATATTTAATCAGTAACTGGAACTTGACTTCCACAGTTCCTCTGTATCCAAATGGACTATGACCTCATTCCCTGGAGCATTTTTCTGTGACAGTGAATGCAAAAGTTATTTCTCTGTAGCAAGCAATAACGCTACATATAAAGGCCGATAAAAGTGATCATAAAAGCAGACAACGGCCGCATGTAGAGATAAATCTGTAGACACGTAGATGCGGATGTAAATCTACATTTCCCCCATTTTAAAAGCAATGTGCCATATTGTTAAGAAGCAGCAATATTTTCTTTTCATGCGACAAGCAGGCAGCATTCTGTCTCCTTCAGTGTCTTTTATTGTTTGAGGACTTTATAGACGACCTCAAGGTGCTCCATGAAGAATGTTTCACCCGGCGTTCTTCGTCTTATATCTACGGAAAGGCTTTGTTGACATGCCAGACAAGAAAAAAAAGTCTGTTTCACGTTGTATTGGGATAAGACTCGGATTTTTACATGATGCAGCAGAATCCTGCTGAAGAGGTCATGTCATTAAGGAATACCGTCTCCATGAAGGGATGTTCTACCGATTCTACCGATACCGATTCTACCGATACCGATTCTACCGATACCACCGATTTATTCAAGATGCAGCTTATGATTTATGCTGTTAGTCCATTTTATAGTCTATAGTATAAAATTGACTAACTTCACGCTATTTCACATAAAAATTGACACATGAAATTTTTTATTTCTGGGGAGTTTGTAAATACGGGCCTTAAATAACAACAAAGCCCGACTTCTCGTTCAGGTTCCATTTCAACCCAGCCTTAAAGGGGTCACGAACCAGTGTGCTTCAAGTAGGGTCCCAAGCCCGTATAAATAAGGAGGGGTTACATCAGGAAGGGCATCCGACATTAAACCTTCGCCAAATCAACACGCGGAACACCGAAATGATTTCTAAAACCGGATTTGTCGGGTTTTCGGGTTATGAAATGCTCTCACTGATAATACTCTTATCAGACCTTTCAAGACCTTGAAAGAGAACAACCCAAAGATGAAGATCCATTTCATTTCAGGTGATGTTGGTGCCAGGCAGAAATATTCGTAGAAAACTACCTTGTAACAAAGACTTTAACTCACATACTACTATATCCTAATGTTTATCTGTTAGTGTAGTGGAATTCAGCTGCGTACAATCGGGTTAAAAATCGGTAGGTTTTCACGCATTATGAGCGTATAATGAGAATGACGTTTAAGAACATTATCTCCGACTGACCGTTTTCCCAGATTTCTTAATATTATCTTGATTTATTGGACGAAGGCAGAGCAAGGCTAGTCTATTTGTGTAGGCTACCACCATTCAGATGTAAGGTCATACAAAAGGCTTTATGGAGGCGTACACTGAATAAAAACGAGACATTAAAAACAATTTAACAGCAATTGCACACAGTTGTTGTTAGATAAAGGTAATAGAAAACCGTAACAATGCAAATTAAAGACAATAAAACCAAAAATTCAAAGACAAGCAAATAATTACAGAATCAATTACCAGATATAAATAAAAGTATATGAGGCACATAATGAATTTATGGGAAAGCTGCAGTAAACAATAATGTTTTAGGATCTTGTTTTAAAAGAGCGGGTAAACCTCAGGTAGTCCAGTATCGTGGTTTGCAGCTGAGGAACGTAGAAACCAGAGGCCGCTTCAGTTCGCCGGACTTCCGTTCCCACAGAACCTGAGGGATCTTGATGCTTTGCAACGTCCAAGTATATCAGGTCGAGACCATTTAGGGATTTAAAACCAGCAGCAGGATTCTTTTTGATCTGTCCAATGACACAGGAAATTAGTCTTGGTGTTGGTGAGCATTCTGTCAGACAGCGTTCTGGATGAGATGTCTAAATGTTTTTTCAGGAAGGCCTGTGAAGACAACATAATATGGCCTGCAGAAATAAACCCGTGAAGGAGTTCTTCAGTGTCTTTTTGAGACCAATATCTTTAAATTATTGCTGAGTTTCTATGGCGGTGATCGGCTAACTTAGTGATTGTATTGATGTGACTTTGGAAATTCAGCTAATTACTTTTCCAAACTTTTTTGATAGAAATTTCTATAAACCCACTTTATATAATGTAACGTAAAAAGAAAATCATTTGGCACTCATATATATATATGTGATATATGATATATATCATATATATATATATATATATATTACTACAGTAGAATACTACAAATTAGACAAAGACAGCAGGGTCAACAATTTTACACATATTCATGCATCTGCATTCAAAAAGTGTAAAACAACCAAAAGAACATGCACCGACCAACAAAAATTCATAAATCCATCTATCTCGAGTCCCTATTAATCTGGGATAAATTCAGGTTTTTACGCTAAGATTCTTGATTGGCTAGTAGATTTGACAATAATGGAGTTGAGGTGAGCATTTACATTTTCTTCATTAGGGCATAAAGTCAATAATTTCAGTCTTTTCAGTACTCAGTTCTAGGAAAGTCTGGCTCATTATTATTATTAATTATTCATTGAATCATCACTATGTATATTTGAGGGTAATCTTCATAAATATGATAAAAATGTGTCTTAATAAGAGACCGTAGTCATACGGTAACACTGCAAGATAAAAGTGTGTGTCATCTAAATAAATACGGATGTTTTGAAATGGTCAATGATCCGAGCAAAAAGCAGAATGTAGATTTTCAATAGAAGTGGTTTGACGATGGATCCTTGGAAATCTCTTCATGTATTTTTTCTTCATTAAGATTCAAGGTAACCATCCGAAACAACCTAATGCCCATTTTATATGAAGGACACAAGGACAATGTATCATGGTCGACTGTTTCAAAAGCAACACTGAAATTGACAGCTGTTAAAGCCTTAACTTTACTTTTATCACTTCTTCTCAGGCGAACTTGGAAAAGTGAGTTATTTGCGTCTTTGGGGTATTTGCTGATTTTATATCTTAGACGCTCCAAATTTAACATGAAATGACAAATAATTTGGTCAAAGATGTTTTTAAACAGTAAAAAAAACAACAACACAGATTTATAAGATTAATTCATGATGAAATTTGCATTTAATGGAAAACAGTCAATTTTAATGAGATTCACTCAATGTTTGGTAAAGCATTTTTTCCCCCTGAAAATTATTAGACCATAATTAGACTGTTTTGATTGTATCTAGGTAGATTATTCTGTTAAGGAAATCTTCAAATGCCTTAAAATGCCTCCTCTTCTGTGGCCCGTTTGACATGTGGAATCCCCCTAAGCTCCGCCCTTGGCCCCTAAAAGGTTCAGTGAAGTGGCCCAAAGTTTCCAATAAGACACATTGACTCAAAATGTGCTACATTAAGGAACATTAAAGTGATAAAGTACATGGTATCATACAGTGTAGTGGTCATAAACGATTCTATTATATCAAATTCGCATCATGAACTCCAGGCACGAAATCCTGGCTAAAACACTGTTTTGGTCGAAAAAGGGAACTTTTTTATTATCAAGCCCCCACCTCCACCTCCAAAGAAGGATCAAAGCATTCAAAGGATCAAAGATAATAATAGTGACATTGTGACATCACCAGTCCAAACAGCATGTTATTTTGTTTTATTCAATTTCATATTAAATGATGCAAAACACGTAACACCACCAAAATGTAATCGCCTCTAGGACATGACAGAACCGACCTCTGGGTAAAAATGTCATGAAAATAAAACAAAACAAACAAACAGATATAAACAAACACAAAGGAGTAAAAAAAACATAACCTCTCTGGCGGCGGGAAAAAACTAGTAAGAAGAAAGTCAAAGCAGCATAATCTAGGAGGAGGAAATGGACAAGAAGCAGAAGAAGCCGGAACAATGGAGAATAAGACAATACACCAGCAAGAGGCCAATAATCGGCCTTTAATAATAAGTGTAGGTGCATGGGTGGAGTGTGAATATGTATTAACTACACCTCCACCCACCACACGACACAAAGTCTGTGAATGATGATTCTTCGCGGTCCAGCCGTGAATGACAATGTGTTCATAGTTCTGCTTTTCTGCTTGAATAGGATATTGAATATTGAAGGTTACCGCCATAGATGATCTCCCTTCAGGCTCCGCCTCTACAGTTGGAGCGGCATCAAGATCACTAAAAGCGCGTTGAATTAATTTCTGTTTAAGAGGATCATGTTGTGTGATGAATCACTAATGGCTTATCGATCTACCTTTTCCCTCTGATTTTCCTTTGCTCATTCATCACTTCCTTACTCTGCCCCTTCCACTCTCTCACTGTTGTCTAAAGACATTAAGAAAGAAAACTACAACATCGTACTTTATACTTTCCTCCTTTTTTTCCCCTTCTCTTTCTCAACAAAACTTTCATTTTCCAAGTTTTTGCAGTCTGACTTTTAATTTATTTATTTTTCTCCCCGCTCCCACACTCCGTGGTGCAATTTCATTCCTTGACTAGTGAAGGATTCTGGGTGATATTTCTGTACCTCACGCTGCAGACACCTCCTACGCTCCATGTGTACATAAACACGCATATAGGCATGAATACACACTCATGCATTGTTTAATTTGTCCCCATGCCCGTACAAGCTAGACACAAATATTCAGCTTTTCATAGATGTCCACTTCCTGTTTATATCAATATTTTAAGCCTCTTACCCTCATTTACGCTAAACGATTGACATGATTTGCCAAGCACAACCGTAATTGAGTATAATGTAGGGGGTCTGATCAGCACCGACAGCGGGTGTGGAGGAGGTTCCGGGTTGCCAGAAACGGTTGCTGTCTCCTTGGGGTGTCGTCTGCTTAATTCTATAAAAATGGCTACGGGGGAGAGAGGAAGATAAACTGCACCTCCAAACGTTAAAGCAGCTCTCGACACCGTCAGCAGTCAGTTATGAATACACATGTTAGGGGGTTGTAGTCTTTTGATCCTTAGGAGTGACGGGTAAGTGAGTTAAGGCTTCTCTCAAATAGAATTTACTCCGAGAGAAGGTTTGAATGGAAGTCAGGAAGAAGATTTGGGATGGTGGGAAATGTAATGAGAAGTTAGCGGTGCCTCAGTGAATGAGGTGAGCATCGGCACTGCGGATAGTTTTATTATTCCTTTACATCCAGAACCCCATTTCTGACCTTCACATACTGATAGTTAAGACAAATACTGGAGGATGAAAAAGTTTTTGTAATCTTCCCAATATCTCTCTCTTTTAATCGTCCGGGTTTGGGTCCTTCTGTACTATACCACACGACACTGTACTGCTATACTATACCTATACTACAGTAAACAAAAGTATTATATACTATACTATTCTATGCTATACTATACTACACTAGGATATACTGTACTACACTATACTATGCTCTGCTGTACTGCACTACACTATACAACGCTGTCCTGTACAAGTCTATACTACACGATAATACACTGTACTGTATTATACTATACTAAAGTATTTTACACTTTACCACAGTATGCTATACTATACTATTTGATATTATACTTTAATATACTATTTTATACTTTACCACACTATGCTATGCTATACTATATTAAACTATACTATACTATACTATGCTATACTATTCTATACTATATTATTCTAAACTATTTTATACTTTACCATGCTATACTATAATATACTATATTATACTATACTAAACTATACTATTTTATACTTTACCATGCTATACTGTACTATACTATTTTATACTTTACCACACTATGCTATACTACACTATACTATACTATACTATACTACACTACACTACACTACACTATACTACACTATGCTATACTATACTATACTACACTATACTATACTATACTACACTACACTACACTACACTACACTACACTATACTATACTATACTATACTACACTACACTACACTACACTACACTACACTATACTATACTATACTATACTATACTACACTACACTACACTACACTACACTATACTATACTGTACTATACTGTAATGTACTATACTATACTACACTATACTATACTATACTATACTGTACTGTACTATACTATACTGTACTGTACTATACTTTACTATACTACACTATACTATACTGTACTATACTATACTACACTATACTATACTATTTTATACTTTACCACACTATGCTATACTATGCTATACTATACTGTCCTATACTATACTATACTATACTATACTATACTATTCTATACTATATAATACTATACTATAAAACATAAGCAACCATAAATCTTTTTCGGCTGGTAATCTAGAGTCCTTTGATCAAATGTCGTCAGAAAAGCAGAATAAGGAAATAAATGGGAGCCTGGCATTTCATTTACTTTAAAAAACTAGTTTGACCAAGTTATTAGTATTTTTTTAACGGTGATGGTTAGCAGGATTACTCAAAAGTTAGGAACAGATTTTGAATAGCTAAATGCTCAGAGGGTTCAACAGAGATGCTGTCAAAGCTGCAAAATCAGTCCTCATACCGAAGGGAGGGCATCAGGCCCCCTTTGAGGTGAGCTCCATTACATATTCATTTTAGAGAAGGAGGAAGTGACATAGGAGATTGAAGTGTTGTCAGTGATTACCTTTGAGAAATTAGCTTCATGGGTGAAAATAAAGCTGCCTGGAATGAGGTTTGGGTTCTATGAGTGCTGTCTAGTTTTTTTTCTTACTTGTCTTATTGAACCACATTCACTCAATCCAGATGGTTCCCTCGATCAAAATAACAGTAAGGTTTAGAAAACCTCAACACTCTCTCCTCCAGAGAAACGTAAAGAGTGTTTTTCTCCACTATTCTTTTCGGTGACACATCCAGCATGTTTTCCACTGAAGGTCACTTCGCCATAATGAAGCCTTTTTTTTTTTTTTTTTTACCAAACCCACGGTTTGGTGCAATCAGATGTGATGGCACCTTGGGGGCTGAACAGTCAGCTGTGATTTTGTCACCAACCCTCTCATGACAGTAGGGGAGCGAAAGCAAGGTCAGAGTAGGTGAGTAGACAGACATACACATACACTTGTGCGTGCATGCACACACACACACACACACACACACACACCTTCACACATGCACGCACACTCATTTAGAGCAGACTACCTTGCTGTTGGCAGTAGAGACACCTTTGTCTGCTGGAGAATGGCAACAGAGCGGTATCGCTCACTTTACACACGCAAAACACACACACACACACACAAACATACGTCAAATACCGCTATGACACACATAGGAAATGGAATATTTGCTGAAACAAGAAAAAAAAAATGAGGCAATTCCACATAAATATTCCTAAATGACCGTGAAAAAGCAAAGGTTGTGGGATTATTTCATATTTGAAAAAACTCTTTTTGACAAGCCAGACCAAACAAGCCTGAGGTGGAATTCAGATATAGTTGAGGGAAACTCCCATCCCTCCTACACATACTCACACACACTCACACCCATGCCCACACACACACACACACACAAAACTGCACCCCCATACCCAAAATAATCAGCTTTGGGGCCGACCAGCTGGCCTCTATTGCAAGTGTGCTTTGGCAGAGTGAGACGATAAAATGCACTATAGGCCTCAGACGCTTTTAATTCTAGAATCAACATGATGGTTTGAAACTGTAAAGGTGCAGTCCACTTTACTACAGTAGACCTGGCTTTTTCTTCATTATTGTTTCTTAATTTGGTGGATATAAAGACCTATTCCTGATGAAATCAGCTGTCAGTGTTTACGTTTCAATGCACAGCGTTGAGATAAATTAAGTAGAATGAAGCGGAGAGCTTTTACCCCTCGCAGTATGAAAGAATTCGATTTTAATGACTTAGCAGATAAAAACGTTTACAAAACCTGACTCGAAGTGCCGCAGCTGAGAGCAGATAATGGCCGTTTTCAAGGCAAACATCTCCGCGTCTCATAGCAGCAAAAGCCTGCGTCTAATTACTAACATGAAATATGGCTGCCTTCCACCCAGACGACCCAATTCCAGAGGCCGTGAATGGAATACTGAAGAACCTAAATCTTAAAGAAGCCGGCGTTTTACGACGTAAGTGGCTCCTACGGTGTTTGTTTTCAACACAAGCCATAAAAAAAAGATACACTGACATCGCTTCTGTGATCCATGCTTATGTAAGGCCAGTCAACTGGTTCATGGAGGAGACAGAAGGTGATCTAGGAGATGTGGAGAAGCTCATGGCATGTTTGCATGGTGCACCTTCTCCCTATGAGCCTTTTATGACACCACAGAAGAATGAGCTGTTTGCAGGATTTTAAGACCCATTTATGCTCAACGATAAAATATATATGGATAATGATATTACCTTCCCCTATACTTTCATATCCCCAAAAAGTTAATGCCATACCTCTAAAACGTTTACACGGATCAATTTCAAATTTTATAGTTTCAGTGGAGGTCTTTATACAACATATGAGACTGTTGTCTCTGTCTTTAACCACAAAGAACCACAAGTGAGAAATGAAGGCTTAAACAAATTCATATTCATTCCATGGTCCTTCTGTCGTTAAGATATCCTGCTCCTACTCTGACAGTTTACGAACCAATGGACAAGCTATCATCCATCCTTCAGAAAAAGTTCTGCCTGAGATTTTCTGGCCTTTATCTGACCCCGAAACATGGAGCACTTGTTTTAGGCTTATAAAGAAGGAAAACAGACACACACGCACACACACACAAAAAGTACACACTCGCACTGACAAGCACCCACACACACACACACACACACAACCCCGTGGGCATCGTTAAGCCCTGCTTAGCAGCTCAGTGAGGCTGGCAGGCAGTGCTGCTGATATTCTCTCCCTGGGTTGGCTGCTCCCTTCTGCATACTGCTCCAAATCCTACGGCTCTCTTCACACATTTTATCTCAGACTCAAGACCTACACAACATATATACTTTATATTTATATATATATATATATATGTATATATATGTAAAATAAAGTAGGAGTGTGTAGGGGATAGAGGATAACTCATTCTCAGTTCAATCCGTGGAGAGAAAAAAAGGCTTGCGGATTGAAGATGAGCCGCGGCATAAATACTTAAAAACAGTTCCTTTGCCAACCTTCAGTTAGCAGAGGAACACATATTGAGTTTTATTCCACTTTTAAAGGTTGTAGTTCATCAAAAAAAAACAAGCTATTTTACCACAGAAGTGCTAAACTGAATACTTTTTCATCCAAATGTGGTGCAAATTGAATTTTATCCATTAAAATTAAAATTAAATTGCAAAATTTATAAGAGTGTTGATCTAATAGTGTTATTTTACAGTGTGTTATATTTGTCATGTCAAATCACTGCCGGTGTAACTTCTTGGTAGATTTATGCAGCAGAAATAAACAAATATTTATTGTTTGTTTTAGATTTTAGATTATTTGAAGGTGAAACTATAAAAAAAAAAGTTGTTTGATAGGGAATTCCCTTTTTTTAAATTTTCTTTTGAGTTTTTTTAATATAATTTATATATATAATACAACTTATTTCAATTAGTAACTTACATATCAAGTATGTTTGAGTGTAACATATTAAGTTGAGTTGTAAATAATTAATGTAATTGTGAATTTGCGTCGACAGTGGAAGCCATTTAAAAAAAGAAAAAGTTTACAGTGTGCAATAATTTTTCCGAAAACACTGCAGGAATACAAACGTGTAATAATCGTGTACCAAAAATAAACAACTATTTAGACACTATTTTATGTTTGGGTTTGTTTTTTTAAGGTTAAACAAGGAAGAAATGTTTTTTTGGAAAGACATTTGAAGAATCTCCAAAACTGAAAATTCACTTTTCTTTTTTACTGTTTTTGGGTTCTTATCATACACTGTAAAAATATGATTAAGTTGATGAACTTATTTCAACTATTAACACTAAATTAAATATTTTTGAGGTTATCTTATGAATTTCAGTCTTAAATACTTTCATTAATTGTTACCAGTTGAAATATTTTTTTTTGAGTTCATCAAACAAATCTCTTTTTACAGTGTGCAAATATCTGAATACTCAGGTACACACTTGAAGTATTTGCACTCTGTGATTTCCAACCTTTGCTCTAAATTGTCAAAGGTTATGAATGTGAGCACAAATACTTTTTTGTCCCTTTTTGTCGCCCTGTCACGATGTTTTTTCGGGTGCTCCCCACCTCTTCTCTGATGTAATCTGGAATAGGCTCCACCTCCTGCGACCCTGCACGTGATAAACGGTCAAATAAAACGGATGGATAGAAGGATCAGTGGACAAGTGTGAGGCTTTTCTTTTTTCTTTATTGTATCGCGTAAATGTTGCGAGTCCAAAGCGACCGGTGATGATTTGAAAAGATCAATTGACCAAAGCCAAACTTTGATCTCTCCAGCCTGATTTAAATAAGAATATGATTTATTCTCCGCGCGTCTCCGCGGACATGCGGGATCAAACTGATCCTATTAGAGATGCTTCCCACCAGCCGTCGCTTCCGTCCGCTGTGCAGGAATACCTCAGGACGACAATGCTGAAATGTCAAGCGTGCTTTTGTGACATTTTGGGATGCGTAAACAATGCCTGTGCTCAGCCTCAGGTTCAAGCAGTTCACTTCACCCCAGACGAGGTCTGCGGTCTGATCACACAGAAGTCAGACGCGAGGACGTTCCTGATTCAGACGCCATTTTTGAGTTATATAACCCCCCCCCCCCCATCCCTGCCTTGAACACTTTGGCATCTTTTTCCATCAAACGCTTGCGTTTCCCACAGGCATGCCCCGCCAACCCGTTCTTTTTATCTGTCTCATCGTATTTTTTTGCCTTCTCCAATCTGCAACCTCACCTCCCTCATCTTCCTCGCCAGCCGTCCTCAAAATCAACCCCTGCTTCTTTTTTTTGTCACTTCATTCCCCCCCCTTCCCCCTTATTTTTCTATTTAATGTCGCATTCTTAGCCTTTCTATCTTCTCTATTTATCACTGACGCTAAACCTTCTTCTCTCTCCTCCAGAATTTACATCAGGTTGGATACACTGTAAAAAATCCGTAAAATTTGTGTTAAAATACCTGGAGTAAAAAATACAGTCAAGACATTACGGTAAATTACCATTAAAAAAAAAGATATAATGTCAACCTGTTTACAGTTACATAGTTAATTACATAAAATTACAGTATATTACTGCTTTTTAAAACCCAAACTGTTAATTTCAAAACAGTATAAGTGTCGTAGAAAAGGTGAATTATCACAAATGAAGAAACAGTAAGAAGCTTTTTAAAAAAAAGTAAAATACAGAATTTTACTATGAAAAAACAAGGTTTCGGTAAGATTACAGGAAGGATGTCATAACAGTACAAGCAAGTCATTACTGTAAAAGTATTATTCTGAAAAAATAACAGAATTTTCTGGTAAGAAAATGTAAATAACCAACTTTAACCATTTAGCAACAGCATGCTATAATTTCAATAGACAGAAGATGCGGAAAAAATACGGAATATATTTGTGAAATCATCTTAATTTCTAGGTTAAAAGTCTGTATGAATGTAATTTACTGTCATTGTATATAATTTAGTATGTACAGATGAAATTTATACAGTACATCTGTTTTTATGGTTATTTACTGTAATGACTATAAAGGTTATCGTGTTTTTTATGGTTCACTTCCTGGTAACCACAGCTGCCGGTCTTTTACCGCAAATTCTACAGATATTTTTTTTTATATAGTGTAGATTCTCTGTGGGTCCTTCAATTTCCTGAATGGAGTCGCTCAACTCTCTATCATAATAGTTGAGATAAATGTTGCTTCAACTGAAGTAGTTACATATCAAGTCTTCAAAAATACCTACTTTTGAGGACATCCCTCACATCTCATCCAGTTCAAGCCCCCGATCTCCTGTTTGTGATAACTTCCATATCATACCGGCTTACACACACCCACACGTACACACTTACAAACACACACACACACAGAATGGGGTCCAGGACAATCCAATCAATTGTTTGTCCAGTTCGATCGTGTTCACAAATTGATGGCATCTCTTCCTCTTTCAAAGCTGCGTCCGTCCGTCCGCCTCGCTCTCTGAGCAAAAAACAACGACAACCCGGCCACCATTTAATCAAAATACGACCCGTTCAATCCGAAAACACATCTGTGCGTGCTGAGGTTCACCTCACCATTTATAGGGAAAACCCGCTTAGATGCAAACATTACAACTATGAAAAATGTTTGCGCTGCATTTCTGATATCGCCCTTTGGGCTCATTGCAGAAAGACACGTTGCATTCCGCTAGCATAACAAAAATCAATAGCATCGATCCGACGTCTGAACTAAGTGACACGGTGATAAGCCAGCGAGATTTAGTCAGCAGATCTTTGGATCATTGAAGCTGACCTCGCCGGCAGACGCAGCGGCCATTTTTTTTTTTCATGTATGATAATGGAATTCATTTGCAAGAAAAACCATGATAACCATATATAACTGTCCGGGACATGAGGTCAGCAATTTCTCTGAGGTTTTGTGCTGCCAAAAAGATGGATGTCCTTGAACTTCCTTCAAATTTAAAGACTCGCCAGAATTTAGTGCAGTTGTGTGTAAATGTGAAAACACAAATATTGGAGATTCATCTGCATAGAAGTGTCAGATGAGAGAATGGAAAAGTGAAACTTTATGCAAACTCAGAATTCTGAATTAATTTTCAGAATTCTTGGATATTGGATATTGGATAAGATAAGATAAGATAAACCTTTATTAGTCCCACAACGGGGAAATTGCAGGGTTACAGCAGCAAAGAGTTCTCAGAATCTCAGAATGTATAGACCTCAGAATTCTGACTTTATTCTCTTGATTCTTCAGAATTCTCCCTTTATTTCCCAAATTCTTACTTCAGTCTCAAACTTCTGACTTTATTCTCTGATATCTGACTTTAAACTCAGAATTTTGAGTTTATTCTCAGTTATAGTTTCAAAATCATGTCTTTATTCTCTTTATTGGGTTACATTACATCATTCTTGGAATTCTTTGTTTAAAGTTGAAATTCAGAAATCTGAGAACAAGGTCAGAATTCTTAGACTAAAGTCGGAATTCATCCCAAAAAAATTAACTTTAGCCCTATGTGACCCTAATCCTCTTCTGTTTTGACCACATCCCTAATAAAAAAGAACTCTTTTGACACTTTTCAAATATGTTACGATTTCCCGAACGAGATCATTTGTTTCCTTTAAGATATCGGTTCAGCAAGAAAATCCATCTATGAAGAACTCCGAAGATAAATGTGATGAAGTGATAGATGTAATGACTGAAGTAAAAAGCATATTTTCCCTATTCATATAGCCAAAAAATAAAAATGTAACTGTCTGGAATGATTACATGTTTATCCACAAAGCAGAATCATTCAGTTTTTTTCCAATCGCCACGGTAAATCGGTATATTTTTCTTTTTCCCCCCTACACTGAGCTATATAAGTCCAAGCACAGCCTCCTGCCCACACAGGCACATGCTGCGCTGAATGTTACTTGTGAAAATGAATGGGTCCCCGAAGAGCAATAACAGGGTAGACGGTGTGTGTGTGTGTTTTTGCGTGTGTGTGTGTGTGTGTGTGTGTGTATGTGTGTGTGTGTGTGTGTGTGTGTGGTGGGGATAACGGATGGAGAATATATGTAGATAGAAGTTCTCTGGGGTAATAACATTCATCATCCTAGTAGCACACACTAGAGATAGTTATATTGTAACGTACACCACTACTTGTGCTGCCTGTGTGTGTGTGTGTGTGTGTGTGTGTGTGTGTGTGTGTGTGTGTGTGTGTGTGTGTGTGTGTGAATGCACAAAAAATGTAGTCATAAGTCGGGGTGACGGGATTTTGATGGGAAACACGGCGGTGCAGAACAGCTGTCGTTGCTGCTTGAGAAAGATGTCACACATTAAATCCGTCCGCCGACGACATTCTATTTTTTTCCGTTCAGAAGCCCACCTCACAATTATCTCCCAACCCTAATTACCCCACACCTACGTCAACAAAGCAGAGAATTTGTAGAATTTGTCATCGTTACGGAAGATCGCTTTAAGGAGGATGACCTTGACCTCCACGTTAGAGGCAGAACACACCTTTATTATTATGTCATGTTACCTGTTTCTCTTTTGTAGTAGATGCCGGGCTTTCCATGTGTTATTACTTTTTATCATCGTGACATTGGGGCTTACTGACTCTAAAGTGGAGAAAGATGAAAGGTCTTTAAGGGGAAGTGGATGGTGATGGAACAAACAAAATTGGCCTTCTTGTAGTGTAAGTTAAAAGTTTTAGGAATTAAAATCTCAGCAGGAAAAATATTAAAATGCCTTTCAGTGATGGGACGTAGTATTTTTGATAACTAGGATTAGGCTGTTATCCCCTGAAAAGAGGATATATTTGTATACAAGCACCCCCCGACTGAACCCCTCAAAGTAAAGTATGTATGTCCAAACAAAAAGAGTTTTTCATAAAATAAAAAAAAGTTTCTCATAAAAAACGAAACTCCTCTTAGTGAGTAAAATATGAACTATTAGAGTATTAAATATCTTTATTTAATGTATGTCAATTTATGTGGGTTTACATATACACACGTTTATAAGTCTTTTACCCATGGGGATTAATAAAGTTCTTTATATTCTTTTCTATTTCTATTCTATTAAAAAAATAAAATCAACAAATTTGGACTATATCGTACCGACGCTTAGGAAGTCATGTTCAAAGAACAGCGATTATCGTAAAGAGCTCACCGTGATAAGAAAAAAATATGAACTATTAGAGTAAAAGATTCATATGCGCCAAATTTGATCCAACGGTTGAGAAATTATGAACCCAAAAACCTTTGGTGATAAAGTCTGTAGTCTCTGAAATATTAATCCGACCATTCCCAAAATGAAGGCGGTGTTTCCTCTCACTAAGGTCTACCGGGGTTTAAAATCTGAAAATAATCCACAAAATTGTTTAGGAGTTATCGCGTTAACATGAATGATCTGCAGCGAACGCTGGCGACGATAACGACAACGTAATATCCCAAACAAACAAGGACAGTGTAGAAGATATATTTAGTTATATATTATAGCAAGTAATAAAAAAGATATATTAAAATAAGACCGAGCAAGACCAGAGAAAAATTAAATAATGAGTACATAACCTTTCCCTCAAATAGCGAAGAGCGCTAAGTCACTTGGACGTTCAGGTCATGTCATGCAGGGATCCCCCTGGGAGGAAGACAGACTACAATTTGCCACAGTCTGGGATTCTGCAGCGGTCTCATATCCAGGATTGTCTGTCACTTCCACAAGGGATTCATATTTCTTAGCACCTTGCAAAATTGATTCATCACGCCATTGTGAAGCAAAAAATGTGCCGGTAATTAGGGTCACAAGAGCCGGGTCAGCCGCTACATTCTCCCGCACCTTTTCTCCTTACTCGTCTTTTTGAACCTTTTTCTTCTTCTGTCATGCCTTGCAGTTCTATTATTTCCATCTACCTTACATCGCAAAAAGAAAGAGGGAAGCCTACCGCTGGAGTTGGCCTCACAGGTTAAACTGCACCTCAGCCAAGACTCAAGATAGGGAAAAGGAACGAGTGAAGGATTCGAATCAATACGTCAGCTCCTACTTATTTCTTAGCAGCTTGAAACTCATTATTTGCGCGCTGTTCGGAGCTGCGCTGGAAGCGGTGGTTAAATGTCAGTTTAAAGATCATAGAGACTTTGCTGGTGTTGCTGCCTGATGCCGGCGGAAACAGATGGTTCTGACTCTGCGTGCCAGGAAAGAGCAGTCAGAACTGGGAGACATGGCAGATGCTGTCTGCTGACAGCTTGTCTATGAGCTCACAGATCCTCTCCGTGCAGCGGTGAAAAATCAAGGCCGTATCGTCCAATAGCTCAAGCGATAGGTCATTACTTGTCCCATTCACATCTTCAGACGATCAACTCGGAAATCACAAGACAGCATGGCTATATCCCAGATTAAAAAAAACAAATACCCTTTGATGTGAAAAAGCAATCCGCCTGATTGAGCTGCTAAAATTAAGTGTCAGGTTTTTCCGAAAAACTGTGTTTTTCGTTAAAAAGAAAAAGAAGCTCGGAAAAGCTTTGGTGTATTAAAGTGGAATATGCTATATCTCCTCAATTTGATTCATCTTCATCATGTTTGGACCAAATCGGACCAACAGCTAGAAAGTCATGTTTGAAAAAACAGTATTTTGGCTGAAAAAGCTCCCCCTAGTGAGTAAAGTAGGAACTGTTGGAGTAAAATATGATATTTTCAAGATGAATATCCCTGAGTTGATTCATATTCAACAAATTTGGATGAAATCGGATCCACTGTTATAGGATATATAAGAAAAACATTGTTTTTCCTTAAAAAAAATTGCTCCCTTTATGGAAGAAGTAGTAGATTAAAGTATGAACTATGGGAGTAAAATATGATATTTTCAAGATGGATCTCCACAAGTTGATCACTATGCACCAAAATTGGACCAAACCAGTCCATGAGTTCGGACGTTAGGTTTCCGGAAAAACAGTGCCTTTCATGAAAAAGCTCTCCCTAGTGAGTAATTTATGAACTATTACAGTAAAATATAATATATACAAGGCAGATCTCCTCGAGTCGATTGATATGCACCATACTTTGGACTTAATTGGACCAACAGTGTGTCCCAAATAATTTGGGAGATAAACACCTCCCTATAGTGTTAGAAATATACAACCGACATTTCCCAAAACCATTTCCATATACTTGGAAATAATCCATGACATGGTTTCTGTGTCACTGCGTTAACACAAAGGATCTGTGGCAGCGGCGATGACTTACAACTGAAACCCATTGCCTTTGAATAGCTTGTTTATTACTGGTTTATTACATGTGCCAGGGATTCCTGAAGGTCAGCACGGTCATATCTTCCACGTTTGAGATCATGTCTATTTGCCATATGTTAAGAAGAATTCTGTTGCTCCTGTTTATGTTAAATGCAGCTACTTGAGATGCAAAACAAATTTTTACTTACAAACAAACCGTCGTTACGATGCTATCTGGTCTCATCAGGCCTCATCATTCGCCCGCCAAGGGAGCGGTGGCACAGCTGGCGGCCCTGCAGTGGTGCAGGGAGAACAGCTTGCAGCCAGACATATAGGACAGCAATGAAAAGAGACATAAAATGACCTTATGGCTTTATGTTTCTTTCATGCGCTCGGAGACGCTGTGGCCAAAAATACTGAAAACATCCCTCATTTGCGATGAGATTAATTTTTCAGCAGTCACTGCCGCACTGTCAACTTAGTTGTTAATGCTTGAGGAAAAAAAAATACATTGAAAATGATTATTCGCCCTATCAAAGTGCATTTATGAAGAAAAAAATGATAAATCCATCCACATTTCTTCCTTTGCCTTCTGTAATAATAAAAATAATAATGATAATAATAATTAAATAAAAGTAATAACCATTATAATAATAATAATGATACATTTGTTTCGACCCATTCGTAATTTTAAATTAAAAACTAGAGCTCCAAAAAGAAAAAAGGATCATATTTCCTCTCTCAGTTTGTTCCGGTTTCCTTCTCTTTTTTTCTTCCTTTGTTTTCTTTTAGATTTTTAGAAAATTTCTTGATCATGGACCGAACCAAAAAACAACACAAACAACAAAAAATACTTCAGTGGTGCGAGAATGAACTAGAGCCACTTTAAAAATTAAAAATCATGTCTATTAAATTAAAGTCGAAATAATATGAGAATAAATTTGCAGTATTATGAGAATAAAATCGTCAAAGAGGCGATTTCCTATAAGTGTTCCTGGTTCTCTTTTGGGAAACGGCCCAGTTTCTTACAAAACCTTTGTCACGGTCTTCATACTTACTTATACGTACTTATAATTATATGGTGTTGATGTGCAAAATGATTAAATATTTCTTTATTCATCAAACCAAAGATTAGATTGACAAAATGCTTCTTATTCCTCATTTGGACGCTGGCGACGCTGATGGTATAATTTGTAGCTTACAATCATGACTTTATTCTCGTAATACCATGACTTTATTCTGATAATCTTTAGCGTTTTCTAAATGAGGCTCTAATACTCAGTCTTTCAATATAGAACATTAAATAACATCTAAAAACTTTATTTATCAACTCGTACCTGCCCCCTCCAACCTGCAGCCAGTTTTTTCTTACGGACTCCATCAGCCTTCCACTGATCAGTGAGTTGTGGCTCGGAGCCAGTCTCCACTTTGTTGACATCATCTTCTTCGTGAGAGAGAGAGGGGGGGGGGGCGCTCCCTCTGATACGATAATCTTAATAACCTGCGTGCAATTACTCTCAATTCTTGAAGTAAGAGCATGTTTAAGATCAGAGAGGAGGAAATCTGGTTCTCCTTATATGATGTCACCCATTTCTAAAACTGGTACGGCCCTATCTATTGAGAAGTTTACACGGACTATCCTATTGTACACTCGGGCCACGGTTACACCTCATTCCACGCTGTTATTCCACCTCTCACACACACGCTCAGTCTCTATTACCTGCTCGATGGTCCAGAGCATCAGTTGCACTGGTTCAGGTAGCATCGCTCGTACAATCACTGCATCACACCTGCGTGCTTAGCCAATCAGCATCAGCTGTTGTCTTCAAAATACGACTCCCTCACCATTCATCTACTTATATCCCCAAAAAGATGTCCGCCGCCACTGTCGACGTAGATCCTTCGTGTGAACGCGATAACTGAAAAACTAATTTATGGATCACTTTCAAACTTTATACCCACATAGACCTTCGTGCGAGGAAGATCTAGATTGATTTTGGGAAAGTAATGTTGTATATGTCTGACACTAAGGGGAACATTATCTCCAAAATGTCATGTAATCATTTCTTAACCGTTGGTCCGATTTCGTCCAGATTTGGTGAACGTGAATCGACAAAAGGGCATCAATCATATTTTACTCTTAAGGTTTAATTTGACTGACCGTGGGAGGCTTTATTTACGAAAATTCCTTTTTTGCGGACTTTAATTTCAACATTTAATTTGAGGAGTTCCAATCAAGGGGTTTTCTTGTGCGCCGCGGAGATTGGGGACCTTTTGGAGATGGACCCTTGCTGTCAGGGAAGACATCATAGGTGTAGTTCTTTCATGCTGCTGGTTCGGACACCCTCCACCTACCCATCTCCACCTAGTCCTCACAGATCCAGCAGCCTCATCGTTCATCAGCCTCAGCAGATCCATCAACCACCACCACCAGTGTCCAGGCTCCAATCTGGTGATATTTCATGCTCCTGCCCAGAGCAAAGATCCTTTAATTCCTCGATCACAACAAAGAATCTCAGAGCCGAAGACTTTCTAATAGACTAATTATCACACATCATTTGTTGTGATAAATCACACCTCTTTCCCTCATTCTACGTCTTCACTGCTTGAAATAAATCTGTATATTACAAATGTCTTCCAGCTGAATGAGCCGTTTTGTGTCCGACAGCCACATGCTGATTCTCCCGCTGATGCAGTCGCAATTGTAACTGATGACAATTCAAGCCGACCACCGTTCAAGAGTATTTATTCAAAATAAAAAAATAAAAATAAAATGAGCCTCAACAGTTGGTTTTTACTTACAGCCAATCTGAAAAATTAAATATTGGCTACCTGGAACACTGCAGGGATTTAAAACAACTCTTATCTCCTTTTGATTTTTTTTGTTATAGTGGTCCAAACAACTCCTGACTAATAACCATCAAGGATATAAATCCCGATAAATCAGAATGGAAATCATAAAAAAAAAAACGGGCACATCAGAACTTCATACATTGCCTAATTATCATAACATTCAGGCTTTTCTTGTTTCTTGTTGTGAAAACAGGGACTGCTGTCAAAGCAAACGCAAAGAAGTGAGATGCAGATCTGACAAATGATGAACAAAAGATGGCAACAGCCTACTCTTCATCAGCTCCTCCAGAGTATTCATCTCAGCTCCTCCAGAGTATTCATCTCAGCTCCTCCAGAGTATTCATCTCAGCTCCTCCAGTCCACGAGTGAACTTTCAAACTAGCCCTGACCTGGGAGGATCTAGTCATGACTGGAAGCGATCTACGCAAATCAGCTTTTTCTTTGATTATTTCTTTTTATTTTTCAAAAGATCAGCTATATGTTGAACTCAATCACACACGGCAATCACTTCCTGTTTACCAATAACCTGATCTCCATTGTAGTCATTATATCCCCCGTCCACGACTAAGACAGATGCTTTGCGTTAATATGATAAACCAAAACTGTGTCATGGATAGTTTCAAAATGTAATACCTACAATGACCTTAGTAAAAGGAAGAACTGGATTGATTTTGGGGACATTGCATACTTCCACCGCTTGAATATTTCCATCACTGAGAAGATCTATTCAATTTTACTCCAACAGTTCTTATTTTACTCACTAGGGGGAAACTTTCTTTTGAAAGAAAAAAACACTTTTTTGGAGATCAATCAATCAATCTTCCTCAAATATATTAATAAATTAGGCTGAAAACAGTGTTTATATGATAAAAGCTCCCCGTAGTGAGGAAAATATGAAGTATTACAGCAAAATATGATAAATACGGTTAAATCTCCTTGTTTTGATTCATCTTCAACAAACTTGAACTTAATCAGACCAACGTTTAGGAAGTTATTTTCTATGTTTATTAGTTTCATGTCCGTAAGCGTGACAACAGACAAAAAATGATATATACTTATTGCAGCCTTGTTAAATATTCACAGACATCCATTATTATTCACATACACTATATTTAACTGGATCATAAAATACTGCATTACATGAACCCAAGCTGCAGCTGTAACTATATACAAATCACAATCCATTTATCTCTGTCTGTTTGCCCGATTCTCTTTAACACAGAACCTGGCAAACATGAAGAGACAGAGAGAGGGAGAGAGAGAGAGGGAGAGAGAGAGGGAGAGAGAGAGAGAGGGAGAGAGAGAGAGGGAGAGAGAGAGGGAGAGAGAGAGAGAGGGAGAGAGAGAGGGAGAGAGAGAGCCCCTATTGTGATATAATAACCCCACAGTAGCTGCCGTATTGACTTAGTCATGCCAGTAGGACAGCTGTATTGGTGCTTCTGTGTTTACGCTTCAGCATTTCTCATCAGCCTGAGTTTCACTTTCTTTTTCTTTTCTTACTTCCTTTTGTTTTATTTTTCTGTATTTTATTTAAACTTTATTTAACCAGGAAAACCTCATTGGGATTAAATAACTCCTTTCCATGAGTGTCCTGGCCAAGACAGACAGACAGCACAGTTAAAGTTACAGACAGACGGACAGCACAGTTAAAGCTACAGACAGGCAGCACAGTTAAAGTTACAGACAGACAGGCAGCACAGTTAAAGTTCCAGACAGACAGACGGCACAGTTAAAGTTACAGACAGACAGACGGCACAGTTAAAGTTACAGACAGGCAGCACATTTAAAGTTACAGTGAGGAAGCACATTTAAGTTACAGACAGACAGACGGCACAGTTAAAGTTACAGACAGACAGCACATTTAAAGTTACAGTGAGGAAGCACAGTTAAGTTACAGACAGACAGACGGCACAGTTAAAGTTAAAGACAGACAGACAGCACAGTTAAAGTTTTAGCCAAGTCATGACGTTTCAAGTCTTTTTGTAAATCGTTCCAGGCAAAGGGAGCAGTATGCCTTTTTTCCCAGTTCAGTTCTGACCCTTGCCACAGACAGAGACAAAACATCTCTGTCTGTCAGTTTAACATGTCCTGTCCAGCTGCATTGGCATGCAGAATGAGGAACTGGTTGCCTTACAGCGCCAGAAAGACTTTATGCCAGAAAGGAAGAGTCTGTCACACTATATATATATATATATATATATATATATATATATATATATATATATATATATATATACACACATATATATACACACATATATATATACACGTATATATATATATATATATATACATATATGTATATATATATATATATATATATATATGTATATATGTATATATATATATATATATGTATATATGTATATATATATATATATATATATGTATATATGTATATATATATATATATATATATGTATATATGTATATATATATATATATATATATATATATAACATCATCACTCCCACCACTAAGTGGTTAGGCCGAGGCTACAAAGGGAGCACCCACCCCCAGGGTTTTCAATTTCTGACAAAGAAAACGACGACTGTGCAAGATTTCGGTTCCTATGACTTTTTGAGTTTATGGCTAAATGTGCAGAAACATAAATGTTTGTGTCGGGGTTTGGTATCGCTTTGGATTCTCAGTCGTGACAATGTTTCGGTCTATTGCAATGTTACGGGGGTGCATTGCGTTCACCCAAGGGGTCTCTGATTGTCTGATGAAACCTCATCCCACGACCGCCTTTCTTTTTTTTAATCGAAATATATATGCTTGCAAGCGCATTGGCGCGTCCATAGCGTCTCACTGGTTGTCCTGGTCAATCACAGTATCGGAGGTCCAACAGGATCCACATTCAACAACGAACCGACACTGGAGACGAAGAAACACAGACCTAAATACACTGAGTGGGAGGAGACAATGAGAAGCAGGTGAACGAGTAAGAGTAAGAGACAGGTGAGGCGAGTGGAGGGAGAGAAAGCGAGAGAGAAAAGATAAACACTGCGGACTAGAAACATGAAACTGATCTACAGTCATGAAGGGACGAAGAACTCAACAAAAACTAACAGAGGGAAAAAAGAGCATAAAACATCAATAACGACATTTACACATAAGAAATCATTTTCAAAATGAAACAGGAAATAGAAAGCCCAAACTCAGAACCGTGAACCTTTCAAAATTAAAATAAAATATCAACAACATCCACCATCACTGATATATTCCGAAAACAAGTTTCATCCTGATTCTGTTTATTCTGCTGATGCAACGCTCACCACATAAAAGATAAAGATAAAGATAAGGATAAAGATAAAGATAAGATAAAGATAGCCTTTATTAGTCCCACAATGGGGAAATTGCAAGGTTACAGCAGCAGAGCATGTTACAGAATACGGAATAATAACAGAGCATTATGTCCAATTAAATTAAATGTACATTTTAAATTAAATGTACTAGTGCAAAGTGCAAGTGAGGTAGGTGTGTGTGTGTGAGTGTGTGTGTAGTTGTGTAGGTGTGTGTGTTGCTAACAGTGCTGGTTGTTGAGTCTGACTGCTGCAGGAAGGAACGATCGGCGATATCGCTCCTTCACACACTTGGGGTGAAGGAGCTCTCCAGTGCAGAGATGGTTTCCTGCATGGGGTTGGAGACGTTGTCCCGGGAGAGATGACAGCTTGGCCATCATTCTCCTGTCTCCCACCTCCTGCACCGAGTCCAGAAGACAAACCAGGACCGAACTGGCCTTCCTGATCAATTTGTCCAGTTTCCTCCTGTCAGCAGCTGAGATGCTGCTGCCCCAGCAGACCACTCCATAAAAAATGGCTGAGGCGACTGCAGAGTCAAAGAAGGTCTTCAGGAGCGCCCCCTGCACTCCAAAAGACCTCAGTCTCCTCAGCAAATATAGACGGCTCTGACCTCTTTTATAGAGTACCGTGGAGATGTGAGTCCAGTCCAGTTTGTTGTTCAGGTGAACACCAAGGTACTTGTAGGACGTGACCATCTCAATGTCCATTCCCTGGATGTTCACCGGTGTGTGGGGGGGTGTGTGCCTGCGGAAGTCCACCACCAGTTCCTTGGTCTTACCCGCGTTGATCTGGAGGTGGTTCCACTGTGGGATCATTTTTAACCGGATGATCACAGAATGGAGGGAATGAGAGAGAGAAAGAAAAAGAAAGGAATTCAATGTAAAATGAGGGAGGTGGAACGATGAAGGGGGAGGAAGGGCTCAGATGGATCGTTTGACGCGATGGAGATTAGGAGACAAAACGAAACAGTTGGGTGGAGAGGATGGAGACTGGATGAGTTTTGAAATTAAGGGGAATAAAAGGGCAGCTTTGTTCTGGCGTCAAATACGATGAAAAGAAGTACAACAGTGATGAGCAGATTAATCTTCATCACGTATTTCAAGAGAGAGACGTGATGAAAGGATTAAACGGTGAAGTGGTGGACGAGGGATTGAGAAGGAGGAGAAACCCGTCAGTGTGTTCAGTTACAGTTGTGTTCTTGACACGTTCATGCAGAAACACAGAACCAGATAGGGAATACTGTTGATACAGGAAGTGGGATGTCAGTTGACCCCAATATAAACAAAGAGTTTCACACAAACACACACACATGTACAACACACTAACAATCACAATCACACACATGCATCTACACAAATGTGCAAACATTGATAAACACACACACACACAACACAGGCACCCACACATATGCACACACTCAAACACGCAAGCACACACTGACACAATCACACACACACACACATATGCACCAACACATATGTACACACACTCATACACACACATGCACTTACACTTGTGTGCACACACTGAAACACACGCACACACCTACACATGTGTACACACACTAGCACACAAGCACACACCTCCACCCTTGGGGGAACTTGGCAGTTCCTATATTTCAAGTGTGTAGTGACACACAGACACACACACAGATTAACACACACTAGTGACACATGCATACTGCAGAGAACACATCATTCCCTAATACACACACGCACACACACCAACAAAGAGGTGAAATATGAGAGCCGGAG